>JAMRYC010000002.1:10678248-11356496 GCA_024447225.1 Panagrellus sp. LJ2284
GGTCATAAATCTTGAACCGCATTCTTCTCTTCTCTACGCCTTTTATGGAAAGCAGATGGTATTTTTTTGTGAATTTTCAGTGAAGCCCCTTCGTCAAGTTATTTATCGCCCGTACGACGTTCGATACTTCGTCACGGTCATCCCAGCAATTGTTGCTTTTTAGCATGTGTTGCGCGAGCTCGATGTGCCCTTCCCTCACGGGCTAACGTTTTGACAAATGACCATTGCCAGTGGTCATCCTCGACTTCCTGTTATGTTTACGTTGAAGCAATAAGCCAATGTTCCAAGGGCCTAGTTCGCCCCCTTGCAAATACTTTGCGCAACATGAGTACCACCAGATTGCCTTCGTTATGAGGCACTAGGGCGTTGGTCGGACAAGGCTGATATCTGTGGCGCAATACGCAACACATGCACAAAGCCATACCTCGCGGCGCTATTTGTCAAGCAGTAAAGCTGTCCACACTATCACTGGCGCAGGCGCCCATGGATGACACCTCATTTGGAGCCCTCGACGACGCAATGATATCTGCGGCCGGCATCACTGGGGTCGTTTTCACAGCCACTTGACACGTCCCCTCAGAGGCACTCTCGGCCTTCATGTCATAACTCATTTTCACGACCACGATGGCACATGCGTTCGTTTGCATAAACATTCTTGAGCTCTACGACGTGCGCGCCCAGACTCCCGGTGTCATTTCCTCGCGGACCGCGACGAATACCCCCTCAGGACAGTGTCATACATATTTAGCACATTGTCCAATATGGAGTGGATCATTGTAGAACATAATGGGCAAGGGATCAATTACCTGAGTGTATAGTGTAGTTCTCAAGCTGTGCGCTTAGATGGGTTAGTCATTCTTACTGTCGCTGGTCGTAAAAAACAGCCCCAACCACAGGCAATCTTTACTTTAGGTTTATTTCGTTGCATCGTTATCATCTATTCGGAAGCCTTTAACGACCTCACTTTGTTTGCATTGACTACCGTACTAATTAATTTAGATCAAACGGTCGAATCCTGTTCTCTTACTTTGCTGCCAGGGAAATTTGGTTAGTTTTCTCCATTCGCAGATGAGGAGGCTGAAGGTAATCAGACGAATCACTGACGCGGATCAAAATTCACTTAAGCTTGCTCATTCTAGCTTTCCTTTTTTGCCAGCGCAAGGGGCCAACATCCTCATGGCGGCAGGGGCAGGTGTACAATGTTCCTGTGAACATAGTTAAGACGATAGCTCTGAATGTTTTCGCAACAAATTTTGCCTAATCGGTCATTAAGGCGACGCGTCGGCATCACGCTTCGCTGATTGAACGCATTAGCGCCTTTGCCGCCAGTCGGATCAAGGTGGTCGGAGTATGTCTATTGTTTTGGATGCGATGGCCCGATTTCACCAACGACACAAACTTTGCCTTCCATGCAATTTGCATATACCTTCATGGTGGGGTTGACAGACGATCGACCTGTGCGGTGTTTCACCCTTTTATCCATCTTTTGTCATTTTTTCAATTTAGTTTGCTACGAACTCCATCCACGGCTCATTTTGGGTCTTCCTTCCGGTCCGCTCGGCACACCAAGAACGTTGCATTTCCGCTGCCTCTGAATTTCCAATCCGACTAGCATCCTGTAGTGGCGCGCATCGCCAACGTTCGCTCCCGGTCTTGAGGGCATCCGTTGGCCGCAGGCTCAAATTGCGTCCACCGGCGTCTTCTTTCAAAGTTAGAAGAGCATCAGTACCCGAGACGGCTTGTTGTTGCCAACCCAACGCCGGCATTCCTCCAATGACCCCTCTTCCAGACATGTTCATCCATCATGCTTTGTTGCATTTTTTTCTAATCTATCTCAATTCCTTAACCTTGTCTAATGGCCACAAACCCGAGCAAAAAACGATGCCTCGAGCTGGAAACAGAAGAGGCGGTAGTTTTGATTCTAATCCCATTTGTGACCGAACTCGCTCCGCCTCCCGACCGGGCGCGAATGCAGTGACGGCGGTGGGTGGGTGGCCACCGGCTGGTCATTTCCCCCCATCTTGGCTGTTTTCCCGTGTCATAGCCAATCTTTTCGCCTTAAAAAGTGGATTCTTTGCCGGGTATTAATTCAATTTTGCATACACATTTCAAGCTTCTGTCATTGCCCCCTTTTTGAGAAACATTGCCGCGCTTGCGTGTGCCTGCTTTGATTTTTTGACATGAACTGTCATATGCGATATGTATGCGCGAACCCCCTATCGTGTCCCCTTCTCATAGCGTGTTTCGAAGGCCAATTCCATTTGCATTTATTTATACAATATCTTTTTAGAAATGCTCAAATGTACTTACTCGCCACTGATATCCTTTGCTTAATTGCCTTTATTTCTTTTTTGCCTCCGGTAGTGAATGGACAGGTCTCCAGACTAGTCGGCAGTTTCCATTCAAAGTCGCACATCAGCAATGTAGAATTAGCTGATGACATTGTATGTTTGCCCTTGAATTGCGTTCAATTAAAGCCCCTAATCACACTTTCCTCATTACAGGTTTATCTCGGTGCTGAAAATTTCTTGTATTCTCTTAACGCGACGAGCCTTTCACTTATTCAAGCAGTCGCAACCGGTCCTGTATTAGACAGTCCTCTCTGTAATGCTGAACTTACTTCCTGTATCGGCGCACGTGCCAAGGCGACAATTGTCGAAACTAACAATTACAATAAAATTCTTCACAAGTTGCCTGGAGGACTATTTACCTGTGGTACAGTCCGGCAAGGCACCTGTGAATTACGATCATTGGATAACATTGCCAGAATAGTTAAAAACTCGTCCGTGCCGGTCGCAGCGAACTCCAACAATGCGTCTACAGTATCACTCGTCGATTCAGCTAGTGAAAAGTTGTACGTTGCCTCGACTCATTCGTTCGATTCGCCCTACCGGGAAGATGTGCCATCGGTGACTACCCGCTTATTGTACAATCTTCTTCCAATCAATGCCGGAAGCCTCGATGGTGAAGCTGCCGTTCACATCAGGGCCGAGTATCGATCCCGATTCCGAGTCAATTACGTGCATGCCTTTCGTGATGAACACTACATCTACTGGGCTACCGTACAAAACAAATATGTTATGTCCAGTGCCTATGCTAAGAAGGTGACTAAGCTGATCCGAGTGTGTCAAGATGATGACAAGTAAGTTACTGTTTGTTTACTTGACTGTTTTCATGGGGGGTGCCAGGATTGGGTAATACCGAGGACTGTCCTTGCGCAACGGGACGGAAGCGCTGGCGCGAAAAACATTCGATTTAGCAGCGCACGGGCTTCATTTCCAAGTCCCAAAATTGGACGGTCACCCCGAATTGTGGTGTAACCGGCAATTAGGACTTAGTCCGTAGTCCACGGGTTTGGGACACAATCAATCGTCTTTTGACATCATCAAAAGAGTTGTTTCTCATCGCGTAATTGGGCATTTCGGGGGTCCGGCTATGACCGAGTTAAAAATGTACGGATTACCTGGGCGCCTAATCGCCACGGGCCGTGTGAAACGGCTGTCACAAATGGCCGGGATTAACACACATAATGGATGTTTCGAGGTCACATACTTGTTTTTCAGATATGTTTCGTACAGCGAAATTGAAATCCAATGCCGATCCGAGGATAATGCCAACTTTAACATTTTGAAATCAATGACGCAGGCTAATGGCCAACTTATCGGAGTCTTCACGGATGAGGATGGTCAACGTGATTCGGCAATCTGCATCTTTTCCCTCGAGAAGATCCGGCTCACCTTCTACTACAACATTGATCGGTGCCGGAGTGGAACGGATACGATTGGTATGCCACACATTGGACGCGATTCAAAGTGCATCAACGTGAGTTTCACACCTGACCTTTGCGCATACTTTTATATTTGCATAATCCTACCGTGGATCGGGATCTGGGTGTACACTGTGGGCTTTCTGCGGGAGGTCGCGCACTTCCGACGCGTTCCGCTTCCTGCCCGATCTATTCAATAGCCGCGGCTGCAAATTGAAAATAGTCTTTTGTAAAATGCACGGTATTTGATCAGGCACGATAGTTTATGGCCATCGCGAGGCGCCTATTTTGTCTGATTTCAAAGGATATTGGCGGTCAAGCGACACCGAGTCCGGTGAAATCAATCAGTGCCGTGTCTAATTGTAAGCGCTGAGGAAACATCTGCCTTGACACCCCGAAAATCAAAAGCCGTCGGCTCGGGAAAAGGGACATCCGTGCCGACGGATGCAAGCAGGCGAGAAACGATGCATGCAATCAAGCATTTCACATTTCAGAAATCTCATTTGCCATTGGCAGAGGATACGTGCCTTCTGGGCGTCGGTGGCACAATTGAAGCCAGCCAGCTGGCAGCCGTACAATTCACGGATCGTTTGCTCACGGCTGTGGATGCCCGCGTCGTCCAGGGCAAGACGCTCGTCATAGCTGGAACCAATGCCGGCGAAGTGTTACAGGTTTGTTTTTCGAATGACCCATCTGCACTTTCAATCTTCATAATACGCACCACCGCCTTGAGGCGACTAGATTATAACTCATCATTCATCATAAGTAACTTGGATTAAATCAACCGCATTCGGTTGCCCCGGGAATGGCCTTTTTACAACCACTTGAACCGGGCAAGTGCCAGTCAGCTAGGCAAGCTCAAATGATTTACGATGCCTGAGGCGACGGACTTGATGATCTGTTTTCGCGCCTCGGCGAGAACAGTCTCTTAATTGACGGATGCCTTTAAGTACTTTTACCGGGATGCTTTCAGCAAGCGTTTTCCCTTCCGGAAACACATACTTGCTTTCGATAAAGGCATGCTGTGCTTAGGCGAAAACGAAGCCAATTAAATTAATGAGCACGAAATTTGACTTTATGTGCAGCAGATGAGGTTTTCCTGGAAGCATACATGCATAGTCCACTAGTGAGAAAAAAATGTGCACTGACCCAAAAAGCATTTCCTTACTGTACAAACAGGGTTTTTGACCACACATAAACATATGTCACTTGCAGATGTCAATGATTGGACAGCTGAGCCACAAGTTGGAGAAATATGCGGAATTCGTCGTGGGTGCCGAAGCAGTTTCGAAGATTGTTTTTGCTGGCGATAGCACCTTTTATGCTGTTGTCGGAAATGAGGTTTGTAATATCAATTTTTGGGGTTATTACTCTGGTTTCGAAGTTTCATCTTTTCTGTAATAAATACAAAAGAACGATCACGCATCGCAGATTCTTAGCGATGTCACATTGACTTTAGAGATTCCACTTTTGGTCTATTCATTGAATACGCAGCGGATAAACGCCTCGCCATAAATTATGCGGCGTCCATTTTGGCATCTCTGTCAATGCGTCCAAGACGAGGGCATCATACTATCGCCACGTCCTTGGGCATTTTCGTTTTTTATTTCCCAAAAGGGTTCAGAGACAATTTTATTCAGCGGTTATACATTTTTTGTTACCATTGAAAGCAAACATTTTTGGTGTCCAAAAACAAAAGATTGCGACAGTCGGATAAGATTGAGGATTGAGATTTATGGGGAACAGAAAAGCGAAACAAATTTTCATGGTTGACGGAATTTTCTTTTAAATAAGACAAGTAAAGGGGACAAGATTGAGTGAAAGGGTGATTAGTGTTACAAATTGAAGAGAGCACTTTAAGTAACATTGGATTTCTGTTTTAGCTCATGTCATTGCGCGTTTCCGTCTGCGCGCAGCACTCAACATGCGCGAGCTGCATCGAGTCTCATGATCCATTCTGTGGCTGGTGCATGCATGAGGGCAAATGCTCGGCTCAATCGGAATGTCAAACGGGACTAATGCTTACGGATAAATGCCCCTTGGCAGGTGGTAGTGTAAGACCGTTGAATCATTCAATTGCAAGCAAGCCGGATGCCACCGTTTTTGTGCCAGTTTTGTACTTGCCTGCTCCGATGGATAACACGAGGGTATGTGAACACAGTAATAAAAAGAGCAAGGAAACAGTAAACTTTTTAGAATTATGAATGCTTTTTTGGCGCATTCAAGTCGACTGGCATCTGGTCAACTGAGGGTGTCTCTTGCAAGCTTCCAGAACACCGACCAATGATCAATGGTCCGAAGGATCATACTGTTGTCAAGCTTTCTGTGCGGAGTCCGATGTCGCGATTGAATATCGTTCAGCATGATTTCACTTTCTATGACTGCTCCAGATTCACTATGTATGTTTTCAACTGTTTACATTAGTTTCAAACTTATTAACTCTTTTTCAGCTGTTCGACATGTACCCAATCACAATGGCCATGCCAATGGTGTGGCGGCTCTGAGCACACATGCCGCGCTTCTGATGACACGTGCACAAACTCGGTAGCCTCCCATCTTTGCCCCAAGATCAACATTGAAAACATGCCAGAAGTCCTCATCGCTGACAACACCAACGCAAGCGTTTCATTCTCCGTTGTCAACATGGAACCGACGAACCCAAAGTCACTGCAATGCCGATTCTATACTAGTGATTCCGAACGACAGGATGTTCGCGTCCCAGCACGTGTAACCAATGACAAAATTTCCTGCTTACCTAATAAGTTCGCATATGACATGCCTCTGGCTATGAAGAACTACTCCCTGGAGCTCATGAAAGAAGGCGAAATCGTAGACAAGACTCATGTTACCGTTTACAAATGTGAAGAAATGGCATCTGACTGTTCCCAATGCTTGTCACTGGATCCCAAGTGGCGTTGTACTTGGTGCAAGTCCGGCTGTCACTTTGAAGATGTCTGCGGCCCGTTGAAGTCTGGAGCTAAAGCCGACGCTCTCTGCACCGAACCCGTCATCGTGTCATTCAGCCCACGTGGTGGCCCTCTCGAAGGTGGCACACAGGTTGAAATCACCGGTCGTGATCTCGGTTCCCGGATTCAAGATGTTGCTGGACGTGTTATGGTTGCTGGATCAAAGTGTCGCGTAGTTGGATACCAGGTTTCCGTCAAGATCACTTGTATTGTTGAGTCTGGCACCGGATCTGGCCCTATTCGCATCACTGTTGGCAAAACTGGAAAGCGATTCGTTGAATCCAAAGAACATTTCGTCTTCAAAGAACCTGTTCCGACGGCAATCTTCCCAGCATTTGGTCCTATGAGTGGCGGCACAAAGCTTACTATCAGCGGCACCAACCTTGACCTCGGTTCCAATGTTAGTGTGCATCTCGACAACCTATCCTGTAAGGTTGTCGAAGGTCCTCGCGCTTCTGGTGAGATTGTATGCATCACTGCTCCAAGCGCTCGTGTTTACGATGTCAGCGGTATCCGCGTCCAGATTGACGGTGCAGTTCGAGTTTTTAACTCCAAGTTCTCTTACCGCCCTGATCCGTATGTCGATGGAATCACACCAACAGCTTCATTTGTCAGCGGTGGCCGAATCATCGTTGTTGATGGCCGAAACTTCAACTCTGTCACTGATGCAAAAATGTTCCTACTTTCATCTGCTGAACAGCCCATCGAAATCGTCTCTCAATTCGGTGATTGTCAAATCGTCAACTCAACTCGAATGCTCTGTACCAGTCCTGCAGTTTCACTCCCAACAAGTCATCACAACATTGATCTTTCATCGTATGCACGCTGGCCAATTGGATTCATCATGGACGAAGTGAAGGAAGTCCGTAATCTTGGTTACCGTGTTCAATTGACCACTGTCCCCGATCCGCAGTTTACGCCGTTCACCGGTATCAAAATACAGTCACCCGAACAACCGTTGATCATCCAAGGCAACTACCTCGCCCAAGCCGCCACCATCGATGAGTACTCCGTCACCGTTGGCACCGAACGTTGCCCCGTTTTCGTCCTCGAAGCGCATCAACTTCTCTGCCGGATGCCATCCAGAATGCCTGCGGCAACCGACGATCTCGGCAATCCACTGAACGGTGGCCATGCTATGGTCGTTGTCCGTGTTGGTGCAATCCGCTCTGAATTGGGCCTTATCGAATACGATGATGCATCTGCACTCCTGCGCATGGATACCAAGCGGGCATTCCTACTTTTTGGAGCCGGGTTCCTCCTCCTCGCAACTGCCGCAGTCCTAATTGTTGTTCTGTGGAGGCGACGTTCGAATGAGCATGAGCGTGATTACAAGCGGATTCAAATGCAGATGGAACAAATGGAAACGAGTGTACGTAATGAGTGCAAACAAGCCTTCGCGGAGCTGCAGACCGACATGACCGACTTAACAATGGCCATCGATGACGCCGGTATTCCATACAATGACCGCGCGGAATTCATCTCGCGTTTGCTTTTCCGAGATTCGACAGATACGTCCATGCTCAGTGGTTGGAACGGCTCGGGGCAGATGGGCATTTACTCCAATAATATGCCTATTGCCCTTGGCCAATTTGATTCCCTATTATGGAACCGGCAGTTTTTGTTCATCTTTGTTCAGAATGCCGAAACGGACATATCAATGACGGCGTCGGAACGATCAACATTGGCATCTTTGCTCATTTCTGCTCTCAGTCGCAATATGAGTTATTGCACCGATATTGTGTTATCACTGCTGTCCCATCACATTGAAAATATGGCAAAAGGTCGTCGCAATGCACCGGTACATCTGCTTTTCCGTCAGTCCGAGAGCTTGATCGAAAAGCTTTTCCAACACTGGTTGACTATTTGCTTGTATCCATACTTGTGTGATCCATCTGGACCGGGTCGCAACTTTTACCTACTGTACAAAGCTCTGAAATGCCAGACAGAGAAGGGCCCTGTCGACGTTACCACAGGCAATGCCCGATACTCGTTAAGTGAGCAAAAACTGCTGCGCGAGTCCATCGACGCGCAGGTCATCAATCTACAGATCATACCAACAGATGGTTTCGATCAGGCGCCGATTGCTTGTCGCGTGCTCCAATGTGATACCATTTCACAAGTGAAGGCAAAGTTCCTCGACATGTTGTACAAAAATCAACCCTTCTCACAACGCATTACTGTTGATCACTTTGACTTGGAATGGCGTTGTCCACGACGAGGCTGTGTGCTTCTGCTAGATGATGATAAGCCACAAACCAAGGGAATGAAGCGCCTTAACACGATTGCGCATTACAACATCCCGAACAACGCACTTCTTGCGATGCAGTCGCGTTCTCAGCATTCATTCACCTTCCGTAGCGGTTCTTCTGACACCACCTGCTCGGCGTGGAGCTCTACCCATCTCATAGAAAATGCGGCATCGCCGACAGCTAGCAGTGATGTGCAGTATTATCACTTAACACCGCCCATGTCATCAGGATACAACAGTCTGAGCCGACCGTATTCGTCACTTGGAAAGAAGAAGGTCTTCAAGGCGCACAGTCTAAACACGACGCGAAACATCCCAGAAGTCTACTTGACCCGACTTTTGACCTGTAAGGGTACCATCCAGAAGTTCGTCGCAGACTTCTTTGACTCTGTCATGTTCGCTCATCCGTCAGACCCAGTGCCGGTGATTTTGAAGTACGTTCTCGACTTCTTAGATCACGAGGCTGAGCGCAATGGTGTCACTGACCCCGAAGTCGTCCATGCTTGGAAGACCAATGCTGTGGTGCTACGTTTCTGGATGCAGCTAATCCACAACCCTGACTGCCTTTTCGACATCCAAAGGCAGCCATGCTTAGATGCGTCCCTCATTGTGGTCGGTCAGACTTTAATGGATTCATTTAGCCAGACGGAGTACCCTCTGGGCAAAGAAAGTCCATCCAGCAAACTGCTCTTCGCAAAGGACATTGCGCACTACAAGCCCATTGCGTCTAGCATGTTCATGCGAATGAAGCACGAACCAGTCGTTGATGACAAGTTATTCTATGAACATATCAATGCCATTTCTAAGGTTAGTAACTTAACTTAAAAAACCATTAGCATTACTTACAATAGAATTTTTCAGACCTTTAACGAAGGCGTGAGCAGTACATTCGCTATCAATGAGCTTCTCCATTGGGTAAAAGCAAACGGGTTAAAACTTGTCGAAATGCTGGCACACGACCAAATCGCATCCCACCATCGGCTGGCTGAACGACTTGAACAGATTGTGCATTGCACATTGTCTGATCAAGAACACATTTACGCCACATTGAATTAACGTTGTTATGATCTCTTTTTTCCTTGATTGTTCGGTTTTAGGCAACTGCAAAACCTCAGGCACTTTAGTAGTGTGTTGTTGTCTCACAAAGTATATCAAATTGTACAATAGTGTTTGTTAATTGCAAAGTTTTATTATAATAATAAAAAGTATGAATGTTAGCTTTTATCGATTACCACTTCACAAAATACAAAAAGATGCTAGACAAAGGGTGGACAAAGTTAGAGAAAGCGGTCTGAAAACTCGAAAAGTGTTTTTGTTTGTTTTTCTAAAAAATAAATTGTACATTTTTTATATGAAACAAGATAAACTTAAATAACCGGTTTGTTCATTGATTACTTGGGTTGCTTATGAAATAAATAATGTAAAACGAGAAACATTTATTTACGTGGTTATTGACTTTGGCAACCACTGTTGCAAAATGAATACCGCCCAGATGCAACGAGCTGTGTGCGTGAAAGAGGTGGTCACAGCGTCTAGCTCGACGGCTTATTGGAGTGCTCCTCGTAGCTAGCTAGTCTGTCACTTTTGCTCTGAAGTCGGGCTTTTTGCATCTTGTATTGTGGTTCGGACTAGTGTTAAGTCGGCCTGTATCACGACAAAGGGGGGTGATAGGGTAACACCTATCACCCCCTGTTAATGCTTATTTAGCATGAATTAAATGGTGCATCATCCGGGAATTTTTTAGCATTAGCAATCGCCTGGCTTTTAAATGTTGCAGCGTAGGCTGTTACGAGCGCGAGTAAGTATTTCACTTTTGCGTTTATTTCTTGCTTATCATTGTAGATTGACTTTTCATGTTACTAAGTCAATCTACAATTTTAGTTATTCTCAAGTCAACACCCAAACACAGTATCAACACCAACGTCTGTCAAGTCATCAATAATTTGACAACTTTTACATTTAAGATGTTTGACAAATTTGAATACATGTTTGTTGAAGATAAACTTGTGATAACAAAATAGTTGGTGACTGAACAAATTATGAAACATTTTTAATTTATGTATACGTTTATTATTATCCATAGACGTGAAATTTGACACACAAAGTAAGAGTTTATTAAAACCACACCAATTGACTGTTTGATACACACACGTCGCACAAAGAAACTCCCATAACGAAAAACGAATAGCAAACAACGTCGAAGCTTGCAAGAAAAACGTCAACCGCGTCGATTTATTTTCCATCTTGCCCGGAGGCTATCCTTGTATTTTTACATAAAATGCCATCCCTAACGTTGTAGGCAACGGGCCTAACATTTTGAGACGAAAATCCACACATTTTGCGCGGTTGTTTTCCAAAGTTTTCGATCTTTGTTTCGATTCCCTCCAGCTACCTGAGGTCTCGATTTTCCAGGGTATCATGAGGCTCTTCACGCTGGGATTAAGCCGAAATGCATTGGCAGCCCGCAACTTCTCATCCTTGGCGAAGTATCGACCATTGCCGCTGCTTTCCGCTGACCATAACAGCGGCCATGTCGACGCCCGGCGCAATATTATCTTCAAAATGGGCAACGCTACGCCGTCTAAAGTTGTCGGGTACTATGTGATGTAAGTTTTATATATATTTTTCGTGTCTGTTATTAAAATTATGATGTTGCTTCAGCTTTCCTGTCATCCCGGACGAAACTGTCGAGAATAACGTCTTTCTCGCAAACATTGCCCAAAATGGAGATTGGCCGGCGCTGTCTTCAGCTACTCGTTAGTTTTTGACTTGTTTCGTTTTATAATCAGTTTAATGACCCTTTAAATTACAGCCAAGGACATGTATGAGGGCACCGTTCGAACCCTGATGGAGTACGGAGCCACTGTCATGGAACATCTGGAACACCTTGAGCAAACGAAGCCCGATGCCGTCACGTTCGACAATGTGTTGGAGCCGCTTCTCAGCGAGGAGTATGACGTTGATTATACCTTCAACACATTGCTTCTGAAAATGTTAACTGACTGGACTGAGTGCTCAAATCGGTCTTTTGATGCTGACTTTTACCACGTATGTTTTCTTTGAAAAATTAGTACTTTTTATATATATAATTTTATAGATCAAAGTCATGTCTGCCCGCGATCACATGGAGAAGCTCGGAAACCAGTCGTTCCAGGCTGCGTTGAAAGAATTGTACGCGAATGACCCGAAAGCCACTGATGCCTGGAAGCAGCGTCTGATCGAATGGTACTTGCTTGAAATCCGGGCCAGCGGCATGGATAGAACCGATGAAAAGGAGCGCAAGGTTCTCGGTTCCTGGTCGCGGTTTGTCGATGAGTATCGTTCCAAATATCTGACCAACATTATGTCAACGAACGACCAACATGTCTTCAACGTTGCAAGCAAGTCCGCTTTGCGCGATGCCCCTCCACACGTCCTGAAGACCTTGGCTGCTGATAAAAAGAATGCCGAAACTGGTCCATGGCGTGCCGTTATGGAACCATCGTCGATTCTGCCGCTTCTCCAGTACTGTGGCGATCGTCAGCTTCGTGCATCCGCCTGGGACCGATGGATTTCTCGTGCCAGTTTCGAACACGATTTCTACAACAACTCGATCAACATCGAAGAAATCCGTCACAACAATGAAGGTTTCGCGAAGGCTCTTGGCTACACTTGCGTCGCCGAGCACAGACTTGCCAACAAGATGGCCGGTTCTCCGGAAACTGTTCGCAACTTCCTGAATGCATTGATTCGCCGCATCCGCCCTGTGTTCATTGACCGCATGGATGCTTGGACTTCGTATGCTCAGTCAAAGGAACTGATTACTGCTGATCTGCAGGCGTTTGATCTGTTCTACGTTTGTCGCCGGGAGGCTGAACATCATTTTGAGTATGTTTACGCTTATTATTTTATTAGTTTTGACTTTAAATTGCCATTTCAGGGTCGATACACTTGACTTGATGAACTACTTCCCCTTCTGGCAGACTTTCGAGAACCTGACCCAAATCCTGTCCCACATCTTTGGCCTCAAGTTCCAAAACGTGACCGACACTGGCCTCGAGAAATGCCACCCGTCTGTTCGCATCTACGCTGTCGCTGATACTTCGACTGGCGAACATCTCGGTCGTCTCTACATCGACCCCTTCGATCGTACCAACAAGCGTGCTTCGTGGTCCACATTCCTTGGCCGTACCACCAACAGCGTCCGTAATCTGGACAAGATTGTGTACATGGTCGGCAGCGCCAACGAGCCCAATGAAAACGGCCAATCGCTTCTGCATCACAGCCAACTTCAATCGCTTCTCTTCCACACCGGTCGCGCTACTCAGCTTCTTCTTTCCCGCAGCCCTTACCGTGATATTGCTATTCCTCAAGCGCCGATGTATGCTTCTGACTGGGACGCCGCTGATCTTTTGCCGACGTTTACTCAGTTGTTTGTTCACAAGCCGAATTTGCTTGCTGCATTGAGCAGCCCGAACGTGGTATGTTTCTTTTTAATTAAATTTGGACGTAATTAATGTTATAATTCCAGAACACTGGTGAACATCTGTCCGAAAACGCCGCCAATGCCGTTTCCTTGGCCTTGTCCCGCTCGATGTTGTGGGAAACATACCGTGTGCTCTTCTGGTCCGACTATGACCTCAGCATCTACGAGATGGAAGACCGCAAGAAGAAGTTCTGGCTCGACATGTACCGCGAATTGCACAAGGAATACTTCCCCTTCAAACTCGAACGCAACAACTACCATCCCTGCTCGTTTACGCCTATTTTTGCGATGCAACCCCACATGGGAATGTACTACCGCAAACTTTGGTCTGAGGTTTGTTTTTTTATACTTTCGAGCCATTGTTTTGCATAACTAATCATCCCTTATAGATGCTTGCCTTGGATGTCCACGAAACATTCGACCAAGAAGGAAACGAGCAAGTCACAGGAGAACGATTCAAGACAGCCATTTTGAACCCCGGTGCCGGCGATGTCCAAAGCGAACTGTACCGTCGTTTCCAAGGCCGTGATCCCAGCGTCGGTGCTATCTGCGATTTCTACGATCCGCCAGCTGTTTACGACTCCGAGGAAGCTCTTCATTCTTAAATGTATACCATTAGGATTTTCTATCTATGCATTGTTATTAAGTAGTCTTGTTGTAGGTCGTTATTATTTTTTTACCTCGGGTTTGGTAATGAAAACACCGTTTTTAAACCGCCTGTGTACGTGATGTAGTCAGCAACGTGGCGCGCACATGGTCCCCTGACCTTGGGTGCGACCAGAGGGAGCGATAGGCTTGTTTTGTTCCCCCGTCGATGTTACACATTTATCGTCAAAGCACGTGTTTTCAAAGTCGTATCAGCTGGAGTACAAAGTCCACGTCTTGTTTGTGTTTCGTTTGAACAAATCGGTCAAAAGTTGATCTGGGTTACTTGAGATGTTGATTACGGCAACTCATGCTTTCGAAAATGCCATCTCAACAAGCGGAGGAGATGTTTTTGACGCTATTTGCCGCGCATCGGAACAAGCATGTGGTCTCTGATCTGCTAGCAACTCAGCTGGCGCAGCGTCGTGGACTGAGTCAGTTGACGATGCAGCCAGAAAGAGCAACATCGCTTTTCCCCCCGCTAGCACTTGTTTTCCATTTTGAAAGTGGCACACCACGTGCAGAATCGAAAAAAATAGACCTTTGCGATGGTCGTCCGTCGGTTTTCTCTATTGAAGGCCAGCCCCGAAGCAAGTAAACAGTTTTGCACTTACAGAGGGGTGGGGAAGGGGCGGATCTACTATCCCACAAGGGGTATAAATACGGCATCACAAGCCTTGTAGAGAAGCTGAACATTGCACTGCAATTTCCAGTCTCCAGTTTTACTTCAATTTCAATTTCAACATGAGCAACACCCCGAAACCCGCTAAGCCGGCAAAGATTTCGATCCGTCCGGACTACGATACCGATGTCCTGTGGAAGCCACCACGCATGGGTACTCGTCAGCGAACCATCTCGACTGATTCTACTGATGATATGCCTGCTGTGTAGGTTTTTAGTAGTGATAGTTGAGCCGAATTTGAAGAAATTGGCACTTTAGGAGCCCGACTCAACGCCGCTTCTCATTGTCCGGCATGCTCCTTGGTGCCACTGCCGGCATCGGTGGACTCGTCCGTCAGAGCTCGCAAACCTCTGGCACGGAATCCCCTCCGAAGAAGATGTCCATCACTGAGGTAAGTCTTTACCACTCAAAATAGCATAACTAACCCCCCAAACATTCCAGACCGTCGACTTCAAGGAGTTCATGCGCCGCCAGAGCCGTGCCCTTTCCGATGAAGACGGCTTTGGCTTTAATCCCAAGGACTACCGGTAAGTTTTTCCATTCAAAACCACCAAAACAAACCCCATTCAAACCCATTTCAGCCGAGAATAAGCAACCCCCGGCAACCGCAATTGTACATACGCACCGCATCATCCTTCTTCGTAGTAATCTATTTTCCAATGCAAACTTGTAGCGATTTGTAAATATGAAAGCTGGTTTTTATTTTCCTACGGTTCTTTAATAATCTGTATAGAAAACTTAACGTATTTAATGCACTGTCTCGTATACGCATTTGCTTAAAATAAAGTGTTTACGATAATCTGATACCTACAGTATACCCAAAACGAAGAAACCATGAATCAGTACACCCGTGGTTGCTTGTTTAAAGGTCATCGCCGCCAATTTGCCGACCTTTTGCAGAACTGAACGTAAAAAAACGCATTGATAACAGTGTGTGCTTTCACGTGTACTTCTGAAGGGTTATATTTGACATTTGAAAATAACAAGTGGCGAAGTGCAAGGTGCACTGCGCAAGTTGTTTTTCAATCATCGAGGTCATTATTTGATATGATCTTTTTGACTGATTAATCAAGATTCACTACATGCTCCAAACATTTTTCGTTAAACAATAAAAGTTAGTCGCAACTTTTACGATGGATTAAAGATCGGTTTCATTTTTTGTCCAAACGTACACAAAACAGAATTTTATAGTGGCTGACTTTTGCAGAAACGCAGAAACTACAACACGCACTGCCAGCGGCGAGTTGGCGTTTCGTCCTGGCTGCCAATCGTGAAAGTGTTTGTATCATGCACAAAAGGTCTCGTTGCTGTTAGTAACACGTCACAGGTTCTCGTGCCTCAAGTGCTTTCATGCCTATTATGTACAACGAAGGTACGTGGCCGCCTATTATTGACTCTCCCTCTGTTAATTTTTAAAATAAACTTTTTAGAATGAAGTTAAAACATCATTTTGGCGCATTAACTTTATTATGTTTGCTACTATTATGCTCAGGACAGACCAGAAGAAGACCTTTATATCCTTTTGTGGAGACAGAAATGCAGAAGCGATATGGAAAAATAACACGGGAAGAATTGGATATCGCAAAAGACCAAGTGAAGGATATGTTTTGGTTTGCTTATCGCAACTACATGAAACATGCATTTCCATTGGACGAGTTAGATCCGATTCATTGCCGTGGGCGAGGTCCAGACTATGATAATCCGTAAGAAATCAGCTGACGAGAAGTTAATATTTTATATAATTCAATATATTCAGTTCCAATATCAATATTAACGACATACTGGGTAACTTTTCGCTCACTTTAGTGGATTCACTCACATCTTTGGCTATATTCGGCAACAAAACAGCTTTCCATGAAGGTGTGAGACTTGTCATTGATAATGTTAGCTTCAATCAAAATGTAACTGTACAAGTTTTTGAGACAACGATACGGTATGTCATTACACACACAGCTTTAAAAAACCGTTATATATGAAAATCATACAACTTCAGCATAATTGGGTCACTATTATCAAGTCACATGATGCTTACGGATGAAAACCCATATGTTGGAAACCTCAAAATGGATGGCTACTCAGGAGAACTGTTAACCATGACAAAAGATTTGGTCCATAGACTGCTCAAAGCGTTTGATAAATCGAAATCTGGTCTACCGTATCCCCGGGTCAATTTAAAACATGGCATACTACTTGACATACCTAATGTAAATGAAACGTGTACAGCGGGTGCCGGATCGTTATTACTTGAATTTGGTATTTTGTCAAAACTACTTGGTGATACGTCGTACGAAAAGGTTGCGCGTCAAATAAACTCACAGTTGTGGAATATGAGAGACGGTAACACCGGCTTATTAGGTATGTCTCCAACAGTTTTTATGAGTTGTATTAATTTAAAATTTATAGGAAACGCAATAGATGTGAACAGTGGCAATTGGAAAGGTGTTCTTGCCGGCACCGGTGCAGGAATTGATTCTTTCTACGAGTACTTACTAAAAACGTATATCATGTTTGGAAACTCCGACGAGTATGAAATGTTCGCCGAATCATATCAAAGTTTAGAAAAACATTTACGACATACCAAGACTGACTGTGATGGAAAGAAGACGGGTTTGCCATTCTACGCTAATGTCGATATGCGTGATGGGTCAATTTTAAACACATGGGTCGACTCGCTGCAGGCAAGCTTTCCCGGTGTTGAAGTATTAGCAGGACGTATTGGCGATGCTGCTATCATCCACGCTTTTTATTATACCCTCTGGCGGAAATATGAAGCGTTGCCGGAGCGCTTCAACTGGCAGTTGAAGTATGTTCATTTTGCAGTTTTCAAAAATATGCTTCTCGTTTCAGAATGGCCGAAGTCGAGTTCTACCCTCTCCGCCCAGAATTCGCAGAATCCACTTACTTACTGTACATGGCCACAAAAAGCCCTTTTTACCAACACGTCGGTCGTGAAATCATCGACGCATTGAACAAAAACAGTCGTGTCAGATGTGGATTCGCAACAATCCACAGCGTGCACGACAAATCTATCGAAGACAGGATGGAGTCATTTTTCTTGTCCGAAACTTGCAAATATCTCTACTTAGTAAGTTTTTTTGCTGTTTATTGAAAGTTTTTACCCTCGTGTTGCAGCTGTTTGACGAGGATAATCCAGTGAACATCAATCAAGAGCGATTGCTGTTTTCGACGGAAGGGCACCCTTTTCCAGTGATTGACCGGTTCCATGGCACATCGCCAGGTAATAATTCCTCAGTGAATGCTAGCTGCAATAAGTTTAACCCGGTGGATGATGTCTTTCTACCCATTGATGAAGTTTCGCTTGAAAAACTTCATCTGCTCGTCGGTTTTCCGAGTCCCATAGCTTCGATTTAGATTCTTTTGTGTTCTAATTTGAACTTTTGAATTGTTAATGTGCCTTCACTTGCGAACGGGATAATAATTCACAGTCATTATCAAGATAATTTAATAAGAGAGTTATTTATGCAGAATAAAGATGCGCTAGTGTTTTTATTGGTTTTAAACAAGTAAATTTTTAGGTTTCGTTCTTGCGCAACCTTATGTCGCATTTATGTAATCTTAGAAGAGTTGAAAACCGAGTGCATTGTTGCAAGCTGGAACATTCAAAATTTGCATAATTAATTGTGTTTTGTGTTTCTGGAACACGCTGAAGGCACTGCACCGGAACTGAGCCGCCAATTTTGCGCGATTTGCGCGTTGCATATTTGTGGCACTTGGCAGTTGACCGGCATTCGAACGTCTGGCTCGGGATTGACAACACAAGAAAGGCAAGTAGTTCGAAGCCCCATCTGAAAATGTGCTCATCGGATGCGCAATTGTGTGACTCTTTTTGTGATGACCTTTTTTGCCGCCCCACAAAGCAGTAACTAGACACGCTTCGGCGACTGGCTGCTTTATCCTGCCATCGTCACGACCTCCGAGGGCACCAGATTATTATTCGGACTGGTTCCGGAATCACGCCAACCCTCTGTTCCAAGCCTACTATAGTTCGTTTTGGAATCTAAATACTTGTTGCTCAATTTTTGTTCAGTAAGAATGAGAAGCTTCTTTAATCGTCTTTAAATGGCCCAAGAGGGGTCATTCAACTTTAAGTCCCTATTATTTTTTCCTCATTTTCCTGCCAAATCCCGCTTACGACCAAATCATTTAGTCATTGCCTGCGGACAACCCGTTGACCTGCCCTTCGGACCTCTCTTTTTTCTTAATCCTTGCCCCCGGCTGCAAAAAAAAATGTGCCGATTGGTCTTGAGGATGGATGTGCCTACGAGCGGGACATGATGTAGAGTTTCTTGCTGAACAAGCCCGGGAGAGCTCAACAATTGCATCAACGTTTTTTTCCGCCATTAGTCACAACTTTGTTGAAGGAGCTGAAGCCGCAGATAGAGTGGACATTGCTCCGGCTTGTCAACACTTTCCCGCCTGTTTTTAGGGGTATTCAAGCGGTCCTCCCAAAATAGGGACCCCGCCCCTTGTCCCCCGATGGCGACGATGAGCTCCCAACTCGATGACTTTCCGTACAGCCGGTTGGTTGCCCGGAAGGAACCGTCAATCCGTCGTCGTCGGCGACTCGCTTTCGTGTTAGCCTTCAAAAAATGGGAGTCATGTCTGTATCGCAGTATCTCCCCATTTCGGGGCTTGTCGTCGACTTCCTCAAAACTTGAGCAACATCCAATGAGTTGGCGTTGGTGGCCCCCGGATAAACTTGTGCGTGGTCAAATCCCTTGAGTTTCAGTGCTTTTTGAGTACTGACAGCTGTGTTAAAAGGTCTTCGACAAATTAGCTTATTTCCCTGATGTATCGTCTTCTAACCCCTGACACACCCTCGCTTTTTTCATGTTATGGCAATCCATTTTGTCAGACTTGAGGTACACAGTGCCGCTTTTTCGTACTAGTTTCCACTTGCCATAAACCCATTTGCCAATATTCCCATCAACAATTGGCGAGATCGTTCAATCGACTGACAGCACCCCAATAAATCTTATGAACACTTTGCCGAAACTGCCAAAGGTAATCGCGTCAGCACCGCCACACAAACCCCCAAGGTACGTTACGCCCCTCATTGGCGATATACTAATTTGTCGAACGCGCATACCAACTGGCCCGTCAAAACGTTTTCACAACCGATCACTTTCCCTACCTTGCCGTTGGCAATCATTAATCTTGCATATTCTCGGGCTTGATTAATAGTATTTCCTTTTTTTGTCAACATTAGCCATTAATGGTTGCTTTTTGAATTGTTGTCCAACCCTTTGTATCAGCCCCAATCCACTCACCACTCCCAACCCCACAGTATTATTGGTCTTGTGAGAATTTAATCAAACTTCTGACGCCTTCAAAAGACTACCCGCGAGAAACGAAGTTGCGCGAAATGTGACAAAGTGCGCGTCGTAATGACATAATCCTGGAGATGCTCCCCAAGGCCATGTTTCACCCCGACATGCTTTTGCCTTGTCGTCGCCTCGTTCCAACGATTGCGCAATTTCATTTTGTGGAGCCATCCGAGAGTACTTCATTACATTGAAATTTGCATTTTTTTAGTCACTGCCCTGTGCTTTACGAGGTATTTTGGTCTTGAGATGCCAGTCTTTACTGATCAACAAGTATAGCTGCAATAAAAACAACAAAATGTTTACTCTTTTAAGAGTTTTATTCACCGCCACTGCCATTGGTCAACTCTCTTTTGCTTTAGGTAATTTGGTTTAGGGGTTAGGCTAACCAAGGGACCACTAAAACCTTAACGCTTTCAGGACCGCCGAAACTAACTGGCGAACCTCCGGATGAAGTGTGGTTCGAACCGACAACTCCCTTGGACGATTTTGACGAAACCAAATTGACGCTTCGGTGCGAAGCCGAGGGAAATCCCGAAAAGTTGGTCTTTTAAGGCAATAGTACTTTTTTGGTAACTTGCTTTATAGCTTTGAATGGCGAAAGAACAACGAAAAGCTAAATGTCGATGGAAAACAAATTATCTGGCAAGACTTCCCCGAGAGCGGGACCATTTTCTTCACGAATCCCACGGCGACAGATGCCGGTTATTACCAGTGTTTTGCGTCGAACATTTTCGGCACGGCCGTATCTAACCGTGTCCACGTGCAGCTCGGTGTTTTGGGCCACTTTCCGGCACGCCCTTTACGAACTATCAAAGTCGACGAGGGGGATTCACTATCCATTGACTGCAAGCCGCCATACGGAATTCCTAAAGCAACCATTTTCTGGCTGTATCGTGACACAAATCAGACTAGCGTTATTGAGACCATCCGACGACCACATGTTACTGTGGACCCTGAGGGAAAATTGCATTTTTCGGCTGTTTCGGCACATGATGGCCGTCCGAATCTGATTTATGAGTGTGCCGCTACTTCACCGGTGATGAGAGGAGAGTATCGTTCTGGCGATCGTGTTCAACTTGTGGTCAGAGAAAAGACGAGTACGGAAACACAAAGTATTAAAAGTATCGTTAACAAATTCTTTTAGGGATTATCGGTATCGGAGCGCATAAACTTTACACCAGTCCCGAAGACGTAAATGTAAGAGCTGGAAAGCGATTAAAATTGATGTGTATTTTTGGTGGCAGGTATGCTTTGCACATGTTTTTAATGTTTAACGACAGTTGGTTTTTATCGCAGACCCGTGCCAGTTATTGAGTGGTCAAAACTTGATGACAGCCTTCCGTTTAACCGGATGAAAGACCTTTCATCGGTGGAGTCGGACTATGGCCGAGCACTGATTATTGATAACGCACACCCTGAGGACGCTGGCACTTATGAATGCCGTGCAGGTGATCTATATCACCATATGACAGTCAGCGTGACTGCATCACCATTTTGGGTTTTCGAACCTCCAAAAGATGTAAACCATGCAGAGGAAAGCACAGCCGAGTTACAATGCCTCGCCTCAGGCAGTCCAATTCCCTTAATTCAATGGTATATCAATGGAAAGCCACTCTACGGTAGAAACTATACATTTTTAAACCCTGAAAAACAAATAAGTTTCAGAATTGCCCGATAATGACCGTAGGATAATCCTAGATGCAGGACGGGTGTTGCGCATCGACAACCTTGACCATGATGTCGACACTGGCGTTTACCAGTGCAATGCATCAAACGCTTTAGGCTATGTTTTCGCCAATGCATTTGTAAATGTTAGAGCATACGCGCCTCGATTTAAAATGCCGGATAAGCGCGTCTGGAAGGTTGTTCGCAAAAGTACGGTTGATTTGAGCTGCGATGTCGACGCTGCACCTGATCCGATCATCAGATGGGTCGACGCAAATGATCAAGCAATTCATGTTGTTCCCACTAAACTAAACGTATGTGAAGTTGAAATTATGGGTAGAAGTAAGCAAAAGTTTTAGATTCTGTCAAACCACACACTTCGAATTTTTGATGTAAACACTGCCGATGAAGGCTTTTACTACTGCAATGTTAGCAATAAGTATGGGTTGAACAGAGCTTACAATAAGCTTGAAGTTTACAGTAAGTTTTACACTTGAACAGAGACTTATTCGAAAGCATGTTACAGACCCGACCTATTTTGTCCAAGTGCCTTCTCCAAAGCGTATAGTCGTTGAAGCCAACCAAAGCGTCGAACTTCACTGTGAAGCCACCGCAGATAATCGATTAACTATTGACTACATTTGGCAGCTTAATCACAAACTAATCAACAAAACTGAAAGCATAACTGTAAACAATGGCGTCAGCACCTTAAGGCTCGAAAACCTGCGGGGCAACAACTCTGGCCTTATCGACTGTTCTGCCGTAACGGATGTTGATGTTAAAATATCAGGCATCAAACTGATTGTTAGAGATACTCCTGACCCTCCGGATGTTGTTTCCATCGAATGCAGTTCGCGACGGGCCATTATTCAGTGGAGGAAGCCTGATGACCATGGTTCCGAGATCACTCGATTTACGGTTGAGATGATGACAGGGTTCAAACCCGATGAATGGCAAGTTGTTGTCGAGGAACTCGAGGTGACTCCAGATGTCTTCCAAGCTATTATTACACTCTCGCCTTGGGTGAATTACACCTTCAAAGTAGTTGCCTATAATTCGTATGGCGCCAGCGAACCTGGCTTCCCTAAAAATGTCCTTCCTGGATATGCGCACTGTACCACTCCAAAATCTATTCCATATTCGAATCCGATAAAAGTGTCAGCTTCTGGCACTGAGCCGAACAATTTAGTTGTACGATGGGCACCGATGGATAAGTATGACTGGAATGCGCCGGAGCTCCGCTATCTTGTGCGCTACAAGTTGAACGCGCCTGACGAAGAATGGAAAGAGTTTTTGGTCGAAGACCCTGTGGCGGTTTGTTACTATTACCCTTAAACGTGGTTCAATGTTCTTTTCAGAGCCAAACAATCATCCGTGAGCAGCCAACCTATCAAGAATATCTCATCCAAGTTATTGCTGTAAACTCCGAAGGAAAAAGTGCCATCAAACCCGAAACAATTATCGGCTTTTCTGGCGAAGATGTACCCACGGAAGCGCCGAAAAACTTTAAGCTAAAGCAGTTTCACAACTTTTCAACTGTCGAATTCACATGGGATCCCGTTGATCCTCGCACAGTACGTGGCGCGTTCAAACAATACAAACTGGTTTATTGGGTAACTGAGAAACCGCATTTTGTGGATTACGTTGAAATCCTTCCTGAATTCACGACAGCAATCATCCGTGGACTTGAAGCAATGAAAAACTATTCCGTCCAAGTATATGTTGCAAATAATGGATACACGTCGGAGCCAAGTGAAAGCATATCGTTCAGCACTCCAGAAGGAGCCCCGTCGAAGGTACACAATTTGCAAGTACACGCAGTCGGCGCAAATTCGGCTGTTGCTGTTTGGGAGCCTCCGAAACACCCAAATGGTCACATTCGAGGATACTTTATTACATTTGAAAATTCGACAAGCGGTGAAATTGAAGAAACATATGTGCTTTATCGACAACGGCATTATCTTCACGAAGGCCTTACACCTGATTCTTCGTATCGTGTAGCCGTGTGGGCAGAGACGAATGGTGGTGAGGGGCCTAAAGTGACACGACTTATTCAAACTTTTTCGGTTAAAGGTAACGATTTTGCCTTCTTTGAGATAAAGCAGTGCTAAAGTCAACTTTTTAGAACCTGATTCACCCCGTTTCGAAGCCAAAACATCGCCAAACAGCATAAACATCGACTGGCTACCTTCGAATGGATCTATTTGGAACATGCCCGGCGCTTCTTTCTACGTTAACTACTCCAAAGAAAATTCAAATGACTGGATTCAAACACCAGACATTGACTTGCCAAATACAAATATTGTGTTGGATGATCTTGAAGAGAACACGAATTATGTAATTGTTGCCGTCGCAAAAGAGGGTAATCGTATCTCTGAAGCGTTGCCAATAACGTTATTTACTGAGGGTCAAGGCGGTGTTTCTCATATTAATCATGGTCAGTTCTAAACTTCTTCAATAACAAGTTTAAACAATTTGTTTTCAGAAAACTTGCAAAACGCCGTATGGTTCATCGCCGTTCTATGTGCTCTTGCTGTTGCCCTCTTATTAATCTGCTGTATGTGCATATGTGCTCGTCGAAGGAGTGGTAAATATGCCGTCAAGAAAAAAGAAATCGAACATGGCCTAAACAGCGGTACAGCGACAACGATGATCGCAAGTGCCGCTGCTGATGAAGAACACAAGAAATTCCTCGAGTACCAATACGGTTACGCCGTCAAAGAACCTCAAATGCTTTGATTGCACCTTTCATTGTCCATTATGTAAATATATATAAGTTATTTTTCTGGTTGTCTGATTTTGTTGTTGCATATTTGTATACAAAACTATTACTTGCTGCCATTAAAGTTTTGATCAAGTTAAGTTTTGGCTTGGAACAACATGCTATATAGAATTCCAAAACAACATGGTTAGACACATTGACATTGGCATGTTACAGAGCACTGCTTTATTGACGCAGACACATTTCCGGTTTAAACCAATAATAGACGCCGTCTGTTGACATGCAATGCAACAAAGACGACTGGCTGAAAATTAGGAATTCATACTTCCTCATTGAATGAAAAAAAGTTTGGGGTGTAAAATTTTTAAAAAGATGAACACTTTTTGCAGGGTTTTTTATTTGCCTATAATTGGGATGAATGTTATTACGTACTGTTTCAAAACTGATATCAAATAAAGCCACCATGAAGATTTTTGATCACTCATGTGGAAGGAAGATAAATAAAAGCCTGTACATAAGAAACAGTGTCTTTACAGGTTTTAAAGAAACAAAAACTGGTTGCAAATAAAAAAAAAGTGGAAAAGAACTTAAAGACAAAGAAGCGTGCACTATCTAAAAGGATTTGGTATGTTTGGTACGCGATCAGCATGGTTCGGTTGGATATTTTTACTCGTTTTTGGTCAAATACAAGGTCGGAATAATGCGATTATCGTAAAAGTATAACCATGAATCTGTTTCAGGTGCTCATGTCAGCAACATGGTTCAACTTGCTTGTAATCGAAATCCGAAACTGTCTATCTGCAAAATGTTGAAAGACACTCCTTCAAGCACCGAAAGCGTTCGAATTGATGTAACTTCTTCAGGAATTGTGTTAAAAGACGATTCTGTTGATATTACTAATCATGTTTTGCGTTCAGTGGAAGAAATGGAAAATACCGAAGATCGTATTGCAGCTTCTATGGTACCTTCTGAATTGGTGTCTACCGCCGACCCAAAAAAAAGTGTGAACACCATAAGTGCTGAATTGGATAAATCTAAAGCTTTGGAAGACACTTCTAAGACAACCCGGACAAGACCTATTTTGCTCAATACTCAAATAGACGTCACCAAATCGCAGTTTATCAGACTACGTGCATATGCAAATAGCCTAGAGGGTTTGAATGGGAATCCCTTTATCGGTTATTCGAAAACTACGCGGTTACAACGGAGCAAAGAGAGATACTGTCACATGTATATTCCGAAGTTTACGTACTATTGCCAAGGGCCAGGAGGATTGACTATTCCTGAAGCCAAGCAACCAAGACTTGCTGTTTTCTGTAGATCTGTGAAAGATACATGTTTTCCGGTGAGCTTTGCTTTAACTAAAATTTTTAGTTTTTATACTTCAATCTATTCAGGAAAAAGTCACCCCATGTACACCCGACTGTGACAAGAAACTAAATCCTCACTGTACAGCATCTTGTAAATGCGATTACCTGTATCCATTGATCGTCAAGTTTTGTGCACCGTTGGCTGTACCTTTTCTGGAAAACATTTGTCGAGCGTGGTTTGTTGGATGCGCCAAGATGTATGAGCTCGATATCATGGGTTAGCAATTTTATTCTGGTTTAATATTCCTTATAAGGTTTTTCTCCAGATGTCGAAACCTTTTTATATCCGCCAAATGTAGAAACAAGAACTATCTGGACAAAAGATGATGTCTTGCCTCTGAAAACTGTAGCCGGTAAAGAACCTCGACACAGGTCTGTGCTTTCCAACTATAAAAGTGATGAACTAAATACAAGTAAACCCATTTTAGAATTCACCAAGTTAAAAGCTTCCCAATAGTGGCCAGTGAAGCCGCCGAGGTCGAGCCGTCTACTAATTTTCACAAATTCGATCAGTTCACTGATCAGTCTGGTGTGCTGCATCGCCCGCGGTCTCGTTCTCCCTGGTCGAAGCCGGGTCTTTGGGAAGCTAATCCTGATAACCCACATAATCGAGATCACGCAAATAAGTTTTACTATGCACCACGTTCAGTGACAGCAGATTGGCTTAGTGGACAGATTCAATGGGGTGCCCATTGGGCTGTTCCAGCGGCAGGCGTGGGTGGAACTGATGGATTCTCGGCGCTTCATTTTCCGAGTATTGGCAACTTTCTTAATATTGCTGACGATTATGATTAGTTTTAAAGTATCTACCAATAAAGATGTCAAATAAAGTTCACATGTGTAAAAAACCAGTTAAACAAAGCAGATTCAATGCGACAAGTTTATCTCACAGAGTTAACACACTTAATACACCAGATTAATGTTAACATAACCAGTTCAATTCACATTTTGTCGTAGTAAGTGACGTGATCGCAATCGGTACAGTTCTTCTTGTACTGGTCAGACTCCTCATCGAACTCTTCAGGGCCATAGACGTGGGTGTGAGTGACGTTGGGGAGGGCCTTGGGGGCACACGCGGCCTTCATCTAAAATGGTAAAAATTGTAAATATTTTATCCAATTGAAGATAAAATGGTAAAACAAACCTCGGTACGCATGGCTTTGATCTTCCGCTCGAACCGCTTCTCATTCATTGCATCACGTTTGCTGATCTTCAGTTCTTTGAGCTCCTCGATACTTTCCAGCGATCCATGGACTTCGATCGCTCGAGCTTCGAGTTGCGGAAGCAGATACAGCTTCATGTCTCCATAGCGAGGGTTGTGGGGATTCTTCTTCGAGATGAAGCGCAGAGGCGGCTTTCGCAGATCGAAGTCGCAATCCTTGAGCAAGAAACGGTCCTTGGCTTCGGTTCGGGTGATAAGCTTGTGGCGACCCTCCTTGTCATTGCAGACGGAACAAACGGCAAAGTTGTATCTGTCCCAGAGCTCGGATTCGCCCAAAAAGTCGCCGCATTCTGTGCAGTCGTCGGGCTTGGGGACGGCGTTGAAGGCACGATGCTGACCTGGAAAACAGATATTTTTATATATATTTTTGACAGAATTTAGGTAAAAAAACTTACGTTGCTGATAGGAGGTCGTGGCACGGTTACGGCGCTCCTCGTAAACGTCATCCTTGGCTCCGAAGCCGCCGGAGGCGGAATAGTCTTGCTGATTCTGCCTGAAACAAAGCAAATATGAAATTTTGCAGCTACAAACATGGTTAACTCACTTGTAAAGCTTCTCCACAGCTGGGATGTTGTCTTTGTCGCCGCGACGCTTCATGATAACGAATTTTGAGCAAATCGAAGGGAAATGAAGGCAGTGTTCAAGCTGGAAAAAGCGAAGTGTGCAACAATGAAAAATGTACGTTGTTCACGCTTTGCCAGAGACAGACAGGCTTTTCAAAACATAGATCGAATTCGTCAGCGTCAATAAAATGGTTAAAAATTACTTTTTTTTATTTTAAGCCAAATGAATCAAATGTTAAATACATTTAGAAACATATTTGTTATTTTTTGAAAATAAAAATACGCAGTGTGCAAAACCAACGGACCCCCAACGACTACCGAAAAAGAATAGCTTATATTAGGTGTAAAGTGTGTGCACACTTGGCAGCAGCAGCCAGTTGCACGAAGGAATTTGGTTCAAAATGTTGTTAATATATCATAAGACAAATTTAACCCTCATTCGAACAATTTGCAGCGAAATCGACTATGAATTCTCACAGGAGGAAAGTTCAGGTCTCAGAATTCAGAACCAAGCTAAAAAAGGCAAAAAGTTGTTGCATACTTTCGTCAGCTATCTATCGACAAAAAAGTCACCTAGCCGTTTGAAGTCCAATGATTAAAAAAGTCACCTAGCCGTTTGAAGTCCAATGATTGAACGGCAAATCTATCATCTTCTTCAGTTTCAAGCCGTTATACGATATCTTTGCATGCATGTTTAGTATAACGGAACTTAACTTTAACGTTTTATCTAGCATGTTTTTATTGAATTAAACAAAATCACAAAATGCATAACAATATAAAAATAAAAAATTCTTAAAAACATAAAAATTAAAAAATGCATAACATATAACAAAAGTTTATTGTCTTACACGTTTTTATAAAAATAGAATGCGACATACTTCCCCTCGGAAGTGTGAGGAAGTTTAACACATATATCAAGTTTAGGATCACCGTTAAATTTAAAGTCGAATCGGGGATCAATATACGGGGTTATTTTGTCGACAGTCGCTGCTATATCGTCCGTTATTATGCACAGATGCAAATAGAACTTTGGGTACTGTTTCTAAAAAACTTTTCTTTAACAATGTAAAATACAAAAACTTTACTTACAGTAACAAAGTCATAGAGTTCTTCTGGGCGAAAACTGAATATGTTCTCAAAGTTGCTATGATGTATTTCGACAATATGAAACTGTTTGCCAGTACTATTTATATCGTCAAGCCAACCAAAATAGGATGTTGTAAGCGCAATAGTATGAACTATTGGAAAATATTTGTGAATTGTCGAAAATTTTACATCTTCATCAAAATGATGACTGCCTCGCGTGTCCAAACACCTGGGTCTAAGTACCATTTTTGACACAGCTTCAAGAAAAACATTGCTAATATGACAATTTTTAAAGCTAACGTCATCTACGTTTATTAATAGTTTATTGTAATCGAAGTTTGCCAAATCAGAATAGTTCATTTCCCAAAACTCCATCGTATCACACCATTTGATAAAATTCTGATGTTTTTCAGAAAGCCTTATTATTGTATCGTAACGATACACGCTTATTAAATCTTCGGAGTTTGCAGGGTTATCAGGATTATAACGTTTTTCAAAAGTTATAAAATCAGCCTGACAATGTACAAGAATAGGTTTTAGTCCGCTGGGAACAAAAGTTCCTGCGGCTTGTTGAAGTTCCTTAAGCTCGAACGGGTTTAGAAGTTTACGCAAACGTTTGGCAAAGGGGTATGGAAGGGTCAAAATAGGATACGGCATGATAAGGTTGTCGAATTCACAGTTTTATACAACAATGTACAAAAAAGCGCACAGCTTACAGTGTGGCAGAGAAGAAGCAGTAGTGATGGTCGACAATAGTAACACACCAGCTAGTATCGAACACGAAAGGCACAAACAATGTAGTCGATGTCGTTACTGTAGAACGGCGCACAATATGGACGACTCTCGCGCAAGCACACCCACCTAACTCCAACACTGTGTTTGCCAATCCATAATGCTACAACCGTCCGTACGAAAAAGCGCGATCGAGCATGAGTACAAAATGACTGGCACCGCCAATCAGAAAGGTATCAATGTTTATAAAGTTGAGTAATCGCATAATGTGATAACCGTCGATCTCATTTGTTAACGGAAATTACTCTGTAAATCTTTTTGCAAAGACAGACACTGCAAAGAAAAACTACTCCGCATGTAAGCATTACGTACAAAATGTTTTTTGAAACATAAAAAACCTAAAAAATTTTACTTCTAGAACAACTTTGTCCTAGCTATTTGGTACTACAATACATCAGCATCAACTTACAAAAAGTAACATCTGTTTCCATGTTAAGTAAGACTAGATTTGACACATAAGTTTCAGAAAAGGTGTGTCATAAACACCTGGTACTTTTTTGATAAAATTGCGCTGTATAAACATTTTCCCACCCAAATCTTTATTCGTTCCAATGTCAGGCACACGAGAACGTTTTATTTTTATGAACTTAACCATAAGTGATTTACATCCGGAAACACTGTTCTACGTCACAAAAATATTTTGTAATGTTTCGCATTGTTTGGCATTGTGGTGCTTCCCTTTCGCTGTTTACATTATTGTGACAAAATCGCCAAAACATATGAGATTTTACAAATATCTTATTGTTGTTCAATTGACTGCAGCAGTTCTTGTAAATCTTACGATGTTTATTACAAATCCCATAATTATCTTGCCTTTTTGGATTGGCTATCTTGATGGACCTATTACTTTTAATTATGAATGGTCAAAAGCTATGTTTGTGATTATAGTGACGTTATTTGTATTTTTTGGTAATGCCAGTGGTGCTCAAGTTACGTATAGGCAAATATGTTACTTGGATGAAGGTGTTTTAAAACTTCTTGCTAAACCACCGGTTTTTGCTTTGACAGCGATAGCTATATTTTTGGTTTGCATTTTGGTAATATTAGGTAACGTTGTCACATAATTTATGGGTTTTGTTTTGTTAAAAAGCATTATAGGAGTAACGACAGTGTCAATTTTGGATTTAAAAACAGCAAGTGATCCTGCCATGCAGTCAATTATGCATGATTTTGCCGCAGTCGACTATGTTTTCAAAAAGCATCCTTATACAATGGGATACAATATGGACTCTAGCAATATACTGAAACTTGTCACTTCTCTATTGTGGTATGGTATGATGGCACTAATTCCACTTGTCGTTATATTAATGATGGTTATGATTTTTATGATGCAACGACTAAAAAAGCATTTGCCTTTGCATAAATATCGACTTCACACTATGTTGAGCAGGTAAGAAAGCCGTCGATAATTCAATTTTTATAACAAACTTTAGAACCCTGATGGTTCAACTATTTGCGACGTTTGCATTCCTCATAACTGCATTCATTTTGCTAATGTCATCTGTCAAATACCAATTAAAAAGTGGCGTTATTTTCCTTTGTATAGCAAAAATTTTGGCCTCAATGTACACCTTTACCGATATTTGTGTTCAAATGATTTTCATCAAACCGTACAGACGGTATTTAATTAAAAAGTTCAGGTTTCGTTTAAATTTAGCAAAACTGGGCGCTGACAATTCCGATAACCCGGTTGCGCCGGCCTCATAAAATTTGTATGTATGTACTTGCCAGGTGCTAAGTTTGATTTGAGTAAACTATTGTGTAGTCTGTAAGTACATAACTTGATAAAATTACATGCACTTTTTAATGTTGGACTTTATTCGTTCATACATGTATTGTTAAATGTTTGCGAATGTGGCATGAGTGTATTTTGACAGAAGTGATAAACTTCATCGAAATGGGGGTGACTTGTTGAACATTGAAGGCATGTGTTTTTTCGCGAACAACGGCGTCGGCATTTCCTCGAAGAATTCCTGACTAAAATAAGAATTCCGTCTTTCTGTGGGTATCGAATCGTCTGTCGGATGTTCGTCTTCCCTCACGGGAAGATGACCGGCTTCGATAGCGTATTTACGATGATAAGCGTGAAAAGAGCGTGGATGAAAGGTCATGTCAGGAGGAAATAGAACAAACGGCCAACAAAACGGTCTTGCCGGCAGTGCTGGGCGTAGATCCGGTTTTTCGCGCCTCGACGAAGCTCGGCGAAGCAATACAGGAGTAGGTCGAGTTTCGGATGTCGACGTCGTCGGTGCTGGCAACGCTTCTGCACGATCATCGTCAGAAGAAGTGCCGCTATCGATGGCTTCGTAAATGTGTTCGACTGGCCCGAAGAGGGCGTCATTAGGGTCGTTTGAGGGGCGTCTATCTGATTTCCTGCAATTGTTTTAGTTTTACGTGTGTCATTAAACTAATTGTAAGTTTGACTTACATAAACGTGCTTGGTCGCTTTAAAATTGATTTTTTTGGGATTGCTCTTGTAGAGGTGTTTGTTGAACTCATTGAATGACCAGATGTCGAGCTTGGGGCAATTCGCGCATCCTTATCAAATATTATTGTTTCTGAACTGTTTGTGTTTATGCTCAATCGTTTGACTGGCTTATTATTCCCTGAAAAAATGTTTCATTTACCGTTTTGAACTGTTAAAACTTACTTCTATCAACAAATCTCAAAGTAGGAGGTGACTTTTTTGTCGATCGCCGACTTAATGGCGCACTCGCAGGTGCAATTCGCTTTGTTTGTGGCGGCTTTGCCGGTGGTTCTGCCGCTTTGATCCGTTCTTCCAAAATAGCTTCACGCCCAATAGGATTTCCAAAAGTGTACAAGCTTTCTTCCATTTGAGAAAATACATCCGCATTTGAACTTGATTTCTTTACCAAGCTTTTACTCCGTCTTCCATTCACCTTTTCCGGTATCTCGCTACTTCCATGGGGTCGAACAACAATCACAGCTTTATCCTTCGATGTAATTTCCCCTCTCAAAGGTTTTGCCATAGTATGTAGGCGTACCGAGTTGCCTCGATGATACTCACATGTGCTATGCATCAGCGAAAGCTGATGCGATTCTTCCTCCTTAGTCAGAGCCAATTCCGGATACTTTCTCACCAAGTTGTCATCTTTACAATCTCGTCTCGCTATGTCATCATCAGTACTTGAGTCGTATGACTGTTCGGTCGCTACCGGCGATGCTAAACCGTCATCAAAGTTAACTGGTGAACAGAAGGGAGCTGTGTTTCGCCGTGAACTTAGTTGACTTTGAAAATAGTTATGGTCGGGACACAGATCATATTGGATCGTATCTGTTTGTCCGGTGTTGATAGTAAGTTCACTTTCGAACTGTCCACATAAGTGCATCGAGTGTTGAACTTTATCGAGGGAGTCTGTGTCGGAATTTGAGGCCTGAAAAGACCATTTAGTTTTGTTAAATAAGACATTAACTTACGCTATATGTTTCTATCGATTCCGGAAACGGCACTTTCGATAAATACCCTTCATCACGATAATATCGATCAATTTGATATTCCATCGGTGTGGCACATTTAGAAGGTGTTTTCGGAGTCGACATAGGCCTCGGGGGTAATGCAGCTCGCGTAACTTGTGAGGCCATAGGCAATGCTGTATACGAATATACCGAACAAGACCCCGAAGAGCCGCCATAGCCCGTCGAATCAGACAGCATTGCACCTTTAATTGACCAACAAACGTAAACCGATAAAACGCAAAACAGAATGACAGGCTTTTATTCACATTTACCCGAAGGTCGCGTTCAAACTATGTGGGAAATTCGTGATGTCAAGGTAAAAAACAGCGCGATAAAACCGCGAATAACGGAAAACGTATGGAAGTGACGAAATTCACACCTACGTTGCGAACTTCACCGGTTTCTCGGCTATTCGTGGACAGTGATGGAGGGGTGTTCAAACAATCAATAGCTAGCTTCGAGTAAGATTTTCGGCATCCACGCGACTCGAGTGTTCCGGTATTCGCGCAGACTTTGCGAAGTCTGAGAGGCGACCAGTGGTTCTTGAGTAGACGCCCGTGAATCAAGAAGCGTGCTTAACGGGGAGATACTAGCTGGGCTGGATTAAATGATAAAAAAGAATGAATGGTTGAAGATTGCAAAACGTTAGTTACACGATAAGTTTAATGAAGTTGATGGATTCGATATGAAACTTAGTAAGCTTATGATGTAGCTATTGTCTATCGAAAACCGAAAAAGCTAGGCTCGATTAACAAATGAACACATCGACCGAATGCGATCTCCAAAGTTTGAGCGAACAGCCAGCTTGACAGGCTGACGTCGACAGTGCTTCAAAAGGACAAGTCAAACAGCGGCTAAATCCAGGCTCCCGCAGGGCAAGGGTAAATTTCAGCTCTGTTTTTGTCGATAATGTAAATTTCAACGACAGGAACCGTCGAAATTAGGAATTTTGTCTGGTTTGAATGAAAACTGTTAGTCAGGAAGCGAGAGGATTACACATAGCCAACCGCAACCACCGGAAAGACCGAGATATCACAGTCACTCTCAATGTCCTGCTTTTGCGCTCATGTCACTCGATGAAAAACAAGCCTTAGCTTGTGGCTAATGAACACCCCAAGGCGCGATCGCTCTCGACTAGTTGGCGCATAACGGTTTTTGTCTGCTTCACATGTGCTGCGCAACTGACAAACATAACAAGTGGGGCTCAAAGGACATACAGCGATTCCGGAATCATGAAGACATGACATCGCGAATGTCACAGGGTTGCAGGTTACCAGCTGATTCGACATTTTTTGTAACCAGTTCCACTGAATAGCTGTCATGCCAAGGCAAACGATTTGAACACTGTACATTTATTGGCAAACTTACATATTATTCATTTTGAAATGTTAATTGTTTTGAATTTGTTTTGACTAACTTTTTAACCCTTGAGTATTACTGTAGGTAAAAACTGCCAAAACAACTGGCAATAAAATTAAAAATAATAAGGTAATCAAATTATGAATTATGCGTTAGGCATACTCAATCAACAGTTCTCGCAGCTTCTTAATTCGTCCATAATGCACATCATCTTTGAATTTGGAGTCCAAATCGATCTCAAAGTACTTATACGGGTCTTCAGCTGTCAACGGCTTCCAAGGACCTTCGTTCTCCTTACCATTGGGGTTCCTGAAACACAGAAACACAAGTATGACACAATCATCCACCTGCTTGAAAACATACCCATATTTAGCAAAGTTAGTCCACATGGTTGTCATAAGCTTGACCATTTTGTTGTCGTCATTGTTGGGATAAAAATTAGCAATGAGCCCTTTGTGGAAAATGTACGTCAGCTCGGAGCAATGGGTCGCTCCACGGAAAGCCATAGCATGCCCAAGTGCTCCCATATTGCGTTTGTTACAGTAGTAAAAGCAATATTGGTAGACTGTGTGTCCGAGTTCAACCATGGCATGGGCATACTCGGTTTCCGGCCAGTTAATTGTAAAATCGGAAATAAGCTAAAATATCTCGGTTAAGTCATTGTTTGTTTTTGTTGTTGGTTGAATGAATCACGTACATTGATGACGGCCTTAGTCATATCTCGCTTGTCTTCTCGATTCTTCCCTTCGAAATACAACTCTTGGATCTTTGTCATTAACTCGGGGCAGACCTTGTAACCTCGACGACGGAGGTCCGTTTCGAGTAATTGAAGGGCCTCGCCAAGGGTTGCGTTTTTATGGGGACGGAAGGATACTAAATTGTAAATTGAACTGGTTGTAAGATACCTTTCCAATCGAACTTACAAAATAGCCCTTCATATTTGGTCGTTCCACACATAACAGTCTTCTTTGGCATTTCAACGCGAAGTTGTGCAATACTTTTTGGTAAAAAGTCTCCATCCATTACGGGTACAATGTCCAGTGTACCTTGATCACTTAAATTGAAACCGAACAGCGTGATCAGAGCGGTCTCAAGTTTGTTGTACGGTTGTGCGTTCAAAAATTGAACCATTGCCTTATTGGTTTCCGTTTTCGTTGCTTAAAGAATGCATTTACTTTTTGTAATTTGTAACTTTTGTTTCGACATACCATTTGGATTTGGTACAAAACCAAGTTTCTGCGCAAAGTCCAGCGCTTTCGTGCGATTTTTCTCCGTTTCAATAGAAGCAAAACTGTGCATAGCGGTCCCTGCCATGGGAATGACCTTTTGGAACAAGTCTGCAATAAAATTGTTTGTTTTCGCATAAATCTACTTGGCTACACTCCGACTGATAAGCAACCCTTCACCATCATAGCGCATGTGCATATGTTTCTTTAAAGTTTAACAAACCTCGTGTGTGTGGTGATAACGAGAGGTAGTCACTTGATGCACCACCCGCACTTTGTCCGAACACAGTTATGTTGTTTGGATCACCCCCAAATTCAAAGATGTTGTCTTTGACCCATCGCAGAGCCAAGGCTTGATCCCATAAGCCAACATTGCCGGGGCAATGTTCATCACCGGTCGATAGGAAACCAAAATAGCCAAGGCGATAGTTAATAGTGACGACTATGACGTCTTTGGTGCACAACTCTCTAAAAATACGTACTTCAACTTTGTTGACCCTTAGAGAGCGTTTTAAAACGTACTTGCAAATTCCGTAGTCGCCATAGTGCGAGGACGAGTGAATCGTAAATCCACCACCGTGGACCCAGAACATGACCGCATAGCCGTTTGGCTGGAAAGTCGATTTTTTGTTTACAAAAAGTTACAATGAAATAGTACCTGGTCTGGGCCTGGCGCAGCTTCTGGGGCAAATACATTCAGATTTAAGCAGTTTTCACTTTTTGCCGCTTCTAAGAACGGAATTTCAAGGAATAGATCAGTGTGAGGGCAGCGTTGACCGAACCGGGTGCAATCTAATACGGTCGTCCATGGTTTAGGCGGAATGGGTTTCTAAAGAACAATGAATTTCACGTGCAATGAATAGAACGACAACAAATGTACCTTGAACCGTTCACCTTCACCGTAGGGAATTCCCAGAAAAGCGTCGACGCTTTTGCCATTCTCGAAGGTGTACCGTTTGCCGCGCACTTTGCCAGTTTTGACTTCAACAATGCCACTGGTACCTGTGGCAACGCCACTTTGGCCCGTCAAATAGTTGACCCACGAACCGAGGGAGCCGAGCATCCTAACGGTAGTCGGGAGGTCTAGACTAACGAGTAAAAATTGGGGAGTGCGTTGAAACCACCGAGCAAATAAACTACACAATCCGTCTTGCGTTCTGAGGGCTTTTCTTGCGGCGTCGCCTTCCGAGATGGAGTTTGGAGTGGTGACACAGCAAAACGTGTTATCGTTAACAGCCCATGCAGGCTGTTTTCGTCAAAAACAGGTGAAAGAGACAAAGTTCGGGAGTGAGGAAACGCGTATGTGTGAAAGGGGGATGAGCCGCGATCAATATCCACCTCGTTCGACCGGGTTGCGTTCGGCGGGATCCCGCTATGGTCGCTAGAATGCGCGACACGGAGGAGTATCGCCGTCAAGGTCAGCTGAGTTCAGGCACCCGGCAAGCTTGGCAGCAGAGTGTGGTCGCGCCTCCAAACAGCTGACTTGGTCCTCTTGCAATGACACGTCCCTCAGCGCGGTCGCATAGCTCAAAACGTAAAAAATGGCATAACTTGTACATTGTAGTGACAGGAAGAATGGTCGACACTTTTCAAAACAAGAGTTTTACAACCGTACATGCATGTGAAATATTGCCATGTTAGGTCATGTGTAATTGCGTTCAAAATCCTTACAATCAATTCATGGCCAGTTTAAGGTTGACACACTGAGACACACAATATCTGAGCTATGACCAGCTGTGTGAGAACTGCTTTCCCAAGCAAAGGGGTAACTACTGAATTTGAGCTCAACACTCAATGCAGTTTTTAAGTCTAAGCTAAAGCGCGATGTGTATGTAGTAAAACGCAACGCTGCAAGGCTTGCTCATTTGCTTCTCATTCGCAGCGGCACCGCATATGTGCAGATTAAGAGCAAGGCTGCCACAATGCCCATGGATAATTTGGGTGGCAGTAAGTCTCGCCTGTGATGGTGTTGTCTTGTTGTGCTGCAAAAAGTCGGTTTAGCACACCCACAACGTCCCCACGGGTAGCAAAGAGCCTTCAGCTTCGGGTAGCCGTGATGTCACACCAGCCCGGTGGAACGAACCTGTTGGACAACATGGGTTTTTCGTTTGCCATGTATGACGCCTCGATTCGAGTGCTTTGAAAACCCCGATGCACTAAGAAGGATGACGATTCATTCACGGGGCATACCTTCTTCCGCACTTTCTATTCCGTATGCAACTTTCTTACAAACCACATACCCTTTTTGTTCTCGCAAATGTGGCGTGTCCAGCCAGCTTCGTCGCCTCCTCAAACCACAAGAACAACAACTTATCCTATACATACGTGCAAGCTTCTATATACAAAGTTGGAACTTTTAAAAAAGATGTGGGTGTCTATCTACTATAAACATTGTGTTTCTCTGCGTCACTTTGTTTTGTGGTATAAGGGCACATGAGCAGCGTGTCTGGGTTGTACTGTGTGCATTGGTTTCATATTGACAGACGGTCGTCAGATACACGCGATTTCCTCATCAAGGTCGCGTATCATCCCTTACAGTCCATTCCTAAGTCCGCTTTTAAGAATGTTATCAGTATTCCGAGGTTTCCTTCCTAACTTTCCACTGCGGCTTGTCCCAGCATGGCCGTCGCGAGCCACGCTATGCTTTTTCCGTCTTTGTTAGGCCATCAATCATTATTTCAATTTCCTTCTGCTTAACATCAATCCATTTCCACGTTCGCGATCCGATTGGACCACCTTTAAAAACTTTATTATTACATTTTTATCTTTGAAGATGGGTGCCATAAAGTCGCGTCTGCTCAGTCCGTCCTGGACAAAGAGCGACGTCGTTAAAATCTCACAGGGCGAGATCCAAGGCCGACGGTACACCTTTGCCAAGGGCAATGTCGACGCTTTTCTTGGCATTCCCTTCGCCGAGCCTCCTATCAACGAACTTCGGTTTCAAGTAACTTAATTAATTTTTCCTCAACCACTCCCTTACCCACCCTTATGCTCATTAACTTTCAGAAACCAGTGCCCGCAAAAGGCTGGGATGACGTCCGGCAATGCACGCAATTTGGTCCTCGATGCCCTCATGACGAACTTCTTATTGAGAAACTGCATCGAAATGTAGAGAAAAACGAAGACTGCCTTCGATTGAATGTATTTGCACCAGAATGGTCGGCTGAGTCATCCGGACAGGTATGAATGGGGGTTACGCAAGCAAAATCGGACAAAGTACATTTCACTATGAAATTTGTAGACTGACGGATTCGCAGTCTTGGTCTTCGTCCATGGTGGCGGTTTCGCTGTTCATTCAGCGGCGCATTATGGAGATTATGGAATTTGCGAGTGCGTTGATCTCTAACTTTCACTATCACCAAAAATAGTTGATTCATTTTTAGTGCGTTGTGTTGCAAGGACGTTGTCGTTGTTACCATTCAATATCGGTTGGGATTTTTCGGATTTAGTGCTGGTGAGGGAATTGCATCCAACATTGGACTGTGGGATCAAACATTAGCCCTGCAATGGGTCAAAGACAATGTTCATTCATTTGGTGGTAATCCGAATAACATTACCGTATTCGGCCAGAGTGCCGGCGGTGCATGTACTGACTTGCTAATGCTTTCACCGCATTCTCGAGGTGTGTTTTGCTATCACTTTAGCGAATGTAGTTAGTCTGTCGACCACGAAAGTCAAAGAATTTTCAAATTTTAGATCTCTTTCAAAAAGCTATCCCCATGGCAGGCACGAGTTTGTGCTCATTCTCTCTAAATGATGAAGAGCATGTGGCGAAAGTATGCTTGAAAGCCGCGATAAAAAAGGGGTATAACCCCGAACCTGTTGAGAACAATGAGAACGGCAACAAGGAACCCGTTTATTCGACACCCTTTGAATTCTTGCGAACACTGCCTGCGGCGACGTTGCAGGTCGGCATTTTCGGAACCGGCAACTACGAAGTCAACCGAAACGGCAAGATCGACTTGACACCGGTTTTCGACAAAGACTTCTTCCCGAAACCCGTGGAAGAGCTACGAAAGGAAGCGCCTAAAAAGATTATCATGACAGGGGTCACGGAGCATGAGGGACTATTGTTCGTTGGAATGCGTCCGGCAAAGTTGGACGTTCACGCCGAGGTTGACAAACTTCTTGATCGTGAGTTGATCCATCATAATGTCAAGGACATTGAGTCGGTCAAAGAGAAGCTCATGACATTGTACACTAAAGGAGTCGATTCTAATAACAAGAAGGAAGTTACAAAAGCTATCGTGAAAGTAAGACGAAATGCACTTTGTTCCCGTCACTTAAATCAAGCTTACAGATCGTATCCGACATTTTCATTAACAATGGAAACTGGCTTTTCGCTGATAAAATGACCAAACTCGGACATACTGTTTATCAGTACTGTTTCGAATATTGCAATCCGAATGATTTTGGGCTGATCGGGTTCATGCTACCATACAAAAAAGCCACCCACGGCACTGAGATGCCTTACATCTTTAAAAAGAGCCTTATAACGACATTTATTCCGAGTGCTGAGGATGAAAAGGTCGTCGAAACTATGACTACTTTCTTTACTAATTTTGCCAAATATGGGTAAGCATCATCATTGCATCATTAAAGAATGTCCTTATCAATGTGGTTTCAGTAATCCGAATGGTAACGACCCAACACCAGAATTGCAATTATGGAAACCCCTCAGCGCAGACAACACACTCAAATATCTCAGCATCAACCTGGATAAGGTACGCATGTGTGAAAACCTTAACGACGGTCGAAGCTACGAATGGCAGAAGCTCGTTGACCTTGAAACTAACATCGATAATGCCGATGAAGCATCACCCACCGCGTCGATACAGGGCAAACTGTGATTAACACTCCGGGTGTCTCAATTTATGTTCGTACCTAGCTTTTAAAATTGAATAAATTACCTTTCAATACTAAAATTCTTCACTTCGAAAAGACAATTGAAATCTCACGGCAAAAACATGAACAGCGGCGTTTGAAATGTAAAAAGTTTATGGAAAAAGTCCACCATTAGCTTCATCTCGCCATGCATAAAAAGAGTTCTGGACCTTTTGCCAAATGTTCCATGATGCGAGTTTGTGTGGTCAGCTGTCGTGGCGGCCACCAACACTGATTCGCCAAGCCACAACCTTGCGAACGGCTGTTCTATGCTCGTTGTTCTGACAAGTGTGATATAAATACCACCTCATTGGACCCTGGATCTGTCACCTAACCATGAGTAACTGCATTGTGGTCGCGAGTGTTTCAGCGGAGACCTCCGGTCAGCTGGTCCAAAAATCCAATAATCGTGCGCAGAACTATGCACAAAAATTGCCAGTCATATGTTTAGAAGTTGTCTTCTGTAAACTTGACCCTTCGGATTTGTATCATGCTATGCTGACATGTCGACGATGGTATTCTATAATCCGTAATAGAGTTAGTTACTGTGGAAAAGTATTTATATATATAAAGAGTTATGCGTTTAGGGCAAATACATTTTCAAAGAAGTCGTGCAGAGAGCGTTACCAAAAGCCACGCTTGAAGATGCGAGAGCGACCCAAATTTTAACACGGCCAGATTTATTGCTACGCGGATATGCTTACGCATGGAACCCAAAGGACCTCAGCGAGTAGGTTAAAGTTATCAATCAACATGTCTGACAGGTGTCGTTTGCAATGAAAGTCAATTTTTCAGCACAATGTTTGTACAACCTGATGGATTTACCATATTTCGACGTCCTGTGGCACAATGTAGCGATGCCGTCCGTGGTAAACGTGGAATTAAAGAGGGTGTACACGCATTTGACTTCATCTGGCATACACCATTTGGAACCAGTGCTGCTATTGGCTTGTCTACGAAAGCGCAACATCTGAAATGTAGCGGCTACTTGGCCTTCCTAGGTGCTTCGGAGAACAGTTGGTCCTGGGACATTGTAGAAGGCTATGCGCAATGGGCCGGCGATCTGAAGCCATATCCGACAAATCCCAACTCACCTCCAGTCCAAGTCGGCCAACGATTACGTATGATCGTGGACTGTGATCGTCAACTTGTGGGCTTTGAACGCGGCACAGAGTTCCTAGGGATCGCCTTTAAAAACCTGCCCCGTGATGTTCTCGTGTACCCGACTATCTCCGCAGTCTACGGTCAAACCGAAGTCTCAATGTACTACATGGGTCCGCCTGTCATGGGCTGACAGCACCGACTGACTCCTTCGTAAAACCTTATCAATGTATTATGATCGAACACCTAGTCATACCTTGTCTTCTGTTTTTTGTTCATTTTATTATAGACGCGCTACCCTGTGTACAAGTGCTTTCGTTCGCTTACCCGCTTTCACTAACATAAAATAAAGACGTTTTTTTCACTTTCATTTTCGTGCTCGCTTCGACAAAGTTATTCGAAAGTTCATGTTCGAACGGAAACACTGACGTTTTTACCCTCTCTCTGCAGAAAAAGGAAAGCAGCCATTGGCAACGTTAGCCTGGGGACAAGTTGGGAGCCCACGCGGGAAGGACGAGCAAAAAAACGACTACCGAACGGGGCGGAGAGACCGCATTGGCAATGCGTGTGGCTTGCCAAAATCCCTGAAGACTTGTCTTGCACGAAAGCAAAATACCGCAGCGCGGTTTTCATTCGATTTCCATTATTTCGCCAAAGCGGACATTGACGGTCCTTCCTGCGGGGACACTAGCATTTTTGCTAGTCGAAGCCCCGGTGTCCAACGCGTCAACAAGTCGTCGTCGGCTGTAACGGCGATTGATTGTCAAGAACATGGTTTTCTTCAATCCCGAGGTTTGCTTCTTTTGTCTCGCCTTGCCATTTCCCCAAAGTTTACGCGTATCACTTGCAGAGTTACGTCGACGTCGCCGCCGCGGTCATCGTTGCTTCCCTTGTCGTCGGTTTCGTCAGCTATTTGTGCGGTTTTTGGAGCGCTGTAATCAAGCCTATCGACAAAACAAGTAGGAGCCCTCATCGATTATTAGTTTAATATTCTATTCATTATCTTTTCTCTTTCCAGCTACATCATCAACGGATTCCTCGCCACTTCATTCATCTGGATCTCCACGAACTCAAAGCAAATATCAGTCCTCAAAAGGTGAATTTTCAAATTGCGTTTTTCGTTACATTTTTATATATATTTTTGTGCAGATGACACGACAGACGACACAGTCGGTCCCCTCGTTGCCCCGCGCCGGCGGCACTCGACCGGCGGACCTTTCCAATTCGCCAAGGTCGCCAAGGACTTTATCAAAAACCGAGGCGGATATCGGCGACAGTTCAGCGAAGTCTCGCGCGAATCGTTACCCAAGCCGCCGACTGAATACTTTGAACCATCCGACCTACCCGAGATCCCGCAGAACCTTAATCCGGAGTTTTTCTATCTTCGACATAACATCAAGTATGGCTTTTGATATTTTAATGTTTACTTTTTATATTAAATGTTGTCTTTCAGGGTTTTGGAGCTAAACAGCGACTGGCCATCCGAATCCGGAGACATTGAAGTCTGCGACTATGATGCTGGCGATTTCGTTGTCAAAATTGGTGATCCTGATAACACGATGTATGTCGTCATTGAAGGCGCTCTCAATATGTTCATCCTTCACGATGGCAAGGAGTACTTGGTTCGGAGGCTGGAAAAGGGCCAGACTTTCTTTAGTTATTTGTCACTTATCGACATTTTGATGGTTTGTTTTCTCAAATAGCATTTTTGAACATTTTCACATTTTAATTTTTGCAGAACAAGCCATCCTTCTTCCGAACCGTGTCCCTCCGTGCTGCCCAGAAAAGCCGGGTTGCCAAGTATTGCTTGAAGCATTTCTACGATGAATATCAGCAAAATCCAGCTCATTGGGCCCGACCTGTTCAGATTGTTATCACGAAGCTGCTCCATGTTACCATGACGACCTTGCATCAGTACCTCGGACTCGGCGAAGAGTTGATTAAGAAGCGACTTGACGATCGTCCTCTTGATGAGAAGCATCGGAACATTTCCGGCCACTCGATGCGGCTTACTGGTCGCTCTCGCCCACGACAGCGCCGTCTGAGCAGCAGTGATGCGACAAATGAGTTCATCGCGACGGCCATCAAATGGTATAGCGAGCTTCTTGGTCTCACCTATGCCGAAGGTCAGGTGCTTCTCACGGATAAGATCCATTTGGTATCCGTTGACGATGGCCAAGTTCTGGTCGAACAACGCTGCGACGACGATCCTTCATTGATTCTTGTGTTGACTGGTGGACTGATTCTCACTCAATTGGCTGATCCTGAAGATGAAGATGAGGTAATTGAACCTTGGCAGGCATATGTGCACCACAAGGAGATTATCGGAGGTCTGCAACTTCTGTCCAATGAGCCAGCTTTCTTCCAAATCAAGGGTGCTTGTCAGACGACAGTGGCGTTGATTAAGAAGGTCGACATTGACCGTCTTGTCAACATCAAACCGACGATTGCCCTGCCAATTGCCTACAGTGTTCTTCGTCGCTTGTCTTCGTTCACCCGTGCGGTCGACTTTGCCATGGATTGGGTAATGCTGGATTCTGGTCAAGCCGTATACAGACAAGGCGATTTGGCCGATTCGCTGTTCGTCGTGCTCAGCGGTCGTACGCGTTCCGTTGACAAGAAGACCGCGATTGCTGAATACGGTCGAGGTGATGTCCTGGGCATGGTTGAAGTCATCCAGAAGCGCCCAAGATCTACGACAGTCCTCGCTGTCCGTTTCTCGCAACTCGCACGTGTTCCAGAAGGATTGCTCAACTTTATCAAGATGCAATACCCGCAAGTCGGATTCCGGCTTGTCCGTCTTCTCGGTCTCAGCTACAATGACACTCGTCGTGACCAAATGCTTCCGCCTGTGTTTACCAGCGACAGTCAAGCCGCTGATTCTATCGCTCAGATTAAGAATCTCCACACTGTCGCGATTCTTCCGGCGTCTTCTGATGTTCCGATCACGGCATTCACCTGCGAGTTGTATCACGCTCTGTCAGCGAGCTTCAGAGTCCTTCGATTGAGTGCTCGTCAAGTTGCGATCCATCTCGGTGAAAACTGTCTTGAAAAGTGAGTTTACTACCTCTGCGATTTTAATTTTCACGATTTTTTGAGTTTTAGGCTAGCCGACTTCCGTCTGATGCACTGGCTCAACGCTCAAGAAGACACTTTTCCCTTGGTCCTCTACGAATGCGACTACACCGCTACAAACTGGACGCGTCGCTGTCTTCGTCAAGCTGATACCATCCTTGTCATTGGTCGTGGAGACAAAAAGCCCCAGAAGCAAGCCTTTTTCGAAGAGCACATGAAGATGAACCAAGATGGTATCCGTACGCGCAAAGAATTGATTCTACTTTGGAAGGAAAATGCATCATGCCCTCGAGGGACCTACGAATGGCTCAAAGGCAGCTGGTTCAGTGGTCACTATCATGTCCGCGCCCCTGATCGCATGTTCGTGCATCTCGAGAAAGACGAATACGATGAATCGACCATTGTGACTTACTATGAGGACAATGTCTTCGGAGAACGTGTCAACTGCAACAGTGATTTCGCCAGACTGGGAAGAATCCTCACCGGAAACGCTGTCGGTCTTGTTCTTGGTGGTGGCGGTGCTCGTGGTGCTTCCCATGTCGGTATTATCCAAGCTTTGCAACAGTACAATGTCCCTATTGACATTGTCGGTGGTACCTCCATTGGATCCATGATTGGCGGCCTCTTTGCTGAGGACCCCTACCAAGATGTGGAGCGACGTGCCAGATCCTGGTTTGTCATGATGTCCTCATTGTGGCGCAAGATCTGGGATCTCACCTATGCCCACTCGGCCATGTTCACTGGAGCTGGCTTCAACAAGACCCTCCAAGACTTGTTTGGAACGAAGAATATCGAAGACCTGTGGTTGCCATACTTCTGCATTACCACCGATATCACCAGCTCTGAGATGCGTATCCAACGTTCCGGACCTCTGTGGATGTACGCGAGAGCATCGATGTCCCTCGCCGGCTACTTGCCACCACTTTGCGACCCAGTCGATGGTCATCTGCTTCTCGATGGTGGCTACGTCAACAATGTTCCGGCTGATGTCATGCGGTATGTTTACGCCTAACTTTTGACAAATCAGTCATAATGTCTGTTTTTAGATCTATGGGCGCCCGTGCCGTTATCGCCGTCGACGTCGGCTCAGCTACTGAGAACAACCTCTTCAACTACGGAGACAGTCTCAGCGGTTTCTGGGTCCTCTGGCGCCGACTGAATCCATGGGCCGCGCCAGTCCGCATCCTTGGCATGGAGGAAATTCAGGTCCGTTCCCTGTCCCAATGACGACATAAATGAAAGCGTGTGAATTTTCAGAGTCGACTTGCATTCGTGTCCTGCGTTAGGCAACTCGAGCTGGTGAAGAAAGCACCTTATTCATACTATATGCGGCCGCCTATTGAGGCATTCAAAACGTTGGATTTTGCGAAATTTGACACTATCCGCGTATGTTTTATCTTCTTTTTTCTTTGCCCCTGTGGGAATACAGCCTTCCAGTGGTGTTATCTTCAGGCATTTCCTTTTCTGTTTCAATGCCGCCGGGAAATGGGGTTTAACTTTGAAATGTAAGGGACAATGACATTTTCAGGAAGTTGGATTCCGCTACGGTATTCACGCTGTCGATGAAATGGTCGAAAAGAATCACAATCTCCGCATTTTGATGATGCCCGATCATGTTCGCAACACTGTGGCTCAACGCCATCGCCGTCAAGACATGTCGCGTTCTCGCAACTCCTCGTTTACTGATTTGGCTGCCCAGGTGTCGCGTATTCCGTCGATGAAGCATCAGCCCAATCGTGACGATCATCAACAGCCTTTCAACGAGATTGCTGAGTGGGAGGACGACCGTATGTTTTTGTGAATTATACTGTCGAGCGGGTAATCAATGTATCTCTTTCAGAAGTCGAAGATGACATCGAGTTCGAAGAAGACTGCGACGATTCCGAAGGTCAGATCACCCGTTCCGTGACGCCTCGCGTCGATATGATGCCACGCAATTCTGCTGCACCGAGATCTCCTACCGCTTAGTTTCTGCCATTCTTTTCTTGCCATAACATAAAGCTGATACAGAGTGGTTCCTTTTGTTTGCCTTAACTTACGGTGCTTGATTTGAATCATACGATCTCGGTTGTGTGTTTGCATGTGCGTGTACTCAGAGTATGATGATAGTATGGCCTTTCAACTTGACTAATTGCGAGATTTGACCAGTATGATTTAATTTTTAACTTGTGTTTAATTACATGATTAATGAACGTAAAGTTGTCGGTTATAATGATGGATGCACATATCTCACAATGACGTGATACAGAAATACAACTCAACAGTAAATTTTATTTGTTTCTTATTAGCTTTACAACGAGTCTTGAAGGCATCGTCAATGTAAACATACGTTTTTTTTAATAAAAACAGTCATTTAAAAAAATAGAATAGAACCATCTTGAATAATAAGAGTCAACGATTTTAACTATGCTTTATACACCCGTATAAAAGAAAAATTGACCGGTAGACTGTGGTAAATCAGAATAAGTTCGGACTTCGTTTTGAAAAATCACAACATGGGGAAGTTGATCATTTAATGTACTATACGCCATCTGATAAAATTTTTCACGTAGACGATTGATAAACTCCGTCTGATGTTTTGAAGGCGCGTCGTAACATCTAAGTCGAAGGGCGAAGTTTGGTTGTTGACTCTAAAAAAATTCTTTTAAAATACGTACTTTGCCCATAGACACCTTGGAATTGCGAATAATTCGCAATTTGTCAGCGAGCGACAGTGGCACATTGAACTAAAAACGAAAACTTACTTTAAAAAAACGGATAAGCAAATTGATATCGATATCAAACGTAGCAAAGGAGACATCTATCGTCAGTGAGCTCAATTTTTGGCGTTGATATCGCAAAACATCGGTCATCCATGTTGATGAAACGGAGCCAAAAATATTTATACTTCTTAAACTTGAAAATACGCTAAATAGATCAGCAAAATTAGAAGTAGAAAAAAATGACTGTATCACCGCTACAAATTTTATATTCGTTACGGTCAATTTTTTTGAAAGCCGTCGGAAAAATTTTGGTGTTAGATTGCAGTGAATCACATTAAGTACTTGAATGTCAAAAACGACATTGCAAAAAAGCTCAGGAACAATGTCCCGCACATCGAGTTTTCTTAAAGCAAGCTTACTGCCAAAAAATAGTTGATTAGGATTTACAGCCGTAGGTACACCCTGCTCCTCTTGAGTTACACAAAGTTTTTTCTTTAAGTATTCAAGAGAAAAATGTGGAATAGATACATCAATTTTTTGCAATTTAGGGGGACATATTGAAGTGTCGCCGGCCGCCACTTGAAGATGGTAGCGTTCAGCTGGAGTTGCAAGTTCTGCAAGTCGGCGACGGAGGCCATAGGGCAGTTTGGCGATGGGATAAGGCATGAGTTACTGTATAGGAGTAGTAAACCAATATAATCAACAAAAGCGCAGGTTCGTATATAAATAAATCGAAATACCGCGCACTGCAATAGGAACAACGACAAATGGAGAAAGCGAAGCAAGTCGAACGTCTAAACTGACTACTTTCTGGATAAAGCGGGCTATTCGCGATTGCTTTTATGTGTTGCGTGTACTGGATAACGCGCTATTTACCTCTGCTATCGTTGCCCTGCAAGCAAGCATGGGCGTGCCCACGGTCTCTTTAATAGTCTTCTCATAATCATCAGGATAGAGAAAACTAAGAAATAAACTTTCGCGATCCGCATGCCGGCTCCCCCATACGTTTCTCCCAAAACCACCAAATCCGCCGTTGGTTCCCCGAAATCTCGACGTTAAGCCTGATAAAACGCAAAATATTGTGTTAAAATCAGAGTTGATAACATTAGTACAGTGCGAGTTTTGATTTGACCAGATTGAATTCAATGTACATATCTAAGATATGCAAGTTAAATCAGCCTTGATTGGCTCAATTCGCCAGTAAACTTTATAACATATAACTAAATATATTCAGTTTCAGAGGCACAGAAGTATTCGATAGACTTGTGATCTTCGTTTTCATTGGAGTCATCAGAACGTAGCCAATGACAGTTATTATCGTTGGAGCCAACGGAATCATCGAGCTGGCTAACAGGAATACGTCCGAATAGAGAGCATTCTTGAAGAAACCAGTTGAAGACGCGTCCAGCATCGCAATAAAATAACATGCCGTCGCCGTTGTAGCAGTTCAAATAGACATCCCTGCATCCGAAAGATTTGAAACCGTTGTCATGATCGGCATAGAATTTATGAGCTGTAAATTACATTATGCAAAATAGAGAAAACAAAGAAAGGAAAAACACAAAACATGCGACTAATACTGACATCCTTAAAGGAATCAATAGTCGTTAAACGATTGGGATCATTCTGATGGTGCAATTAACAAATTTACCTATAATTTTCTTAGCTGCAGTAACAAAACCAATGTTTTTTAAATTCAGGTCGGAAGATTAATAGAAATTTACAAAAGTGCGAAGACACTTTCAAACCTCCCGGACGATGCACCATCTCATATTAGTATTATCCCTTTGGGGAAAAAATGAGAAGGTAGACAAAGTCAGTTGATGGTTCTCGTCAGTACAGATTGTTGTCTAAACGTTTTTACGATTACAAAATAATACACAAAAATCTTACAGTAGTAATCTAACAATAAACGACGCGAAAAAAATTTATTTTCAAATACGAAGATGATGCACACGTTTCAGAACAATTTTAATGTAGTTAACGTAAAAAGTATTACTCTTATTTGCAAAGTTACCGGCCAAATGTCTAAAAGGCTCCGATTGTATGGTATATGTATTTTTAACCAACAACTCGGTTTACTTATTTTTAAAACATCAGAAAAGATACATCTTGCAACAAAAAAAATGCACAGAGAGTGATGACAATCAATAAGCAGTAGACTGCGGACATGCTTGCAACCGAGGCGTCTATGTCGAACGCTTGCTTTATTTTATTCGCTGTGGGGAAGAAACCTTTGCTTAAAGTCAAAAAAAAAAAAGTTTGATCGCGAGCATTCATTCAGTAACGATATTCGAAGAAAGTATGAGTCTTATAAATATACTAAAGGTGCAAATAATTGTGAGAAAACGAATTTGAAACAAACAGTTGTATAACAGTTCAAGTACAGTATTCAATGTTGTACGATACTATAAAACAATTGATTACACCATGTGTTAAAAAAAATGGGTAACAGGATAAAAAGCCTAAGGCTGGGGGAAGACAATATCCACGTCCTATTCTACAGGACCGGAAGGAATGGCCCTAAAAGCCAGGAAGATAGCCCGAATGGCCAGAAACACAACAACCGTCCTAACGGTTGAGAAACGAGGGCCACCAAGGCCAGGGAGAGAGAGACGACCTCACCGTGAGGTCGAAACGACGCGAAGTGCAGTCTCGAAGGTTCAATCCGTTCGTGTGGGACGTGGCTGCTTCGCTTGGTGCAGCTTCGCTTGGTCTTGTCTGGCTCGCATAGCTGTTCGCTTCCTTTTAGCGCACTCGCGTGGATTTGCGATCGTCGCAACATTGTAAATTGTTTTCAAACAAACTGTGCTTTAGACTGTTCAAAGTAAACAAGTCCCGTCTAAACTACTGGAAAAGAACTGATTACCGGACTTCACGTTTTGAGGGTGACACGATTGAACATGGCTAATTCCCGCCGATCTCGGAAGTAACATTTTGATAAACACGAGGTCACCGGGAATTAGTCATATTCAACGTCGGTCACAACTTAATAGAAATGGATTTGAAGCGCCAATGCAGCGTCTTCATTGTAGACATCCATTTATAGAAAACAAGTTGCAAAATAAGACAACTGTAATCGATACACAAATTGCAATACTAGCGATCGACTGCCACGAGAAGAGCGATCCGAATGAGCCAGCGCGGCAAGAAACTAACAACGCAGACAGTTACTACCTACTTTAATGGGGTTAGAGCGCACCGAGCTTGGTACTTTGCTGTTTTTTTTGAAATCGGGGTTACACGTAGTACTACGGCGACGTTCATTCATTAAAAATTTCCTATTCTAGGAAATCGATTGACCACTCAAAATGTGTTACATAAACTTCTTCAAATAATTTAAATGCTTTATGAGTACACTACATAAATACTTTACACGGTATTGGGTCGAATATGTAACCGGTTTCGACTATTGAACATGAGGTCTAGAGTTTGCCGAGAAGGCCAGTGTCAGGGGCGGACTCGATGATGAGCTTCTGCACCTCACGGAAGTTGGGGTGTTGCGAGCCGCCAAGCAGGCCGAGAATGACGGTTTCGCTGGTACTGAGGACGGCGCCGGCTTGCTTAAGGCTTTTGTAGGCGAAGATGCTGAACAGAATCGACATTGAACTAAATACAAAACCGGAAAGGCAAAAAACTGACCGATCAGTCATGGAGCGGGAAGACGTCGCATCGACAACGACATGGACATTGTAGCCCTTCTCGAGCAGATCCAACGTCGTGTGATAAACGCAAACGTGAGCTTCAATGCCGGTGAGGACGATATCCTTGACACTCTTGCTCTCGAGAATGCCGATGACGTCGTCATTGACCATGGAGAAGACTGTCTTGGCGAAGATGGGCACATTGAGTTCAGCGAGGCCGAGTTCGGGGACAGTGTGGCCGAGGCCTTTGGGGTACTGCTCAGTCGCGATGATCGGAAGGTTGAGAATCTTCGAGGTTTCGACGAGACGCTTGGTGACAGTCAGAATCTCCGGGAAGTACTTGATGTTGTTGCGGAATTTTTCCTGCATATCACAAACGAGCAAAGCCGTCTGCTTGGCATTGACGCGTTGAAGAATGCGAGACGCCATCTAAAAGCCAAAATTCCAACACTATCCAATCAATAAAACAAAAAGTATTGATCGTTTTAAACAAATTTCCAAAAACATCCCGAAATACTTATAGATTCACATTTATTTATGCTCTGACCAAAATTAGGAAAATAAAAACAAAATACAAAATCAATTTCCGATTACGAATGATATTTCAACTGAACAACTGCCAAATTAACAGAAAACAATAAAAAGACATGTAAGTTTGTAAGAGTGAATTATGCAATTTCTTTGCACCGAAGGAGTATGTACAATAAAATGTTAGAAGTTAGTAAACAAAGAACCAGTTGTCATTGCGAACATGAGCGAGTGAAACGTCAACCAGAAACAATTAAGCCGTAGAAAACGTGTACAAGTGATGACAAAAATAACAAATGCAGATTTGGGATTTAAAAAAGTAATTATTATGCGTGCCATTGAGTACTTCTAAGACTACGGACTTGGAGAATATCCACAAATCCAAAGGGGTAAAACTTATCAATCATTGTGCCCCACATCGACACCCATTTCGTTGTGGCCGGATTTCGAGTTGAAAGAAGGAATTCGTCGCATGAGTTGCGGCGTATTGCCTGAGGTGTTGCTGTTTGCGGTCGTCCCTGAAGAGATCGACGATTTTTTGGATGTGCCGGAACCGGACAGAGGCAGTTGATGAGGCTTGGCGCCGGCTTGGTTCTTGACACGAGAGGTTTGCACGAGCGAAAGCATCTTCTGGACAGCTTGCGGGGATTCGACACCTGGGGGGAAAGCTTGGGTAAGAATTGGTGGACAGAACACATTGAGAGGGGTTAAATAAACTTACCAAACTTGGGCACGAAGCGCTGTCCAGCTTTCTGTTCATTTGACTGATTGGAATGGGACGAGACACTGCTTGGAGACGGTGACGGTCCACGGCGTCGTTGCTGCATGGCACTTCCTCCTCCGAGATTGGTGCCTGGTGGTGGTGGCTCGCATTCGACAGAGAGACGATCGAGTTCAAGCTCGGAATCAATGACTTGAAGCGTGGCCAAGTAGGACTTGACTTTGCGAATCATCAAAGTCTGCTCATAGAGCTTCTTTCGGGACTGGCCGCTGGCTTGTTTCGCGGAGTTGGAATTCGAATTCACTGCTTTGCGAATGGTCGCCGCAGTGGCATCTCCAGAGAATCCCTGAAAACGGCAATGGGTTAAATTAAAATTAAGAAAAAAAACGTCAACTTACAGGTTGCAACATCAAATCCATATCGTAATTCACACTTGATAACCGAACAATAGAACGAATAATACGCGCAATCATTCGCAGTTTCTCAAAGTTGACCAATTTGTCGCTGTAGGATGGATTCGCTTCATGGGAAAAGATCAAATCTTTTCGCAAAATCGGATATATTGGCACAACTGGCGGCTCCATTGCAACTGATGCCAAGTGTTGACGGTACTTTGACATGTTGCGAGACGGGTCCATCAGTTGTTGGACGTCAGCCAGCATTTTGAGGTATTTCCTGAAAACAGTCAAGGTAAAATCAGAAAAATCAAAACACAATCTTAAACTAACCCAGAAATACGCTCCCAAGAGTGCGCCAAACGCCGAACAGCAGGCTTCTCAAGACCGCTAACAATGGCAAACATCGAGTTGAAATTCCTCAAGTCTCGGCAGTGTCTTGCTACTTTGATAAACTTCTTTATCAGTTTGACGCGCTTAGCCAGGTTCTTCTCGCTACAGACTTCCGTGACGACCCACCACATTTCACGGTTGAACAGGTCTTCGAATTCCGTGAGTTGAGGCCATCCATAGGTCGAATGGATTTGGAACAAGTTGTCGACATACTCCGTCGGCTCTATCGATGAAAAGACGGCAAAATCGTGAAGGGTCAGCTGCGATGCCACAAATTGAGCATTGAGTGTTTGTAGGTTAATTTTCGATTCCTTCAAAATTTCGGGCGCCAATTCATCCGGAATCAAGTTTTCAGATCGTGTGTTGTTCTTGAGGTAGAAGCGACTATTCAACCCGATGCGCTCGGCAAGATTTTGCATGTCATCCGGAAGTCGACGCTGCTTATTCACACCCTCGCGTGTCACGGTACACTCACAGAGGGACCAGTCCGTACTCGACCCCTCGGAATTCATACCAAACTCTTGGAGAGCCAGCTGCACAACATTCTTGGCGGTTGTTTCCGGAAAGATTGTAAGATACCTTACGGATTGGTCGCCCCGATAAATCTTAATAGCCTGTTCAGCAAATGCCTGCCCATTAGTAGCAGCAAAGGGGCTCACACTTGCATTGTGCGACTGCTTGACCAGATGACCGGAAATGTCCGGGTTTGACCGTGATGTGCGTAGCGTATGAGCTGACCGGACTTCATCAGTAGTATCGGAAAAGTTATCCGAGTGATTCGAGCCCTTGAGCATGCCAAACAGTTTTTCAAACATGGTCGACTTGTTGTTGTTGCCGGAGGACCCCGAACTTGAGTTACTGCTTACAGACCAAGTCGTGTTGCCGGCAGCGGCCGCCGTTCCGCCCTTCTCCGCAGTGGGAAGCACATTCAAAGTTGACCTCCGGCCATTGCTAGCAAAGACATTCTTCTTCTGGAAGCGCCCGACGGTCCCATTTGTCGCTGGTAGGGAAGACTTCGGCTCGACAGATGCATCGACACTATCAGTGCCATTGGCAACTTGGTGTTGGAGTTTTTCCTGTTGATGCAGCATTTCTTTGAAACCCATTAAGTTCGACTTGAGCGTCAAACTAATATGGGTGCATTCACGAAGAATCTCGAAAGCGCGTTGCAGTGTGATGTGACGGAAACTTTGACCATTGACTTCGAGGATCTGGAATAGTTAATGTTAAAATTGTAAACCAAAAAAGAAGGAGAAACCGTACTTCATCGCCTCTCTTCACCCCATTCTTATCCGCGACTGTACCGGGGTCGACGTATGACACAAATAGGCCCTGATTGAGCTCCTTTCCGCCGAGAATGTTGAAAGTCAGCTCCTGATCGCGATTGGAGCGGGTGAGAGTGACTTGCCGTGGCCGGGATTTCACACTGCAGGTGATGTTGAGAAGCGCTTGTTGGCTGAACATTGACTTCGATTCAAGCATCGCTTCAAACATTTCCAATGCGTTTGTCATTTCTTTGTTGGATTCAAAATCGTTGAAATGGTTGTTGACCCATAGCAGCAGAATCCGCGCAACCTTGTCCCGAAGAGTGGCATCCTTGAACCAGCTGAGCATTCGTTCCATGATAACCATCGGATTCGACATGAACACTCGATACATCAACAGGAAGTCCTCGACAAAATGTGCATCAATGGTGGTGTCAATGTCATCGATCAAATGTTGCACAAGTTTTTCGGGCTTTGCTTTGATAAGCACGAGGCCCACTTGATTGCCGACCATGCGTCGTTCGGTTTCACTGACAATTTCACCGGTTAAGCCATCGGATTCCTTTTCAATGTGTTGATGCACGGTTGACATGATGGTGCAGTAATCGGAATGTTCAACCAGCACAAATTCGCAATCATCGACGAGCGTTCGCATTTCGCCTTCATTGAATTGAGCAGCCGGGATGGGCTCAGCGCCGAAACAGTCACCAAGACGATACTCAATACGATCGCCATTGGGCTTTACGTGCTCGACCGCGCCGTTAACGATGACAGACCTGCAAGGGAGTGCATACCAGCCACTGTCTCACGACAAAAAGTCCAAAAAAAGACAAACCAAGAATCAATTTTTTCGCCATGCTGCAGGATGACCGTTCCAGCGTCCGCAACGACAGCAAATACCATCTTTAAACATAGTTGTCGTTTGATGCTCAGGGGCAAACACGCCAAAGCTGGCATCTGTTGCATAAACTCCTGCAAGAAAAAGCGAAACGCGTTAGAGCATTAAGAGGATCGAAACGCCGTAGGGGTCGACTAACCATGAGAATTGAGATGTCATCGCCATTGCGCTCAGCCGGCTCCTTCTCAAGACACTCGCGAACATTATCTTTGAGTTCCTGATACGAATCGTGTGATGGGCAAGACTCTTCATCCTCATCCTCGCTGTCGACAGAGGCCTCTGGTAAACCAGAAAAGTCATCGCCGTCGGTGGTGCTAGATGAAGCTGTGCTTCTGGCGCGCAATCGTCGAGCAACGTTATTAATTGACGCTTGATTTCCGGATAAAGCTCGTACTTTAACAGTAGTCGTTCCGACATCTTCGTTACTCTGAAAAGTACTCATGCTTTTTCCGCACCGAACCACCAAATAACAAATTGATCAATACCTTTCGTGAAAATTGAAAGCGGGTTTTGCTGAAGCGATGTGTCAATGGGGCGTTTGTTGCGTCGTGTTCTGAGCGTGCGCTAAAAGGTACTGAAGAGGTAGATGCAGGCGAGCTGGTTCCACTATTTGAGACGGTTGGTGGTGGCGGCGGGGGCATATTCTTATGACTTGTTGGCACAGCACGTAATTGAACCGTAGGTGATGGGCCTGATATTGAGCCGGAGGACGTCACAATGACAGGCCCATTATGGCCACTGTGGTGATTCCCAATGGAGATGGACGACGTAGCGCTGCCGTGAAAGGGTCGACCTTCGTTTAGCTGGGATTGAATGACCTGAGGGCCCACTGACGCGGCTCGTTGAGGCAATGGCGGCTGGGTTGCCGAAGAAGAAGATGGCACTTGTGGCGAGACGTACCACTTTGACGGCTCCTAAAACCCCAACCCGAGCGGTGGTGTAATTGCGTTCGAGCAAGCAAAAGAAACATCACTTACATGATGAGCACTGGTCATAGGGCGGTTGGCAGCAGATGTGTCGCCAATAACCGTGACAGATGCTGTAGCATACGGGTGCGATGGCGGCGCCGGTGATGGAACCCGTTGCGGAACTGGCGGTCGCTGGAGATACGCGTTGTTGCCCTGATCCGTATTCAAGTTCAAAGACTGTAAGCGCCGATGAAAAGTGGATACGGAGGAGCCCCCGGATGAAGACTGTGATACACCGTTATTGCAACTGATCGCACTGGGGGCAGGGTTGCTTGGAATGATTCCAGGTGTCGAGTGTTGTACGGGGATACGCTGCACGTCCGGATAGTCTATCTGCAAAGCAAACAAAGTAAATCCTAGGCAGTCAAATCTTGATCAATTATCTATTATCCACCCGAGCGCAATTATCAATAGCCAAGGGGTACTTGTAGCGTCAATGCACAAAACAGCGTAGGCGAGTGTCTACGGCAGTCGGTCTATTGTGCAAAAAACAATCCTCAAAAAGGCAATAGCCGGTTTGTCAAAGCAAAATAAGAAAATTGAAAGCATTGACAATAAAAAATTTCACTTTCTTAGAAAAAACGGACTAGACTACATTCATTGCATTCTTTTAATTGAAAACTAGTATCGGTTATGCTAACCCGTAAAACAAAAGCGAAAATTTCGTTGTTTCATTCGCGTAAACCCATTAACGGGAAGTACTAATCTTTGAAGATTAAATAGAAAAACTAAAAATTTACCACTATTATGTCAGAATTTTGCAGTAGTACGCAGTCACTACTTCGTCGTAAATTCATTCCATTCCGCTTGCCAAAGCTGAAAAAAAACTATGAATTTCAAATGAACGACAGGTATGAACGCCTACAGGCCTATATTGGTTTTTAAATTCAAAATAGAGTCAAATATAGGCTTGAAACTACAGATCAAAATCAATGAAAGACCTTTAAATAGAGACAAAGTTTAAATCGTGCACTAAATAAAAAGTCAAAATTAGAATTTGGGGCGTTTGAGTTAAAAATAAACTCGAAATTGGACCTTAAAATAGAATAGAAAGCACAGTTAAAATGAATACTTGGAAATGCGCAATTTGACTGTGCAAAATCTGATAACAAAGACGTAAACAATACTTTTGTTATGGGCAGTTCGGAAGAGAGGTCAATGACGATGTATTCCCGGGAAATGAGAAAAATCTGGGAACGGAAGACGCATCAAACGAGATCGGACACATATCAGTTTATAGAAAGCCTTCGAAAGGCAACTATCTCAGAGCGGATCGCCGAAATGACTGGCGATCGCGCCGCACTCAGTCAGAGGCCCAAATGACTGTGCAAAATATACAATTGATTCCGACAGATTGAACGCGACTACGCAACGGAGACAGTTTAGGCAGGCAGTTGGTTGTGAGTGATGTTTGGACAAAAAAACAATTATCATAAACATTTAATATTCAATGTATTTGGGGGCAACCGTCTGTAACAAGGGTGGTGGATGGTTGGTTGCTACAATGACGCGAGAAGCGAAAAAGGTAATCAACAACATTGCTTCGATTCTACAAACAAGGTAAGGTAGCTACGAGGTAGGTGCAGCAGGGTCCAGCTAGCTACCCTCACCTGGGTGAGGGTAACGTAAAGAAGATGTGCGTTGCGCAGAGGTGATAGTCGTTCGTGTTCGCGACAGTGTCGCCTCACGCATCCACAATGAAGTGTACTGATTAAAAACGACGACGAAAATCGGAGACGAAAAGACGCAAATGAGGAGCCCGCACGTGCGAGTCGAACCATTTCGGGCGAATGCGGTCAGCCGAAATTACAATGAGTTTCAAAACAAAACGCGAAACAACGAATTAACAACATTGATGAGCAACGTTATGGGAAAAGAAGTTTAAAAATAATGCAATTATAATAAAAATCGCATTGAGGTGGGTCCAGTTAAGATAAATGGATCACAGACAAAACGTGTGCGGGATAATTGAATGAACTACATGGACGGGGTAATCAATCAATCTAGCGGAAAGCGAAAGACGACAACACCGTCGAAACGTTGATCAAATTAGAAAACACGAAATAAAAAACAAAAGGGCGCTGATTGATAAAAGGGCAGTGACTTACCAGCCGACGGGCATGTATATTTGCTTGTTCATATAGACAGAACCATTCAGTAAGATGTACCAGCATGTCGCTACTTGTCCCTTGCTGCAAATAAGATTATTGAGTTAGTTTGGTTTTGGACAATCGCCGCTGGCAACCAACCGAAAGAGGACGTGATTCGACGCGTGACGCTCAAGCCGCGCAGTCTGGCAGACGATCCTGAGCGGAGCATCGTTGAGGCAGTTGAAAATATCGAGTTTGCGAAGGTTATTATATATTACACTTAGATCCTGGAATGGGAAAGGATAAAGTAAGTCTTAAGAAAGGTGGAAACCCACATCTTGAGTTCGATCCCTCGGGTGACGCGTCAGCGATTCATAGAACCGGGCGTTATTGAGGTACATTGGTGAGTAATAGCGTTGATTTTAAGAGAAAATCAATTACGTTGTCAACGTTGGACCATCAGGTATCCCATCGGAGCGATCAGTGCAGCCACCGGCAAAATAACGGAGTTACGTCGTGTTGCGATCGCCAACCACCGATCAAAAAACAACTGCTCCGAAGTGGAAGCAATGCCGCGGGCGACGCACAGGTAGGTCGGCACTTGGGCCTTCGGGACAGTCGGGTAAGCACAATCAGTGCAAGTAGCACACAAAAAGGCACAACGGCGGGAAATGCCGCTGGCAACGTACGTAAACGACGCGAGAGATCGGCCCGTGGGGGTTCAGAGAGGTCCGTCCTTAAGCGCCCGCGTACTGGCTTTGCTAGCGCGACACACTGACCGGAACTTTCGCCACGAACTCCCTGACAGTCAATACGCACGCACTCGACCGACCATCGTCGCAGCCTGCACGACGAGGAACGAGGCACACTCACACCACCGATACTAGCTGCGCGTTTAACTTGACGATTTTATATTTATGTATGCGACGTTCACGTTCGACTTAATGGATTATCAGAAACTCTGCATCGGAAAGCTTATCCGTTTTGTGTTCTTTGCATCCACGGATAGTGTTTTCATGCTCGGTTTTTGAAATGTCGTAAGCTGGTCGGACGCTTTTTTCCTGTTTTGGGATTTGTTGAACGCTTCTCTTCCGGTGCCTGTTTTGCTATCGACATGAGGTTTGTCTTAAACTTGTAATGATTATCGTCCTTTCAGTTTATGAAACATTTCTGTTTTGTTTTGTGCGTTTTTATATATATTTTTTGTTATTTCCACACGCATTGCGAAATAAATCATTGCATCACTTCCTTTCGACATTTTGAACGCGATCCGTGGCTTCATCAGAGCATATTTTATATATTCCCGTGAATAGTTATCCTTTAAGTAGGTTTACATTTGTCGTTTTAGTTTATCATGAGCTCCACCACCGGACAATTCATCGGCCTAGCCCTCCGTCTGGCTGTCGCCATGGCAGGCACGTATCTCTCCGTCCGGATGATGATGAAGATGCTGGACCCATCCCGTGAAGCGAAGGAGGAAGCAAAGAAGAAGGTTGCTGCGATCCTCCAGAACATCGACCTCCCTCGCGACGTCGAAATGAACGAGTATGAGATGCGGATCGCAGCCATGTTAGTGCCGCCCCAGAATGGCATTGATTGGGCCGATATCGGTGGCTGTGACAACCTTATCAACGAGCTTCGCCAGCGTCTCGTTCTGCCGTTGCAGCTGATGCAATCCAATGCTCGTCAGACGTCATTGCTGTCGCCCTCGAAGGGTATTCTGCTTCATGGCCCTCCTGGCTGCGGCAAGACATTGATGGCCCGTGCCGTGGCTAAGGCCGTCGATGCCCGTTTCATCGAGCTTGATATTGCTGTTCTGACTGACAAGTGGTATGGAGAATCTCAAAAACTGGTCTCTGCATTGTTTTCTTTTGTAGGTTCTTTGTTTTTGTGTTTTCTGATTGGTTTGAGATGATCAAAGTTCATTACAGGCCCGCAAAGTCGAACCTACAATTATCTTCATCGATGAGATTGATACATTCCTGCGTGACCGTCAATCGTCCGACAACGAAACTACATCTATGATGAAGGCCCAATTCATGACGCAATGGGACGGATTCACCAACTCAGATGCCCAGGTCGTCGTGATGGGAGCGACAAACTGCCCGGGTAGCATCGATGCTGCCATCTACCGTCGCATGCCGATGCGTTTCTGCGTGCCATTGCCTGACATGCAATCGCGTCTCCAGATTCTGAAGGTTATCCTGAAGGACGAATACGTCGATGAATTGAATTTAGAAGAAATCGCTCAGCATGCCGATGGTCTCAGTGGCTCCGATCTCAAGGAAGTATGTCGTACTGCTGCCCTCCGTCGTCTGTCTCACAATTTTGATACTCACAATCGGTCAGTTTTTGATTTACTGTTGTTCCGTCAGTCGATAACTTCTTATCTTTCAGAATTGGAGAGGTGGTCATTCGCCAGCAAGATCTCATTGATTCCGTGGACCATTTCCGCGGTCACTCCCGTTACGCTCACTTCTTCGAATCTCGCTTGGACTAGCCGGCCGCCATTGATTTTTGCCTTTCACGTAGTTGTTATCCTGCAAGGGCTAAATCGGGTATCTTTGCCTTTTTCTCCCAAAACTTATACCGAATGTTATTTTTACGAGTGAAAGAATAGCTATTTTAAAAATAAAACTGGAGTTGGCAAACACGCGCCTTTTTGACCTTTGGCCTCCCTCCAGATGTACGCAAACGCCTACAGCAGTCAGATTGATTTCTCCAGAGTGATTGTTCTTTCTAATTTCTTTGTTTGCGCCTTAGTTCCCAAAGCGTACGCCATTCGAAGGAGGCTGTCTCTTTTTCCTTGCATCAGTAGGAGAGCCGGCCATTTGTTCACTATAGTCCGCACGTTTAGTTGGGGAATACGCGTAAACATCGGGTGCGTTGTGTTGTGAAGTGTTGGTCGGGCGTTGCAGCGAGGTTTGTCGTTTTACCGATAGCACGAGATGCCAGTTTTGTTCATTTGCTCCCCGTTTTATCACCATTTTGTCTGAACTGTTCTTGAGCGGTCTGTGATGACCGAAGCTCAGTATAGCTCAAAACTAATGAGACGCTCAAGAGCGATGATTGCTGATTCATGGTGTTTACGTCCTCTTTTCACGTTGGTTTATGGCCAGGGGCCTAGTTTGAGGACGGAACGTGATTTAATGAGGGAAAAGTCATTCCTTTTTATGGGCTTTTTTACATTAGCTTCCTTCGTTCCGTGTGTTTGTGTTTTCGCACACTCGCGATTGATTGGGACTGTTCTCGCTCGTCCTATCACCAAAACTGTCATCGCCTTGGTTTTCTTTTGACGTGTTTTCTTTTCTATAGTTGTAAATCCGGGGATTTGTTAAGGAAGTACTCCATTGCGATGTCCCACACGCCGACCTTGAAGCTTGGTCGCTCAACCGCGACCAATGTCATCCGATGCTTGAGTGGTATCGCTACCACCGAGCCTTCCCAACCAGTGGTCCTCACCCCCATCCCCGGTCCCAAGTCTCAGGAACTGAAGACTGCCATGGCCAAGGTTCATGTGGGTCAACATCTAGACGGCTTAACATAGCATAGCACAATGATAGTTTATTTTAGCAAAACCCCTCAGTTAAGTTTTTCGTCGACTATGAAAAGTCGTTTGGAAACTACCTCGTCGATGCCGATGGCAATGTTATTCTTGATACATTCATGCAGATCTCGTCGATCCCGTTGGGTTATAATCACCCTGAATTGGTTGCGCTCCACAAGGACCCTCGTTTTATTGTGAGTTTGTTACATTTGTCATTGGACAGGGATGATGATATCGTTTCAGACTGCCGCTGTAAGCCGCCCTGCCTTGGGATCTTTCCCCCGTACCGACTTTGCTGATTTGGTCAAGAATGCGTTGATCTCGATCGCCCCGAAGGGTTTGTCCCATGTCCAGACGATGATGGACGGCACTGGTGCCAATGAAAACGCTATCAAGACTGCTTTCATCAAATACCAGACAAAGCGCCGTGGTGGCAAGCCTCCGACGACCGAGGACTTGATCTCGTGCATGAATCAGGAACTCCCTGGTACCCCACATCTGTCTGTGCTTGGTTTCCATGGTGCCTTCCATGGTCGTTCATTGGCGATGCTTAGCGTTACCCGGTTAGTCCCACTTACTACTGTTTATTGATCTGATTATGTTGACCAATTTCAGCTCCAAAGCCGTCCACAAGGTCGATATCCCCGCCTTCGACTGGCCAATCGCCCTTTTCCCCCGCTACAAGTACCCTCTGGAGAAGTTCGAGGAATACAACCGCGCCGAAGACGAGAAGGCCCTTAAGAGCGTACGCGATCTGATCGCTTCCCGCAAGAAGGAAAACCGCGACGTCGCTGCCATCATCGTCGAACCCATCCAGAGCGAAGGCGGTGACTTCCACGGCTCCCCTGAATTCTTCCGCGAGTTGCAGAAGATCGCCGGTGACAACGGCATCACCTTCATCGTCGATGAGGTCCAGACCGGTGGCGGCGCTAGCGGCACTCTCTGGGCCCATGAACAGTGGGATCTGCCTACCTCCCCGGATATTGTCACCTTCTCGAAGAAGGCCCTCATCGGTGGCTACTACTACAAGGACGAGTGGAAGGTCAACGAGCCCTACCGCATCTACAACACCTGGATGGGTGAGCCGACCAAGTTGGTCACTCTCGAAAAGGCCGTTGAGGTCATCAAGCGCGATAACTTGGTCCAGAAGACGAAGGACGTCGGTATCGAGCTTCGTCGTGGTTTGTCCGTTCTTGAAGCTATCTACCCGCGATTGGTAAGCTTAACTTTCTTCCAGTGCAGTCAATCAAGTCAATCTTTTTCAGATCTTCAACGTCCGCGGCATGGGTACCCTCACCGCCTTCGACACCTCCGACAGCAAGACCCGTGACAAGCTCCTCGACATCGCCCTTGCTCGTGGTCTCCAAATCGGCGGCTGCGGCGAAACCAGCATCCGTTTCCGTCCCGCTTTGATCTTCGACGAACCCCACCTCAAGCTCACCCTTGAAATTCTTGAGCGCGCCATCAAGGACCTCTGAACAGCCTTCATACCACTTTTTCGGTTTACCATTTTGTTAATTATTTCTATCTTGCCATATTTTGCACCATTTGTGATAGGTTAAACAACGTAGACTGATATTAACGTTATTTTAAGAATCTTGTGATAACATTAATAATAATAGATAATTTAATAAAATTTTGTATTTATAGCTTTTTCGATTGATTGTTTTTTGCAGTTTGTTGGGCATCTATTAAATACTTTTGTTTGTTGGACTGGAAAGAGCGTTTAAAATAGGATTACATTAAGCTATGACGGTTGAACGCGCTGTTCAACGAGCCATTTCCGCTCGACCCTTCAACGCACTTATCACCGAGACCTTTGACACAGCTCTGAGCCATGAAAGCAATGCACTTCAGCGGGGGCTGAAGCCTTTTACGTTTGTCGCTAAAGATTGTTTTGCGTAAGTTTGAAGTTTCAAAATTAAAAGTTATCACAACTTTTTGAAATTGCAGTTACAAAGGGGTTCCGGTTACCTGTGCGTCGAAGATGCTTGAAAACTTTACCGCACCGTATACGGCTACGATTCTTCAGAGACTTGTTGAACACGGTATGTGTTTTAGCTGTCTATGTTCTGTTCATTTGTTGGAGAAAACCCCTTATAGGAGGATCTCTACTCGGCAAAGCGAACATGGATGAGTTTGCGATGGGTTCAACCAGCACCCACAGCCACTATGGCCCAGTTAAATCATCAATCACAGCAGGCAATTTGGACAATGATTGGCGAATTGCCGGTGGTTCCTCGGGCGGCTGTGCTGTCGCGGTTCATAGCGGCTTTGCCGATGTGTAAGTGTCGTTTGTGTTTTTTGAAGGGTTGTTGGATTGACAGTTTTATGGGTCTGTTCCAAATTGTAGGGCGCTTGGTACAGATACGGGTGGCTCCACGCGAAATCCGGCCGCTTTTCATGGAATTGTCGGGTTTAAGCCGTCATACGGCACGCTATCAAGATATGGACACATCCCGCTGGCCAATTCGTTTGATGTGCCCGCTATCTTTGCGAATACTGTAGCTGATTGTGAGCGGTTTTATGGTGGGTTACGGTATTGATGGGGGGTTTTGATAAGAAAAGTAATTTTTAGGCATAATGGCCGGAGTTGATTCGTATGATAGCACTTCTCTTGATCCACTTCCGCGCCCAGATAAGATTGATCTCAACAATTTAACTATTGGAATTCCGAAGGTAGATTTTACTTTTTTACTGTTTTAAACGGTATAAAGTGTAATGTTTTGCAGCAATATGTCCATCCAATGCTGTCCGAAGACACTCTCAACGCCTGGAACAACGCAGCCAAGCTCCTCGAATCCACTGGCTGCAAGATTGTCCCAGTTGATCTCCCCCACACCGAATACTCGATCATCTGCTATCACATCCTCGCCGAGACCGATATCGCCTCCAACATGGCTCGATTCGACGGCGTCTCCCTGGGCCATCGCGCTTCCGATGATGCCCCCTCCTTCAACGAACTTCTCGCAACTTCGCGCACCGAGTCGTTGAACGACACTGTTCGTCGACGCATCTTTGTTGGCAATTATTACAATGTTCGAGAGTAAGTTCATTTTTTGCTAATGTGCGTCACTTGAAACCGACATGTGATCTTTTTTTCACTTCTTCAGGAATCGAGGCAAGTATTTCCAACAAGCAGCGAAGGTGCGAAGGCTGATCAAACATGATTTCGACGCAGCCTTTGCTCAAGTGGATGTTCTTCTGACACCTGTAACAAGCCACTCGGCTCCGCTCTACTCGGAAGTTCGCGCTGCGAAGTTCAAGTCGCGCCAACGCCAGGATGATTATTTCACCCAGCCGGCGAACATGGCTGGCTTGCCCGCGATTTCAGTGCCTATGGGCACCTGTTCGAACGGCTTACCCCTCGGCCTTCAACTCATTGGCAATTACCTCGAAGACTATCGTTTGCTTGCTGTCGCGAACTTCCTCCACGAGCTTCATACCAATAGCGCATAATTTTATTGTTGATTTTTGTTTACGAAAATAGGCAGTTTTAGAATTGGAATAATTTTAAGATAAAATGTTAAAACAATTATTTACAATATTAGAATCTGGTAAAGGTAAATGCGACAAAAAAGGCACGAGTTTTGTTAAAGCTGCTGTAGTTAAGCGTGTTTGTATTTGGTGAACATCGCGTGGAGAACGCGAAGTGTGCTCTTCAGATCTCCGTTTACGATGTCATGAGCTCGGGATTTCGGCTTCGGGATGCCGGCTTCTTCCATCAGAAAAAACGCGAATTGGACGTTCTTAAGCTTCTCGTCGTTGTTGGTGACTTGCAGGTGGAACTTGTAAAGTGGGACGAAGTAGCCTTCGAGCAGGCCCATCAACAGAATCAAGAAGACGCCATCTTGGAATTGGGTCTCCAAATCGGTGATTTCGAGGTTGATCTTGTTGAGATGCTTGTTGCAGAAGGCGACCAGGGAAGATTTGACGTGTTGCAGCTTGTCGGGACCGTAGTCGAAAAGGGTATCGAAGGCATCACGATCTCCTCGTTGGCCGAGTTCCGTCTGTCGAGTGGTCAGCTGCTCGGTTACCAGATTCTTGGAAACATTCTTGCCCTGCTTGGTGTATGTCATGAGTTGTACGTTTACGTTTTGCGGGAATCGAATGGGGGCGCGGTAATGGATGGCAAGGTGGATTAGCAGTTGCAGGACTGCGACAACATCCTGAAATAGATGCATTCATAAATAAAATATTGGATTTATGGTATTTTAAAATGACTAACCTTGCTGTGAATGCTTTCCGCAGACCATTTTGGCGTCGCAACATTAGATTGCAACAAGTTACGATTCAACGCATCGACAATGATTCGCCATTTTTGCTTCTGACCTTCTTCGCTCTGTGAAACTTCAGGGACTTCGATTTTGATGTCGGCCAACTTCTCGATGAGCTTCTGGATGACTTGGCCATCGTAAAAATCTTCAGACAAGTTCTTGACAACTATTCTTTCGGGTGCGAGTTCGTCATTGACCCAGGCGAGAATAAGGTCGACGGTTTCACGGACTTTGGGGTCATCGCGGGATTCTTGTGTCAGAATACGGATAGTGTTGCCTTAAAAAGTTAACTATTATATTTATATGTTGTTTGGAACTACCAACCATCTTCCAATGTAGCCAAATCGGGCTGACGGATGATCAAATGATTCTCAATAGCATCCCGGCCTTCGCGTTCGACAACTTCGACTTCTTTCTCCTCATTCTGCTGGATTTCCTCCTGCGTCGGCGGAGGTACACTACCTTGCTTCTTCTTGCGGGTTAGGGTCCCTCCAAGCTTATTGAGGAAGCCCCCTTCTTCCTAAATTACAATTATATTTAGCTACCAAGGTTAAGCAAACCAAAAAACGCACCTTTTTCGGCTTCCGCGAGCCGTAAGTACTTGAATCGTACTCGGGCATTGTAGACTGAAGCGTGCCTGTAAGCTACACTGCCTGAGGATCGATATATAGGCACGTTGCGATCGCGGCGATGAATAACCAACAAAACGCGAGCTTGGGTTAGTGTGCAGTGTTCAGTCTGATCGAAATCGGCCTTCTTCGAGAATGTGCGTCCGGAAACCGCTTGGGTACGACGCCCGCACATCGGCCAGCGGCTGTCCGGTGCGGACCACCATCGCCGACGGCGGTGCAAGAGTGGTCCGTTTTGTTCTCGCAAAACAACAAGCAAAAGTGGGGGCGTTGTGCGGTCGAAGAAGCAAGCCTCCCGGCATACAGTTGGTGCCTTTATCCTTCTTGCTTTACACTGGCTTTAAGCAACCCATCGGTCCCAAATGCCAGCGGCTCAGTTGGTTTTGATGGCAGTTTGTATCTTTTGCGAGAATGGCGGATCTGTCGCTCGAGGTGTAGCCATTGGCGACACTTGTTGTCCCTAGCTTGCTTGAAGTCGGCAGGCATGCCGTCAACAGCGATGTTTCTTCAACAACGTATGGGTGTCATTTCGTATTTGTCATCAGTTTCCATGCAGCTGCCCGACAAAAGCTGCAGTCACTGTACTCCTTTTATGGCAAATCCGCAGTAAAAGGAATTTGAAATACATTTGACCTCGTAAAAGCTTTAATTTCCTTTAAAACCGGATTAAACGAACGAAAGACTGCTAATGATACAATTTATAAAGAACACTACAGCATTAAGAAAAATGCGCCGAACAATGTGCTCAAATGACACCTACAGTAATCCCTGAAACACATTGCTATTAATTTTTTTTTGATTTGGCGTCCAAAGACGGCACTTAGTGCCATAAGCCGTCTCGTCTCTTATGTCTTGGGTCAGATTTCAGTTTTGGCGGTTCGAATGATAAGAGGAAGTGGCGAGAAGAGAGACGCGTCTAAAAGGCGCGCCCCTTTTGAGGTTGTTGGTATTTGCGTAAATGGTCATGTTTTGGGAGCCACCTATCATGAAAAGTTTGGACATTTCAACTATTCACAAGGTCCCAAATGTCCGCACAGTAGCAAAATAGAAGTCGAATAGTTTTTTTTTCGGCAGCCAGTTGACGCAGGGACTATAATCGATAGGCAAGAGAGGACTGGACGTCCCAGCGCCGTAGGCAGTAGTCATCGGGGCGGCGGAGGTCTTTGCCGGAAGCTCTTTTTCAATGCTATGTTTGCCAGAGGCAATATGCATGCCCCTGGCAGTAGTTTCCAAGTTGGGGGACAATAATCCAATGGAGGGGTTCCGGTGAAACCTGGACCACGATATCCTCAGGGCAACCCTGACTATTGTCTCGGCACCGAGCTTTCCCTGTCCGTCTGACAGCGGTTTTGGTCGTTTTTCAAAATGCGACACATTGCGTGAGGAAATAATGTTGCCTCCGGGCAGGGATGTCGCGTATGGCCTTGGGGCCGTGTGTGAGCAGGTCGCTGGCAGCGGCTAGCTAACCAGGCCAGAGGGGGGATAGCTGGGAACTTTCTCATGCTGTTCACGATAATCGGCTCAACGTGTCGTTTCGAGATCAAACATTTTTTCGACGGACTGAGCAACGGCTTTTGCCTCTTGTGATTTTTTTCCATCCTCGTTTTCGCGACCGTTGAAGTTCCGGCAAAAAAGATACTCAAACGCGTACTTGCATCGTCGTTAGCGACCTCGAGATTTTTTCAGGCCACTCCAGTCATTGCACTTGACTTCCGGCGGTGCGCAGCCAAGCTGCTCACTACGGGCGTATTATTTTTTTCCGCTGGCTAGTCAGACGTGTCCGTCATAAGCAAAAATGGATGAAGATGACGAACCACGGCATTCACATTTGCGAGCCAGACGTCGAAGGTGTTTGACTTCGACCATGTGGTATTTTCTAGTTGTTATTCATGTTCTAATTGCATTTACGGGTTCTGCACAAAGTCAAGTAGTGACAGCTAGCAGGTAAATCCATACTTTCGTAAATCCAATAACCAACCAATTCCAAATATGACTCATTTACAGCGTATCAAAAATAGGCGATGAGTTATCGCGACATCTATCAAAAACGTTCAAGGATGCTACAAAATGGGAAGACATAATACGGGTGCGAACATTCTTATCAATAATAACAATTTTATTTAACAAAATTACAGGTGTATAACAAATTAACGGAACCAGAAGTGTTTGAGCCAAAGGCAGAGCTGAAGCGAATAAAAAAGCAAATTGAAGACTATTTACGCGAAAGAGCAAAGATGGCCTGGGACGCCAAGTTATCGTTGGAAAGTCGCCCATTGCTTAATCGCACTAGTGAAGAAATCAACAATTCCTCTGACCCTGGTTTCATACGATTCTTCAATGCCAAAACTGAAGACGATTCTGGCACGATATATAGTGACGGTCACTTAGGACCGGCACCAGAAAAGTTTAACGCAACAGAAACGCTTGATATGCAGCCAAATGTTAACTTTTACGGCGTCCGTACGAACTCAGATCATAGTGTCGTCCATGTTCCTACCCCCATCTTCAACAGAGAACCAGAATTATTAGAACGGATTGAATGGTCAAAAATCGATCAGCTTTATCGACGGAATCGCGAGAAAATCAAAGATTTGTCATTTCAAAAGTTTTGTTCCAATACTGGCTTCATGCGTTACTTCCCAGGTTTGTTTTTTTAAGTGGATTGCAATGAATGCGGGAGTTATGTACACACATCTTCTTCAGCCGCGCCATGGATCTACGACAATCCTGTGACTCTACTTGATCTCTTTGATTGCCGCACGCATGAATGGTACATCGACGCTGGAACCAATTCTAAAAATATGATTATTATGCTTGACATGTCCGGGTCAATGCTTGGTCAACGTTTTGAGATTGCAAAGCAGACGATTGAAGCGATATTGGAAACACTCAGTGACAACGATTTCGTTAACATTATGTCGTTTTCGAAGGAACCCAGAATGCTGGACAACTGTCCACTGATTCAAGCTACTACTCGTAATAAGAAGGAGCTCCGGAAACGTCTAATGAACGTGACATCTGAAGGCAAAGCAGAATACGAAAAAGCGCTAGGACAAGCTTTCAAGACGCTGCTCGATGTACGTTTTCCTTACTTGTTTTAAGTTGCTCCTACCGCTTCTTCTAAGTTGACTGTAAGCTAGGCTATGGTCATAATACAGTTATAATACCCCGCTTAAGACGATCATTTAGTTCGCTTCTGTGGTAACTTTCAAATAGGGATGCTAATTGCTTGAAAGGCGTGACGGGATGCTTCTTGTTTATGTTCTCATTTGAATTATACTAGTCCGGGTTAATAGTCCACTGCTTTATACGTTTATCCCCATGCACGTTCAACACCTAATTGCTTATGCTTACGCTTTTCTTAGTTGCCAGATAATCTCACCTGGATATCGAAAGAAGAATACGCCAAGCTGAAACAGAATCAACAGCTGAACGACAGTCTGGAGTATAGACCGCTCGAAGATAATGTATTGGTGTTGACCGAAGAAGAAGCTGAAGCCGTAAGTTTTTAGTGTGATGTGGCTTATGCTTTGCTCTGAATTTTCCTCCGTATTGTGATTTTGTTTCTGTTTTTCTTTTGTTTATTTGGAGGCATCAAATACCCGTGTTTCTGTTTAGATTAGAAATGATTCGCGTCACTCATCGGGCCCTCAAACTGGGTGTAATGATGTTATTATGCTTATTACTGATGGTGCCCCTGGCTATTACAAGGAAACTTTCGAGTTGTGGAACGCTAATCGCAAAGTCAGATTTTTCTCTTTCCTCATCGGCGAAGAAGCTATCGATTTTGACCAAGTCAAGTGGATGGCATGCACTAATCGTGGTTACATGGTCCACGTTAGCAACATGGCAGATGTACAGGAAAAGATTCAAGTTAGTCCATTTGCGCTTTCGACCTTTCTTTGATTTATTAATTAATCCTTTTAGCACTATGTGTCAGTAATGTCAAGACCAATAAGTCGCCAAAGTCAGCACATTCAGAAAAGCAATGCCGTCTGGGGAAGTGTCACCAAAGAGCGCATGGTTTGTAATTTCACTGGGATGCGAAAGGGGGGACAAAAGGGACCAATGACATAACGTTTAAAATATCAAAATATTGCAGAGCAACCAATACGTTATTTCCGTCGGTTACCCCGTCGTTCATGGTTCGGAATTCATGGGTGTGGCAGCTGTCAGTCTACCCATAATCGAGCTGATACAAATTGCTCATCCTTCACTGGTAATTTAAACCATCTTTCCAAAAAGAATCCTTCAAAAATTTATGTAATTTTAGCTCGGGTCAACAAGCTACTTCTTCATGCTTGATAACAACGGCTATGCCATGTTCCATCCACAACTGCGTCCGATTGTAAGGAACAGCTTGAAATAAATTAGATTACGGTGTGTGAAACCCAAGTTTTTGCTTTTGCAGGACTCTGTGACAAGGGAGACGAAGCCAACATATAACAATATGGATTTCCTTCATGTCGAAGTCCAACGACCGCTGTCAGAATTGGTAAGCATTTCCGGGTTAGACTTGTGTCAAGCTGAGTCAAATCGATTTTAGCAAGATATAGCCATTGTCAGCTGTGACACTGAGAAACAGGATGAAACAAAAATGAGCGTTCTATATGCAATAAATGATATGGTATGTCAAACTGTTATATTAAAAAGGACCTAATTTGGCAATTATAGAAACGAGTCTATCAACAGCGTAATTACTATATCGCCGAATGCATCTCTGAAACTCATTTTACGTGGGTTTTCGTAAAAAAAGGGATGTGTAATAATGATAAATTTGTAGAATCGGTGCCGCTATTGCCGAAGGTGATGATGTAAGGTTGATTAGACGGCAGAAATTCCACTACAAAGATGTTGAGTTGAGATGGTTCGAGGAAAAGAATTGGCGCGTTCATCCAGAATGGTACTGTTTTTTGCGACTTTGCTTGAAATGCATAATCTTGTTAACCAATTAAAGAAGCCAGACATCTCTAAACAACTTTTTTACTTCAGGAGATACTGTTTACTCAACGACAGCGACACTTCCCTTACTGCAGAAGCAGCAATCACCACATATGCCAAGCAGATGCGCATGCAAGGCAAACTGCCGAAATTGTGTGAGCCTCGCAAAGAGCTTGTTGATCGTCTGTTGCTCGACCTTGAAGCAAGTAATTCTTTCGCCGACTTATGGGATCAGGAATGGCAAGAAAACCGTAAAAATGGTGTCCATCTTGCGTGGTTCGCTGCTCCGTCTGGGCTCATCCGCTACTTCAACGAGAGTCTCGAGGATGCGTGGTATGAGGAGGCCGATTTCGCAACAAACCACACTGATAAGTACGTAATAGTTTAAAAAACTTATGCAATACGGTGTGATCAATGTGCTTTTCTTCCAGGGCCTATAAGCACTTCATCCTTGAGCTCAACAAACGCTCCTCTGACGACGACTACTTCAAGCGAGCGGTCAGGATGAAAGGAAAGACAGTCTTTGATGTCAATCTCCAAAGTACGTCATAACGATTCAAGCATTTTGTGTATTCAGTTTCAACAATCTCTTTAATTGTAGCATATTTGTGGCAAGCCACAGAAGCCTTCACCGCCTATGGCACCGATGAAAATCAAACCATGCTTGGAGTCGCGTACAGGGCACTCTACCACGACCAGGCTCTTATCGGAGTTGTCGGCATGGAATTCCTTTACGATAAGATGGTCGGTTGGCTTCGAACGCATGGATGCGATCCAAACAACGACCAAGTCCGATGCTTCCTCCTCGATGAAAACGCATACATCTATTACTCGAGCCAGCGAGACATCAACTATGAGGGGACTTTGAAGGAGCACGAGTATTCCCAGAAGAATCGTCGCTATATCAAAACTTCCCCTATCGGCAGTTTCTTTGGCCATCTGAACAGAGTCACGGAATGGACTATGGACATGCTTGTCAAAAAAGGGTTCTATAAAAAGTATGTCTAGACGTGCAAAACTTTGCAAATGCATACAGTCATTTTTGTAGGGTCAACTTTGTCGATAACCAAGCCATGTGTGACCAGAAAGTAATACCTAAAAGCAGTGGCGCAGCTGTGATAACGGTATTTATAGTCCAAAAATAGTGGAAATAGTTTGAATTAAATTTACAGGTCCCTCTCACACATTTGAAAAATATTATTCTCTACATGGCAACGCAGTTGCTACAGGTCCTCGCAAAATACGCGGTTTTCATAGTAACTTCAATGTTCTCATCCACGGTGCCTTCTGCCGCCGCTTACACCACTACTTTCAAGCCCTCCGCTGGCAACCGAAATGCGTGCCTACAACAATCGCCCTTCTATATCGCTGACACCGAACATACTAAAATGGCATCAACTTCACTTTTAGAGGGCGATAGTGCGGAAAGACCATGCGAAAAGGATGCTGCAAAATGTGCAATGTATGTCGACTTTTCAAATTCAAGTTCAAAAAAGAAAGCGCTCTTTCAGACGTGTTTATGCTCACTGGGTTGAAAAAACAAACCTATTATTAGTCGTTATCAATCAAGACATACAAAGCTCATGTTTTGGTGAACATCCGTGCGAGATGGCGACGCCATCACCGGTTCCATTCAAGTTTACCGAAGTTAACGATACAAGTACGAATGATACGGAAAAACTGCTCAATCAGGGCGAATGCCAACATGTAATGCCAACACAACGAAAAAATGTTATGGAATGCATAGTTGAACCTTATGTGGTAAGCGATTTTAAGTTTATAAATGTAAAAGTTTAGAAAACTAATCACAATTTATAGAATGAATCCCATTTGCCTTGCTCAATATCACCTTCACTCCATTCCACGTCCAAACTCGCGGTTCTAGCCACGGTCTTTCTGTCTTTGTTCATATTTGCATAGGTGTCACATTTTTCTTTACCTCAATAACTGATCTGTGATATTCGCTAGATCTGAAATTTGAATAAAATATACATGCTTGTCTGAGACGGAAAGTTTGATAACGCTGGTTGCCTGTGCGCAGTGACGTGACAGGGAAATCATTCCGATAGAAACGGTGTTCGAGAGAATGGAGGACTCCAAGAAGGGTGAGGTAAAGACGGGTGAGTCGAAGATGGGTTCCCTCGAGCGTCTTCGTGGAACGCCTATCCGCGAGCTGCCTGGGGCTGTTGTGAACCACATCAAGACGAAGATTGTCAACGCCTACAACACTGCCATCGACGATTCGAACCTGGATGATTTTGATGCCGAAGCGTATCTTGGGTGAGTCTTTTTTGCACGCGGGTGGTCTTAATTTGGGCGGGAAAAGTGCGGCCACGTTGTGGTTTTTTCGCGCATTTCGCCAGGAATATAGGAATTCGAGGGGGTTATTTCCAGCTATGTCATCTGGAGCGGCGTCCTCGGCCTTGCCAAGTTTACCGGTAACCTCAATGGCGCTGCCACGGAGAATGTGGGCGTCATCGACCCGATCATGCGTGCCTGGAACATCTATCTGGCTCTGCATCTTGCTTTGCCTCTTATCGCCTACGCAATTTCCGTTTATAGCATTAAGGTTTCGTTTTTACCTCTTTTTAGTTTTTTATATAAAAACTTCCAGGATTCCAATAACGACCTCCTCATCCGCCGCTTCGTCATCGTCGCCCTCTTCCAACTTATCGGCCTGCTCAACGGTTTCTACAACCGCAACCTGGATGTCGCCGCTCACCATGAGCTCTTCTCCCCGGGATTCGCTTCCTACACGCTCTTTATCCTCGCTCCCGCCTTCTCCCATCGCCGCTACCTGCTCGTTTTCCTCAGCATCCTGGTCCCGACTACCATCAGCGTCTATGGCACCTCCATTTACCCCGGCTTCACCCCCGACTACTGGATCATGCTTCTTCGCCATGTTATCGTTACGACTGTGACGTTGCAGATGAGCATTAACTCTTTCCGCCCTGTTGGTTGCCGCAGTAAGTAGTCTCCTTTTATGTTTTATGGCCAAGCCCTGAGGCAGAACTTAATCAAGGACCACAGGCGTTTATTCGTACCTGCCTTTTATGTTCTTTCCCTTTCAGCCGAGCTCCAAAACTTCCAAGCTGCCGTCCAAGTTGCCGTCATCCACGAGTTCTTCGGCCTCACCGACTTCTTCCTCAATTGAAGCGTCGCCAAATCTAGTCATGGCGGTCATGGAAATGCGAACGAGCAAAGATTAATCCTCTTTTAATCATGCGTTGTTTCTTTTATCCCGCCTGGAAATCATAAAGTCATTCCCTTACAACCTTTCAATTGATGTTCATCCATTTGGGGCCAATGCAATGCAAAAAGAAAGCGTGGTCGAATTCCATGACAACTTTTGTCTCAGGGCCGTCCAAACTTAGTCCGACAGCTGAAAATTCTCGTTAGCGCGTTGGGCACCGCTATTAAAATGAATGCAGGGCATGCGTGAACAGTTGACAGTCATGACAGACTTCCGACGCTATTGCCAGAGCGCCTTGAAGCGTGGGCCTGTTGTCTTGACCGGCCATTTTTCACACTTCCTTCGATACCTATATTTTTCCGTTCACTGCATTTATTTGGACAAATTGCAGCCTGTCTGTGGAAGAGTAGTTTTCTCACGCTCTGCCGCGACTTACTCTGTCGACAGGGACTGCTTTCGTATTCCAAAATCCAAAATTCTAATGCATCGGGACCACTTTTTTTGAACATTTCACCCAGAAAACATCCACTCTTGCCGACCACTGGCCATTCTGCCCATTGTTAATGCTCCCGACGTCCCACTGTTCCTCCTTCTTTGGCCGCGATCCGAATCTTAGCCCTTTAGCTTCTATGGACATTCAAATTCGACCATTTGCCGTTTTATCCACATGCCCTTCGCAAAGTATGGCATCTCGCCAAATGCTCTAAACCAAAACCATTTGCAACGTGCTTCATATCCGACTGGCAGAAACTTCGAAGTCACTCTCTTCCGATAGGGCACTAATGTAAACACGTGTATGCGGAAGACCGTCCCAAAGTGTGATTCTGCGCTTGCCCAAAAGTAAATTAGGCTTACTCTCGCCTTTCTCAAAACAATTGGCACATTTTGAGATGTGCTCGCAACAGCACATTTATCTCCGTTTCTTCTACATTGCAATGACGGCTTTTTTTGGCCGTTTAAGACGTCAAGTTTGCTTGTCTGCGGGCCTTCTTTGCACTTCGGCCTTTATTGCTTTTTTCGGCATTCCTTTGTGTTCGCGTTCATCCCCATATTTGGAAATACACCAAAATACAACTTTATAATTAGCTATATTAGCCTGATTATACGTTGTTTGTAGGAGGGGGTCAATGAAGTGTAAACTAAAGCTACGTCGTCCAAGTCGCCATCTCATTATCCTCCTTTTGTGTCGTGAGCCAGGACAAGGAAGACATTGGGACCGAGAGAAGGAATGCTTCACTTCCCATGATACTTTAATTTCGCCCATCCCATCTGATGAGTTTGTTTTGTTAAAAAGGTCTCGACTTGCGTGCCTCTTGACTATGATCGTTTGAGCATTATTGTTCTTGGTTCTGCTCGTGTGCCATCCATCTTGTCTAAGAGCTAGCCGCCCCAACGAACGGCCAAACCCTCTCATCGGTTGACTTCGTGGTAGTGGTCGTGTCTCTTGACCGGGATTGGACCCCTCAGGCAGTTGAAGAGTGTCTGTTTTTCCCAGCCGGTTGACACGCAATCGGCCTAATCACTCACTTCTAACCCCCTTCTCTGCGCATTTTATCAGACAAGTTGAAACTTGCTTATTTTTTGGCCTGCCCTGCAAGTTTTCCAGAGGTCTTTTCTCTTCCTCTTCTTCTCTCACTCCTCTCACTAGCGATAAATTAGATTTGAATGGCCTTGATTTCGACTCCGCTTGAGATAAACGCCGAACAGACACGACAGTTGGTGATTGTCCAAATTCATAAAAATGCGTTTTAGCACGCTCGTCTGACGACGACGTATTTTAAACTATTTATTTCTACTTGAAGACCCTATAACTACCGTGTCGTGTGTCTTCAACGAACTTTTAACTATCTGTTCAGTCAAAAGAAGTTATCCAAAGATTGCACGCCATGTTTCAGGCCTTTTCACAACGCCAGATGGCTCCGACTTAGCTTCGAAACGAAGCTCTCTTACATTGTGAAACACTCAAATGACCGAGTCCATTTCACTAGGATGCTCTCGCAATTTTGGTGCCCTCTTGTTGCACTAATTTTGTATACCAGCACAACTTCCGTTGCTGCCGATGGCTATGATAGTGAGTCGGATTTGGCTGCACCTGATTGATGTTTATGTTTTTTGTTTTTATCAGTTTTAGACGAGGTAAAATGTTTTTGCGATAAAGTGTCGTGTCCAGGGTCATTAGTCTGTACCGGTCGATGGTGTTTGATTGGCGTACGTAATACTGGTAAGATTTTGTTATTAATGAATTTTGGAGGCTTGAAATTAGTTAGAATTGTGTTTGAAGATTCAATTTGACATATTACAGGTGACCCAGGCCGGTACCAGCAATGCGGCTCGGAGGATGACGAACGTCCGCCTACAAACTGCGCTGAAGGCTGGGACAAATGGACCGAAGTCTGCGCGTGTACCGAGCATCTGTGCAACACGTTTGCCTTCCTGCGAATGAATATGGACAGACAACAACAGGATTTACTCTCCGGCGACGGCCCCAATAGTAGAAGTCGAAAGATGGATGTGAGTTTTCCCTGTCTTTCCCACACGTCTTCAATTACGGTATACTTTACTTTCAGGGCCATACCAAACCCAAAAACTGGTACAACAGCAATAATAACCAAATAGTCCTTCTCCTCATTATCCCTCTGTGTGTTGGCGGTTTTCTTGTGTGCCTTATCTTCCTCAACTTTCATTGCAAGATGAGCTAATAGTGCACTTTCACTTGTTTGGTCTTTTACATCCCTCCACTTTACCAAGTACCACGGCTCACAACTAGTTTATAAAACATTTACACTTTATTAATGAGCACAATCCCTGTTTACGTTACAGTACAAAATGAGATTTTTAAAAGCGAGTGACGCTAAGGCTACAAAAAATCATCTCCAAGTATGATAATGGAAGTGCGAAAGATCGAGGATATGACTAACCTTTAGGCTTTCACAACAACCACTAACACGATGTACATGGTTTAGGTAAAAGTAGTCGTATTAGTTGGATAAATCAATGTGACTTGACTGAAGGAAGAAAGGAAGCATCGTGATTAGTTGCGTTTCTTGGAAGCAGCCTGGAAAAAGTTCTTATTAACAGAGTAATCTCAATGAATCTGAAAGGTGAAGGAACTTACATTGGCAGCAAATTGCAGTCCCACTTGGCTGGCGGGCAAAAGGAATTGTCTCAAGCAGTTCTCCCACAGCCAATTGACAGCCTGATCAACAAAAGCAGCTACATCGCGAGCATTACCCGAATATCGGGCATACGCCCAGAGGCACAAAGCAACGGCAACAAGAGTAAAAATAGAGGTAAAGATGCCGGCGACTGAATCGAGACCAATGAATTGGAAGAATTCTTGGAAGACATAATCAGCAATCATAAGGAAGACGAGCACAGCAGGCGTCCGCATCGATTTAAATAGATTCTTGCCATTGTTGACCTTGACAAAGTGTTTGTACTGCTCGTTGATGTCTTCATCGAGTCTTTCAAGGAAGACAATCGAGAATTCAGTACCACCCATCTTTCGCGTCTTCTTGAACAGCTGAACGGCATCATTGAGGCAACGGTTGTGTTCAGCCTGGAGGGTTTCGGTGTTGAGATAGGCCGCATCGCCGCCACAGATTTCTTCCATATTGCGGGTGTACAGCGCCTTGGCGGAAGCAACCGCGGCGAGGTTGTTGGCTTCAGCGGTGGCTTGAAGCATCGTCTTGGGTTCGGGCATGTTCTCGCCCTGGAAAATGTCGACGTAGGACTTGAAGTATTGCAGCAATTCGCGGCAAGTGATGGGAAGGCCATTGACGGTCTTGACAACGAGGTTGTTTGAGTCGAGCAGGCTGGGGATGAGGACTTTGAGATTGGCTTGGAAGTCTTCCTCGATTTCTGGAAAATGCATGATTCAATGATGCACATTGAAGAGTGGGTAACATACCGTTGAGTTCTCCACGGAAGTACTGATCACGAGCAACCTTCAAACCAGGGTGGGGCATCAGGAAACATTGAATGCTTTCAAAGGACGTCTTGATCTGTTCACGAAGCTGTCGCAACTCCTTGTGTTGCGTCGCGTTGGTGGCCAAACTCTTCTCCAGGATACGCTGACCGCCTTGGAAGCCGTACTCGGCATCGTAGGGGTAGCTCCAATCACGGACCATAAACAACAAGTTCTGGAAAGGTTTGCCAGCATTCTGCTCAAGGGCGAGCTTGCCATACTCGGTGAACAACTGGAGGTGTTGTAAATCATCTTCTTGGATGTTGTGGCTGATGTTGTAGATCTGAAAACAAAAAACTTCTTCCTTGTTGCAAATTATATATAAAATCAACGCACTTGAACAGACGACAACATGGTTGACAAGGCAAAGATAGTAGCACAATCCTTGACAGTCGACAGTGAGTCAAAAGCGCCTTGGGTATCCATGAGCAAGACGACAATGTCCTCGCCATTGCGATCCTTGAGCACGAAAGGTCGAGACCAAATGAGCATGCCATTGGTGTCCCGCTCCGCTCCACCACGCCACGAGAAACCTTCAAGCTTCTCCTGACTCGTGATCCAGTCAGCGTCGGGCTCGCCTTGTTCCCTCCAGTTTAGATAACGCAAGAAGAAGTTAAGCAGGAAACTTTTTCCTTTACGGAAAGCGCCAGCAACACTGACAAAGGCGACCTGCAAAGTCAATTGTAAAACAAGGCCAACTTATATATAATTTATGTAAAGCTCACCTTTTTGTCGACGTATTTGGGATCCAACAAAATCGATTCCAACACCGACTTGTTCAGGATGAAGGTATGGTCATGTTCGACGGGCTTAACGATCTTGACAGGCCCAGGCTGAGAAGGCATTTCGTCGAGTTCCGCAACATCGGAAAGCTGCGTCGGTTTCTCCTGGACTTCAGCCATGATTCCACGATGCCTCGTCTGCAAAACTGCAAACTCAAAATTTAAACGTTTCAACTATTAAACTGCAAAGTTCGAACACAGTTGTTCGCGGATGATGACAATGAAAGCGGAAAAGGGGACTTCACCGCATCCTCCGATCAAAATCGCGGGGATGTGTTCGGCGGTTCACGCAACAGCGGTGTCTGTTAGCACAGGCGATCAATTTCGCAAACCTTTGACGTTCGGAAATGTGTCTGCGAGACGTAAAAATTAGAGGGTAAACAAATCATCGATCGAAAACAATGGAAGAAAAGTAATTTTCGAAAGGACAACATTCTCCGAACGAATAACAAACCTGCGGGGACCGATAACGCATGTGAGGGAACACATGGGCTAGCCCCGACCAAGCAGACGTTCTTGGCTTACGTGTCTCGCGAACCGGTAACGCACTTCCCTATAAGTCGAAATGGGTCTCCACCTGGAAGTCCGCCTATTTTTTGCGTTCGTTCACGACCAAAAATGCTATCAAAACACCGGTTCAAATCACGCGCTGTTTTTGCGAAACACAACGAACAGCACTGCTTTCGCGCCGAGACCTGTCCCGGTGCGGTCGTCGCTGTGAAACGGCGCACTTTGCCAGTCTGACGCGTGGAAATACGTGGAGAAGCCGACCCAGTCTCGCATCCTCGGTCTTCCCTCTCGTATATGTTTATTGTGTTCAGTTTACTCGTTCGTTACGTGGCACGACTGAGTGCACTTGACGCGTCATGTTGCACTTTGTTATGAAAGGTTTTAACGTTTATCAATTACAGACATGGGCAAGGCCGCAGTATTGGTGTGGCTCCTCGCCGCTTTGGTTATCCTCGTAAAGGCTGATGAGCATACGCACACCTACACTGATAATGAGGAGGTTGTGTTGTGGATGAATACAGTCGGGCCGTACTCGAACAGACAGGAAACGTATTCGTACTACTCGTTGCCGTTTTGCAAGGGCGAAAAGGAAAGCATTGGCCATTATCATGAGACCCTGGGCGAGGCTCTCCTCGGTGTCGAGCTCGAACACTCCGGCATCGATATCCGCTTCAAAGGTTGGTAGTGGTTTCTTTGTTATATATGGAATTATATATAAACATTGATGTTGCAGTGGGCAACCCCAAGGATGAATTCTGCCGCCGGCTCATGACGAACGACGACTACGAAAGCCTTGCCTTTGCGATCCAGCACGAATACTCCTACCAGATGTACTTGGATGATCTTCCTCTCATTGGTGAGTCATTTAAGACCATATAAAAAGCGTTTTTATGAATTACATTCTAGCCCTCGTCGGTGAGCCAGATCAATCCGACCCCAACGGAGTCATCCTCTACACCCACAAGAAGTTCGAAATCGGCTACAACGGCGACCAGATTGTCGATGTCAACGTGACTGTTGAGGGCCCCATTACGCTCAAGCCCAACTCTGAGGTCATCTTCACCTATGAAGTCGTCTGGAAGCCGTCTGGAGTCCAGTTCGAGAACCGTTTCGATAAGTATCTCGACCCTACTTTCTTCCAGCACCGCGTAAGTTGACTTTTATCCATTAAAAAACAGACTTTTAAATGTTATCTCCCCTTCAGATCCACTGGTTCTCCATCTTCAACTCCTTCATGATGGTTATCTTTCTCGTCGGTCTCGTCTGGATGATCCTCCTCCGTACTCTCAGCAAGGATTACGCTCGCTACCACAAGGATGACGTCGAAGCCGACGACAATGACATCGGTGAGGACTACGGCTGGAAGCAAGTCCACGGTGATGTCTTCCGTCCCCCTATGTTCCCGCTGCTCTTCTCCTCCATCATCGGTACGGGTTACCATCTCATCAGCGTTGCCTTTGTCATGATTGCCCTTGCTATCATGGCTGAATTCTACACTCAGCGTGGTTCTCTCCTCAGTGCCACCATCTTCATCTACGCCCTCTGTGCCCCCTTCAATGGCTACTTCGGTGGTGGCATGTACAGCCGTCTCAGTGGAAAGCGTTGGATCAAGCAGATGGTTGTCGGATCCCTGCTCTTCCCCGTCATTATCGGTACCGTCGCATTGACCATCAACTGGGTCGCCATCTACTATCACGCTTCTCGTGCAATCCCCTTCACTACCATGCTTGCCATTCTTGCCATTTGCTGCTTCGTCGTTCTCCCGCTTAACTTCCTGGGTACCATCCTCGGTCGCAATCTCAAAGGCCAAGCCGACATCCCTTGCCGCATCAACGTTGTTCCTCGTCCGATTCCCGACAAGAAGTGGTTCCTCGAGCCCTGGTTTATCGTTCTTGTTTCCGGTTTCCTGCCTTTTGGCTCCATCTTCATTGAAATGTAAGTTAAATGAGCTAATTTCCCTTTTTGGCCTCGGTTGATAATCAGAACATCTTTCTAGGTACTTTATCTTCACTTCGTTCTGGGCCTACAAGATTTACTACGTCTACGGCTTCATGTTCTTGGTTACGGTCATCCTCATGGTTGTCACCGCTTGCGTTACCATCGTGTCGACCTACTTCCTCTTGAACGCCGAGGATTACCGCTGGCGTTGGTGCAGTTTCCTCTCCGGAAGCTCCGTTTCGCTCTACGTTTATCTCTACTCCATCTATTATTTCATCTTCAAAACCAAGTGAGTTGCCTCCATTGTTTACATCATCAATTTCAATCTTTCAACTCTCCTAACTCGGTCCCTTTCAGGATGTACGGCCTCTTCCAAACAGTGTTCTACTTCGGCTACATGGCTCTGTTCAGCATTGCCCTTGGCGCCTTCTGCGGAACCATCGGCTACATTAGCACCGCTACCTTCATTCACAAGATCTACTCCCGCATCAAGCTCGACTAAGCAAAGCAAAGTCCTGCCAATAATATTATGTTTCTTTAATTTGATCTTAGGGTACCGCATAAGTTACTAATTCCAATGCTATTTATTTCTTCCTGATTTGCGGAACATGTAAAACTCTTTTTGTGAATGGGATGATATTCTTTCTCAAATCTTGATTAACAAGTCAATGGGTCGTCGTAATACGTTGACCAACAAACCGATGTTGGACTCTGTATAGATTAAAGTTTAAAAAATTGTGTTTACTAAGTTATTCGAAGATCAGTGTTTTAATTTATTCATTGCATCGAGTAAATTTTTGTGATTGGAACAGTGATATGACTGGCTGTACTATAATAAAAACAAGAACGTGTGATTACGTACTTTATAAAAGTTGTGAAGCTCATTATTATCATCAGGCAGAGAGATTACGAACAAAGTCAAAACCTTAATACGAAGTGTCAAAGGCCATTCATTGCAAAATTAACACGTGGTTCATTCCTTTAGGTTGGACTCAAAACAGCCGCTTTAAAGCGATAAAATTACACAAAGATTCAAAAATATGCGTTGCAGACAAGTGAGATTAGGTTCAAGGCTCATGTTGATTGGTTTGGTCGCTGATTAACAGCACTGATAACTTACTGAGATTTCATTGGCGGAATAGTAAAGAACAAAACAAGTAAAAATGCCAGGAGTGGAAATAAAATCGAAATATCTAGGAATGATAAATAAAATGCTGAGTAATCAGTGACATAACCCCGATATTGAAACGAAATAATTATTAAAATAGAGACAGAAATACAAAACAATAATGCCGCGTCGGTTAACGATGTAAAGCTGTAAATTCAAAGCACGCGAAAAAACATGGTAATAAACCGAAATGCATAAGTTAATAGCGAGGATCAAAGTGGTAAAGCCAATAAGTGGTGTTGTTTTTAATGGTTAAAGTAACAAACAAAAATTAGTATTACAAAAACAAAAACAAGCTGCAAAAGTGAAATAGTGATAAATTGGCAAAATAGTCAATGTTAGGTTAGGTTACGGTATACATATTGGGAAGCTGTCCGCAGAGACAATCTTTGGCAGTTGGGTTAGTGAGGAATTTTACAAGAGAGGTTCCGAGGGGGTAGCGTGTGGACACCAGCCACAGCATCCCAGGAATACCCGTTTGAGTTACTTCGGGGATACCGGCCCCTGATAAGTGAGACAAGGCAACGGACAACAAAGCAATGATGTAAACGGACACCCCGGTAGAGACACAATTAATACTACAGTTGGGCCCGATGAAGGCGATGAGGAAGCGAAAACAGTACAAAGTCAACAGTTAAAGAGAGGCAAAGAGCGACGGACATTGACAACCGATCCGATTTGGTTAGACGTTGGAGCCGAGTTTGGCGGTTTGGGGTTGTTCAACGAAACCTGGGAAAATGTTTGAGATGGAGGCGGGGGGATAAGAAGCATCATTCATGAAGCTCAGTTGCGACATTAGACCCGAATTGTTCAATTGGGTGGCAAGCTGTTCTAGACTGCATAGGTCGAGTGCGCCTCCGGCAGCTGCCTTCTGCAATTCGGGTGACATGCCATTGACGGCTTCGATGCCATTTCCGATGTTTTCCTCTTCACCATTGGCGTTCTTCCTGCGGAATCGCTGCTGTATCGTGTCCTTACGCATGTGCACAGGTCGGTTCGTCTGAAAAGGGGATGGAATAATTAAACACGGTCATAGATAGGCGTGAATCACGCAAAGCTTACCTTATGCAGGCGGAAGTACAAGCCACAAGCATTGCATACGAGCTGGGCTTCTTGGTTTCGGCGCCAGGCTGTCGTCTTTGTTGTGAAGCAGTTGGCACAACGAGGCGTATTCGGATCAGCCTCTGCCGCCAAATAGGCTTGGTACTGTTCCTCCTAGAATGAATAATGTGATAAAGATGCATCCAATAAATCTTAACACCCCGTTCGAGGGTGATCGTTTTCGCAATGCAAAATCCGACAACTTACAGTCATTTCTTCTTCCTTTGCGCCTCGCTTGTCGTTCCCATCGCTCTTATTTGACACTGATGGAGAGGCACTTCGTTTCGGCGACTTCTTAGGACCAGAAGATTTGCGCGCAGCTCCATTAGTAGTGCCATTGTTCGTTGTAGGTGTTTGCAACGCATTGTTTATCGCATTCATCAAAGACGCCGTGTTAGCATCATTGCCTAGTCCTTGTCCGAAGAGATTTGCGAACACTTCATTGTTACCGTTCTGGTTCCCTAACACAGCTGCCATTGATAAGTTGTCGATCGCCTGCATTGGTGTTACTGGTGCACCGCTCGGATTTTCAAACATGGCCATCAGGGCTTCCATGCTGGGTGCACTGGTGATCTGATCAGCGGCGGCGGATGCGGGATTCTCAGGCGCTTCGACTTTCACGACAGCAGTCTTCTTCGGCTTACGCTTCCTGCTTCCGGATATGTTAATCTTTCTGAAACACAAAAATTGAATACATTATTGAAAGGCGCCTAAGGGCAAGAGAAACGCACCCATTGAGCTCGTCATTGATACTGGGCGAAGAGGGGGCATCTTCCTCTGTAGTTGCAGAAGATGGTCGGTTGACGGTGTGGGAAAAGCCATTTTGGGCGACAGGTGACGTCGTGCTAGCTCGGGTCCCATTCACAGTGGATAAACACTGCTTCTTGCTGGGTGTCGGCGAGACTTCCTCGTTTCGGGAAGAAAGCATTTCCACGCGAGCACACAGTAGGTCGATTTTCCTTTCTACCTGGGCTACTGACTTTCTCAGCTCTTCATGGAAATTAACGCAGGTAGGGCAAGGGGTAGTTCCGTTGACAGGCGAAGGGGCACTCGTCGTCATAACCATCGTCATTACATAGAATTAACACAATTTAAATAAAGCCTGAAAAAAATTTTGTTTAAAAAAGTTAATGCAAACAACGGAATGATTCGTTCACGGACGCGACGTTTAGTAGTAGGGCATCAAAGATGTGGAATTATTGACGCGTAAAATAATTTGATAAGACGAAACGATGTCGACTCAGCATTGGCAGTTGGGGAAGGGAAAAAATGTTCTTGATAAAAGGAAAGATAACGTGGGGCGCAGATAAGCAATTGATGATAAAAATGTGCATACACAAGGGAGCAATGCAGCTGGCACAAATAAACACGACAAAATTTTTCACGTATCGCAATTATGTGGATGATGGAGACCAAAAAAGGACATTTAATGGAGCGACGCGTCGATTGGACAAATAATGAGGGTAACAGAGTTGCACGAGATGTGTAACAGGAGAGAGTTAAGCTAGTAGGCGCGAACGCAATGCAATATCTGCTCATATCACCCGCCAAAACATATTGATTGTGTGGGCGATCACAAAGATTACGACCCTAACCTTTCTCCTGCAGCTTTAGCAACACTTATGCTGTGGGAACGGGGTGATTAAACTGTGAAGCATAATGATGCGGTCAATGGAAAAGGAAGCCATCAACCATTTCGTCAGTAACGGACGAATAAAAAACACAAAAACCATCTCATATGCATTTCAATAGCATGATGTGCGTTTATCGGCATAGAGAATCTGTGACTCAGTACTCCGAAACTGTCTCAATGAAAAAAGAGCTGCGTAAAACTAGAAAAAACTGCGCTGTGTTTATCGAGAGATGGTGATAAGAGAAAACTAGGCTTACTGTGTATGAGCGGCGTAAGTTACATACACGTTTTTCGAAACCCCAGGATTACGGTGCGCCGGGAAATGATAAGCGTTTCAATGCTTCTCTCCAAAAAGTGCACGCATATAAGCTTCAGGCGGACAAGGAGGAGCGTAGAAAACATGTGGTTGTGCCAATAGCGGATTGAATACGCAATGAATGCAGATAGTGCCTACGGCACACAGGGGGCATGAGGCGGTTCCGGGCCCCGACGATTTACGGGGAGTTGGTCAAATGGCGCCAATGGTTGCTACTTGTCTTGAGCACACCCAAAATGCCGAGAAGCAATTTTGCTTTATCGATAGAGTAGGCCATTGTGCCAGGGCATTGAAGGTCCAGGGGCAGTCGAAACTGGCTATTAGGAGGGGGTTGTTCTACGGATAAGATGAAGGGCCACTGTCGGGAATGGGACTTGACTTTGGCATTTAACCACAAAAAAGGCTAGACATCTCCCGAAAAGGTGAAAGGTCTGGGGCAAACTACTTACATATGTGAAATAACAAAGAATAACATGTTGTTCTTAAGTGTAGGTGTCAAGGATGAAAGATTCTTGCGCTCCGAAATCAAGAAAACAATACAGTACGTAAGGTAACAATGATTGGCGAGCACGGCGAACTTTGACTGATTTACGAAGCAGCCCGTGCATTGTGAGTGGAGAGTAGATGATAAGCACAACGGGAACGACAAAAGAAAATTGAAAAGCACGCAAGATGATAAGACTTAATGCAAACAATCTTATCGAGCATTTGAAAATGATTGCAGTCGGGTGCGCGCAAGAGAAGTCGAAAGCTGTCAAATCGTTGCGGGAGCGAGGTTGTTGATTGGCGTCCGTGAGGGGAAGAGAAATCACCCTCATGTCGTTCGTGTTTGCATCGGGGACAGCAGCAATCAGCTTCCGGCCAAACGAAATCTGACAGCTGCGCGAAAAGGCACGACCGCGGGTGGTGGTGGAGGCTGACGTCGTGCTTGCTCACCGGTCACTGCCTTTGTAAATGGACTAGCGGCGCCGCCCTTTTCGCCAACAAGCAATGAACTCCGCGATACCATAAGAATAATTTCTTCCTCGACGACAAGCACGCCTGCAGCTGCAATTCAAAGCTCAAAACGGTCCGTCTTGGCGAGGTGGTTAAAGCGGTCAAGCGAGCTGTTCACCGACCAGCCAGGGGCAACAAGGTTGATGCCTTCGTTTACGTCAACCAGCGAAAACGCTGGGTGCTTTTTAGCTTCACAGAATTCGGGATGCCAATAACAGCGGTGGTGGGGAGTTCGAAGGCCTTAGGCTGTTAGCAGTGTCTCACTGACAACGTGTAAACAGTTTTATCAATGGCTCATCGGTCGTCTTTCGAAACGGGGGGCAGGGGAAGGAGCACACAAAACGCAATATGAAGGGATAACAAGCGAGGCAATCTCTCTTTTTCGGATAATAGTGATTTCGGAACGAGGCAGGTTGTACATATACGCGCAACCAATGACTACGACAGGTGAACTCGCGACCTCGTCATGGTCACACTATGACAATCGCTCTGGAAAAAGCACGCCGTCGCGATGTCACACTAAAGCTCAGAAGCACAAAAGGGAGGTCGTTAATCAATAAGCGTGGGCGGAGGGTCGAAATGCCGCGACGCTGCGGAGCCAATTCGTTTCTATCAATGGCATAGGTCGGCGCAGTGGTTGCGGAGGATTGGGTAGGTCATATTGAAGCGGCGAAGATGGTGCCGGCAACTTTTCTTTTGTTCTGTTAGCCCGTACAGTGACTAGGGGGGTTGCGCGGGACACCGTATGCCCCCCTACTGATGTGGATGCGGTAGGAAGTCCGTCAAAATCCGCGCCGGAGAAGAGGACCATGGCAAGTGCGCCTGTTTAGGCACCATCAGCCCGGGGTCTTTGTCAGTGGATCGCGCAGGGAGGGATAGCAATGTGAGTCACAGAACAGAAAAACAAGTGAGGGTTTCGACGACGACACCACGATCGACGCCACACCCCATCCATCCATCTATCCAATCCGCCTATCATTCGGTAACAACCGTTCTGGTCAACCCTCACTGTGAACTCAAATCGGCTAACCGACTCCGCCTAAAACCCTTCCTTGCTCTGCTGGCAGTGATGTTCGCGCGCCTCTACGGACAACGAGCAATTTTAGGGATTGAAGAGCGCGTCGCCATGAAACAAGAACAACCTCGACATCCAAGGTCATCAGTGCGGACAATAACAGCTCTGCGCATTCTGACTCAAGACAAGGTTTCGGTGATGCAAACAGCATGTCGCTGTCTCCGCCCCTTCAATCCTATCACCGCCTCAACCCTCCGGACGTGCTAGGCTGCCCTTGTTCTATATCACTTGCCGATTACCGTAGCTGATCGCGCGAACACGATAACAGGATGCGCCGACGACCGTGTCCTATTGCCGAAGAAGCGGCGCATCTGTCGGTGATTTTTCGCGGTCTGCGCGTAGACGCCGTCCTGATCCATAAAAAATGGAAGAAGTGGAAGCAGCTGCGCTTTCAATCTGGACCGTCGTGCTGCGCAATAACGATTTGCCTCACATCTGCGTTGATAATGCACCCCTGGGGTAGATGGATGGAAAGACACTGTTAGCACAATAAGAAATAACTCAGGTCGGTCGACCGTAGGGGTGAGAAGACAAACTGGCGTCGGTTGTTTAAGTTGTGTACACGGACATAGCGCGACCAATTTTCAACAAGAGATTAGGTTACCAGTGTAGACGGACCTTCGAGGCTTCTCGCTGACGATGTTGGCTTGTCTTTGAGTGATTTGGGGATTGACACACCGACGCCCTCGGAGACTCTCTCTCGTCGCATGGTGTGGGAAAACGGCCCGGGTGGGCATCACGAATCAATCTCCCTTTTGTGGTAATCACCGTAACGCTCGCCAGCCTCTGACCTGAAAGATAACTACAGAAAGACAAAACAAATGTTCAATTTATGCCACTGCGACTGACAAGCTGATTAACAGTGCTGAGAAATAAAGCAAGCAATGGCTTTTAAGCACTTTCTAATGCAACCGTTTCATACTGGTTTGCTGTAAGGACTAGGATTATGGATTGCAATAAAAGGCGATTCCGCCATGTTGAGCTGATTGCTTCGAAAATGAGACGGTGTGGTGCCGCGGTTCGGTCGGTTGCAAAGGAGCCTCTGGTGGATGGCATACGACTCGGGGTGTCATTCAGTGTTACTGCATGAGCAGATGTGCACATAAACATAGACTTACGTCCCTTGGAAATGGGAGTCTACATGAACTCCAAGGTTGATACGTTAACACCAGAGGACTATTGCGAAATGAAGAAAGCCCTCTTTGTGAGCCACACAAAGACCGCCAAAGCTTTCGCGCCCACTAACTTTAAAATGAATGCGTCTTTCAAGTTCATAAGCAACTGAAGGAGTCCAATCAAACATGCTTATACATTGCCGGAAGATGCAGGAAAAACCCTCGCTCCGGGTTCAGGCAGCCAGGAGTGATAAATAGGCGGCTTTCGCAATTTTGCTAGCCTTGAGGCGCCATTTTTAGTGGCCATTTTTTGTTTCTGTTATGCTGGGCCGTGCCATGACGCGCAAACCTTGGCGTTTTCTGCTCCGAAAGCGAGTCCTGTTTGCTCTGGAAATGGCACAGCGAAGCGTGTAAAATCCGTATCCCACACCTGGACACGCGCGCGCTACCATGGTGCCGAATGATAAGTGGCCTTGTGGTGGTAGTCCGTGGTTGACGGTGGTTATTTTCTGCGGCAGCAAACAATTGCAAGTCCTAACAATGGAAACAAGGGCAAACATAAAATTGGTAAGAGCAGATGGAAAAATGAGGAGACCAAACTGACTGAATGATGTGGCGATCAGATAGGTTAAATATGATTTAGTATCGAGGAAAAGTCGCTGTTAGGGGGACGGGCTAGCTGATGGGAATGCTAGCAGGGGTCTAACTGATGGGAAGCATAAGGTCAACCTCGTGGATCGCCGAATGATGCCTATAGGGAAGGCGCGAAGGTGTGAAAACATTCTTAACTTCTACTCCTACATGTGAAGAGAGATGATGAGGGTGTTGACGACAACGAGGACGACGACAGTTCACGCTGATCGCACTCTTAGTGAGGTGATGAAGAATCGCTACAGAGCAGGTAACAGGTAGGTGCGCACTGATTTCTCTCTATCGAAACCATTGTCAGTTCTGAAAGGTCGCAACACGCACTCACGCTCGGGTAGGCTCGGATTCCCAGCCTGGCAGTGAGTGCGAGGTGACAAGGCCTGTCACACAACTTTGCTGTTGTCTCTGATATCCTCTGCGATGATCATTGTTGAGCCTTGACGCAACTAGGAATAACGAGTAAACAAAATCGGATCAACGGCTAAGACGCTGGGCCAATTGCCCATGACTGACAATGCCTCGATGGGCCGGATTGCGCGCTTGTTCTGAGCTGATGGCGAAAAGCCTTCTCTCCGGCATAATAGATTATTTGGTCTGCGCGAGAAGGGCCTAGTCATAATGGCCGAAACTGAATGACAGCAGCAGGAGGCAAGCCCGGCAGGCTAGTAGAAGACCACCGCTGTGGACTTGGCGCGCATTGCCGATGAAGTGACTTGAATAGCCGGCTGACCAATGGACCCTGAGCACTGAACCATGTGGTTGGTCCGATAACTGCGGCAGCTGATGACAACAGATTCTACTAGGCATGCACTACCCACAGGAGGCAACCAAGGAAGTCGAGGCAGAGGCGAAGAAGGGGGTGTTCAGACAGATATCATCGGATAAGCGTGAGTCTAGCATCAGTGACAGTAGTTGCTCTTAGGCTGTTCACTGTGATGGTTGGTGTGATTCCAGTTGGTTGCAAGATGTTCAACCGTCATCTCAGCATCCTCCGTAAAATCAGAGAAAGCGGAGGGGCCTCATCGGCGCCTTCGCGAGGGAGGATGATTCGACTCAGGCGCGGCAGCAAAGCTCAACGACAGCCGACCGCATTCAACTAGGCGTGGATGAGAAAACTAAACGGACAGACGCCTGCCGGCCGAGCGAGGGATAAAAACTAGTGATCAGTCTTCATCATTATCCGCGCATTGATTTGATTGCAGCGACAGCAGGGATGGAGGGCTCCCCCGCCCGCAGGCAGCATAGTGTCCCTCCGAAAACTCATCCGAGCGAGGCTGGGAAAGCGCTTGATGGATATGCGTGTGTGCGGTAAAAAACGCAGCATGTCACTGTTAAGCAACGACCGATACGGTAATAAAGATCGAATGCAACGTCATAAACCGAGGGGGATCAACGACGGAACACCGACAGCCGGACCCAATGAAACGAGGCATCAGAGGAGACAGACGAAGGTAAAGTGTCAAAAATCCGATTATCACAAACATCGGGGGAGATGACATCGAGACGGACTTCCTCTTGCAAACACAACCCTGCTACTTGCTCACCGTGCAATGGTGCGTGAGTCACAAGTGATTTTACGTCGAAATCGAACATTTTGTGCCTCTACTGATTTCATCAGGCCGCAGTCGCCCACAATTTCAGTGTCGCTTGGCATATACTCCAATTGGTACCGCGCGAGGGGCATTGTCAGTGGCCAATTGCAGCGGTTGTTGTATCTGTGATCAAAGCGGACACCTGCTGTGTACACACCCCTTGTCGAACACCACTCGGTCGCGCGGAGCGCTCAACCTGATGTCGACGATGAGGCAATTCTCGTCGTCACACTGGAGTCTTGGACAATTTATAATGTGGACTCAAAACGGGCCTCCCCGCCATCACATCACCACTTCCGATATGCATGGTATTCTTCGAATGCCCGCGCAGCAGAGACAAGCTTTGACCGGCACCACGAACGACGACGACATCGACGATGAAATCACGGAGGAAGAAAAAAGTCAGGAGTACAATGTCACAGCCGAAACGACCTCGCCAGGTAATCAGCGTCGTTCAAAAGCACAGACTAAGACGGACTCTTCCCTCACGCCACAATAATCATAATACTCAGGTCATCGACAACAATGAATGGTTGTTGCCGCAAAAGGAATTCTCTTTTTCCCTCTCAAATATCGTCGTTGCGATCCATGAGAGAGGCAACTTGCGCCAGATACTCGAAGGAGAGTCATTTGCGGCATTTTCGATGCATGTGCGCTCGCAGTGTCCTCGAAAAAATTTCCAAGGAAGGCGGTTGCCGCGAAGACACTGAGCTAAATCAGTAGTCGAAATGGTACGCCGCCAATGACCTCGTCTTTTTTCGCGCAGAAAATTGAGCTGATAGGTTGGAAATGGTGGAGGAAGAGAGGTGGAGACAGCCTCTAAACAGTGACTATAATAGTTGTTCCTAGGGGTTGTTGTCAGGGAAGGAGCCTAAGACGGGCCAGCCGAGTCTTAACGATCCTAACATCACTACAGCCTGAGATTTGTCTCCTCGGAATAAACAATCAGGCCATTGCTGGCTTATGGGTTAAGCACGCACGCGAAGGGCATCTGGTGTAAGGCTTATAACTTTGCGGATGATCAGTAAGAAATGAGATTGGGACGCTTGATAAACAATGCCTAATCACAGCTGGAGGGCGACAGCCTGTTCCTTCTAAACACAGACTCATTCGACTATGAAAAAAGAGAGAAATGGAGGAGTTCGCATCACCAAAAGTTACCGTATAGGGGCGAGGGTAATCATAGCCAAGCATTCAGACGACTCGCGCCGCCATATATGACTGCGGACTCGTCGTCGTCGTTGCTGAGGGAGACGCCAACGATACTGAGGTTTCAATCAGAGGGTGGTTGTCCGGCGCCAAGCGACCACAATAACAAATCAAATAATTTACGTGCTCATGCCTGGTGAGCCATTCTCCCGAGTCGAAGGATGAGAAAGCCATATTAACACTCAAGCCTCGAGTGGGCCTCCAAGCACACTCAGAACCGGACGAGGTCGCGCACCTTCGCGTGAATGCCAAATTGTTTAATTAAAGTTACATACTCGATAATAATTATGTTTTCTGTGGCAGGCATGCATCCCGAAAACACGAGCCTCGCCTTCAAAGCGATTCGATTTCGTCACCTTGCAAATCTGTCAGAATCTTAAACGGGGTTATGACAAGATAATCAAATCAGAAGGATGGTGACGCCTTGTCTTCTCACTTCCATGCTCCGCGCAAATAACAACAACATTAAAGCAGGGGAACGATGCGCAGTTTTACGGCGTACACCGAAGTTTTGCACCAGCCGGCCTAATCAGATTAACATCGTGATAAGAAAGCAAAAATGTCGATGCCTATCCTTTGTCAAACTGCAATCAAAAGAGGCTACCGTCGTGGAATGCCTGCTGCGAGGCAGCAAGATCATCTCGCGCTCGGTCGAACATCGGTCACTTATTTTTTCTTTCTGCGTCAAACATTTAAAAGCAAAAAGTTTACTTAAAAACAATCTAGCATTATCATACCAGTCTATAGGGGTTACAAATTTAAGACGAAAATGTCAAAAATAGATAATGGCAACAGGGAAAGATAATTAATTAGTTCTTGTAAACACGATTGCCGAAGATGCTCGATCCAACGCGAACATTCGTACTGCCGCTTTTAATTGCGATGAGGAAATCACTGCTCATACCCATCGATAATTCCAAATCGTTTTCGGCGATTTGCAAAGCTTCAGCGACCTTCTTCCGGGTATCAACCAGTCGAAGGAAATCGGCATTTTGATCGTCTCTGCGACTTTCGAGCAGCGAACCGATCGTCATAAGTCCCGCAAGGGTCACATTTGGAGCGCTTTGAACAATCTCCTTGGCGGTTTCGGCAGCCACATCAGGATTGACGCCACCTTTCCCTTCTTCGTTGCTTGTGTTGACTTGGAGGAAGACATTTAACTTATTGGTGGAACCTGACAAAGCAGAACTCAGAGTTACAGCGTGTTTGACGGAGTCAATGCTCTCCACATATGCCAAATTATGCACGCGAGCAAGTTGTTTGATCTAAAAATCGAATCGCGAAAAAAGACTTGATAGGTGGAACGGGATAGATAATTGACTAACCTTATTAGTCTGAATATTGCCAATGTAGTGCCACTTGATGTCAGGACACTCGGCCTTCAAACTTTCGGATTTCGAAATCAGCTCCTGGATGTAGTTCTCTCCAAAGTGGCGTTGGCCCTGTTTGTATGCCTCGGAAATTGCTTCGGCAGGGAAAGTTTTCGAAACCGCAACAAGGCGAGGGGTCGAACGACCCAGTGCTGCCGCTTCCCGAGAAATTGCACTCAAAACGCCTTGTAGGTTTGACGCCACATGTGCGAAATCGGATACCATGGCTATAAATTACGAAACTTAACATCCGAATTGCAACAACCGTAAAAGATATTGCAGGGTTGAAACCCACATCGTGTAATCCAGACAGTTTACGACAATCGTAATCCTACTTTATAACAACGAAGCTAATCAGGTGATAAAAGAGCAAATCAAAAACGGAATACGGTCTGCGTTACCATGGGATGGGTAGCGGCAGTACCAAAGTGATGTCCTAATTGTCGCTTGGTGAAAGTAAACTGTTGGCATGGTGGTTCTTCTTCTTCTGGCTTATCCAAGACGCGGGTCGGGGGGAGTGGACGGATCTTACGACCGCAGTAGCCATCCTTTTTGTGGTAAAGACCACTCGACATTTTGTAACCAAATCGGCGATGCATGTTGGCGGAACCAAAAATTTTGTCGTGGAATTCAGCGTGGGACAGACGACCAACAGTAGCCATACAAGTGTTGTGCATGGAGAATTCGTGCTTATGGGGGAGCTATAAAGGAATATGCTGAACCTACATCCTGATACTTGTAAAACCCATAGTTATCATCTGTTTGATTACAGTTAATCAGAGAAATGCAACTTTTTGCTACCAAAACTTAACGCTAAAACTGTAATTCTAAACTAAATCTTTTTAGCGCGGTGATTTGAATACAAAATTTGGTTTAACAAAGTAGTTAAACTTAAATCCTTTGACGAATAAAAATTGTACAGTAACCAAAAAATCGATAAAAATATTTTTAAATTTGCCTTTTTGGGTTTGTAAATTTTAAAAGTTGCACCCCTTAAAGAAAGAAAACTCACTCGAACGACGACAAAGTTGCCTTGATGGCGAACAACGACACCAGCCATGCCAGCAGCAATAACGAAGACATCAGAATCGGTGGTCGGGAAACGCTCGATACAGTTGACCAGTGTTCCGACGCCCAATGCTCCGAGGGGGTAGGCATTGCCTTCGATGCCGATAACAGGGTTGGGCGGAATGTAGCCAGAAGTCTTGATTATTTGGCCAGCATGCATGTTCTCCGTAGCCAGAATCCATCGTTTGCCTTTACTACCGGCGACAAGGGCAATGTGAGAGGAACGGTTGGCGTCACGACGTACTTCGAGAACCTAGAATACTAATTATACGGTGACTGAACCATGAATAAAAAGTTTAACATACACGTTCATCGTAGGTCGCTTCAGAATCTGTAGGTCCGCGACGATGAAAGTCCACCATAAAATAATCAAACTTGACGCCGCCACCAATGTGCTGATTCACTTTCCGACCAGTGTCGGGATCGCGACCACCAAGACGGTTGACTCGAAGTGGCTGATGGGTGTATTCGCCTCCAGTGATCTCCTCCAAATGGCGTTCATCCCACAGAAGACGTGGCTTTGGCTTCGTGCCTCGGGCAGGGTAATTACGAGTGAACTGAAGGGCAACACATGGCTGAGCGCTGACCCTGGAGAGGGTCACAGCACGCGATAGCATTGCACCTACAAAATCAAATGAAATGACCAATCAAACATCAAAATTGTAAAAGTATAAAACCAGGTAGTTCAACCGGTAAACCAAAAATCAACACAGTTACAGATACAATTTATTAAACATGCTAGCACTGATAAATATTACCTAAAACACAACAACACCCTAGACAAGCGCATTCGGATCCTTTTCGCGATTATCAATGAGAATGATGTTTCTTGGGACAGTGTCATCAGTCAAGACGTAGACCATTCGATAATCCCAGTTTCCATCTTTCTTGGCAACCTCGGCATACACCTTACCCGTGCGATGGTTACCTTTAACGTGGTACCTGCAAGAAAACAGATATTAACACCAAAGTCATGAAAATTATCAAGAACTTACATCACTCGAACGCGTTCTTCGCCTTCCTTGGTGACATAACGCTGGTTAGCGATGTGTCGGCGTCGACCGCGACCGGTGTCCTCGCCATAGCCCTTCAATGAACCACCAAAAATATCAAGAACGCGGTCATCGGTCTGGACCATCTTTAGCGTCCGGGAGTAGATGGTTTGGGGAGAGTCGATGGCGATAAACTGCTCAATGAAGTAGTAAGCCAAAGCTCCGAGCGCGACGACAGATCCGGCAAATACGAGGTAGAAAAATGTGTTCTCGGCCTTCTTCTTGACTGAAATAACAATATCAGTAAGTGTAAGCAGAAAAATATATATAAACTAAAAAAATATATATAAAACGCACCTTTTTGGGCGGTGGTCTTGGGCTCCTCCTCATGCTTGATCAATATTTCATCCAGGTAGCTTCTTTCGTTGGAAAACTTGGCGACATGCTTCGTCTTATTAGATTTGGCATCTTTTGGTGGCTGAACGGGTTCGTTGGTATCGAGAACGCGAACAGTGAGGCCCAAGTTCCTGGAGGCTGTCAGCAACGGACCAAGGCCGCCGCTACGCAGTGATTTTGGCTGTATCACCCAGAGTTGAGAACAACGATACATCCTGAAGGGGTTGTTGGATAAAATGGATATATATGGGGGAAGAAAATTGCACGGGAAAAGTTGGAAAATAAGCAAATTGGAAACAAAGAAAGGCTGCTAAAAATAATCCTAAACTAGAAGTTTGAAAAATGTTGCGGACACTTTGCCAAGGCTCGAGAAGTAAATTGACGGACAAAGAGTCCCGGAAACAAAACTTTCTTGACGAGGACGCCCGCACACATATGGCTCGTTCTCCACACAAAAGATGTGATGTGCGCATTGTGAACTTTCTTCCGTCGGGCTGTATTGTCCCCCTATCAAAAATATCACGTCTTCACTCCACTGCCGATAATCAAACTTTTTATTTATGACAATTTCCGTAATACTGTACCATTTATGCTTCATTCTTCTGACATTTTTATAGCATCAATCTAAGAGTGATTCAGAAAGCAATAAATAACATTTCAACGATCATCAATCAAATATTTTCCATTCAGATCGTATAATGGCATTCTTTCATTGCTTTCCGAGGTTGAATCGTTTACAATTTCCAGCGACGATGCCGATCTTTTTTTCAATACGTTGAAAATTATCCGATGTCATTGCCCTTTTGACCATTCAAACGGTTCAAAGTCGGAGTTGCGGCGCCGCTGCCGCGTCCGTTTTTGACAATGCGAATCGGGCGTCTTCGAATTGCTGTTGTGTGTTTTTTCATCGCATAGTTCTTCTTTATGATTCACCCGTTTGATCACTGATGGATGTGCAGACGTGCAATGATCTCCTTTTCAAGGGACGTATACTTCTTTATGTGCACACATGCGTTCAATCTGCTCCAGGATGCATTTCAGCCGTTTCTTTTCTATTCATTAGCCGGGTGGGTGATCGATCGATTCTTCTCACATTGTCTTTCGGTTGAGACGCGCATGCAAGCGTGGAGCGGAAATTGGTTGAGTGGTGGTTGACTTTGGAGGTGATTAGGATAGCTTGTGTAAATAGGAAAATGGTAAAATTAGATTAGATGGCAATAGGCGCCTAATGCCAACCAGCCATGTTCGGCCTTTGACGTGAGTGAGTGTATTGCGTGGGTAAGGTACCCACACCGCACAAGACTTCCTTCAATTGAATGACCAGCACAGTGCGCGACATCGATGGTCGTTGTTGCCGGTGGCAGTGTGAGAGAGAACGACACCGACTGTCGCAGAACTTTGAGTGACTGCACCATCACTTGCGTTCATTCGATTGTACGTCGGCCGCGGCCTTCTTCTGCGTGAATCTTGAAGGACAACACACGTCGCTAATTTTCCCCCTGCATTTATCTGTGTTCCGTGTATAGACACGGCAGTTCTTTTTTTTCTCGGAAAGGTAGTTTTTATAACACGTCCCGTTGGCTGTGACCAAGCAACCAAAGATGCTGGCTTACAACGCGATGGTGTGCATCCGAAGCATCCGGATTGCTAGCTATGTATTGCACGCGTATTACCCCAAACCATCTGATTTGATGATTGCCATGCACGTTGTTCTTATATAATTTTTTGGTCAGTTACCGTTTTGACTGCCTGTCTTATCACGTCACACGTGTCTCGTGCTTCAACTCCTTCCTTGACAGTGCTTATTATGTTTGATTGCGTGTTTGCATGTTTTACACTTTTGGTCTTGCAGGTAGCTCAAAGTCGTTTCGGATGCGGTACATCTGAAGCCAATTGTGTTCACCAAGCCTCAGGGATGGGCGCAGTTGCCTCCTGCGTCGCGCGGATTCTGCCAATCGGCCCCCGCAATGCCGCCGCGGATGGCCAAGAAGTCGGCGAAGCTGATACTACTACCGGTACAGCACGTGACATCGAAGAAGGAGTCGCCCAGCGAATCAGCAATGGTATCATTATCCAAAATATTCAAATTATATACTAACATTTGACATTTCAGGTTCCTATTTCGGGACCCACTTCCTGATGGGTGGTGAACGCTTCGACGTAGCCAAGCCCGATGTATTTCTATTCGGTGATAACTCCGATTTGGAAATGCTTGGGAATAAACCAGTTCCTGTAAGTTGTCCGTTTTAAAAACCCAACTCAATTTAATCATCGATTTTCAGTATCCGTACAACTTTCGTAACATCGCGCATACGGTAAAGGTGTTGAATTCTTTGGTCAATGTTCGCCGAGATTCTATTAAACTTGTTCGGTATGTTCTTAACACACATTTTAATACAACTTTGTTAATGTTAAAACACTTTCAGACTCGAAGATTCTAACGAACTTTGCTACAGACTTGAATTTATTATCGACGCTGATAGTGATTGTTATATTCAGATGCACTTTCTTGCCAAGGAACTTGTTGATGACACTCAAATACAGTAAGTTACCTTCCAAATGCCCTATCTTTATTACAACTTTTCCCTTTTCAGTTTTACCTCGAAAGGAAACCACGAATCATCAGAACGGTTTTACTTCAACGAAGGGTCTGAGCAGTTGTTTAACAAATTTTTGTTTTACCCGGATAGATATCAATTCAATGTAAAGATCATTATTTCCCATGCATCATTACTAATCCCGACTTTTCAGACTCACTACGAAGGTGGCCTTTTCTTTCCGATCGTCATCGAGGTCCGATCCATCCCCTCAGGCGATCGACGTGTCCAGGTTCAAGCGACAATGTGCAGCGTTGAAAGGTCGAGCGACCAGGCGGCTTCTGTCATCCTCAAGCCAGTCAAGCAAAAGCTCATCACCGATGGCGTCACGTATTTGTTGCAAGAAATCTACGGCATTGAGAAGAAGGAATCGAACCTTAAGTATGATAACAGCGCTGATTGTATTATCTGCATGGCCAATTCTCGGGATACTGTGATTCTACCCTGTCGACATTTGTGTATTTGCAATGGGTGTGCTGAGACGCTTCGATTTAAGGTACGTTTTTGAATGTTGTTTTTAATTTTGCTAGCCTGATGATGCATTGCAGTTGCAAAATTGTCCAATCTGTCGATCGCCGTTCAAAGCATTGTTCAAATTCGCGCCTATGCCAGCTGACAGCGTCAACAGTCCTCAGTCCAGGTTGACACTGATTGAAGCACTCAATGGCCCATTGACGGATGAACCCACGACCCCTCATCCCATCAAGCGAGATTTGTCACGAACTTCGTCACAACTGAAGAGCAAAAAACATGGCAAGGTAAAAACCTCTCACTCAGCTGTGACCTACATAGTGCAAGCTATCAAATTATCATTTTAGGCGTCTTCCTTGTTGAATCAGCCGTCGACGGAAAGCCCAACCGGGGTCGAAATCGAGCTGCAGCCGATCTACGACCGCGAGGTAAGTCTCTTATGCAACCTAAAACCCGACAGAGCAAACTTTTTTTGCGTGCACTCGGACTAGACCATAAGTATGAGTATAGTCCGAATATGTACACACGTTTTCCGCTCAATACCTCGAGAGTTTATCGGCTAAACGACCGCATCACTTTAAGGAGTCAACGCCGCTAACGGGCTCTTCGTCAGACCTTCCGCATACGACCATCGTGCGCATCGACAGCTCAATCCCTCCGTCAGAACAACCTCCACCACCGCCAAACGAACCTCTACCTAGCGATAGTCTTACTGATACCACAAAACATCCCCTTGACAATGAGATTAACATTACCGCCCCAGAATTAAAATAACACTCCAATTCACTTACCTATAACAAGCCTATTCCACCACTTTTTCATGTTTGTAATTTGTCATACTACGTTGTCTTTACTGTTTATGGTGTTACGGGTTATTCCTTGTTTAAAATTTCCTCTATGAATGTTTGCCTTACAAAGAGTAATTCAGTAACAATAACACAGCCACTACCATCAAATCAGCTAACCTCTTTTTCGATGTAACTTCAAAGTTTGTAAAGTTGTTTGATCCAATTTCGGTTTGTATGCAAGTTTCCAAGAAGAGAAATTGTTTTTATACCTCAGACTTTTCGGGAAATGCGCAAACGCGGCTTAGTTCCGATTCTCCGTATCGATTGGGGCTGTACTGACAGACAAGGCGCACATTGACACTAGATTTGAACGAATCTTGACCTAGATTACCGACAACAGCCCACTGTTGCTTCCTCGCTTCGTGTTGTTTTGTACGGAACGCCAGTTTCCGTATTTCTGCTTTTCTGCAGATACGTTGATTAGTCGTGATTTTTGTTCCTGATCAGGAAGGTGATTTGATTTGATTGAAAAACTTTTTAGTGATGCGTGCCTTCACCCTTGTCATCCTCGGCTTTGTCGCCGTCGCCGCTTTGGCCAAGAAGGAGGGAAAAGATCTTTCCCACGGTTTTGGCGACGAAATTGAATGGCATTCCTTGGAAGATGCTCTTCAAGTTAGCAAGGAACAAAACAAGCCTGTCTTCTTGCTGATTCACAAGACCTGGTGTGGCGCATGCAAGGGTACGTCAATTCGACTTTTATGCGTCATTGAAACACGTTTAAACGGTTAATCATTTTCAGCTTTGAAGAAAAACATCCAACAAAGCAACAAGCGTTCCGAATTCATCGAGTTGAGCAAGAAGTTCGTCATGGTTAACACCGAGGATGATGAAGAACCTGAAGATGAGAAGTACGCCCCGGATGGTGCTTACATTCCCCGTCTGTTGTTCCTCGGTACGTTGATATCGCTACTTGTTTAATTTTATAGCGTTTTTAACTGAGCGGTCATTTCCAGATCAAAACACCGATCTGCTGGCCGTTGATAACAAGAAGAACTTCCCCAACAACGCCTACTACTTCCCGCAAGCCGTTGACGTTATTAAGGCCATGAAGCGCGCACTCAAGGAGCACGGTACCGAAGTCGAGGAGGAGAAGCCCGCCGAGACCAAGAAGTCCACGAAGAAGCTTGACAAGGAAGAAGCTGTTGCTGAGGAGAAGAAGGAGAAATCAGAGAAGAAGGCCGATAAGAAGACCGAGGAGAAGAAGGAAAAGGTCGAAAAGAAGGAAAAGAAGTCCGAAGAAAAGAAGGAGAAGAAGGCCGAGAAGAAGACTGATAAAAAGAAGGAAAAGTCCGAGAAGAAGGTCGACGATAAGAAGACCGAAAAGAAGGAGAAGAAGGCTGAAAAGAAGGAGGAAAAGCCCGCCAAAAAGGACAAGAAGGCCGAAAAGAAGGACGAAAAGTCTGAGAAGAAGACTGAAAAGAAGGAAAAGTCTGACAAGAAGAAGGACGATGTAAGTAACTACCCCATAAAACCATTCATTACCGTAATCCATAACCATATTTCAGAAGAAGAAGAAGACTGAGCTCTAAAAAGCGGGATTCATGATGTCTGCGTGTAACGATTTACCTGCCTTTATTTATCAAAATGTCATAATATAATTATAATTTACACATTTATTAATTTATTTCGTAACAAAATTAAATTATGCAATGAATGATTGAAACAATGAAGACTAAAGACTAAAAACCGCTGAAAACCATCTGTTTTCTCATTATTTTAAATTGTATATTTCTGGTAACAAGCAATAACCCAGGAATAACCCGACAAAGGCCATGCCGCTCATCATTAAAAGCAGCCCGTTGATGTTTCAAATGTTTTTTTTCTTCAAATGCTAGCTTTCTTCGCGAACCGCGCCCAGTGTTCAACCGTCTGTCGACCCAAGTCCATAACAATGGACCGTGATTCGCGGTGATGATCGATGGCTTCGCTCTTTGTTTCCAAAGGTCGGTCATCCCACTCATCATCATCATCTGTCGATTCGCGCCAACCTTCACTACTGTCATACAAGGGATTGACGCGCATCATGAACTCACACAACTGTTCAAAGTCACGACTTTGCATTTGGAGACTGTTTCGAACGAAATTGCCATTACGATGCGTCGATTTGGCAGAGCGTGCGGACATGCGTTGTGACCGCCCATGTGATCGCCTGAAATAGGGGGTTGTAAAATTAGCTCATATTGCGTCATTATAGAAAAATGTGAAGTGAAACGAACTTTGAAGTTGTAAAACGACTACCACCATGTCCAAATGTAGCTTGTTTACGGCGTTGGTGTATCACAAAGCGAAGTTGAGCACATGTGAGCAGTTCTTTGTAAGTCATTCTCATACGTTCATTAAAGTAAGCATATATGAACGGGTTGCAAGTGTGATTGCATAGCCGTATCTAATAAACCGACCATAATTAACTTTCAAAAATAGTCAGTGACCTTTGAACTCACCACGTGTAGTGCGATGAAATGGTTGTCCGTGAGCCAGGGCTTCATAAACGGTTTCGCGAAATAGAGGACAGATGATACAGTACACAGTAAACTTGGGTAGAAGAATTGAAAAGTGAGCCGCGCCTGCAATTTTCATTCATCAAACCAAAATACGGAGAGGCGAATGACAAAACCCACCTGCTTTCGGAATCGGTTTGCACTATTCTGATTTAATTTATTCTTACTTATTTTCTGTTTTACCTGTCTTATTTTAAGCAAGACAAGCGAAGAGCATACCCATTGCATGATTACACTTATGACGTTTATAAATAGCAAAACGAGCATGAAAATGACTGAAAACATGGATTTTTAATATGTCATGTTCTATTTCAAGCTTACCAGAACGATGTCCTTCGGTGTTTAAAAAGCTTATTGAATACATATCAATACGGATGCCAACAAGTGGCGATGGAAATGTACCAAGACATGCTAAAATTAGTGATGAGTTATTTTGAATGCTGGCTATGTAGTGTAGCCATTGCAAACGAACCTGCAGTAATGCCGAGGGCCCAAGTTGAAACCGATGCAATAAGAGCCACACTAACCCGGTTGAAGGTTTTCGCTTTTGTACCGTAGAAGCAAATAGCAACACATCGGTTTAGGCCAAGATAAGCGTAACTGACGACACCCGCTGTCCATGCGGCAACTTCAAAAAAGGCCAAACAAGAATTTAAGAATTTACAGTTATTGTTAGATTGTAGTGTGGGTAAAGAAAAGAAAGGCTCTGAAGAGTTGGTCATCAATTCAGCGTCATGTGATAACCGTGATGACCTGTAAAAAGTTATCAATAAAAATCACCGAAGACATAAAACATGTGATCTAAACTACAATTACTGTAAATGATGAAGGAAAACCCACATTAGGACATCCGGATTACTGCATTCATATTCAGGCCAAAGGATGCTCATTCCGCAAGCAATTCCCGCAACGACCATCATAATGGCATCAGCAAGAGCGACATTTGCCATAATTGTGTATGCTGAGAGACGAAATACCCGTTTCATAATGATCATGAGGACGGTAGCCGCATTACAGATAAGCCCGAGGATGCCAATGACAATGTAAACGCTGCCAACGAGCTTGTTTGGCCCTTGCATGACATCCATACTGAGATACGTTTAGGCCTCCGTTTAACGTATTAGGTTTATAGGACACTTAAACTTTTCTGTTGCGCGCTTCCATTTGACATTCCAAGTCTAAAATATGAGGGTTAAATGGTTCTTCTGGAAGACCGGACCGGGACCACGCAAAACGCAGGATAAATGGAGACATATGAAACAACAGCTTTTAAGGGCAGTACTATCGTCAACTGTTAATTTTCGGATGACAGGTGACACGCGCGTGAGAAACAAAAAGATAAAGTAGAAACAGGTGCAAATGTATTAAGTCATTCTCAATGTTCAACTGATTAAATGAATGGCACGGTTTCTGGTTGAATTCAGCAGAAGCCTGCTTACATTAGTCACATTTTCAAGTGCAACGAAGCGTGAGCAAGTTTCACACCTAGCAACTAATACAGGGACGGGAAGTACCGGACCTACGTGCTCAACACAAATCATGATAACGAGATGCAGCAAGCAAGCGTGTTCAAATTGTTATCACCGGCGGCAAGGTGCCTCCGACCAGCATGTTCTTTTGATGTGCAAAGCCGAGGAAACACCCCGAAAGCAGTCAGTTATGCATCGGGTTTAATGCCGCTTCATTTGTCAGGTCCTAGAGTTCATAAATTTCGTGCAAAATTTTATAAACAAAAGCACAAACATACATTCCAACCACCCTGGAAAAACGGCAAAACATTGCAGTTACAAATTCTGACTTTATTTTATTTTCCCCAAGTGTCCAAAAATATAAGGCAGTTTCGGGACCACTTGGTTTAGATTTCGTTTCTAGACTGCTTTTTTAATTGCGCACTGAAATGTTGAGAAGCCCATTTGTGGCTCACATGATTGGCTAGGACTAACATGGTGGGACGTAATTAACACGAAAGCACATCATCAGGGCTGCTTTTTGCAAAGTTTGAATCATTTTACACAGCTAAAACGAGACACGGTTTCGAATTCGATGTTAAAAATATTCCCGACAGTCAGAATAAATAACTACCGTCCTTTCCTACAGCTATTTTTTGACGAAATTTAAAGTCAAGCGTGTCAGTTCCTATCAAATGCGGTCGGTGGCACTGCCTTATTCCCTCATTTCAACATCGTATGAAACCCAAAGTCAGTCGAGCGCAAGTTCATGGACTAAAAAGTGAACGGAACAATAACAATTCGGTTCAATGACAAGCGTCTGGTGGTTCAGAGAATCCGCATTTCAAATGAAGTGACCATTCACAGAGTCTGAACGTTATGCATGACATCACATTTGAACACGACACGGTAAACGCCTATTCTCACATCAGTGGGACATGGGCCCCATTCAGATGTGCGGGTGAGGGTTAGGGAGATAAAGATTGAATTGGGTAGAACGTTTAGATGGCACAGAGGGCTTGAGCAGTCCGCATCATATGTAATTCAATGGTCATCGGCATGAGGCGTCTTCCCCTTCAGAGTTGTCAAGTTTTACTTGCGACGACAGAAAAAAAAACGATGTTTTGAGCACAGATTTGCTCGTTACCGCCTCCTGCTACATGCGATGGCAATGAAAAACGGCATTCTCGTTCAATTTTCTGTCTACTTCTTTTTTACATTTAACTCAAAACAAAACTTTAAACTAAGCAATCAATGCTATCATTCAAATTTTTAAATGTTCATTGTTAGTGCAAGGGATACAAACAGGGCAGTAGTTGGTTGTCAGGAAAATGAATGCCGTGCAGAGAAAACGTTTTTAAAATTGCAGGAGTTATGATTGCCAAGGGCAAACAACGCCCCCATTGAAAGGAAACAATTGAATGATGCTCTTTTTTTCGTTTACTACAGCCTACAAAAGAAAATTAGGCATGCACTATCTTAGGGGTCGTGCTTCGCGGCCACAACAACATACATTATTGCTACACGGAGGGTTCGTTAACACTTGTTGATGACATACGCCAAAAAATGCTCGCAATTGGAGGACACTAATACATCATGGCGTTAAAATATGGGCAGCCTTTGAACCCTCGGATCACTAAAAAACTACGAGACAGAAGGCTTGACTTCTCAAAAAAGAAGCAATAATTTAGGTGACGTCGGGGATAGCAAGTATCCCAAAAGTAGCGCTCGCTGAAGACTTGTCAAGGGGGCGTATATTGCAAGACTACTTAAATATAAAGCCAGATTGCAGGTGGTGCCGTTCTGGGAAATCAGACCAGTCTGCAGCTCTACCATGGTTGGTAGAGCTGCATTCGTCTAGCGGTTCGTCGATTATCAAGAGTGTAAAGTTCCTAATAAGCAGCAGCAACTACATTCAATCATGCGTGAATGTAGTTTAGCGAAGTGCTGGCACATCACATAAGATATGCGTAAATAAGAATTTTGTGATAGCTATATGTAGTTTAATATAAAGCAGTACCAAACGGGAACTAAATAACTGTTCAAAACACCTGACGAGACGCCATCTGAAGCAGTAAGCAAGCTAACTGTAAGTAAAATTGAGTTTGAAAGGTCGGTTTCAATTCGCAAAACACGCAAATGAACATGAAAATGCGTAAAAAACCAAAATCGGATATGCATTCGACTAAAAATAGTGGTCATGGCCGACAAGTCTGTGTAACACGCACGTAATTACAGCATAGTCCAGCATTCGTTGAACGGGTCGGAACAAAATAAACAAAGTGACAAAAAACAAAACTGTTGTAGGTACCAGCCGATAGACCGGCTGAGCCGTCGTGGAAGTCCATCCCCAGAACACAGCTGGCAGCGGAGTACACGTGAAATCAAATGAAGTCTCGTCGGGGAGGCATTGTATTCGGCATTCTTGGGCATCTCATCTGTTGAAACCGCGAAAGTCGTCGAGGCGCAAAGAACACGACAGACTTCAACTTTTCAATCAAGAGCTACATCTGGAAAACAAATGGCCGTGAACGGGAAATTCAACAAATCAGCAACACAGAAGAGTGGGCTTCATGTTCATGCCCAGAATTGCGGTTGCGCTTTATTAGTCAATGTAAACTAAACTATAAATAAGCAGAAACAAAGTTCCGTTTGCCATCAAGTAAGTCTGAGAACACGCTTGTTCGGATTGTGCCGCAAAATGTCTAGTTGCAATGAGGAGGGAACGCGTTGCACCGTAGGTTGATTATCCTCCCTCAAAAGCTCCAAAACTAGTCTGTGTCGACGGGGCCGCAAAACGTCAAGACACCGCCGCAGGGCCACGGCAACAATCCACGGGTAACATCTCACTACTCGAGAGCAAAAGGCGACTCCTTGCCTTCTCCAATAGCACCATTTTCCCATGTCAGCGTCAATTACCGTAGAAACAGATCAAAACGCGGTCGACCCTTATGTTTGGCGCATCTGAACTTACTTAAGGAGCTCGAGAAAGGTTATTTTTCATTCCATTGGCATTGACAAAGACTAAACAAAGCACTCAAACAGCTTTCATACAGAAGTCATTTATTATTATTCCTTCGATAACGTTTATCGGGTCAAAATAATAGCTTTAAAAACATAAAATAGTTATTTGTCTGACGATATAAATATGCAAGAAAGCGGAAAAGTAATAATGGTCTCTCTACTTTTCTCAATCCATGGGTGTATTCGGAAGTTGAATAGTCATTTCGGAAGAGTATGATGAAGTGTCTGTAAACAAGAATAACCATTATTACATAATGTGTTATCACACGCACCGTCTACAGGCCCGACGCCTTGCAGAAAGCCCGCTTCGGCTTTGATGGCATTTGCGAGCATCTTGACTTTGCGGCTCTGTTTTGATGAGGTCGGCAGGTTGGCGAAAAAGGGGTATTTGTTGATGAAGCTCAGCTGAAAATTGTGTTTGTCAATTTGGGCTTTTTTAAAGATGGCCGTTTTGGCTCAAACCTGGGATTTGTTACACGCATAAGTGTCGCCCGAAACCGAAAGAATAGTTGGTTTATCTTTACGGCTCTCCCTATACGTCACCGTTTGTTCTTCCGTTGACAATGGCTTGTTTAGCTTTTCTTTGTCTTTATCCTTCAAGTCACTCAATGTTTTTGGTAATGCCAATGCATATGGTACCGTTCCAATGATTATTGGAACATTTATCTCCATGACTTCCACTCCTGAAATTGTGTTTTAATCAACGGCCATTCCATTTGTGACCATAGATTTCAGCAGATGGCTTCATTGCGTCAGAAGCCGTCTAGCAGGTGGCATTCATTCATTCATAAGCCCCCTCACCTCCAGTTTTCACCTTGACACTTAATTGATACAGAGTTTTTAGAAACCTGCTCCCCGTCGGCACTACACTCGGGAACTTGGGATGATTGTTCATGTTAAGCAAGGAAGCACTTAACGATAACCGTCGAGGTTTACTTGCCAGCGACAACGAATTGCGGTGTTCCCCGTGTTCGTTGTTTGCTACTGTTGTCAACATAGTGCTAAATAAAGAATTATAGCTTTAAAAAGATACAATGACTCCCAAAGTGGGTGTACATGCCTTGGAGGCATAGCAGGAATAGCGAAATTCCTCTCAATCCTGATTGCTTGTCCTTCGTCTACGAAAAGAGCCAAGTTGTCCTCGTGGATGTCGGAAACGTCAAGGACGCTTGTTTCCGGCGTTGTCTGAAGAACGATGGCGCCGAAAAACATACATACTACTCACTCAGTCAAACAGTATTCGATGTCAAGGACTTACGGAATTGCTTTCATCGTTCTGGCCGCTCACGATAAAGACTTGTTGAAGTATGGCGACGACTTTGTCAATGCGGCGATCTGTTTTGTTTTCAATTTTACCTAGAATGAAAATTAAGCTAGTAGAAGAATTGAAATGGTGGTAAACGAAACACACCTTCAATTGAAATGTTCTCGCCACAGACAAATGCCGTTCGAGAGATCGTGAAGTTGAGCTTTATCTGACCACCAGTACAGGAAAATAGGCCAAACTTCTTTGACAAAACATGGACAGCCGGCTCAAAGTAACATACTGGAAGACCATTGAGATCGAATGGTTCGACCACTGTGAATCCTTTGACAGCACAGAACTTTTTGGTTTCATTTTCTACAACAGTCAATAACAGCTATTTAAGGTTGAAAATATACAAACCTTCAGTCCGAAATGTAATTTCAGCTCGAACTGTGTACAATGCACTTATACTTTTCGCTTCCACAGAAGTAACAACATCGTCAGGCAGTTGCTCCTAAAACAGACTCCACAATTTATTAAACTTCTTTTAAGTATGCTTGCATTAAACGGCACAAATACTGCCTTTTCTGGAGCCACTGTTTCAACGCTGTTGATCAAATCGGTATTTGTATTGACACACTCGATTCCCGACTTTGTCTGTAATAGTTTTATTTTTGTTTTGTAGTTGTAGGCTAATAACTTACAAGCTTTGACTTTATTTTAAGCCTAGCAATGCCATTTATCATCACTTTAACCTTTTCAACTTCTAGAGGAACTTTTGCACGTAAAACGAGTCGTCCGCTTACATTACTTCCGGGAAAATAACATGCGTCCCGCTTTTCCAGTTCAATATTGAATTCGTGCAACTGTGCATTGTTAACAAGATTCTAAAGTGAACTTACATTACGGAATGCCTCAAAATTTTGAAACAAAAAAGTACCGCAAACATAGACATGCTGAAATTGTAGCCGTCAAAAAATAGTAGTTTAAAATGGATGACAGCCGCTGCAACAACCACAATGCTCAAAGTTATGTGCAAAACCTTTTGAAGGATTGTCCAAAATATATAATGCTGAAAGGCTCAGGCACCGTTTGAAGGATCATTATGTTTTTCCTGAAGGAAAGTTAGGACCCGAGCTGTACTATGTTTTGTTCGAATCCCTCCCTCGAAGCATGTTACTAATGTGTTCCGGTTGTCATTTTTATCCCATCAAAATATGAAAATAGTGCAGTTAATGTTTCAGAACTTTTGTGACTTTAAACTTTGATTATTTCCGTTTTCTTTAGTAAACGTTTTGTGGATTCTCGTTGTAGTTGTCATTGAAAATAATCGTACACAGTTTATTCACAGGAATTAAAATGAGCAAAAAAGCGTTCACAGGTAAAAGGCAGGCACCAAAACAGTAATACACGCACACAATTTAGTAAGATCCAGTAGCACGCAGGTTTTCATTGATAATGTGTGTGAGCGCAGATCCGAACATAAATTCGATATTGCGAGTATCCGTAGCGGTCGTACAGAACATAAAGAACTTGTGCTTTTCCTTTACACAAGCTCTAAATTGATTTCCCAGATACTTGGAACACTCTTCAACTGTGTTTTGGCCAGTATACTCTGTCATATGTTTCACCAATGGGGAGTTGTTAAGTTTTTCTTGAAATGTGTCAATTCTGAAAATACTCTTGTTAGTTTAACAACCTTTGTCTGTTTAACTTACTTGTTGAAAAATAAAACAATTGCCGCGTTTCGGAAAAAAGAACTCTGCACTAACGTTCGAAAAATATATCGATTAGCCAGAAGCCGGTTCTGCAAAGAACAAATTAAACCCGCCTACGTTTTTTCAACAAAGGTTACCTGAGAGCCGTTTTCTGGGTCCGTTAAGTCGTAGTCACTCAATGCCGCGACAAAAAGCTAAATGCATTATTTATTAAGTTAGCTTATAAAATGTTATTATATTTTTGACTTTTTCAAAGAACAAAAGTCGATAAATTTATTTTCAAAGCCTCACCATCATATTTATTTTGTCAAATACGTGTATCCATTTTCTTCGCTCCGAACGTTGACCACCAACATCAATCATGCTAAAAGTTATTATTGCAAAACAAGGAAAAGTACAAATAAATCAAAAAACGGTCTCACGTAAAGCTCATATTTTCGTAGTTGAACTGTATTTCCTCTGTGCCCTTTGTGGGAAAGCGGCATTGCAAAATGTCCTGTATCTCCGGCATGTAACTCTTGTCAGTAATTCGGACAATAGCATCAAGGAAACTAAAATAAAATTTAAAAGTACTTCATGACTATCCGTGACAAACTTTAAAACTAACTATTTCGCACTGTCCAGAAGATAAAAACGCCACCGTCTTTGGTAGGCCATTTGAACGGAGGAACTTTTCCACAATCTTTGAAGTTTTTTGCACATGTCTGGCGGGATAGTAACTTCCTTCTCAGCGTCAGCAGTATCGACATTTCTATAGAACTCATGAAAGTCGTCAACACAGCTCTATAAATGGATTGAAATTAGAAATGAAAGGTAACCATGTGAAAAACATACTTGTAGCAAATGCTCATGGACAATGTGCAAGTCTTCGCACGCTTTCAGAAGTTGCGACATGGCATCCAACAAATTTCGCAATATTGGTGTTTTGTAGCTCCCTTTTTCCTCATCCGTGAATCCGTTGAGATGTAAAATTCTGTAATGAAAAACATTAAACTTTGCCGACGCCAAAACACAAACAAACTAACTTGATTTGCTTGAAAATTGTTGTTTTGCCGCACTCACTCCCGCCTGCAAAGGTATAATTCACATAATGTGGGAAACGAAATTTGAAAAGTAAAAAGCTACCAAGTAAAAGAATTTGAAATCGTTGAGTATTATTCTGTTGGTCCCGAATAATTTGCCGATCTATTTGTCTTGAAACGGTTTTAGGGCTTGCACGTTTATTGGTTGTACTTTTAGATGTTCTGGAGTCCGTGCTATCGAAGGATTGTACCGGTTCTACTTGCGTGGCTGTAAAAAGTATATTACCAACGGAAAAGATGTAATAAAGACCTACTGTTGTTTAGAGCCTCAGGATTTCGAGCAAATTTGCGTTTAATCATGGTTAAAAATCCTTCAGACATAGCTAATAGTCTGAAGTCACCTGGGGGGTCTAATCTTTTGACACTTGCATTGTGGTAGTGGATGCCTACAATGCTTGAAAAGCACTATTAGATATATCACTACAACACGCCCAAACTGCTCGAATTGAATTAACTTAATAAACAGATACATGCACTTTATGTTTTGACCTTGTACGAGGAATAGTTGTTCTCGGTAACAAGAACACGGTACCTAACAAAGGAAATCTGATTTCGACAGAAAGGAAATTCACATTCAATTGTTAATAGTGCACAGGTTTGTCCGGGTCATTGAGGAAATGTAGCGTACTTAAAAATGAATGAACTGCTGACTGTCACGCATGTGGTTTGGGTTATCGCAGCAGAGAACTAATTATGACATTGTAATGTTTCACCCGAAAGTTAAAAAACAGTCCTATGATTGACAATGATAAAGGAAAAGCTGATTTTTTATAGTAAACAAGCAAGTCGTAGTTAGGGGAGTTACCGGTGCGCCAGTTTTGTTCTCCCATTTCATGACAAGCGACAAAACAGTAGTGGCAGCATAAAAATCCGTGTCCATAAAACAAGGCTCGGCACACAAAATGAAGCAAATTGGTTTGCGCCAATGGGGGTGTGGGGGAGGTACGTTGAGAACGGTCGCTAATGCGGAAACTTACTCTCGCGCCCCTTCGGGAAAATGGCTTTTTTAATATACAGGGCTAAGTTTAGTTGTTTTTGCTTGTTGGTGTGGTTGTCTCAAATGTGTTGAGAGGCAAGGTGCCTTTTAGCATTTTGATTTTTGGACTGGATTTGTTTCAAAAGAAAAAATGCAAAGAATCTCAAAAATCTTCAAATTTTAAATTTTTTGCATGACGTAGAGGGCGTCAATACAGTATGCTTGCATTAAGTCTTGAAGCCATTAAAAGGGTCAGAGAGCGCTTAACATTTGAATATATCACGAACAAAACAGACGTTGCCTCGGGCATCGCGATGCAACGATTATGCTGGTCGCTCGGATACGACGCGAGGAACGGCAGAGGCATCTCGAATTTACAAAAAAGAAGCAAACAAGAATTTAACTCTGTGCCCGATGATGGTGGTCGTCTTCCTATTGTTGCTGCTTTACCAGGGTAAGTTAGGAATTTACCTATTTTGCACAGGAATACTCCCACGCTAACCAAATTTAGAGACATGGGCAACTACCAGCTGTCCTTGCAATGGAATCGAAGTACAAATGAGCGACCAAGTACACTGTTTCGAGATTCATCACAACTCTGGCAGCTCGTGGTCTAGTGCAGACCAAACATGTGCGTCTATCGGTGGGTTTATGGGTCATGTCACAAATACTACATTATTTAAAACCCTATCAGCGTACATTGACCAGGTAAAGCCACAGTTGTAAAAGTTATGGCTGCTTACGTGGAAAGGTTTGATTTAGGATTACAATCTACCCGTGATGACAGGGGCAACGGTCGCAAACGCGGAGTTAGACTATGTGGCTCTTATGTGCCCGGGAAACACATTCTATGCACTTCTTAACAGTACTACCGTCTCAACGTACTTTAATGGGGTGAGTTTTTATTACCAGTACGGTAATAAAGAAAGAGGTAAAACATTGTTTAAGACCCCCTCGGATAGTACCCGTTGTGCGTTCATAACGAATGATAACACGAACAAAATGCATTATATGGCATGCGATACGAGTTCGAATGTTCTCTGTGATAGGCGTGGGTTTTTACGATTTCAGCATATGGAAAGTTAAAATTAGAAAATGTTGAAGCAATGTCAACCGAAAATTACTGCAAGATTAAAATGAACTGCACGGAGACAACCACGTCGATACTAACGACCCTGGCAAGTACCACCTTGGGCAGTTCAAAAAGCTCGGTGACAACTCTGCCTACTACATCAGCAGCAAATTCGACATTGACAACTACTAAATCAAGCACTAGCGTAACACAGTCATCGACAAGAGCCCCAACGGGAAGCACAGGTGTTTCTAGGCTTCCACAAACCCTTCGACAACCTAAATTTTTCAGCCACCCTCACGTCTACGACAAAGACTGTAAGCACTTCTACAACCGGCAGCACTTCACAAGATTGTGGCAAAGGTTATACCCGTATCTTTGGGTGGTGTGTGCCATGGTGGTGTTGGCTGATCTTTGGCCTGCTGCTCTTACTGCTGTTTCTGTGCTGTTTCGGGTGGCTCTGTCACTTTTGCTGTACTTCGTGTCTTTGCTGCCACGCACAGTATGTTAAAGTTTACAACCCCCTCAATTTACTGGACTCACTCTGACACAGGCACATTTCAGACCTGAACATGTCGCTGAAAAGATACCTGAAGGAATCGCTCTTGATGCAATTTGTCAAACTGACGCTAATGCAATTGAGTCCCGCCAAGTCGTTTATGTGCCTGTGCCAAAAACGCCACCACCACAGCGTAACAAGATGGAACCTGTTGTTGTAGAAAGACAAAAAACACCACCAATGCGCCGCCCGGCATCACCGCAAGTAATTCATCATCACCATCATGAAGTCGTTCGAGAACCTGTTGCACCTCCACCACCGATGGTGTATGACATAAAGCACACGGAAAACAATTACACGTACAATAACTACATCGTTCCTCCAATAATCCAACAACCGCAACCAGTTCCATCCATGTACTATCCACCCGAACGGCAAGAAATTCAAATGTACTCGGCGCCGAAGTCGTATACACCCCCGCCATTACCGCTTTATGAGGAGGACTTTGCACGTATGACTGACTTTATTAAAACAAAATAAGTGTCTAGAAAGCCGCCATATTTCAGATGTAGCACCAACACCGGCCATTACACAAGATGTAGTTGAACCAGTGCCTATGATCCTGCACGACCCGGAAACCATTGTCACATTGCCCCCGAGAAAAGAAACGCCGCCGCCTGAAATGCCAAAACCAGAAATGCCTCGATTAAAGCACAATCGTCCACCTGTCAGCAGCCCGGTCAAAATTGTTCCCGTCGAAAAACGGATTGACATGCCTGAGCCACGGACTTTCCCAGCACCCCCACCGGCATCTTACGAGAAACCAAGAAAGCCTCAAGAACCGGAGGAAAGACCGTTCCCTCGCCCTCCACCAATCGAGAAGCGGGATCAGCCAGTCCGAAAGAACACACCATTAGGGTATGAAACCGTTGTTGCTAATCGCTAGACAAAATGTAAGAAACCCATAACATGTTATTGCAGCGTCGCCCGGCAACCAGAGCGTCTCCGTGAACCACCACAACGACGTGATGATGTTGCCACGCCACCGATGGATCGACTTCCGACCAGACTACCCTTTGAAGTGCCCAGCCCTGAACCGAAGGAACCAGCCAAAAAGAAGCGTGCCAAGAGTCCACCTGTCGAAATCTTTGAACCCCCGACGGCACCAAGTGAACTTCGTCCTATTAAACGTAATCGTCGATTGTCTCCGAAGGTTGAACCATCTCCACGAAACTCGTCATCACCACCATCTTCCGAACCGTCGCAACGGCGCGACAACGCAAGCCCCTTTGCAGGTTTCCGTGAACCTTCAAAGTCCCCTGAACCCTCATCTGGCCGTAACTCTTCCATCGATCCATCAATGCGTGAAGCTCGTGGCCGTCTTGGTGGCGTTCGTCGTGGCGGCCCTGAAGGTTGGAAGCCGTGGTCGAAAAGTTCTGAGCCTTTCTCCGGACATCCCGGCTACCTTAATGCGGACTAAACTTACTGTACTGTGTCGTAAAATGAGTTTTATGAAATTCATAACCCTACTCTTTTCAAAATGCTTAAAGCCTATTATTGCTGACATTTTGATTAACTAAGTTAAAAATAAATCTAAGTGTGGACAAAATCGTACTATATCTTTCAATTCATCATAGTCCATCAAATTGTCTAGACAAACAAAAGCCAGTAAAAGCCGCATTTCCTTTTTTTTGTGCTGTCACCCACCTTTCAATTTACATATCATTGCCCCTGGCGCATCTCTGTTGTTATGACTATTGTTTGGGGCATTTGCTGTCACTCTGTCTTGAAATTGACCCTTATCTGAAGGAAATGGTAATGTCACACGATGTACGCACGCTGCATCTCATAATCAGCGCACCTCCACCCACCCCTCGAGGGACGTCATGGCAGTTCTGGGGGTCAGCGTCAGACATGCCATCAAGCGATTCATCAACTGTGCACAATGCACATTCAGGAACGGGGACAGGAAGAGGCATCGTTTGACAAACGTTCTCAATTATAGGATGCGTCACTTTTCCCATAAGCTATCTATTGTCAGGCACCGACAATAAGGGTCCATGGTGAGGAGTGGGACAGCGCTCGAGATGTCAGGATGGCATGCAATATCCGATGCTCGTTTCCAACCGTAACAACATGTACCAGTGACAAGGGGGAGGACCGTATTAAAATATGGATAGGATTGCACCATTGCCTTTAAGAGACAACGCGTATTTAAGAAGAAGATAGACCGTTGGTGCTCGTCAGTTAAAATCAGCGAAAGCTCGATCCACCCTTTATCAAACCAAAGTTTATTCCGAAGCAAGCATGAACCGGTTCTTTGTCGTATTCCTGGCTGTCATGGCTTTCGTCGCCTGCATTACTGTAGCTCAGTCGGCAGATTATGGAATCGTAAGTTGGATGTTATCATTTTACGAAGTTACAGTACTCTTGCAGCGTGCCAAGCGCGCCATCAATCCCTTCATGGATTCTATTGGTAAACGTTCCCAACCTTACCGTTTCGAAGCATATCCCAAGCGCTACTTCGACGGTTTCACTGGTCACACCGCCTATCGCCGCAATTTTCTGATTCCTGTTCTCACCGATGAATGAATGATCGATCCACCACCCACCACATCATTGACATCACTTTCATCGCCTTGCCGTTTTCATTTCTTGACTTGCCGCCAGCCATCATTCCATAACTTTCTTTCAAGCCAAACTATTACAGAAGTTTCTGTTGTCGTTCTATACTTCCCTCCCCAAGCCTCGAACTTGTCCATCTAGAAGGTTCGTTGTAATAAGTTAGACTAATAATTTGTCGTTGTCGTCGTTTTCTTCTGTTTCTTTAAAAATAAGCATTTGTTCCCGGTTGTGATCAATGCAAACGCCTATGTCGTGAATAAAATTTGGTTAATTATCAAGTATATTGAGACAATGCTATTATATACAACTGGAGGGGGTAGAAGTTCCGGTGACGGCACTTAATTCTTTGCTATTCATGGCGACCACAAATGACGAAAACAGGAGCGTATGGAAAGATTACAATTAGCATTCACATCATGAACTTGCGCACGCTTTACGATGGTGATGAGCATATTCACGTAATTGATGCGCAGCCAAAGTCGGAGTTGCTGAGCGCTTATATAAAAGCTGCAATGATACTCAAATACCGATGGTTGTTGATGCTACATTTTGACGTCTTTTCAGTTCCAAACTTTAACTTTTGAAAGGAAATATTCTTAAAATTATTTTTTTTAGCTTTCGACTCAACAGAATGGTATCCCCACAATGTCTTGTTCTTCTCGCTGCGTTGACTGTTATGGTAGGCTACCGTTTTACAAATCTTTTAATTTACATCAGATTTGCTGATTTTATTGTTTTGGGTTTCATTATCCATTCTTACGAACTGTGCAATTTCAGGGTGTGGAAAGCGTACGACCAGGACAAGACAACTACAATTTAGTGTACCCATTAGATTCAGTAAGATCTTTTTTGAATTAAAAATTAAGCGTTGTAACATTGTATACGTTTAAGCAATCCGAATTCGGTAAGGAAGTATTCGTCGTACCAGTTGAAAACAGTCAGGCATCTCGAGCGAAACGGCTATCCATCAGCAACCTCATTGAAGAACGGAATCGACTCGCCGACGCATTGTATCAAATTCTTGCAGCAAATGGAAATGGTGTTGGACAGGAAGGAATTCAAATTAAGAAGGTAGGCAATTTGTTTCTGTAATCTTTTTAGTAATGCGCTTTTCAGAAACGTGAAAACGCACTCTTCGTCGATCAGAAACGCCAAAGCTTACGTAAAAGCAACTTTGACATCTTAGCTGGTGGAGGTTTAGGAAAATGAACAACCTTAACTTGACAAACTTACGCAAACTATTGTATACATTAATCTATTACTTTTTAACATGTTCCTGTACTGTTTTTGATTAATAACAACAAGTATTGTTAGCTTTTACGTGTCTTAATGCAAATGTTTCAACGCAAACGATGATGTTTACACTATAAGGCTAAGCATTTTTTCTTTAAAGTACAACATTTTTTGAATAATGCGCAAAATGCCGTCTTTAGAAACAATCAAATATGGAACAAAAGTAACTTCACTAACATTCAAAACGGAATTAGATTCTCCGGATTCTACAAGCAAATTTTAGGCATGTTTGCTAAGGGTTTGCATTCAATTTCGTAACCATATTACACGTGAATGTTATAATTGCAGCACTTTATTTTTGTTTTACAGTGTTAAGCGTTTTGTTGAAACACATTGTGGCAACTTACTATCATTTGGCATAAACCAGTTGATAACGAATCGGCATGTTGTCATCAAAAATTATCCAGGTCAATTGGCCAAAATCCTTACAACAATGAAACTAAAACTTTTTTCTCACAATGCTGGTGCCAAATCCTCACGTCTCTTAGAGTCCCCGATTCCTTTGAGATGTCTCATTTGCTCTTCCCAAAACCGATTTTGGTGTTTATTTGATTTGAAACTGTGTTTATTTTATACACGATCTAACGACATAACAAACCATACAATTATGTACAATCGTCAGGGGTTCGGGCACGGTTGTGTGTGCACAGCGACGGACATATCCGGGATCACAATGCTTACACCTAGTTTTATCTGAACATTCTGATCATAAAAAATGCAACCTTGTTGAAATTCAGCCAGTTTGGTACACCAGGTTTCCAATAAAGAGGTTATTTTAAAAAAGATTTTGGCTGAAAGAGAAGTATACTTTATGTGACATGAAATCATGATAAGATACGAAGCGCGCTACGATATTGTCAAAATTTTAACTTGCCTCATCGAACCACTCGCTGCTACCATAGTTTCAATCACAGACTGGTCAGTTAGGTTTCAGATGTATACACTTCTTGATGCGGATGAAACAAAAAAGAATACAGAGTACGTCAGAATCTGCTTAAACAGACGGCGTTGCTTTTAGAGACACCGCGCTCGGAACGTCAAAGACTGCGATGATAACGACTTTCGGACCGTGGACCAGCTCACAAAACACATTATTCGGTATTTCTTTGTACTTTTTTATCCATAATCCGATAGGTCAGCGGGCAAGCGATCACGATGATTGATAAACAGATAAATCAAGCTGGAGGCGTAAAAGTAATGTTTCATTTGGTCACTTGCTTAAATAAAAGTAAATGCTTGGTGCCAGATCGTATAAAAATGTAACATCATTTGACTCTTTTTCAAACGTAAAAACAACTCGCATCAATAAATTTTGCTTGAGTGCACGTTTCGACACAGTTTAATGTCCAGGAAAGGGGATGCGATGCGCACATGCAAATTTATCGGTGGACACGTAAATTCGCTGAATCGTAGCCTTCCATTTGTCTGGCGCGAGTTTGAGAAGTAGCGCGAGAGAAGCCAAGTGGTTATACGTGTCCGTGTTTTTGTTCTTTCTGTTGTTTTACATTCAGTTAGCTACGTGGATACTGCGGGTCGAGAGAGCGTGCGAGTCAGGACATGCGGATGGGAGCGCGCGACGAGGATACCTGCGGCTGCTTCATTTTATCGCGTTTTCCTTTCTTCTTGTGTTGGACTTTGATTACTTCTAAAATTTTAGCTTACCGCCGATCGTTACTCAATTATGGCTTCTCGTGCTGAGAATGAACCCGCTACGAAAAAACCCCGTGTCATGGAAGACGAGGCGGATCCGCGTGAAAACAAGACGGAGGAGAAGAAGGAGCCCACTAAAACCGTAAGGTTACGTTTTTTCATTCACCATTTCTTAACGGTTTTCTTGCGTTTAGGCTGACAAGGATACTGACGATGATTTTGAAGAGTTCTTCCTCGACGAGATGGACAAATCCTCGCGGATCGAAGCGCGTCTGTTGCGTGAGCAGTTCTTGCGCACTGGAGTGATCGTCCCCAAGTTGAGCTTCGATCCCGTTTCCGACAGCGACGAATCCGACAAGGAAGAGGAAGCCGCCCCGGTTGATGTTCCGAAGGTTGAGCCGGAGGTCATCACGGTCTCATCTGGCGAAAGCGTCTGCATCATCGACGAGAAATAAGCAGGCTTATGTTTAGTATTACTAATTCTTATGGTATTACGAGTTTTATTGTATATTGATTGATCATTACATATTTGAAGATTAATTTTGCCGTTTTATAAACTAATTTTTTTAAATATTGTTTCAATTGTGGTCAACTTTTTGCTAAACATGGACGTTTTTGACATAATATTTATCATTGCACATAATAATACACAGCAGGAATAAGTAAAAGCAATAGTAGCAACATTTGAACCAGGAGCAAGCAACAGTACATGAAACTGTACTCAATCTTTTGCACGGAAAAACAGATTATGGGGAAAGGTATCGTCACAGGGATGCATTAGATTGCTTCTGTAATTTTCAGCTAAAGCGGATTTGTCACAACAAAAGTCAAATAGAATGTCGATAAAATGATAAAATGTGGCCATGGAACAATGAGGTTGTCAAGTGCAGTGAGATGAGCGTAGGATTGGCAATAGATCAAGGAAAGACCTGTGGCAACACCCTCTCAAAAATACTTGGGAAATAAGTTTTTGGAATTGTAGCTACGGTCAGTGTCATGAGCACAAACAGAGCAGTTTTTTTTAGTAAAATCAGTTTTTGGCAGCAACAGTTTGGTGGACCAAAAATATTGGCAGCTTTGGATTGCATTTTGTACATGTCTAAGCGTCCATTCCAGCACCTGCATGTTCGGGATCCCAAAACTGTGTGGGAGACCTGTCGACATTGTTAAAGTCCTGCCACAAGGCTAGGATAAGCTCGCTGCTCATTAGTTCGCCAGCATGCGTGGAAATAATTCGCAACATGAAGATGCCATCTTTGCGTAGGAAGTTGTTGGTGAACTTTCGCAGTGAGACATCGTCGGATACAGGCTTTGAAGGGTGGTCGCTGAGCACACGCAGATATTTTCGAATGAAAGACGTTCCCTGAAATGATGCATTTTTGCATTTGCATTTTCAAAATGTTAAAGATAGGACTCACTTGACTTGGTAAGAACATAATAAGTATCCAATAGAATGTGTTGAAAACTGTGATCAGGCCAATTGTCAAGAACCAGAACCACAAAAATAGGAAAATTTTTTCATTAAACATGTTGATCATGAGTACGCATTGTACTGTATGTCTGTGGATATTTCCAAGAACTCGCACCTAAAAAGTTGCATTGAATACGTTGTTCTGTCTTCTAAATAATTGATTACCTCAAAATCACAGAGTGTGACCCGTGGAAACATGCCAGACTGCTCCCATTCAATTTCGCTCATTAAGTCGCGTAGAAGAGAGAAGCCGTAGGCGAGATCATTGCAGCCAAGGATATGGTTGAGTAAGAAAAACTGGAGCAATACGTTGGCGGAGTATAACACCTATAAACTTGTTATAGTTTTACTTTTTCATAGACTGTATGCATCTGCAGACCTTTATACTAATGTAAAGCATCGTCACATAGCACCCACAATGCCGACCTATGCGCAAAAAGGACCATCGGTTACTGTTTTGGCGTTCCATTTGCGTTAACTGTAACTTTTTAACATAAGTTCTTGTTTTTTGTTGTTGTAATTTTTACCTGAACTTCGTCCTCCATATGCCTTGCCATCGTAAAGACAGTTCTAGATTTAACCTCAGAATCCATTAATCTGGCATCACATGCCATTTGGACCAAACCCTGGAGGTTGATTCCAGAATGCCAGTAAAGCATGCCTCTCCACAGAATGCATGGAACATAAAACATGAGAGCTTCAATGGCAAGAATAAAAGGTACCCATTGGTAGTAGCCTATCTGACGATTACGTCGAGAATAGATTTCTCGCGGAATGTCTTCTTGGATTGGGACAAAGTATGTGTTTTCGATCCAACACAAGTTTTCTGTATACTGCTCCATAGCATCGGTGAAGGTCGCAGGGACCCAGCATTGGATTGGATACCCGACATATTGTTTCGCAGACACCAATAAGGCAAACGATGCAACTAAAAAGTTTTCACTGTTAGATTTGCAAAAGTTAATAATATGTAACAACATACGGATGGTAGTTGTATAATAATAGTTGAGTTTATCGACAAAGTCATCGTCAAGTCTGGGATATAGCGCGCGAAAAGCTGATGCTAAGTAATACAGGATCATTGCAGGCCCAAATTCCTTTTTGTGCCCGTGGCCTAAAACTTTTATTGTTAAGTAACCTTTTCTACAACATTGTGGCAGCGTAAGATTTACCTCCGCCGTGGCCAGGGGCCCCAACGTGGTGCCCTTCGATGCGTAGTTGATGCGAGCCGTCCAGTAACTTTTGAGCCTAAACATCATGTGATTGTAAAACAATGGCCTATTTCAATTAGTTTTATGTGAAAAGCACAACTTACTTGATAAGAAGGGATATTGTCTAGATGACGAGCTTTTTCTAACGGTGTGCGCTGAAAAGGAAGTAAGTTAACTATCTGTAATAAGATTACTGTAGTTTTGAAGGCAGATAGGAAATTGTAAATGTAAAGTGCAACTCAGAAAACTACCTGCTGAGTTTAAAAAGGGGAATAAAAAAGTTTAAAAATTGTGCCACATTGACTTTGTTATGGTCTTAAAATTGATCAGATGGAGGCATGAAAGAGTCAATAAAAATTTATTCAGAGAGGCTCGGTAATTAAGCGGCATGGCCGATGCGCATCTTGGCGCCGGCGGTAACGCTTGTTTTCCGCCGACGATTACGATAAACTTGCGATGTGCAAGCTGAACAATTGCATTTTCGTTCAAATGAATCTGCGCGTCCGACAAAACGGAAACAAATTTGGAAACTTAAGATTAGCGGAGAAAATTTGGGGTTGACCTCTCTTTCTTTCTCGTCTTTCTCCTTTTCCTGAGCTTCAGATTCGAAAGCAGAAGGCTGCTTCTTCCGAGTTTGAGGAGACCTCGGTGGCGGAAGTGCAGATAGGTGTGTTGTCGGTGAGCGAACTGGAGGCGGCGGTGGCGGTGGAGGTAGGCCGACTAAACGGCTAAGTAATGGTACGGTTGGAGCTGATGACGCGGGAGCCACAAGCTGGGGATGCTTCGGATTGGGAGGGTATGGCTTCATCCGCCGTCGCGGTGAACCGGAGACGCTCGAATCGTCGGATTCGTCGAGGACAGCTAGTAGACATGCAGATACTGCTGCGGCAGTGGCTGTAAGACTCAGCGATGCCGATGACGAGGTTGGAGGTGATTCAAAGGGCGTAAAATAAAGCGAAGACCCGGAAGAGCCACTACTGCTACTCGAAGTCGAATTCGAGGCAAGAGTGGCCGAAGGCACTTCCGACGGGCTACGGGTCTCGTCGGTGATACGTTTTGGCTTAATCTCGAAGCGACAATGGCACTGATCACACAGGAATTTGACGGACACAGAAGCGTGGACGACACATGGACGATGGAGTGGCACCAATGGAAGCAGATAGGAGGTCAGTAGTGGTTAAATTTGATGTACAAACTTTTAACTACACAAAGGAAGATTTCAAGAACAATGAAATGGCAGGACGGCAAAGAGTGCTTGCCGTTGGCGTCCTTTTCGGGAACGACTGCGGTGCCTCTTGTGTTCATTATAATCGGTTGCGGCGGTAGGCGACAATGAAGGCACTGCTTCAAGCTCTGCGCGCCGCCGGGCAGAAACTGCCGGAAGCGGAGGGACGAGCAATTCACAAACGTGTTGATTGGGTGCCTCCCAAAACTTGCTAACATTGTTGGCCTTCAGTGCAGAATGCACTAACAGCTGACCGAGTTAAAAAATGGACAATGAGTGGAAGTACGTTGACCGATAGACTGGACATCCGCGACAGACAATTAAGTTTACAATAACATTAAAGGGCTAAGTACCCCATTAAAACTTCCTTATTTTAATGGGCAAAAAATCAAAGGTATACAAATGATTGGCAAAAATAGTTCGAGATGTTTAGTAAAAACAGTCGTAAAAATGATAACGATGGAATCATTAAAGGAAGACCAACAATAATGGTAATTTGGAATGACTAAGCCAACGGCAAAAAACATTTTAAAAAGCAATCGATGCAAAGGTGATTGCGAGTTGACAAAGTAAAAAGCCGCCCGCCCCCTTTTGTCCTGAGGACAGCCATGCACGCCGGGACGACAAGTTGGCGATAATGCCGAAGTGACAACGACCCTCTTCCGATATGACAGCCATGTTAAACAAACTCAGAAAGCTCAGCCGTTGTTGATGGCCGTGTCAATGTGGTTAGACAAGGTCCCGACATATGATGATTAAGCTGAACCGCTCTGCACTAAGTGACCCCTGTTAGCTAATTGCGAGTCGGAGCGTTTAGTCTCGCTCCAAATGCTTATCAACGGTAAAAACGTCTATTCCGTTCACTGATTTGTGTTTTTAATGCTCATACATTTGCATTTTTAATGCTTCCTCATATTTTTTGAGCTCTTTAAACGCGCATGGATGAGAAGGACAGCTTAAAAAAGCGCAAACACGGCAGCTGTCCAGGAGTTCAGTCTCTTTGAATCAAAATGGAGCATATTTTGGCCCAATTTATGGTCTGTCGGTGCCGATAGCACACGAAATTCGCGGATAAATCATTCGGAAAGTGCTTCTTCCTCTTCGTTCTACTAACAGAGCTTTGTGTCGGCTAACATCAGAACATAAAAAAAGTTTGCCTCGATGGTCATATTTCAGACGACCTATTCGGTTGCCCTTTTCCCGAACGTGTACCAACATTAAACACAATTTGGTGTATGCTAAAAGTTACGGCACTAAACGCAAACGTGTTCATTTGACTAATCGAATGGTGACAGTGTTGAAGCGCTTCGACTACTCTAGTGGGTACTAACTGAGTCCCCAGTGTGCGATAAAGCATAAATTCTTTCAATTTAACAAAAAGGCACGTCAAAACGCGGTCAGAATGCGCGCCGTTTATGGGTTTGTCAAGGTCTGTGACTGAAACAAATCAAAATACCACACCTTGAAGCGATTAAATTTCGCCAAGTGACGATGCCAGGCGGCATGCCCGTGCATTTATCAATCCAATTGAGGTAGTGCAACTCCGGCGTCGCGTAGCCGGGCAGTGTTTTCGGACGGCGAACGAAACCGGGAGATTAAAATTGGAAGCAAACTGGTGGCCTCGACTTCGTGAAAAGTGGCACAAATTGAAGACGAGATCACGAATAATTCAGGTGACAGCAGAATTAGCGTGACTCATGCGATAAATACTTAGATGGCGGAAAACGGTCCATGAGACCATGGAGGAATCAGTCTTCCATACATGTCTGGCATGGATTGAATGTAACTTGGTCAGGTTGGAAGTCGTTTCGTTGTCAACAACCTGACAGCACCAAGAAACTATTTATCTCGGAGCGGACAGTTCCTGAGGCTATGAAACGAGCGGCGCCGTCGGGAGCACACACACAAACAAAGTTTCAGGGTAATAGCCTCGCGAATCAGGCGTACTCGTAGCTGACAACTTTTTTTTTCTTTAATCAGCTAATAGCCTGCTGGCCGGTGACAAGGTACTGCCGGAAATGGGACTAACAGCTGGATGACGGTACCAAAATAGAATGACGGTGTCAGCGCGTCAGTGTCAATTGTGGTTGGTCATGTAGGGCGGTGCCGCACTCCTGGGGCACATGGGTGCAAATGCAGGCATTAACGGAGTCGAATAGGCGACACCGGTGTTGAAGCGGCTTGGAAATGAGGTTGCTGTCCCCGGACGAAGGCAAAAAATGAGCTATGGCTCCGGTAGGGGGTTGACGGCGGCGATATGTCGAACGACTTGAAGCAAGCAAAACACGAATATTGAAGTCACTAGTGTCCACCGAGTGTCGAGTTCGAATCCTTCCTGTGCAGCTTCATTGGCGTGACGATGCCGCCCGCATTGTCGCAATGTTTTCGGCGCCTCGACTCGGAACACAACAAATTTTTAGCGACTTTTGAGGAGACACACGCGCTACTTTAGAACTGCTTTGCTATATCCCGGAAACGAACTGACGCGACCTCGTTGTCGGACGACTCCTCAACAAAACGATCTCATCATTGGCCACCCCGGGAGAGTGACGACGGCCACAAGTGTCCATCTGCAGCCTTTTTTAAAGAAGCCGCCGCGCTATTCTCGTTTTGCCGAATTTTCATTCGCTCAGAGTGCCGTTACCAAAAGTAGACTGATTAGTTGCAAAGGATAGCCTAAGCCCCCATCTAAGACCATTTTGGTGGCTTCTAAACCCGTTACCGGTAACCGGTCAGTTTCGACACATGTTCCGCTCATTCGTGTGATACAACTATTTATATCCATCCGGGTTTGTAGCATGCTCTAATACTTCTCACCTTAAGCTTTCTCCTTCGGGTTGACTCATTAAACAATGAAAACTGCCGAAATTAAAAAAGTCGATTGTCACCATTTCGTTAATCGGCCGAAAACTGTTCATTTACCAGCCCGACAGGTGAACCTTTAGTCATTCAGTTGCCTAAAAGGTAAAACGGCTAAGCCCTTGGGGACGGTCTGATATGCGAGTTCTAGCGGTATAAGTCAATCCGTAATTCTGTAATAATAAATTTCCCCAATTGGTCGCCAAGGTGACGAGTGCGCAACAGTTTTTGATGCATTACTAAGTCAAAACGCAGAATATTTGAACAACCTTATAAAACTAAATGATGGGGGTGTACATTAGTGCATACCTTTTTCGGGCTTTTCGGGCCATAATTTAACTACACAAATTAGATAAGTGACGAGACACGAAAAGTTGCTACGATGAGACAGCTGAATTGATTAGGGGCATTTATTATTTTAACATAGACATGACAGGCTTGGAAGCAAGATTTTACATGAATATTAAATTGAAACAAAAAATGTCAAGCTGATCGTCAACAAAAGTAACATAGACTGAGGAAGTTTGAACGAACAAAGTAAACATGACAGAAAAACCATGTGCCATTGTCATTTATCAAGATTAAGCCTGAAACATTTGTTATAACCCGACTGCGGGGGTCTATTGACGCAAATTTTGATTTATCTGAGAAACATAATTTAAGTTTATTGGTAAGTTCGTACATCGGGCCTCTCTGAACAGAAGACATAAAGAAAAAGAAGAGAAGTGGAGTTTATTGATAAATTTTTATGATTTATGTATATTGCAACGAGTTGACAACATTTGACGACGGACCAACAAAGGTTATTTGTGAACTTACTTTATGCGAGTTGAACATCCCTAAGGGCAGGCGTTACAAGACGCCCTGTGAAGACGGAGACAGTGGTGGCCCTTATCGGACACATCAACAGCTTTCGAGGCCACTGTGACTACTGGTGCAAAACCCAAAAGAAGAGGATATTCATACTATTTACGAATTTAAAGCTGTGATGATATTAATTCGCGAGTGACAACAGTGAATAATACAACACGTATTTGGGGGCACATGCGTCCCGGAGGCCGGCTACAGCGGCTAGACATTGATCGCACTTGGCATTGGCTTTGGTATAGCCCCGGGTATCCAAATATCATAAAGATATTTGTAAATGAGCGCCCAATCTAATTTGGACCGCCTGTTTAGGAGCCAAGAAGGAAACTGGGCGACCATAAGGACGCCGCCAGCGGGGCCAAGCGCATAGATTTCGGATTTAGGCCATTTAGCTGACCATAAGATTTAGTATCTCAAAACAAATCATGTTCCCAATTTCGACATGAGTTTGAACAAAAATTGTGAACACAACGGAATCTTCGGGTGGAAGGATGCAAATTCAAAGAAAATGTGGCGAGAATAAAAGCGATTTGTGGAATACATGTTAACAAAAAAGGGTGTGCAGCTCAAGATTGGCACTGCATTGAGAAAAGTGTAACCAATGCGGCGGGACAAAGGGGTCGAGGTGTGCTTCTTTTTGTAAGGATGTCAAAATTGGGAAAGTTTTTTTTCTCTTCGCTTCCAGTCACACTGCCCTTTTTTGCATGGTCGAGATTGAGCCTGACTATAAACGGAAAAGCACTTGAAAGCACCTTCTAAATGGGCACAAAACTGGGCAAATCATAGGTTATCACAGACGTCAAGTCTAAAAGACGAAATAAAACTGGACTAAACGAGGGAGTCGTCTCCTAAGTAAAAGCGCCCTGTAGCAATTAAGCATGTCGAGGAAAGCATAACACTGAGGGCGCAGGCTTACGACCGGAGTCAATGGGCCATTGACAACGATAGTCGACGCCAATTGAAGGCAGCAGGTGATCGCCAAGCTTATTCGAAGCGCCCTCAGTCAGTTATTAGTGTCATGAAAATTTATCGCTTCCTATGCTGGAGAACACGGAAAAATGGTCCCATGGAAATGGCGAAAACCAGACAATTGAGAAGACAATATGGATTAAACGAGGAGCAACAATGTACATAAACATAAAGTAAACATGCCATCCCAAACTTTTGGGGCGGCATCGTTAAGCCTCATTTTCGTTACTACTTCCTCTCAAAACTGTAGTAGACAAACAAATTACCTCGTGAATGAGTCGCAAAGGTCGTTGTTGGGGTGCTGTCTGAACCACAGAGCTGTCGTCGATCCCGGATGCTTCACTGCTTTGATCCTCGGCTGCTGCTACCCACATAATACGTGTATCGGCATTTAAGCAACGTCTGACGCAACAATGACAGCTTCAACAACTAGTGAAATGACAATAGGAACCCGCTACTTTGATGACAGAATTCACCTTTTCTACTGGGTCTGGCAGCTCCACAAATCAACCCTCAGAAATGCAAATGTGAGAAAATGGCACATCAGTTTCCATGTTTGTGTACATAGAGCTGGCGACAGTGCCGTTCGAGTGACCCAAAAGTGCCTTCTTTTCGCGACACCTTAGGGCGGTGGGAGAATAATTTGGCACCTGACTTTGCGTCTCCGAAAATATATTTTAAAAGACTTGAAGCTCGTACCCATTGTTGGTTCAACTGCACTTCTCGAAGCAATTTTAGGACAAAAAAGGAGGTACAATCGAACATTCGGATAGACGATAAAGAATGTTAGTAATGTATGGTAGGGAAGACATTTTTCCGTGTCCAGCATAGTGTTTTATTATGAAAAACAACATTGACCAACAGGGTAATGGTATTGCAATGCAAAGACAAAGCCAGAAACACCTCTTAAGAATGCAAGGAAAGCTAACAAGTACTCTGGGTAGAGCCACTGACAAATCCTCCACTATGGTGCTAACGACACCAGCTAGCATAGGTCATCCGTGTGTGAACTTTCACTTCTCTGACGTGTCTGTCTATATAGGTATAGGCTTCCAGATTAAACCACATTATAAAAATTAGTATCAAATGTAAACTGATAGCGAAGTGACCCCGCATTCAAAGCAGACGTCAGAGTTAACTGAAGAAGTTAACAACAATTTGATCGATTCTACCACAATAAAGCATGTTTTGAAATTTTGGCCCTCCTCGACCCCAAAACGAAGCATTGAACTGACTTTTTTGCGCCAACTTCCTTCCTGATTTTCGTCCTGTGTAGCCGTTGATGCAAGTTGTGAACCGAAAGAAATTGCAGCAAAGAAAGGGTCCCCCAAAAACAGTCATTGCCGGTCTAACTCAAGTTAAAAAACATTTACATTTAGCATTCAAAAAAAACCAAAACGTCTGTAATACCAATTAGCGGAGTGGCCATATGCCAAGAACTGATGTCAGTCTTGTCAAAACAAATAAAACTACAGACTTTGACTAATAAAATTGTTAATCCCTGGTCAAGGCAAGATGTTAAAAACATATTTATAGTCGGGATAGACTAGACGACACAAACAAGTAATGGTTACTTTACTTTTGGTATAAAATCAGCGCCATTTAGAGAAAAACACATTTGTTTCATGATGGCCAAAGCAAGCCTTTTGTAAGCCCCATTCTAAGCCGATGAGGGAGTTCTAAATGCGACGGAGCATCTGTGAATTAGACATTTTAACATTAAAAAACGAAATGAGGCACTTCCGACCTTGTTTTAAAGGCAAAAGTGCTAATGGCATTATCAAGAGAGAGCCCCCTAGTGTGGAAGACAGCCACTGTTGAATGCCTTCACAATGACGGTGACATCCGTCTTTGGTAACATTGAGAATTCAATGAACTGGGTTCAGTTTGAAAAATGTTTTTCAATTAACCTTGGGGTCAGTATCAACGCCTGTGCTTGAAGCAGACTGGAGTGCATTCGGGACCCAGAAGAGAGAAACCATCTTCAAAGGCAAAAAGCGGATAAGACAAACTTACGGGGATTTCACAATGAACACCAATGATGAACAAGTCACTAGTAGTGTTGCAGGGATGCACAAGTACAATGAGATAAAGCTGGCTGCTGTGGTCAACGTTTTGTGCCACAGGAGAATACGCGCGAGCGGGTCAGCAACAAGGTGTAGGCCCAAAATCGTTGAAAGCACGCATAATCTCACAGTGTAATCGTTGAAGCGCAAAACCAGGAGCGTCCCAACCTAACAACAATTGGGTAAAGCGCAAAAATGCCGTAAATGTTCTGTCACAATGAAATGAGAAAGTAATTTGATACAAGGACGGTGACAGCGATAGATACATTGCGACTGGGTGTTGCGAGACCTTCTTATTTTGAAAGCGGCACAGAGACAAGAAAGTGAAACAAATCCTTAGATGTCACACACTAGCGGTTGCCTATTGCAAGGATTTAAGGTGCTATTGCCCTTATAAGCATGGCACATTTTATGCGAGCAGCATCACAAGACGACATGTTTTGTGATTTCGGTTAATGCGAAAGGTTCCTTCTTCACTTACTGATGCGTCGCCTGTTTTAGCTTTTTGGCAATAAATTCTGCGGATATAAGTACCATTGCGACGAAGGCACTCATGCAAGTACCACGGTCGCTAACTCCATGTTTGTAAGTCACAAAGAGCCACAGGCTAAAAGGCATTTGGCAGCCAACTATAGACAAAATAAGATGCTGCTTTCGTTTTTGCTTTTTTCTTAAGTAATGGTGGTGAGAAAATCAAAATAAAGTCACTGGGAACCGTGGGGAAAATAAGGATTTACGCATGTGCAGGTGCGATCGCTACTTTCTAATCAAAAATGCATAAACATGAGGCAAGTCTGCGAGTATGGGAGTTACAAGAGTACGAAAAAAACTTTGTCTATCCAATCTATATGTAATACATGACATTTAAAAGGAAATTGGAAATGATTTTAAACAAGTTTTTACTTTTTGTGGAGAGATTTAGCGTTAGAAGTGTAAATAAGAATAATTAATTAACACAGATGCTAACAAAAAAGTTTAAATATGTGTTGCAAATGGTTAATATGAAGATAATAGACAGTAGAAGTTTTAAAAAATGGAACTTTGTTAGTTTTACAATTTAAATATTTTGTTTAGATGCAGCTTTTTGTGTTAAATTTTTAATTTTTACATATTACTGAATGATTTGGGTCAACTTACGGCGTATTGACTCTGTTGCGAAAAGAATTGAGATCGTGATGCTGGATACTGACAAACCAAAGGTACAAATTGAGGCGGATCGCCGGCGCCTTGGGCGTCGGTAGTGGAGGGTGTCCACGGACGAGGTCTCGGAACTGATCTCCGATGCTGCCGAAAACTGACCACGTCTGGACCGCCGTTGGCGTTCCCGTTGTGATCGGAGGCAGCGCCAGGCAACGGCTCGTTGTTGTTATCAGAAACACTCGCGATAGGGGTGATGCTCCCGCCGTTTGGCAAGGTTCGTGGTGGGCCTCCGTTTGGAGATAGAGGTTGACCTGCGGCACTTGGGCGTGAAATGGCGTCACAGGTGGATGTCGACGGATTCCGAGTTAGAAATGAGCTTGGCGATGAGAAGCTCGACTGGAGCGCCGACATTCAGAGGGTAGACAAAGCATCCAGACGATCAGAATACTGACTTAATCACTCCTTTAAATAAGGAAATACAATTTGTGTTATAATTAAGCGTCACATGAAAGAAACATGCAAGGCTCCGCGTTTGACTCGTTTTTGGCAAAAATGATGAGACATCTTACTTGTCTTCACGGAGCAGCATTTAACGGCACGTTTAGGGGGCAAACAAATACAGCTCAAAAGACTCAAACGACACGCTACTTTAGACCGGAAAAAGAGACCTTCAAACCTGAGCGGCATCTCGTATGGTTCATTTTTTTGAAGCTTTCGGAAGAATTACGACTAGTGAACGTCGTGGATGGTGCACTTTGTGAATTGTGGTAGGCGATAATACACGCTAGGGAGTGATTTCAGCCAAAAGTCCCAAAACTCATAAATCCCCTTCGAGTGTCCACCCAAACATGGTCTGACTTGTTTCGGAACATCTCAAACTTTGCCACCCCTTACGTTCATTGGTCCAGCGCTTTTTGCATGGTATATGCAGATGAAGCCTATGAAGGATGTGTTCATCGGGTGCTGCGACCGCTGTCAAAACTTGTACCCTGGGGGCGATTTTTAAGACCGTTCCGGTGTTCTCCTGGGATATCTGTCGCCGTCCCGCGCGCCGGAATCCACAAAAAGCCCAAAACGTAGGCCGAGGAACAGCGTGGTAAGTAAGCTTTCGTGGTATCATGTCCCCGCAACAAACGAACTATACTCACGCATGTTCCGCGGACTACAATACCTCATTTACTACGACGAGTCATAAAAAAAAGTATAGGAAAACGAAAATTTGTTATGCAAATTTGATTGGAGGGTACGTAAAAAAAGTTCAGAACGCATGTTCCACCGTTACTCTTTTTTCTGCATTTCTTGGTGGTGTAACAGTGAATGAAAAGGAAGGCTAAAAGATTGCAGCATGTTGAAAGGATTAAATGAAAGAATGGATACTAGCTACGCTGTATATATGGCATCAATGCTAAGTAGATAACCGCTCCTAAGCGCAAAAAAGAAAACCAAACAAGCAAGTAGGACCATACATAGCCTCGGGACATTCAGAATTGGGAGACCTCGAGGTGACTGTCAACTTGGCACTGAAGCTTAATGCGACAGGTTCTATCACCGCCACAGCTGTTGGTCGCCGTTATGGACAAGCTTTTTTGTCTTATGCCCAAAAAACAGAATACGAAATTTTTTTTGAGGTTCTTTTTGAAAAAAAGTTTGGAACAAAATTGTTTTGTCAACACCCCCTTTATGATGATAAATGCTCAAAGTGCTTTGAACACAGGATAAATTAACGGCGCGACGTCTAATGCTTTTGACGTGAGGACACGAATTTTCTTTTTTTTTACACGATTGCACTAAGCTTGGCGCCAAGGAAAGCTCCCAGCCTTATTCAAAGACAGTTTTTACTTGGTTGCTTTCAAAGCATTTGTGGGAAAACCGTTGTTGCCTAAAAAAGCTGTGAATTCATCATTTTACGCACCCAGGTGGAGAACGTGAACATTGACAAGTCACCTAGAATGGTAGACCGCATTGTTTATAGTAAATGCCAAGAATTTGGGTCCGGGCCTCTAACTGACGCTTTTGGCACTCCATCTAACTACGTTTTTATGCGTGTGGGCTTTTGTTTGTCTAACGGTACGGTTCGCGAGACAAAAGTCGCCAAATACAAACATAACTCTAAAAAATAAAAAATAAGAGGTAACTAAATGGTAGAGGTCTTGGTGGTACCGACGTTTTATGTATGTGTCAGCATCATCAAGGTAGACCGCTCGTGGCAGTTGCCCTTTGGCAATAATACAAACTTAATTGGGTAAATCAGTCACCTTTAAGCTGGAAAGTTAATGGGGTAGTCGTTTTTTGACCATTCTAAAGACGCAGTGGTGCATACACACTAATGCCGAAAGGAAAACCGGGTTGACGGAACATAGTCCATCAAAAGCGAGTTCGTGATAATTCTGTGGGGACAAGAGCTAATCTAATGCTCGGACACAGCCAGGCGTGGCATCGCTTTTCAAAGGTGCCGAAAACACGTATAAAAACTTTGGGTTTGTTGTCAAAACACATCACAATGGCTGTCAATTTTAGGTCCACATTGTTAAGTATAGTTACAACCAAAAATTGTCATGACCGAACGGTGGTGGTAAAAATATTTCCAGAAGATTGGCGAAAATAAAATTCTCTATTATTCCGTTTCTAACCTGGATCTTATGCTACAGCAAATATGGTGAAAAGGAGTATGGATGAATGAGCAATGCCTCAGGTGATATGCCAATATACAAAACACTTGGACACATGGACTATTGTTAATGTACTTAAAGAAAGAACAACAGAAGCTGTTGCAGCAGAAATAATTCGGAAAGTGTATTGAGTGCGTTGAAAAGAACGATTGCATGACACGGAGTAATTTTTAACACAACAAACAAACAATAGAAAAACTAAAATTTAGACTGTGATGCTTTAAAAAGAGAAAGAAATTTATAATTAGGAGCAATTTGTGAATTATATTTATAGGTTACCAGACGCAAATCATAAATATAACGACAAATGAAAATAGAAATGGAAAAGGTTCAGCCCGATGTACGAAATATACCAAAACACTTTTATTTGAAAAACAACGTCTTTTATGGCAGCAGTCGGGTTTAAAATTTATAGCAAAAACATAAATAAAACGCAAACCAACCTGATTTAGACGGTAGTCACAGTACGCGCAGCAGCTACTACTTAGCTGAACCTAAAATTTTCTAGCTTAGTAAGGGTGAAACATTCAAAGTGACCGAGTGACCGCAAAATTATCGTTTAACGACATTACTCGTACTCTTTTAGGAAAAAAAATTACGCAAGACGCCTGCCTCAGGGGCAGATCGCCGTCAGCGATAAGGCCAACCCGCAGCTTAATGAGTCGTTGTGATTGTCGACAACGCCTTTTCACAAGTAAAGAGCATTACGCGGCTTGAAATAATAAATGTTCTACGGCCTCGTGGCGATGCCGGCTACTTCCTCTACCGTTGATCCAGTGTATTTTTTAAAACAAAGAGACGGAAAAGCCATTAATTGATTCTCGTTCAAAGAGGTCTACTTTTTGTAAGACTTCAATGGGGACAAGCTCTTCATTTTGAAATTTGAGCAGACTTTCGAAAACAAAACACGATTTGTGGGGCATGATGGATTTCGGCAGAAATGCACTTGTAAAAACTGTTACCAATTTGTCGTAGCCGTAAGAAAAAGACTCATCGAAGGCGGGGAAAACATATTTGGGTCCTCGAAAAGTTGGAAACTTAATTTAAAAGAAGCCAAGTAACCCCTATGGTTGGCGACGGTAGTGAGTGATGCGCTTAGTCCCGAAACAGAGCCCCTAGGCACGATAAAATTATAGAGACACACTTGCGGAACGAAGTCTGTGGATGGGTCCACTTAAGCGTTGCCGGCATCTAAGGTGGTATCTTTCACAACCATGTAGAAGGGGAGTGAAAATCGAAAGTGCGCAATATCCGAGTAATCTTATTGTGAACGTCTTCGGCCGCCTTTGCCCAAAAAGGGCACGTCTTAAAAATGGTCCAAGTAACGAATAGCCTCTTTTTTCGCTTTCGGCAAAACGGTAAGGCGGGAAGATTAAGATAAACCTTTGTGGTCAAACGTTTCACTCAAATGCATGCAATTTCCCGACGTCAAAGAATCTCGTCTTACCCGTCATGCTTCTAGCCTGAAGAGCCGGAAAATGGTTGACAGCCAATGCGCGAATACCAACCGGGTCGGCACACATCGTTCGTTTAGTCATTTACAGCGTTGCATAGAAGGAGGAAAACGCGTTTTTGGGGCCTACACTACCCGCATCAAAACCCATTTTTTGGAGGAAGACAAGGTCTCTTTCAAATATGAATCTATCATTTGACGGCACATAGGCGGTGCCGCCAAGGAAGCGCTTACTGACATCAATCATTGGAGGGATACTCGCGGAGAAAATAATCCTGCCATGTTATCAATTTCAAAGTACTGAACGAAGTCCCGACTCATGTCCAGTCAACGACCCTCTCAAGGGTGGGACAATGTGAACTCCTCCTCATAGAAGGGCAACTTTTGAAGCTTCACTAATTTGGTTAGAGTGCCATCACTCCCAAGTAGTCAGTCCCACCCAATTTCATTTACAGATATGTGAAAAGAAGCCGCCTGAGCGTCTTACTTTGTCACCCGAACACACTTCGACTTCGAACTGGAACACGAATACGGGACTTGAAAAATGGAAGGATGCGGACGACAGTCAAAAACGGCGCCAAGTGATTACACAAATGTTTCCGACCACAAGATGCACCTTTCCGATGTTCATTGCACCCTTTCCTTAGATTAAGCGACTCCGCATTGAATTTCGGTTATGCTACCCTTTCGTTTCATCAATGAGTAACCGCAATTTAACACGGCCCTACTTCCGATGTAATTTAAGATCCCGGCGATCAATCCGACTGCCGCTTTGTACTGGTCAGTTGCATCAATTTGAATAAACTTCACATGTTCAATCAGAAAGATTGATATTGCACCCATCCCTCGATATTTCATTTTTTTGCATTGAAAAAACGTCTGTCAACTTCCTCAAACTTAAGGCACGATTCAACTTGCCCTTGAACGTCGCTACAATCCATAAATCAAGCCACCACATACATAGCCAAAAAACAAATGCACATGATAACCACAGCTTCACTCCGCCTGACATGTATGTACCGCAGACAGAACAATAGGTTCGCTTGCAAGCACCCTTCCGGATGATATGAACGCAGCATAGCATTGTGGCATGTGTGGTCCGTAAGGTCGCGGCTCAAGATTGCCTGTGTCGAGCTTCAAATTGATCGACGACGAAGCTGCGTATGGTAACCCCCCTGTCGACGACTTTATCTTGGGAGGTCCAGGTCGTGGTGAGCTCCTCGGGTGCGCAAGCATGTCAGTGATGCCATTGTGGTTGCGCATAGACACGGGACAGGCACTGCCTTACACTGTCGACTAGGGAGGTCCAGGTCGTGGTCGCTTGCCTGAGTATGCCTGATGTCGCTGCACCTCGGTTCAGCCATGTTAGTGTTAGTGGTGTCGACTACCTATTCTCTTCACACACAGTTGCGTTCGCGCCATCTCGTCTAGTCTCTTCACACTTAAGCTTTAAACGAGAACATTTGGCACAAGTTTTGTCTTCAGGGTGAGCTTCTGGTCTCGTTGCACTCTTAATTTGGCTTATGGAAACACATCCTGTGAATGTAGTCGAGATTTACGGGATCGGGTAGGATTTTAGTGGCTTTGTATATACTTTCTTACATTAGTGAGTGTCACACGTTTTGCAGATAGAAGCAGGTCCAAATTGTGTTTCTTTCTGATATATGGGAAACATTACCGTGAGGTTAACATTGTGTTGCTTTATGCTTCTTCGCCAGAATGCTAGCCACATCGTAGCTTTATGATTGGCTGAAAACAGTGTTCCTTCTTCCTTTATAAAAACGAGCCTTCTCGTTTTATGATAGTTCGACCTTTAATAAGAGGAGCAGCATCAGAAGCTTTTGGGCAGTCATTTTCTAACAGCCTGCCGCCAATCCCGCATCTCCGCCATTATAGCGTTCTCTCTATGTCTAGGTAGACAATGCTTTTCCATATATGCTGATGTGCGTATCAGTCTCGAGGCGGCACATGGCCGGTTAATCATACGGTTATGGCAGTGAGTCTTCACCGGCTAGAACATTCTCGAAATTTTTCATGTGCCTTGGATAAGCTTATAGGTGGAGCTTCCAAAAGGAGCGCCAGTCAACGTCGCCATGGAGAACGAAGCATGCCGCTTGCGCAGGTAGCGGTAAAACGTTTACCTCTTATTTACCTCATTTTGCATCCACCTCACCACACGGCGGCGGTCGGTGTTTACTAGGCTTCTATCACTTTCTAGCTTCTTTTTCTAACTTAGAAGGGGTATTCTTAACATAGCGCATCATCATGCTCATCTTCAGACTCTGTCTTTTTATATCCTCAGAAACACTTCACACGATCCGTTTCTGGCATATTACGTACTCAAGAGGCTTTCTATTTACGGAAACAGAAAGATAATTGCCTCGATACCAACTTTTTCATTATAGATATATAACTCATAGTAGCAATGTTTGTTCATCCGATGTCACCACGAAAAAAACTTTCGTGGTGATATACGCGGTTAGCGTTTTCCCTGAGGCAACACCACCATCTTCCATCTGGCACGTATGCGCTCTCCTGTCTGACGTCGCGTTTTTATTTGGTGTGCCATTCTTGGTCATATTTCCACTTGCTTACCCACTGCTTCTAAATACGGTGGCCCGGTATAATGAGCAACCGTAGCATCGCTGCCTAGCAACGACTTTACCAGCCAGCTTCGTGGACGCGCGTCGTAGGTCACATTTCACTTTCGGGGTGGTAGTAAATTTACTGCCATGGTTCATTTTTGTAGTTTTACAATTATATACCTTTCGCATGAGCTAGGTAGAGTCAGTTGGCACTTATATTTCCATAGATGACAGTCACAACGGGGATATAGAAGTCGGTCGTGACCGTTTTTGCTTTGGCTTGTGACGCGTCCAATTTGGGCGCTGTTGGCGCGAAACTTCGGCATTTTGGAGCAAATTTCCCGGCAAATGTTCCTGATACGGTTATCATGCAGTTGTGATACGCTATTGTACAAAAAAAACGTGCATGAAAAAACACAGGTGGTGTAGCCGAGCCAACTTTCGTGTCGGAACACACCCCACATCAAGTTTTTTTATTTATTGATTTCAGCTGCGTCCAGCTCGCTGCGTTCGTCGTGTATCCTCGTGTCGCGTGTAACGTTGTAGCATTTTGCGTATTCTTCTTTAATCTTTTTTTACAGTATCAAGTTGTTGCCGTAGTCAACAGCGTTAGAAGCATCGTCCCTGCACTGCCGAAGTCATGAAGCGCGGTGCCAGTGCAGGCCGAAAGGGCCCGGGCGGGAAGAAGCCAAGACCTGTGAGCATTCGCAAAGTAAGTTTTCGGCATTAAGTGTATTCTATGATTAATACGCATCTTCTTCAGATACAAATGAACCGAGATATCTTCCAAGTTCCACTGACAGACACATCCGGAAAATCGCTCGAGCCGCTTACGGAGATCACCAGTTTGCCGTCAGAGATGAACGTTCTCTTCGTCGACTATCTGCTGGCCGTTGCTGGCGAAACTAATTTTGTAGGTGTTAACTAAGACAACCTTTATAAACAAATTATGTTTCAGGACAAGGTCCAAATGGGCTGCGTCGATGTTAAGCGTCAATATCCCCTCATGAGGAAGGTCAAAGCTGAATGGTTCGCCGAACATGTCCGTCTGCAGTCTTACCGTTACCCGAGAGTAAGCATGCTTAAGGCTAACTACGACTGACTAAAATGTGACATATTTCAGGAATATAACACCATCTGGTTCAACATTGGTGAACAGTTTCGTCTGATGGTTATTCACGGATTTTATCAATACTTCAGTCAACCAAGCCAAGCCGGACCCCGTCTAGCTAAAGTTCAGTTGGACGAAAATCAACAACCAACTGTGTCGTTCCAAGAAACCTCTTTTGCCACTTCTTCGCAGTATCATGCCGCCAGTCTGGTCTACAACCTGCTGAGCCCATCCGATACCGACAAACTGTTGCATCTCGCCAGAGTAGCACAAGTGTACCGTTTACAATCAAAGCAAAAGTTCGGTAGACTGCTAAATCCTGCCACCGAGGAATACTTTGTCATTGAAGCTGAGCTGAAGGGACAGTTGCCCGACTTCGCAGACACCCTGGAGTATGCTCAGTATATGAGAAAGCACAGTGAGCAAAAGACGTGTGAACTTTTCAATCGAGCGGCATCGTTGATCGAGTATTTAACTGTTGAGAACATAATGACTACGTTTGGATGCTTCGCAGTCGGTTTGAACCCTAATCTTCGGGGCGACGAAATGAGTTTACAAGCACTGTTAACCAACGCACTGATCGCAGCCGGAGGCGCGCCAAGTACACTGGTATGTTATTCTAACATAAATGTTCAACAGCCGACGATAACCATGTAAGTATTTTCAGGCACAGTCCTTCGCATTGGATAGCAGCGGATATTGTACCCGGGAACACTCTTTCAGCCCTAAAAACAACACCATTAAGTTTGATGGCAAAGCAGTCGTGCCGCCGTTTCCGCCTTTGTTGACTTATCCGGGCGTTTTCGTGTATGAATTTGACGAAAAGATCCGCCAAACGATGTTCGCAAAGTTTTGCCAGGACAGATACGAGTTCCATCACGTCCATCCTAAGCGATACCTTCGAAATCCCAAACGAATTTTGCGACACGAAACCAATACTGACAATGTTTACTATCGGAAACGGAATGCAACTAAAGTCGTATATGACGAATCCAGGGAAGACCGGCCTATGAAACCTCCCAGTCCCCCGAGAAAAGGCGTTCCAAAGAAAATTTTTGACTGGTCTGGCGATAAGTTTGGGCCTTCTGTGCAAGATGTCATTGATGAAGTATACGAAACATACATGGATGACTACACCTGGGTTGATTTCGACGCCTATGGCACCGTTTTCACCGTCCGGGACTTCCAAGTCGATGACTGCGTGTCGTTGATTGTTGGCGACTTTCTCAAAGTCGTCACCGATGAAGATTGCCAATCTAATTATATGATTATCAAGAAGTCAGCATTCTTCGATACACGTATGAAAGATCGCAACAACAAACTGTTCCTTGGAGCCTTCGTACAAGCGGCACCAAACGCAAACTGCCATGTTAGCGTAAGTTAAAATTTTTTATACTTAAACATTGTTAACATGGACATTTTTAGTGTTACACTACCTCATATGGAGTCCCATACGCAATGGTGACTGCTTCCGTGAAAATTCCGGCAAACACCGCCGTAACCTTCTACGCTCCCGGTCTCCTTAGTACCGCCGAGAAAAAAGATGCAAAAAAGAAAGCTGAAGAAGAAGCAGCTGAAGAAGAAGCAGCGCTGGCAGCGATGGCAGCTGCTGGTCGTGTATGAAAGAAAGAAGTTTGACTATCGTTGCCCGGAGATTCGAAACAATTTTTGACCATCAAAATCTATCTGTTTAATGTGTTTTTTATGTTTTCCTATTAAAAATGTCTGTACGTTTTGGTTTTTTAAATTTTTCTAAATTACAGATATGCTAGTTTTGTTGTCCCTAGCTTTTCAAATCAATCAAAATCTTTTAAAGTTGTGTTTCGTTTATTTTAAGTTGGTGAATAAAATTTTATCTGTATGAACTCTGCATATGTAATTTAACCTAACAAAAATGTAAAATAAACAATCGTAGTTTAACAATGAGGCACATTTGTGGCAACAACTTGTAATTTCAAACATAGCATAAAATGAGGTGTGACCATGGTCTGGGAAAAGGCTATAGGGCATCAAATATGCGGACTCTTGATCTGGAGGAACCACTACCGCTCTGAAATGTTCTTTTATTAATTTTATTTTTAGCATTTCTTATTTAACATCGAATTAGATTACAGACAGACACGGGGTTTCAACACACCACACAGACTTGCCTTAACGTAAAACGCAATGGATGTCTTTCCCGGGGTTCAGATTAAAAAAAACTGGGCAAATCCAGTTCAGACTAAATTTTGTCTTTGAAATATCTTTTTTTCAAGATGTCAAAACTTACTTTTCGTTGACTTGCGTATCTGTCAAGACCATTTTGAAGGTTGCTTTCGTGGGCTTTGTCATTTTCGGTTTGTCGGTCTTCAATTTTCAGTGCTTCAATCTCACGTCTGAAGTCAGCTAAACGCGTTCGAAAGTCTAGATTCCGTTGCCGATATTCATCACTCGACTTTTGCATCTGATCCCTCAGACCGTTAAGTTCGACATTAAAAAACTGGCTTGAATACATTCCAGGGTTTAGGCGATCACTGTAGAGCTCGAACATAGAGCCGAGTTGATTACCCGGAATCGACGGTGGTGCTTCACCTTCAGCTGCGTCTTCACCAAGTGGTAACACGGCATCAGGTGAACCACCGTTTAGGTCACTGCGTCGGTTCAACATGACTAAAAGAAAATTTTTTTATTGTTGAAGTTCAAATTTAGAGCTTACGTTGTTGATGCAGGCTTTGGCTGGTGTAGTTCCACAATGGCGCAGCAAAAAGGTCATGATGACTTCGGGCCAAGTTAGGCGTTGACTGCCCAGTCTCTTGAATTATCCTATGGGCATCGCGAAGTTTTCGTTCGAGAGTTATTTTCATCTCTTCCGCCTCGATTTGTGACATTTTGCTACGCTGTGCTTCAGCTTCGGCTTGGTTCGCTCGTTTCGACAGTTCCAACGCTTCTGTTTCGGATATACGCGCTTTCTCTGCATAGAAACGGTTAGCTTCTTTGGTGCTGCGCATTGCGTTTTCCAAGTCAGACAGTTTGCCATTGATAATTTCGTTGTCGCTTTTAAGTCGGTCTCGTTCGTGTTCCAGTCGGATTCGTTGTTCTCGTTCTTTTTGGTGTTTGGCAACTTCGCGCTGAAAACAACTTTTTTTAAATCTTAATCAAGAACAAATGAATCATACAGCTCGCTTTTCTCTCTGCTCCTGTGCTTGGATCTTCATTTGCTGAATTTCAAGGCTGTCAGTTTGCCTTCGCCGTAGATATAAATTATGTGTTCCAATGCACAGGTCCAATATAGAGTGATTCACTGAAGCTTCTTGTGACCGGAACTTAATCTTACTCTTGTCAGTTACTTTGATAGTAAAAAGCTTGTTGTTGAACTGAATATTCCGAATGTCACTCCATGGAAAGAATGCTCGCGGTGATACTCTGTTCATCAATTCGTAGATTCCAACACCTTGGGCAGATATACCGAGTAACAGATCAGTGTCTTTTTGGTTGAAAATAGGGTAATAATGATAGCCATAGACAGATAGGTCTTGAGCGACACGGAGGTATTCCATTTCGGCTTCTTCTCTACAATATATTTTTGTTTTTCCATTTGGGTTTTGAATTTGTTAACTTACACTGACAACCCGCTATTATTAGCCCACCAGCTGCGTATCCGTTCTTTCCACATATCCGCGGTCATGTCATACTGATGAATCACAGTTTCTGGTAGAAGTTTATCCAATTCCAACTCAATATCTGGTGCATGATCGCCATGCATTGCTTGTACCGCATAGGACGCTAACAATACAGCCGCTTCTGGCTGGCAGTACAATTCTTCGCTTAATATGCTTTGTTTTATCTGTAGGAAGAACAAATGTCGAGTTATATCCTGGACAAGCTCGTCCTCAATAACTTCCGGATAATATTTGACCAGATAAAGGAAAAAGTAACTGCCATCAGCCTGTCTCACGACATCTTGATTCAGAATCTTTTTATCCATTTGTAACCAACATGGAAACCCTTTCTTATTAACGTGTTGCAGACCGAAATACCAAACTTCACGCATTCCTATTATCCTGCACACGACATCAAATAAGTCTCGGCCATAACAATCAGCCTAAAATTTCAAGTTTTACAAGTGTCAGTTACAATACCTCTCACCTCAATTGGTACCGCCTCAAGGTCGGCATCCATTGTTGTCACTTTGACATATATTAGTCGTTTTTTCCGGTTACTTGAGAATAAGAAACTCATTTTCGAAAATATATATAAAGTTTATCGCAGACGAAAACAATCACAGAGAATCATAGGAATGCCAGGAGTCAGTTAGGTTATGCACGCTACTGATTGCGCAGGAAATCTATTCAGGCGGATGGAATAAAATTAATGCAATACAGACGGTATTGATCGAGACTTACATGTTCTTAGATGGACGGTTCCCGTAAGCAACACGCGAACGCCGCTGGTTCAGCGAGGAAAAGATGCGATCGCACAGGGGGTCTTTTCTTCTTCACTTCTTCCGTTTTGCTCGCTCTTACCTTACAGCGCACAAAAGTGTGTATCTCAATTGTTCAAATTGATTTGGAATATATGCGTTGGTCAACGTATTTATTATAAGCATTAAAACTTGATGAAAGCGCTGGCTTAATACAGTTTATTAGTTTTTTATTATTGTAAAATAAACATTAATAATTTTATAGATTTGAAAAATGTTAGTTTACCATTAAAAAACAATAGGAAGCATGGTTGTGTAAAGCCAAAAAATTGTAAAGCAATAAATAGAAGCAGTTTACAGAGATTTATCTGCTTGGTGATTGTCCACCGGATACACAACAGATTTTGATTTCTTTCCAAACTTAAGATGGACCAGTGTCATTAAAACGCTTGCTAATATTCCCAGCAGCCCAATAACAATATACATTACGCCAAACATTTTGTTCCGTATTCCCAGCCATGAAGGTACCGTAATAATGAAGAATTGCTCCAGACCGGGCTGTGACATTTTGGAGTTTATCGTCACGTCCAACTGAAATAACCACGTCTTCTTACTTACGACCCATCCAGTTTTCTATTTATAGATAGTACTTACAGTATACAAACCCTTAGGTAACCCCATTGAATACTCTTTCTCACGCACGAGTCGTCGATACAGTTTCCTGAAAGTCGAAAAAGCAGCGGGACGTTGCCATACGATGAAGTCCTTATTAGCTACTCCATTGTTGGCAAAGTCGGTGTCAAGTTCATAAATTTTTTTATCCCAGCAACTGCTATTAATGATCAAGCATTGTTGTTCGAAGTGATTTTGCCATTGACTAATATCAGAATTTTGATTCAATTTGTCCGAGTTTTTACGGTACTTCAAGTCCACGTCCAGCACAATACCGTCGTCTGTCATTGGTACTTCTTTTCTATTTTTATCCAGAAGCACAAACTTGTTCTGATACATGAAATTGAATCCCGTTCCGCAGTCTAGAAAGACAGAAGGAGAAAACTTTTAAAGAATGGTTACTTTTGATCTTTGCAATCAATCTTACATACCTGGTATTGAGTTGTCCACAAAGATGGAGTCGCTGTAGGAGGGGCAGTACTAGAAATAGATAGTTCTGATCAAAGTGCGCAAAAGCACAAAGTATTAAACCCACGTCAATACCGTATAAGTTGCTATACCGTTGTTTGTCTTTGTAGTACAGGCGATGATTTTGGTAGAAGTTTTTGAGCTTATACATAAAAATCACGTCGCCAATGACGTCGTCCGTCACGTTGATCACGTATGAGGCGCTCTTATCATTGAGAAAAGACACAGTCAGAGCTTTTTCAATGGCTAGAACACGTTCAATCTCGAAGGAGATGACAGCGCCAAGAACAATAAAGATAATACTGATAGAAACGGTTACTATCATCATCGGAACATAGCGAACCTCAGGTGAATAGGCTGGAAGCTTTTGCTGCGACAATTTCTGTGCAAAAGTTAATTCTTTTAGAGGATCAACTTTAGCAGGAACAGCTTTATAAATATCTTTCGCAGTTTCTTTATTAGCATTTTCGCCGTTCTTGGTAGCATCGACCATCGCGAACCGATCGACTAAATGAATCAATGCAAGCAATGCTTTCGCTCCCCCCGTGCTTTTGCTATCTTTCTCTCTTTATGAATCAATCCATGCGTCAAATGTGAAAAATTGTATTTCAATCGTACCAACGATTGTTGTTATAAAACAATAAAAACTTTGTAAAAAAGAGCCACAAGACTCAAATGTACAATCCCGCAATGAAGATTAGAAAACACGTCATAGGATGGGTATCAGTGAATACATATTAAAGTTAAATTTGGATTTGAAAGCTTTACTGGGTAGATGCGAGTTCTTCGGATTTCTTGATTTCATTCTGCTCTTCCTTCTTGCTGTCAGCCTCCTCGTCAGAAGCAGGGCAAGTGTTTTCTACAGCTGTGTGTTCGCCGGCGAAGTTTACGGTAAACGTGTTCATCGCATGGCTCACCGAAAAGAACTCCTCTTTTTCGACGAAGGTCGAGAACTCTAGGGGCCAATCATGGCAGATGCGAGAGAATTCATTTTGGACGATGCCACGGCAATCTTTAAAGGTGCAAACAAGTTGGCTGAATGATTCAGTGTTGTGAGTCTTCACCCAGGACTAAAAAACAGCTCATTAAAATCGTTCAATGAACACAAGAAGTAAACAAACTCACATCAAAGAAAAGCGAAAGGCCAACTGTCGTTAGACCACATGAGTGAAGCTGCAAGACGGGGAAGCTGCTAGCTTGATGGAGCTGGACAAAGAGTTCATTTGTCAGAGACAGATATTCGTGCTCGGCGGCCATGGAAATGCACGTGATACTCAGAGCATTCATCTTTTTCAAGTCAAATTGTGCGGCGTGTTCATTGGTGAACGTGTCAGAACGCACATTTGAAACTTTCTCCATCGTGAATTGCACGAGGCTCTTGCCACCAAGCTTAAGCAGACGCAGCATGGCATCGTGGCTCAGGTTGATCATGTCGCATTCACGGATGGCAATAGAGATGGGATTGAACTCAGGCGACAACTCGATGTGATCCAAGAGGAAGTTGATCAGAAGGTCGGTCAGGGTTCCATTGTGCATGTGCTGAAAGGGAAAGGATACGGTAACTACAAACCGAAAAAGGGAAGTAAAGAAAGCTAACCTCGAAAATGATTCGGCGGACTTTCAATTGGCGAAAGACAAAGGAAAAGTCACGCTTATCAAGCATGTCCTGTGCCGTGAAGGTGAGCGCCTTCTCGCCAGTGTTGCGATAGGTAACGCTGTGGAATTTGTACAACTTGGTAGCCGGATCGATCGTCACAACGAAGCGATCCGACGTACGAGGCTCGAACTTCGGCTTCAACTCTGGTGAGTAATCGACGATGCTGTTGAAGCGACGGTTGGTCTTGCGAAGACCGCAGAGGGTGTTCGAATCCAGCTGGTCGAAGATGTTGAGCAAGACTTCGGCCGGCAGGGTGGCGAGGTTGCGGGACATGCTACTCGTGGCAGTAGAAGAGGTAGAAGCGGAGCAATCATTAATGCAAGCCATTTTGGATGAGGGAGTAAGTGATTTGAAGTCTGAAAATCGATGAGCTAATCAATGCTTCCGTCCAAAAATAGATTTCTTTTAAACGCGACGACTTTGCATGGACGCGTAAACAACCGACGAAAAACAGCTTATTGAATGTCTAGGCCGTTCTCTGTTATGACCTGTGCATTCGTTGCATACGCTGCACACACAATAGTCATAAACGGTCAGCACGCGGTTTCATCGGGTCCGACCTCCTTGCCTGCGGGCTCCCCCGGGAGGGGGTGACCTATCAGGAAAGAGGTGGCGTCTGCCCTGTTTTTGAAAGATCTGCCAGCGCTTTTTCCCCACTTTATAAAAATCTGCTCGACCATTGTGATAGCATCCCCCAGCTAGGGCGGAGCTGTGCTGTGGTCGCGCTCCTGCACATCACGTGAACGCGCACAGCCCGAAAGTTCACTGCTCGAGTCCAACCCGATCTAGAGACATCGATGTCGGGGGAGAACGACCGACGGCAAAGAGTAGGAAAATATTTGGAGACCAAGTGAGAACGACTGAGAACGCGATACGACTCCGAGCTGCTGGCGGCGATAAAAACAGCTGCCCCTTTGATCTTTCGCTTCCTCCTTCGGCGGCGCTGTGCTGACTGTAGATCTTTGGGCATCGTACTTTTTAGAGACACGCCGACTTCCATTTATAGATGCAGGTTGTGGCGTCGCAAACCCGTCGTTCGATCCATTTTTAGAACGGACTGACTGATGGACGACGCCTTTTCAGTTTGATTATGTCTTGTAAGCACTGATTGTACACACATACACGTTTACGTTCACATTCATCAGTTTTTGGATTCCAAAATGAAGGGATAACGTCACTCCAAGAAAAAAATTCAATTGTTGATATCAATAAAAACAAAGAAAACAACATGTACACACAAGGGTCAACGATTGGACAGGTGGAGGGCATTATAAGCGTGTTGGCGCGCTGGGGTATTCGTCGCTCGAATTATCACTCTGCGCAGTGGTGCCATCGGTGGTCTTGCGAGTGGACGAATGACGGTATATCGCGGGGGTCGGCACATATACCTGGTTCCCGTTGGGGATGGATTTCTTCGCGGTTTCCGCCGGAAGTCGATCATCATTAACTGTCAGGGACAGAGGTCCACGACTGTCGGTGGTGTAAACGGATACACCACTGTCTAGATCATTAGGGCGATAGGTCATGTATCCGATGATGGTCGCCAGGATAGATACCAATTTGCACACGACCGCTGAAAAATGATAAATTGGTCATCTGTGGTGTGTGCTCATTGCGATCTTCGTTATCTACATGTTGTCGCTGTTCAAAGCTTATCAAGAACATACCAACAGCCATGATGGTCCAAGACAAGCGGTTAGGATCGTGCACTAAACACGACTGTTTTTTTCCGCACGTTGACTTCTGCCACTCAAGGCATGTCGTATCGATCATAAGACCAAAAAGAACGCCGCCCGGGATGAAACCTGTAACCCCCGACTTTGATCATCTGTCTGTTTATCAGGACCGAATGGTCTTACCCAGTAACCGCAAGAAGGTCCAATGTACTCCAATCCCCAGTGCACGTTGTTGGAATGGAATAACACGCAACATGATCTATAATTGTTTAAGTCCAATCCATCCAACAACCTTTTTTTAACCCTCTAGACCTACTTGTTGTGAGGGGATCCCAGACGCAAAACTAGCGACGACCGAGAAAAACAACAGCACGAGGAACACCCACATCTTCCAGCCGCATTCTCTCGTGCAGAAGCCGCTTACCACACTTTTTGCACGTGGACCGGTCGTTACGATCTCTAGAAACTGGCCCGAGGCGGTATCGGCGACACATCCACAGTCTTGCCATAGATCACCACTAGTGCCATTGATCTTTGTGTGACACCCGGCGTGACACGCTGAGTAATAGGTGTTACCTGTCTCCATATCACATACCGGGTTCCATTCACTCTTACAGTCGCAACCAAAGTTGCACATGTTAGACAGCCCAGTAAAGTTTTCCGCTGTGCTAAAAATAACGCGTTTGTTGATGGTGACAGGACACAGACGGTGATTAATTCCAGTGCGTGTAAACTCACGTATTTTCATACGATACGTTGATACCAACAAAATTGCGCGCGGGGCATTGGATCAAAAATGACGTAATTAGTATTAAGGCAGCTACGTGACATACAAGGATCATTTTAAGCATGCCACCGATTTGCAGTTTTAACCCTCTGATAACGGCACCACCTAACATCACACCTGCTGCTGCCGCAAAGATCACCAAAGCTACAAACATGTTTTTAACTTTTTGTTGTTTTATGTGAAAATTAAAGATCAGGGCGTTTGTACTTACCAGATAAGTAACTTGCTTTCGTCGGAGTTGTGCTTAAAATAGTTTCCAAGATCTTGGGCATGAAAGCAGCGAAGCCGTTGATAACGATTGATTCGAAAATACCAAGAACGATGCATGTTACAAATGTTGGGTTGCGCAAAATGTTCTAAAATTACAAAAACAAAATTCAATTACTCGTTTTTGCGATAGTGATTCATTCTTACCCCGATTGCCTTTGGTAAAGCCTTCATATTTCCTTTCAAGATTTCGTCCGTTTCATCAACTTGTGAAACAGCATGCACTTGATCAACGTCTTTCATTCGATGTCTTTTTGCTTCTGGCAATTCTTTCGCAAACATGAGAATCGGAAAGGCATTCATGATCGCAGCCACTGAACACCCCAGGAAACCGAGCCACCAAGCCCCAACCCATCGAGGGTCTGATGAATCCTTCAGAGGAACACTAAAAAAGGCTCATTAACCTTTCAAACCCCCCTGATTTGCACTGTTAAAAGCCCTTACGTTGACATGTCGACGCGATCGAAATCGGTGTAGATTGTCAGGAAATAGCCACCAATAAAAAGGCCAACCACTGGGCCAATTGATGCGACGACCGCATGAATGGCTAAAGAATGTTAAATGAGGTTATTCAAGGCCGACACTTGAGTGCACTTTTATGGATAACCTACCAAGGTAGACGGGCGAAGCGTTCTGAGACACGTTTTCATCAATGTATGCGGTGCCAATTGAGAACAACGGGGTCGAACCGACGCCATGCAACGTTTGGCCTAAGATGAACAACAGGAAATACGGATTGAGGTAGCCTGCTGTGTCGTCGCTTCCATTTAAACAAGTTTCGTTCAACTCTCTGGAAAAAGAGAACCGAATTATCACGAACAATGGCAATAAATTTTTGTCATACCGATGCATGCATTGGCCGTAATCGGTCGTGTTCAAACTTTGCCCAACGACATACGGTGGGACCAAATAATGCGGCAATGCACAAATGAATGATCCCAAACCCATGAGAAAGGTGCCTAATCCGATCCATCTTCCTTTGTGTCCTAAAATACAACCCACGTGGAATTAAACTAATGGAAACAACGCTGATTGAAACTATCGTCTGGCGCCAGGGAAAATCGCCATAACGTAATTGCAGATTTATTGCGAGACAGTTTCAGTCAAAAAACGGGTGGTTTACCTGTGTTTCCCCAATGACAAACCGGAAAAATAGCCAATACTACTGCGAAATCGTACCAACTAGAAATAATGCCCGTTTGTGTGCTATAAAATTAAATTTAACCGCATCAAGTGGGAAATGGTGATAGGTTTCGAACGTGTAAAATGTTTACCTAGTCATATGAAAGCGCTTTTCAAGTGTTGAAAGGCCAACGGGAAATATACTATTTACAACCAAACTTTGAACAAATGCACACACTCCCAACATTGCGAGAAGCCATTTTGCTGTGTGAAAGCGTTGAAGCCATCGTGGGGTACAGCTGGAAGTTGACAATGGTTAGGATCAACTAAAGTTGATTAAGTTACCTTCCAAAACCACATAATAAAGAAGTTCCTTCATATTCATACCCTGACCGGGCTGTCGAAGTTCTCCTCGATGAAGGCGGACTACCAGTCGAAATAGAAGGCGTCGGATAATGTCCGCTGCGATAATCAGATGTTCCGCCAATAACTTGGGCATCAGCGCCTCGAGCGTCGTCGGTATTGGACATTTTTTGATGTTGTCGCCTGCGCAGCGCCAATGAAGCCGCACAACGGACCCAGTAAGTGACACCAAAAAAGTGCTATCCAAATCTAGATGTCGATGACGGTCAATTCGTCATCTCGAAGGCATGAACAATTCTGTACTCTCTGTCGTTTTGGCGCAGCCCAATGCACACTTTTTGTCAGTAAGAGCAAGCCCAGATACTGATCGCCTTCAGACGAGCTGCCGCACGGGGTGACGATAGTCAACGCTGGTACCCTTTATTAACGGCCTCACTGAAACAGCAACTACGGAAGTTGAAGAATAAAACGTAAAGGAGATGGAAAACACGGACGTCTCGCAACATTCAAGACTTGGTGCACACGAGGAGGAACTATCGCAAACTGAAGTAAATAAATTGCGGGGTCGCTGAACTAATCAAAACACGAGAAAAAACAGAAGTCTCTCGTCTTGTCCGAAGCTGCTGTGCCTTACGGACGTGACGAGGATTGCATCGTTCAAAACTATGTGCGGCATAAACTTTGATCAAGTCCGACCAAGGCCGTTAACATTCCCGCGCATTAGAAACGACAATCACAAGCATACCAGGGTCGTCTATTTATTAGCACTGAGGTACTTACATGAAAACAGCCCACGTGACCCCTTTTGTGAATTATTTTCAATGAGGAGTCTCATTAATCGTGGGCCTCGTTGGCAGGTGAGGGACGGGCCATGACCTTGTGAGGACAAAAAGGGGGCAGGATCGGTAGTAGGCACGAGATAGACAGTACACGCACAATTGACGGAAGTGACGGCGGTAAATGAGTGAAGGCAAATGTGCGGAGGAGTGGTTTCGTAACCGGCCATGTACTGGTAACCACCGTTGCCTTGTTTTGATCAACGGTGTCAAAAAGTCGATTAGCAGGAGATTGCAATCTCAAAACTAAGCAAATTTTCAATCCGCGTCGGCGTAATTAAATGTGGCAGTTGAGGCGCGCAGAACACGGCGTTTACCGCGAAGGTGTTGGTTGATCAACAAATCGGAAACTAACTAGTGAAAGACAATGCACCGTTTGGCATCTCGAATGTCACTAAAGTATGCAGACTGACACGATTGATGATGTACTGTCTTTGAACAATGATGAAAAGTGTGATAATCGCTAATTATAAAATTGTGTAACATGTATTACAACAAACTACAGCTAATCGCAGTCGGTTGCTGTGACACGAAAAACTAATGCAATGGGGCACAACAGAAAGGATCACGATATTGGAACTAATTTACGTTCCTCGCAACAACGATTAGGGGTATATCATAGCCATTTAACATGAAAGAGACAACTTAACGGGATCAAATTAGGAAAATGCAACGCCAACAGAACACGCTCACCAAAACCGACCTTGCGCAATCGACGGGATATCAAATCTTTGAAGAAACGAGTTTATTAAGCCAACTGTTAGCCAGAAGCAATCAGAACCGGCCGTCAAAACGGTCCTCGTAGCGCTGTAAATACGTGTGCGTGTTTTCACAAGCAACCGCAATCTTCACACCCGGCAGATTTGCAAGGTGCGCCGAAAGAGATGCGCCTCCAGATATGTGATGTAAACGACGACAGGAGAAGCAGCCAAAAGAATGTCCCTAAGGGCTCATCATACGCGACTTTTGTTTTCTAACCGTTGACTGGCTTAAAATGATTTGTCATCGTCATACACCGCCCCGCCGAAGCCGATTGAAATGTTTCGACCTCGTGAAACTAGTTGAGGCCAACACCACCCGACTGACGGTCCCAACAAACCTTTTTCCCAGCCCTATCGGCTCGAACCTTAAATTGTTATTTTTTACCCTTTTAAATACGTGTCATCAGAAGGACCAATAATTGAAACATAAAAGGAAAAAAGTGAAAGTTAAGTCAGTTTGTCACAATGAAGTCTACGCACGTTTTTACTACCCTCTCCCTGGCCAGAAGGGGGGAGGCAGGCCGCCTTTCACGGTCTATGTCGATAGAATCACATCTGATTTTATGGACACAATCAACTTCTTTGCCTTCCTACTCATGATAGAACAGTGTTGAGCGGAAGGAAGATCATGACGATCGGTGATGTTCTCCATGACAGGTGGAACGTCTACCTGCCGGATATGTTTTTAACCTTATTGAAACAGAGAACAACCGCCTATGATTAATATATGCTGAATGGGGAGTTCATTTTCACGCCGACTGCACTGATCAGTTCTAACACTCCACGTATGTGGTGTCATCACAAATCGGCCATGGTGGCGTTATGGGGGCCGTGAATCAAATCAAAGTGATGGATTACGGAAATGCTTAGCGAAGGCCTTGTGTCGCATTGCAGTTAAGATCACTAACATTTACACGCCGTCGGTCCAAGCATCCTTGTTGAAAATAAATGTTGACACCTTTAATGTTGACTGTAAAAACAATAGTGATTGAATTTTGCAGTTTCTGTATCGACTTTTTGCAAGTTGTGCGAAGTTAACTGGGTGTAAACAGCGGAAGTTTTTATTCACTTTTGGCAATGATATAACCTGAGCATCGAAGGAGAAAACAACTTTGTGAAAAAGTAAAAGGAAAAACTTATTGCATTTCGGAATACTTGTCTTTTAAGTCGCATTTGCAATGATACATACCATTATTGGTTTACGCAATCCAAACATATCCGATCAAGGTCGTCATAAATGGATTTGTCAACGCTTGTCCCTCAATCCGTACATAGACACCACAGCTGACGCTAAGATTCTGCTAGCAACAACGACGCTGCAGAATAGCCTCCTGTGAAACCGGTTGATAATCCTGGAATAGAGGGAAAGGCGCGCGTGGTCGTAAGAAACGGTCAAGGCGGTGGAACGCGCGTTCGAACAGTCCCTCTTTCTGGGCAAGCTTGATCGTCTGGAAGATCCACGCCTTTTCCTTAGCAGGCTGATATATATGACTCGCAGAAGGCTGGTGACCGCTACGGAATGCGTCGCTACTAGTTGAGCCTCTGCGCAATTTTTCGACTGGCTACGCATGTGTGACCGTCGAAGTAGCAAGCGGCTGGTAGTGGTGCACTTGAAACGTGAATCCGTGAATTTTGTCGTCCTTGATGGATCTTTGTTGTCAGATTCAATTTTGTGATAGCTCGTGATTATCGTGATTTCTACGTTTATATGTAGTTTAAACTTTTGTTTATCAGTTTTCTACCGTATTTCAGACGACCATGTTGGTCGAATCCGAAATCCGGGAAAAAGCCTACCGCTTCGTGGCATTCACGGCGGTTACTTTTTCGTTGGTGGCCATTGTCGCCGTGTTTATCACGCTGCCGATGGTGAACAACTACGTCAACAATGTCCATCAACGCGTTCAATTCGAAATGGACTTCTGCAAACTGTCTGCGAAGGAAGTGATGCTCGAAATGCATGAATACCGTGCGACGCCGAAAAGCGAATTGCCTGCATTCCTCCAAGCGACTCCTTCTGGAAGCATCTTTGGATCTAACAATGCTACTCGTGCTAAACGTCAAGCCGGAACTTGCCAAGGCTGCTGCTTGCCTGGCCTTCCTGGACCTCCTGGCAAGCCTGGTCGCAATGGTGTTCCCGGCCGTCCTGGAGCTCCTGGTGCCCCTGGCTTCCCTGGTCGTCCTCCAGCAGTCTGTGAAGAAGTAACTGAGCCTCCATGCACCCCATGCCCGCCTGGTGAACCTGGCCCGCCCGGCCCTATCGGCGACCCCGGAAACCCTGGTCCTCCCGGCCATCCTGGCCGCAACGGTAACGACGGCCCGCCCGGCCCTCAAGGTCCCCCTGGCCCGCCTGGTCCTTCTGGTGACAACGGCCGTGATGGCTCTCGTGGTGAACCTGGACGGCCTGCCATTTCGACGCCCGCTATTCCCGGTGATCCTGGATCTCCTGGTGAACCTGTAAGTTTTCTAAAGCTTTAAACTGCATCTTAACAATCACTTTTTTCAGGGCCCGCAAGGTCTTCCCGGTGACGCTGGAGAACCTGGACGCGCTGGAGCCGAAGGCCAACCCGGCCCTCAAGGTCCCCCTGGCCCGCCCGGCCCCAGTGGACCTCCTGGTGAACCTGGAGAGGCTGGTCAACCCGGTATGCCTGGTGTCAGTGGAGAACGTGGTATCTGTCCCAAATATTGTGCCCTCGATGGTGGTGTTTTCTTCGAAGATGGTACCCGTCGTTAGAACAGCAATACAAAAGTACTATTATCCAAGTAATGTCGCAACAAGTAAAATGTTGTAAAATAAATTTATGTAACCATCATGAAGCTAATGGCACTCACATACCCGTGAGAGATCATAGCAAATTTGTTAAAAGAGTATGGTTAAAAAAGTAAAAATCGCAATATGAGCAAAGATAATCTACAGTATAATGATAGGAAACATTGAAATTTGATGAATAGAATAGAAATTTACGGCTTGAAAGCGGTGACCAAGTAACCGGTGATGGGACCGTTAGTGAAATCCTGCTGGGTGTAGACGTTCAGATCGTGAACATCATGGGCGACGAGGAATGCGTGGACGTCTTCGATTTTTTCCTTGCTTGTCGAGTAGACGACGATTCGGCCGCCGGGACCAAGTTTGAGAAAGGCTTCGGCGAGGATTTCAGCCGGCTTGAAGAAGTTTGCGACTATGATTGCACAGTCAAGGACGGCGTTTTGCAGGAACACGCCACGGTTCCATGAGATCGTAGGAGACTCCGAGGTCGTCTGACCGTCGTTACAGTCCATCATGTCGGAGTCGCTGTCGCTTTCCATGTCCATGTCAACGCGGGGGGAACTGTTGTTTTTGCGTTCAATCTGGGCTACGGAAGATAGTCGGACGAGGATGAGCGTTTTGAAGTCCTGAAAAGGTCATTTCATATATAAATTGAATTAATAAAGCAAAGAAAGCTGTAAAAACATACCCAAAGGCCCCCGACTTCCTGGAGAATCGGAAAAGTGGCCGGATTCATGCCATTGTGTAGCACCGTAAGCTCACCAACGCCGTCCATCTTGAATGCTACTGACATTGTTATCAGGCCCATCGCTTCTTCATAGACGAGGACGCGTGCACCAGGCTGAGCATTGGAGTACTGGATGATCTTTTCTAGCGTTTCCAGCGACATATATCCTATCTTGGCAGGCTGTTCACGGATATATCGATGAGCTATCTGACTGAGATCGGCGACGTCTATCTTGCGGGAGCTGCTACTTGGAGTTGGTGGTAGAAGGTGCTGGCTGTTGGGCAAGCCGCATTCACAGTCGACGGTCGTCTGAAACGGATATAATATATATAAATCTCAAAAGTAACAAACTAAAAACTTACGGATTCGCTGCGTTGCATGTACTCGAACATCTTCACCGGTGGTCCACCTTCGTTGTCGTCATTACGACGCTTGCGAGACATGGTGCCACGGTTAGTGGGTGCTGGAAACAAAAAGTTAATTAGAAAAGGTGTAATTAACCGAGAAACTATAGAAACATCGCGAAAGAGACAACGAAATCCACGTATTTAGAAACATTATAACATTTTAAAACTATTCGCTATGGTGAAACAACCCAGCCAACTCGACAATCGATGTTCTGATGAAGATCGGAAACGAGCGTTGGCAACACAAGAGTAGGCAGCGGCCAGCAAGGTGGTAAGAAAAATGAACGTTAGACGGGGCGGAAAAGGGTCTTCGTGGTGAGAACTGTGCACCCGGACGAGACCAAGCCACTGCATTGCACAGCATCGATCCCACTCCGCACGTCCGCGCTGCTGGTACGTGTGTTGTTGTATGTCTGGAACAGCATTTGTACGCAATCGCAATAGCCAGCGGCGATGCATGCGGCCGGATATCAACGAACGTATCAGTACTGCAACGTATTTGAGAAGTTCTGACTGCAATGAGAGCAAATGAAGTGCAACTAGGTAGGGGAAAGTCTTTTAACGCAACCATGAGATAAATGAATGGACAGCAACGTGTAATAAAAAGTAAAGTAAAATGGAAAAAGAACCAAAACACAAAAATAGCATTCCGGAACACAACCAACCACCAAGTTATGTACTCGCGAAAAAGTAAGAACGATCCAAAATTAGCATTTTAGCTTTTTCTTTCGGTTTTTTTGGATGAACGCTTGGGGAGGTCCGCATCGTGCGGTGGGGTACACCAACGATAGACGCATCCATGGACGGTGGTGGGATAGTGCAGTGGATGATGGAGTTTCGGTGATAGTCCCGGGATCCACACCGCGGGTTGGTTCGTGTCCGCCGTTGGGCGATCCATCCAGTCGCTATTAATCCCTAAGCCGGGGACTACGGTTTCCTTTTTTTGCTGTACTTTATCTGTGCCACTGTTAAAAGTAGTTTTATGAATTTTAAAAAAGGTTAAACTTTTTCTATAATGTCGCAACGCCGCTATCATTATTGCAACGCCCTTTCTACTTTGTTTCCGGGCAGGACGAACATCACAGACTTGGGAACCCACGCGTACAGTACTTTCAGCGATTGCTGCGACAATTCTTTGAACGTATTACTTAAACTCGCATGCCAGTTTTTATTTCACAATGTTTATATAGCTGTTTTTAACAAGTACCAAACTGATAAAAATTGGTCCTTAGACCTCGGGTATACAGATTACTCTTAATAAATGCAAGATTTTCTTGAATATCGGTGATTACGATAGCGTTTGCATTAACACAGTCCGAGATGTCAAGCATGTCTCTTCGGTATCTTCTTTTCTCCATTAACTCAAATTCAGCTATAGCGGAGTTAACGCCGACAACAACAGGGTTGGAATTTGAATCCGTGCATATTAGGGGCCCACCGGAGTCGCCCTAAAAGTCGTCATAATACATTATTAAAACAATGATTTCAAACAAACCAAGCAAGGTCTAGATGTTGTATTTAAAGCTATCACAAGAAGCTTTTCTCCAAGGTAATCTGCGTGAAACGGTAGTGGCAGATCAACTTTTAACAACTCCATACTTGGCTGAACTTCTTCTGTTAACCCCCATCCTACGGTAAAGCATTTCATAGGGTAGTTTTGTCTTCCCGACGTCGACACCTGAAGACCTGGTCTGTTCGCAAAACGTTGCGGTTTACCAACAATTGCTCCACAACGCAAATTCATAGGGCGTTCCAGAATGATGATAGCGATGTCATGAGCTAGGGTCATTTGCTGTAAATGTTTTGTGTTTAAACTTTTCTTAAATCAAAAAGCATACGTTGCGAATAAACAATGGATGAACGATGACTTCTACGGCTTCAAAAATGTCCTCAGAATGTGCGTTTTTATTCAATGGTCCTTTTGCAAATACCATAACGCGACCAGCTCTAAAATGTTTCATACAAAACTTGTTAAAATTAATTTAATTTTTTACAAAGTCTTCTCAAAAACGCAATGCGCCGCCGTCAGTAGAACGTTTTCCATAATCATAGAACCACCACAAACCATTTGCCTGCCAGAATTATGGAAGACCGAATGAACATAGACAATCCATGGCATTCGGGATATCTCATAAAACTGATCTCCATTGATAATCCGTTTATGCCGTGATTCTGCTTGACAACATAGCAAAAGAGCAAAACCACAGAAAACGAAGAAACTGTTCTTTAACATGGCTGCATCGATGTTTCAGCGTATGTTCATAACTTTTGTATTGTTTCATCTCGCTCCAAACTTTGCGAAAACACATCTGAATCAGCTTTGCCATGATGATTCTGTTTGTTTTTTCAACATCAAACGAAGAGCTGAGTAAGTACATTCTGACATTTGACCAAATTCACGCAGTTCAACAATGGTAAAGAAAAGCCAACGCACTAGTAAGCGATTCATAGACATCATTTTGATGTTTCACTTTGGTTCTACTACCAACTGCGTGTGAGCAATAGAATAGCTGTTTTGACAACTCTTCAACATAGAATATTGAATTACACAAGAAAAACTGCTAAACTTGAATGAACAAGTTAGATCGATGTCTTATTAAGCCGATTATAGACCATAAAGACATCATAAAACGGCGCGACCGGTCAGTGCGCGGTCATGGGAAAGCGTTAATCTGAACCGATGCTCAAACTGCTACCAATGTTGTTTCGTTTACGTGTTCGTATCTTTTATAGCCGCAGCGTACGTTCTAGAGACTTGTACACATCGCTAATTTTCTAATCAAATAGTTTATTAAAGCAAGTTCTACAACTGAGTGATAACACGACGTTCACTCCTCTTATCAAACTGATGAACAAGTTCTGTAAACACCTCGTTAACACCAATGTTTTTCTTCGCGGATACTTCCATGTAAGGACAATTCATGAACATAGCAAGTTTGGCGGCTTCTTCTGTGAAAATAGCACGCTTTCGTTGATCAACGTCACACTTTGTCGCAACGAGTACAATTGGTGGCGGATTCTTCATGTCTTCGTAAATTTTGAAGGCGGTGATAAAAGATTCCCTATCGGCGCATGAAAAAGCAAGAGCAATCGCATCAATTTCGCAAGAGTTGTCGGCAGACATTTCCTAAAAGACAAAACATGATTGTTTTGAACAACAAAAATCATTTCAAACTTACGCTCGCATCAATAAGTTCAATCATGTATTTGGCTTCTCGTTCTGATACCGATGTTTGTGAGTCGTTTTCCTTGTTCATTGTGTTTGACGACATTTCACCGAAGAAAAGGTTGTTTAGATGTTGAGCTCGAATCAGTCGACTTTTGCCTACTCCAGGGGCACCGAGGACAGCAATGTTACACTTTTGGATTGAACGGTTGACGGTGTGGTGGGTTGGTGTGATCTCTTCAGCTTCATCAAAACCGCTAGACGATGAAGATGATGGAGCTGGACTTGGTAGCCTTGTGATTGTGGATAGAGCATCCGTTGTAGCTTGTTTTTGGAGTTGACGCAGTAGTGATTCGAGTGCGTAATTACGTACCGGTGGTTGCTAAAAAAAAGTCATCGTCAACTAAATGTGTGACTTTTTTCTGATAAAACATACGAACTGTGGCCGAGCAAAACAAACAGGACATTCGGGACTACGGTATTTGACTGTTTCGTCAGTATCAATGACAGAGGAGGACGTTTTGTTGAATTTGCGTTGTTTTCTTTCTAAGATAACAGATCTAACACCCATGCGTACTGTGCGGCGTGATTGACTGTAAGTTTGGGAACTCCGAAACGACTTGGCTAATAACATGGAGCAGCATGGTTGGCATACTGAATGACCACATGGTAACACGACTGGCTGAAACATTACGATAAAATTGAATCAGCACAAAGTCAAACTTACACTTTGATAAACCGAATGACAGTATGGACAAAAGCTAGGATTCGCCATCGCCTCAACAACGACCTCACCAGGAGAAGGAGAAGCAGTGGTACTGCCGCCTTCAGTTTCGCACATAGTTGACTCTATCTAAAATACAACAATTGTTCAAAGTAATAACTCATAGACACGCGCGTTAATAAGTCATAACTGTGCACGATGCTTGTGGCAGTTGCATAAGTTAGGGACAACTGCTCAGAAAGCTCGAGGAAGACAGTAAACCCGGCGTTTACGAACTGTTAGGGTTAGCCCCTCCCGGTGCTTATGTCCTGGCAATGTTATTCCCTGCTGGCTAAACTACTTGAATAGTCAAGCTTGACCGGTGGCTACAACTACGGTAGACTCATGCAGGGCTGCGCGGTAAAGGGATTGCACGCAGGAGATCAAGTATGGCTCATCCGCTCAGTATGGGGGCAGGTGAACACCCACTCCATCAAGAGTCCATTATTCGGGGGCCAAAACGGACTCGTTGGCTGATGCGCTAAACGGTCATCGCTGCTTTTCAATCATGTTAAATCACGACTGTTGGGCCAACATGTGGTGAAGCTGAAAAAGGATTCACGCTGACAAGGTGATGTGAAACAGGTGGATGGGATTATCTGTGTCAACACAAGGTAGTGTGAAGTTTTAAGTGAAATGTTTTTACATCATAGACACTAGAGGATAGATTTGCGAAGAATAACGGCTAAAAATTGCCGGATTTATGAAAAACTGAAGTTTTGACAGCTCAAAAAATACGATTGACAGCCATGGCACACTTCGTCAAGTTTTTTTTTAAAAGAACGATTTGTCTTAAGTTTGAATTCAAGCAGCAGTTGCTTGCGCAATATGCTTTCACAAAAAAACTAATAAATAAAGTATGACAGATCGTAAAAACTGCCACAACCCAGCAGCTGACAACGTAAACATCTCTGAGGATGAGGATGCTGACCTCTCGATAATAGATGACCTAACCCATCTAAAGTCTCAATCGCACCAATTTGTACCTACCCGTTACGGGAGTTGACGCCCGGGTGCGTTAGGCAATGAGGCATCGCTTTATGCCTTTGTCGGCACCTTTTCAAACCTCACCGCCTTGGATTGCGCGCTAATAACGGTGCGGCGGGCATGTTGCCGAATGATTTCACGCTTTACGACTACGTAGACATACAAAGAAGAAGACTCCTGCTGGCAACTTAGCACCCTTTAAGGGCCGATTTGTGAAGGAATTCCATTCAAAATCCGAACAATTGCTCTGTGCAGGCGGCAGATGGTCAAAAGTTTGCCGAATCACAGTGGTGCGATTACAAGGAAAGGAGACAGATTAGCAAGTTAAGTCATGCAGTTAAAAAAAATGTTGCGAAATGTGCAATGAATCGGCAATGGAAATCAGTACTCGGCACAGACAGGCGCCGCCGACGAGACTGAATGAATGAGTTAACTTTCCAAAATTCAAATGTGTCCACCTCAAAAGAGGTTGTACGCGTGTTGCGCACTTCTTTGACAGGTCATAAATCATTGTCACAGTCGCTAACAGGCATTCTTCTATGAAACGCCACCACGGACACGCTATTATTACCGTGTGACCTTCTTCGAGGTAGCCACAATACGGAGATTACACGCGCTTAATTGGATACTTTCCCAGGATCGCTTGCGTAATGTACGCGTGTTGGCACTTCGTTATCGTTGTTGAGCCATGGGAAATTGGTCAAGTATCAGAGAGGGTTGCTCTGTTTCATGATATATGGTAAAACAATGGAGTCAGAAGAGGCTTACAGTACATTTGGAAATGCACTTTTGTGTTCCCGACAGTCATTGAAACGGCAGGCTTACTCGATAAACATTATGGTGGCTAAACGGTTGCGCCACTGCGCACACCGGATGCTCCGATGGCGATAACGACTATCAAGATCCACGATCTCGGTAGCTCATGCTGCTATTGAGTTTCACTAATGAGGCCAACATGTCTAGACTACTGTCAACAAAACTGACCCCGGTAATGCAAACTTCCTTTCACTTCGTTTTGCAGAATTTCATGCTCAATTCAGAAAACTGATACTTTCACGTTTCATTACTATTACTAAACTACTAACAATACTATGACTAATCTGTTGCCTAACAGACCTAACAAAAAGAAACGTATAAAATAAACTAAGATAGAATTACAACAAACGAGATCGTTTCGAAAGAAACTGGGCATAACATGATAACAATAACAACAAAGTGCCATAAACATTGAATGAAACATCCAATTACACGTCAAAACCCGGGAAATTCGCTAAATAGTGATGCGCGGATGCTTGCTGTTCTTCATGTAATCATCGAGCTCAGCGTTGAGCTGAGCTTCGGAGATCGGCTCCGGCTGAGGGCGCTTCTTGCCGCGTCTCTTTGGCCCCTCGGGGGCATTCTCCTTGTCTTCGGAGTCCTTGGGCTTCTTGGTCCGCTTCCGCGTCGTCTTCTTGATGGTCTTGTTGGCGGTACCACCACCGTTCTTGGCTTCACGACCGCGGCGCTTCTTCTTTTCTTCCTTTGCCGGGACGGTGATGTAACGAGTCTCTATGACTACAGTTTTGCTTTGAGGCTTGTTACGGCGACGGCTGCGGGGGGAGCTCAGGACAATATCGGGCTTCGGACGGCTGCGGCTGGAGCTCAAGACGATATCGGGCTTCGGACCATGAGGCCTGTTGCGGCGACGACCACGACGGCCACCACGATCACCGTCAACGACATACTGAAAATACCAGTATTAGTCAAAACTCTGAAAAAAGCATATTTGAAAAGAACAAACCTCTATTATCTCGCGGCGACGGATCTTGCCGATATGATCGCGAGACTGTGGCCCGTGAGAGCTAACCCGACGCTCGGTAGTGCCCCTGCGAGGGGCATCGTCGTACTTGTACCCGGAGCGAAGACTGCGGCCCCTGAAGGTCGGGAAGCGAGGGCCATCGTCACGGTCACGCCGACCATTGGTAACCGGGGGCATCCAATTGCCGTACTCGTCGTACTGCGAATAAGAGGATCGCTGATGGCTCATCTTCCCAGCCTGAAATTTTCTACTAGCCGCGGATCTTCCACCACAGCTAGAAATACTCAACGCGGGGTTCAACCGGTATAATAGCTCCAAAGTACACACGTTATATAAGTTACATAGTATATTTGTCAACATAACAAAATGCTAGGGTCACACTAATCAATAAGAAACAAGCTCAAGTCCAACAAAACTTCAATATTCCTTGCGTTCAGGGATTTGCAGACCAACAATGTTAGCCGCTTCTTGGACGGTCTTCTCACCACCCTTGTAACGATGCTGGAGCTCTGCAAGTTGGCGAGTGGAGTGAAGGTAGGTGGCGTAGCTGGCAGCGATGTGTTCGACTTCGTTGGACCCTTTGCAAAGAATCTTAGAGGTGACTTGATGGCCGCGCATCTGCTCAGTCAGGAAACGGAACTCGGGAGAGTCGCGCGACAGCTTCTAAAATGACGATATTAGTGAAAACAGCTCAAAATTTATATATATTTGAAACGAAAAACGTACCCCCTTGGATCGTCGAAGTTCAGCGACGATTTTACGGAAGATCGGGATCGCCTTCGAGCTACGTTCGGCTGTAGACATCCTGGAAGCAGCGTTAGTGCGAAATCGAGCAAGAACGAAAAGTAACGAAGAAAGGAAAAGCAGTTGATGCTATGGACACTTCGCCAAGCTTTTTGCACAATTCGAAAACGAGTGTAACAGCTTTTGCTTTTAACAATGAAGACAATACACGTCATGTAACAAATAACCCACGACTATGAAATTAGCAACATAATTAGTATAATAGAGGGGGCAACGGGCAAACTGTCAACATTAACAGACCAAAACCCAAACAAGAAAGTTCAAGTTCGGCAAAGTTAGACAAACAGCTAGCAATGGGGAAAGACTGGCAGTAAATAATAACAATTAACAGTAAATTCTATCGGGGCCAGATAACAAGTATATAAAAACAATTGCACAAAAAGACTAACCCAACAAGTGAAGATTGAAAGAACAAAATGAGTCAAAGTGAATCAGCAGAAACAGAGATCAAACACTCGGAGCAGGAGGTGGAGGCTTGCCGGGTGGAAAGACCTCACGGAAACCACGAGGACTGTGGCCCAAGATGTGACGCCGGGGAGTTGTCGTCGTGACCGTTGTACCGTCGGCTTTCTTCCGTGACCTGAAGCTTATTGATAGAATTCAAGGCCTGATAAACTTTAGAAGAATGTCCGAACCCTTCTGTGCTTGGTGGGCTGAAAAACTTCTTCACAGCCTCGGGAGAATTTCTGGAGCTGGTTTCAAGAGGGGACACGATGGATCGACGCTTGATCGGTGTAGACGAGGTGCCAGGTTTTGGAGAATTTTGAGAAGTACTCCCTCTGCGCGGAATTTCAACACGAATAGGCGAAATCAAGGGCATTTGCCTATGTAGAATTTCGAGTTGAGCAAAGGAATCAAAGCGTCTCACTTGGGGCCTCGACCGTCGTTTTGGCGTGGCTGTCGAAGAGTCCGGGGTCGCTGTAGACTTGTCGGCGACGTTTTCATCCGTCGCAGCGACTTCCGGTGTCGACTTCACATCAGATGGTTTCAGCAACGCGGATTCATCAGCGACTTTCTCGACGATCATTACCTGGGTTTCGGGAACAATCTCCGCTGGTTTATCGGGCTTTGATGAAGTATCCTCAGGGTGCTCATCGATCGGCTCTTTGTGTTGAATCAGTAGCTTATTGACAAGCTTTTCAGTGATAGAATCCTGCGAAGCAAGAGACACCGAGTTCCCTGCGAACGTGTTCAGCCGAACTGGTGGTTGCGGCGATTCCTGGCTATTCTTCTTGACAACCTGTGCGGATAGACGACCCCAGATGGAAGTAGGTGGCTTCTTGTTGGTGACTGGAGAGCTCAGGGAGGCTGGCTGTGACTGTGTCTTGTCCACCCGAGGTTGAACCGTGCTAGCTTGAGTAGTGAAAGCTGTTGATTGTTGCGTCCGAGGAACTTTAGCCTGAGGCGGCGTGAACAATGATCGAACAGGTTCCCCAGTGCTGGTAGTCGAGGAATGAATGCGTTTAGCACCAGGAGCAGGAGAAGATTGCAGCTGCTGGGACGACACAACGACGACATCAGCGTCGGCGGTGGGGGCACGGCCAGCAAACTTGTCAGGATGGTGGATGGACCATTTCGGCAGAACTTCCCTTTTGTACTTATCAAGCTTCGGATCGACAGTGGTATCCCGATTTCCGAGGACTTTGCGGCAACTGGCTTCTTCGGGGCTGATACTTCCGGCAAAATGCCAAACTGGCAAGTTACTTCTCTTCAAATAAGGAGCGTATGTCGAGGGATACTCATCTGGGCGCTCGGTAAAGGCTACTTCTTTCTTCGACCTAAACAGAAACAGTGATTAGCAAAAGTATAGACGACCACTTTAAAAAAACCTACAAAGGACAGTAGACAATCTGGTACAAAAAGGTAAAATTTGCAGTCAGAAAGCCTTGAACATCTTCGTCGGTGATACCCGCGCTGAACTTCGCATTGAGATCTTGTTTTAACATTTTGACGAGATTAGTTCCACGGTTGCAATCAAAGAATTCAACGCCCTTCTTGAAACCGACTTTCGAGATTCCGGGAAAATAGTCGCAGCCCATAATGATGCACAAGTATCGAAACGTATCGAAGCTGAACTTCCGACGCATATAGCCTGAGAAGCAGAGTGGAAGCTTCGATAGTTCGTATACTTCACAGCTGCCGGTGTTCCAATTCAACTTGTAGATGAGCTGAAATCACAAAGTTAACAAAAATGTAACAACTATAACGTCAAATAACTAACCAAAGAACACCCAAAAAGGATCAAATCAGAATCATCGGTTACAACCGCATCAGCAATGTTGTGCTTCATAAGATAGGCCAGTTGAGCATCGGCTTCATAGGGCGCCACGAGTATGTCGACGTTGGGGATCTTGGAAAACTCGGCAATCGTGTGTTCGACAACAACACCAGTGATAGATGTAGCCGACTGGAAGTACTTGTAGGCTTCATTGCTGTTGCCTTGAAGTACCAGGGCCTCGGCTTTTTGGAGATTTGACTCGCGTCTGGAGGTGCGGGAGGCGTTCGTTCCCTGGAAAATGAAAATATTTATATAAATATATAAATTTGGTAAAGAAAATACTTACCCGCTTGGACGGAAGCGGTTGGCCATCGTATACCAGGATAACATGGCACTTGTGACGAAGAAGAAGGTCGATGTATCGGCGGACAAATGTGATGTAACTGAAAGATGGAAGTGAAGGACCCTCTTTTTGGGACCACCCCTCTGAGCGAGTGCGAGAGCCAGCGGCGGCCACCCGACACGCCTTGCCAGTCGTCGACACAACAATAAAAATTGAAACTGAGCTACTCTGCGCATGGTTGTTTATATAACATATGTAAAATTGTACAATTTTAAGCCGATATGCGAGCAAATTCATGCAAATTTATATATAAACTTCCCCCAAAAACCCAAAACAAAGAAACTCACAAGTCTGATGTCTCATTCCTCGCTACTTCCTTAGCACAACCCGAGAAGGCTCTGTGGAGGATACAGCTGATGTCTACGCCAATGGTCTTGCCGGCAAAGGCCTCGATGGATCCCTATAATCCGAGCGTGTGAGGCAACATTCGCCGAGGTAAAGCAAACAATGGATTAGGGCCCAAAAAAGATCGCTTACCGGACTGAAAGCCCGTTTCAGAGACGGCAACAGCGTCTTGATACCCATGGCTGCGATCCAGCTGGCACGAGAAGTGCCAAAATGCGGGAAAATACAGCGAAACTGGGCGAGAAAGGTAGGTATCCGCAGGGCCTCGAACGGTGCGCGCGAACAACCCGCAGCAAGAGCTTGGCGATATGTGCGGAACGATTGGCGCGTGTTTGAACTTGCTACTGTTGCGTGGACAATGGACGGTTATGATCGTCTTGACCGCCATCGGCGTTTTCGGCGCGCTTTTGCATCCTTGTCTTATCTGATTTCTGATCTATTTTGCTTCGCAAATACAAATACATAACCTCCACAATCCGATGCTATTGTCAATCCCACTCCTGGTGCCTGTCGACAGCCGCCGGCCCGCTGGCCGTATTGTACTATTTTTTCTCGCTATCCCTCAGAAGCAATGCCCAATTTGTCACAGCTGTGACAGTTTAACAATCACAGCAACAGCAGCAGACCATAAGCAGCGCCGTGTTGTCAGTTTTATGCGAATGGCATATTTATGGTGCAGCACCTTGGGCCATTCGCCATCATTGCCCCACTCGAGGACACCAGATGAGCGGTAATCTGGAGGTGTCTTTCATCAGATCTGTCGTCCGATGAGACGTTTCTATGCGCCGCGATTGCGCAAGGTGATCAGCCGTCGGCTCGGCGCTGCTGGAGTGTGGGCATCCTTCTTCGCAAGGCGAGGTCGATCAGCTTCGCCACGACGCCGACGACCTCCTGTGCCTTCACTTTGATTGGTTTTTTTCTAACTGCTTTCTTGGTCTTTTCCTTTTTTTGCTTAGAAAAAGAGTCCGTTAGATGGTACCGGTGGTGTCGTCCATTTATCGAGGCACACTCCTTTGGTTAGTTCTTTTTTGTCTTCGCGCCGACCAGCTAGGTCGATTCACCTCAAAAACAAAGGAACACTAACCGACTTCCTTCAAAATAGGCACCCTGGTTCGTGTCGTTTTGTTTTTACAGTAGTGTGGTAGTGCCGATGGCAATTTGTGGTTCACTTCACTGCTTCGGACGCTTTTTATCGAAACAGGCGCGAAGAACATGGCAGGCTGGTTGTCGCTTGACCGCGAGCTTGTCCTCACCCCGACCGAGCGCCTAATTAGGCGACAACGCGATTCTGTTTTCGGTCCAACTTCTCGCTGGCACCATTTTAGCATGTCGGAGAATGGCACTCCCCCTTTTTTCCAAGTGGTCACCAGTTAGTTGTTGAAGTTTTTTATGCCGCTTCACGCACACTTTCAACCACTTTTCTTGTCAGCGACAGCCCTCGTTCTTGACGAATTCCATTTAAAATGTTGCAAGCAAGAACAACGTAATAGCCATCCGTATGCGCGACACTGTTCCCAGCTGCCGTGTGCGCAAAGCTGCTCAAGCTAGCTAGCCCATGAAGCATTGAGCCTCCTGTGCCACGGGTTTCCCCTCTCGTTCCAAATGGCTTTTGCGCAGCAGCGCCGGCCCAAACCATTCGAACCGCCGCAGTTCATTTGTAGCCCGTTGTCCCCAGGATGTGGGTAGTCGGTAATTCTTGCGTTGACAGGGGCCTTCCGCTTGATGACCATGTCTGCACTGCCAATCCATGACCCTACCAGCGCCGTTCGCACTCATTTGTCGCCAAAACAATTGCGATTTGTCATGTTGGGTCGTGCCAATTTGGAAGCTACTGTTTTATTTCAGTTTCGCACCCTGAAACAGCCCCCATCATCCTGTTTCACTCCATAAGTGGCGGAATAATTTCAAACAAGGGATTTCGGCGTGCCTCTATTTGAATTTCCCGAACGTGTTCGCCGGTAGTGTTCAACTTGAAGTGCCCGGATTTGAGATAAACGTGTATTGTTCGCCCGCAAGTTAACTCTTTCCGGAGGGGTCAATTCCATTAGACATTGGATTAAAGAGTCCGTTGCCGCAGGGAATCACGAATACTCAATGTTCGCGGGGGGCCATTGTGTGAGCGCTTACGTTTTCCTTATGTAGCGCACTACCGTTACTGGTAAAACTGTGTGTGTGCTCGTCCTTCACCCAAGTCGATGTACATACCGTTCATCGACCACATCCGACAGTGCCTCTCCACCGCGGCGCGCCTCTTCTTCGGTGCCCAGGCATTTTTTCTCACAATACAACCGGCAATTGGTTCAGTTTACCGTTGCTTTGAATGCATTTGCCTTTTGTACTTTCATTTTTTTGTCTCTAAATGGTAACATAACATTATCTTTGAAGTGAAACTGTGATTCATTACACCTTCATGCGTTTTTGCTATGGAAATGTTTATTGACATTCCTTTGTTCGGGTGCTTTGATACAAAAACCTGCCTCTTCAATTTGCTCTCCCTTGTCAGTACGTACTTTTTCTGTTTTTATAGCTTCCGACGGTTGCCCAGAGTGACTTCCCGTTACTTTTTGCTCACTCCGGGATGTACGACCTCCCAACTTTTTCCATTATACTAGATATCATTGCGCGAGCCAAGTGGGGCGCCCCAAGTCCAGTACCTAGTAATCGATGGCCTTTATGTGCCTCTCTGTCACTATAGAGAGGGATATTACGCATATGCCCGCGGACCGGTGACAGAGGTCGCAGTCGGTTTCCGGTCAAGCTGCGCTGCCATCGATGGCGACGGCGACAGCCACACCCGCATGCTTTCTCGAGTGGACAACGTCTTTTTGACGCGAATTTTTAAGTATTTCACTAGTGCCTTCGCCTTTAACCCTACCGTTCTTATGTCGCGGTTCATTGCGTCCTGATTGCCGGGTCCAACCGATTCGGCACGGTTGAGAAGCCTAGCCGGCAACCAACTGAACCATATTGGCCGACTGACGATAATTAAGCCAAGGCTTCCTGCTTCGATGCCGTGCTTCCTCGGTGTAGAGAGTAAATCTGGACGATTGCAATTAATCAAAGCGATTTTGGAGCATTTTCATTTCTGTGAGCTCGCCTTACCACGGCAATTATGCCTCCTCCGACTTTACGTTATGGATGCGTGGTTAATTGACGAAATGACCGTGCTGCTGCCAACCTAGCGCGACCTTCGGGGCAGGCAAGCAGCCGTGACGCTTGGGTGGAAACAACATGCCGATCTCAAATGTCACTTGTTCGCCTCTTTTACCTCCTGAACGTCGTTCATCGTCGGCGAATGCGCATTTACGGCTCGTATTCTTGCATCGTCATGTTCGAACACTAAACACATCGAAGCCAGCCCCTTCGGCTTCCTCCTTTTTTGCCTCCCGGACATTTGCCTGATTCACAAAGAGTTATTATTATAGTCCTGACACTATAATCGATGTTTAGTTTGACGTTTTTTATGCCATTTCCGCGACAGCCTGCGTTGACAGTCTTTTTTCGGCGCCGTCCAGCTTACATCGATTATGAAGCCTAAGCGAACGGCACACCCCCCTTTAAAGACCCGCCCGTAATCGCTCCTCTGCGACTGATGTCTTTTTTGCAACCGGAGTTCGAAGCTCCCTTCCTCGCCCGGTGGCGTTTTGTCCTGCTTGTTGCTCTCTGCCCCACCCATTTTGCGATGGTCATCAGCTGTGAGGTTTGACGAATTTTAACCCCGATGGGCTTGTCTATATGGCCACCGGTCATTACGAACGTGCGCGATCGACCGTTTGGTTATTTTTTGTGCATCCACATTTATAAAAAGCCAGGTACTCACATAACTCGTCCCCAACTCTCGGCTATCCAGGTGGTTTGCTCCCGTCGATTGCGCTCTCCGATGGATTCGAGTTACTGTTCGTTTCCCAAATGTTTTTGTCATGAATCGCGATTGTTCATTGCGCGAAAAAGCGCCTCAGTAGTTCCAAAATTGGAGGGTTCACATTCCCTGGGGTGAAATCCCGGGCTTGTCGTCAGCCATCAACAACCGTACTCGTTTCCTTGCCCTCCTTTTTGGCGTCTTCCTTTTAGTTGTTCCAAGCTTTCTTGCGTGTCGTGATGAATTATGTTTTTTCGTTGTAAAAAGGCGTTTTGCTTACAAGATTTGTGGCTTGTCTGATGATTTACGTAAAGCGTGGTTTTAACGGCAGCCTCCCTTTTAGCGGTCAGAACCCTGGACAATCCAAGCCACCCCCATCAGGGACTTTGTCGGCGTTCGTCCATTTGTGGACGTGTTCGCCGTCTAGGCCCAAACAATGCATGATTCACCATTACCTGCCGTTTTCTTATTTTTACTGTTATTAGTACGATTCTGCCACTCATCCGACTATTCTGGTAAGTTTTCAGTTTGAAACCAAACCATATGGGAGCATTGTCATAAAATGTCAAGCTAAGTTGTCCATGTGTCATAATTGGTTTGATGTCCGTTGAATTAGCCTTATCGGACCAATTGATCGCGGAAACTTGGATGGGTTTAGGGGTGCGGTTGGTTGTACCAATCGACCTTAGGCATCTGATGTCTGCTGTCATTTGGCATCTCATTATCACGCATTGCCGGGGAATGCACTAAACTGTCACACAATAGTCACTGCGTATTTGTCAACTGCACATTAAGGGTATTAGGAGCACAAAGAGGGAAAAGACTTCTGACTAGCAGTGACCTCTTTTTACGACGATACCACTGTCTTTACTATTCCCACGAGCGCAGGAAGAAGAAGGTACATACTTGTTATCGCAACCCTGGGAAAATCATGATCGGGTTTACATTATCACATTTACATGTTTAGTTAGTGCCTCTGTTCGTGCGAAAGCCAAACAAGCCCAATTTTGGGCGCTGCTTGTGAACGCTGCCCGGCCGTCATAGAGTTTTTCATAAATTTGATCGTTTTTGTGCGAGCTTCTCGCTGCTACTGCACTGGAGCGCAAACCCGCGCCTTTGTAAGATGAAATTAGTTGTCATGGGTCGGAGCTAGCTTCGGCTTCTAGGTCTGGGTAATTCGGACCGAGTAGCTTCCTTTCATTCAGGAGCACAGCTTTTCTGCCGAATTGAATTTGGCATCAGAGCATTGGAGTCATTGAAAGGTCCGTTAGCGAACCTCCAGTCCGAGGGGCAATGCATCCCGGGGCCGCCGACGACAGCTCTCGACCGACATTGCGCGGCTCTCGTCGATTACGGCGACAGGACGAATTGAATTCGTTGAAGTCTTTGTTCGACTTTCACTGGCGGGAAATCCTTGGGAACGCGACAACTGGCACGCAATGCCTGAGATGGTTGCACCATTTGAGTGATCGTTAAAAAACAATTTCAATCAAGTACGGGGCTCGTTGCTCCATCCAGGCGGAAACGTTGCTACTGCGTTTAGTGACTTCTGACGACACCAATGTCCTGGGTGCACATTTTTAGTTTTTTCCGAGGCAAAAATAAAACAAGCCTATGGGATGGCGGCTTGCTATTTTTTGATAAATAGCATAGGCAGGTGTTGTGAACCCTGAAATTTGTGTCGTGCTGGGACATTTCATTTTTTGTGGGCCTGGGATGAAAAGAAAATTGTCAGGTTTGCTGATACATTGACGCCTACCCTCATACACGCGCTTTCCTACATGTATGGGATAGCAAGTGTGATTCATCTCGGCATGCCAGCTGGTTACAACAGTGCTGGAGAAGCGTCCGACAATCCTGGCTGATCCGATTAACTAGCGAACAGCGCTTCGTGCGCACCCACACTGGCGATTCTGTCTACCTCGGGGCGCTTAACGAGCGGGGCCATCCAGAGAGTCGTCGTTGTTCTGATTCCTGGTCTACTTTGATTCGCATAGGGAGAGGGGAGTGCGCATTGTGTACCTTGATAATGTATAATTACACGTTTCGGGAGGGCAAACAACGAGCGACTCCGAAGTTCTGACACTTTGACGAGTTGTGTCGCGCAGTTGGCGACAACATCGACAATTGCTGGAATAACACATTGAGGGACATTGAGTATCATTGTTAAAACGGCTTTTTATGAGGTTGCGTATTACACACGCCGGGTCTTGCCCGACGAAGCACTTCTTTTCTAAATGCATAAAAGAGGCGCCGCTGCAAGGTGCCATTTTATTGCCGGGGGGCATTGGAACGACCTTACTATTTGCGAAATACTTACTCGCCAATGGAAATGACTCAGGGATGTACATACGAGATATGCTTTTTCAGGCGAATCCGATGGCCAACATCCAGTCATTGTGGAACATCCACTCGACTCCATCGTTTTAAAAGATGATCCGGTGACGATGAAGTGCCGAGCCGAGGGACCAGGCCTCACATACACATGGTACAAAAACGGCACTAAACTTACATATGATAAGAACAGCCTGGTCCTTAAAGATGGCAGTTTATTTCTAGTTCATGCTGCTGGAGGTAATTTTTTTGCATTTAAACTATTTATAATGCGGGTTTGAGGGTTTATAAGCAATGAAAAGAGTCTTTATTTATGAATGAGCTAAGGATTGATGGCACTCTATCCTAGCCAGATGCTTGGTTGATTTAGTCTCAGGACGGGTGTCTCCACTTAAGCGAGCCGTGGTCATCGCTCGGTTTTCGTTTTCCTGAGATGCCGGACTCCATGGATAATTTACATGGCGACGGGAGTATGCCTGAGGGCACGACGACCCACGGCTAAAAGGAGTCATCCATAAAAGCAGAATGGGAGCGTTGACAACCGCCAGTGTCAATTTCAGGCGCTTGTTTAAAGCCTCTTTTGAAATTGCCAATAATGGGAGTCTCGAATTGCTTTCGACACCATCATAAGTAGACATGACCACCCAAGGGGGACTTGAATTAATGCAAAAAAGGGTACGAGGGACATGCTTTTACATTTGACTTTTTCAGATTCCCATGGCAAGGATTCCGAAGTTGGTAATTACTACTGTAATGCGAGTAATGAACATGGATTCGCCATATCGAATACGGCTACCGTTAGGATAGCCATGTTGAAAGAAGAATTTCGAGCGACACCACAATCAACTCAGGCTGTTGTCGGAACTCGGGTCATTCTGAGCTGTTTGCCACCTCGTGGACTTCCAGAACCTGTAGTTTCATGGCAGAAAGGCGACAACACTCTCCGAATCCAGGAAGATGGGCGCATGTCTATCCATCCTGCGGGCGATCTAGTCATTGAAAATGTTCAAAGATCGGATTCGGGTGTATATAAATGTGTTGCAACGAACATGGTTGATACGATCTTTTCGAATCCGGCCAATTTGATTGTTCAGGAACGACCTTACTTTACGGTATGTTGTTTTTTGCCATCTAGAATGGTTGGTAATGTTGTTATTTCAGAAGAAACCCGAAAACCAAACAGTCCAAGAAGGCGGATCCGTCGAATTCTTCTGCGAAGCTTCTGGCGAACCGCTTCCAAAGATCTCCTGGCGCAAACGCCATGGTCAGATGCCCATTGGTCGTGCTGAACTTCGACCCGGCGATGACGATTCGCGTTATGCCAGCCAAGCTTTGAGCATCAAGAAGGTTCGCCCATCCGATGCCGGCATCTACGTCTGTCAAAGCAAGAGCCCCGCAGGCAATGTCGACGTTGCTGTTCGATTGAACGTTTTGGCATCTCCAGAACTTTCAAAGATTCCAACCAATCAAACCGTCATTGCCGGTAAAACCGCCGAATTCGAATGCGAAGCCCAGGGTGATCCCAAACCAGGAATTGTCTGGACCAAACAAGCTGATCCGGTAAGCATTTTTCTTTTTATCGCATTTGCTTTTATCTATTTTAAGTCTTTACTGCTTGTCAAAAATTTTGATCTACATTTTGTTTGTTTAAAAAGCGATTGAATTTCCTCGTATTTGCCTTTACGTTAACCAACATGTGTTTTTCACATTGTAACCATATCATCTTGCAGACGTTCACAAAATACGCCGGCTTTTCCGACGAAAACGACCGAATTTACGCGAATGACGAGGGCCATTTGATAATCCGTAATGCCCACCCGACCGATAGTGGTACCTATACATGTGCCGCCATGAACTCGGTTACCTCCGTGTTTAGCAAGGCCCTTCTGCTTGTCACCGAAAAAGGTTTGTTTGCACTTTTTTGGTTCATTCCAGCTCTTTTCTCTCCGATTAGAATGTGTCACTTTCTTGTATTAACGGTCAATTGAACATGGCTTGATGGTCGGGGTCAGACCGCGTGTTATGCTGAAACATTTTTATCGTTTGACACCATCTTTGTCAAAATATTTTATCGTTGTCGATTCCGATGCACATTTTCCTTGTTTGGTTCTGACTTCTCGAATTTTTGTCGATTCAATGGCCTTTTCTGTTACATGAGTCAAAAAGGCGCAGAGACGCTGCTAATGTGGTTGTGGTAACCCCTCTTCACAGTCAACAAATCACGACGCTCCGCCAAAGTGGACACTAATCGTGCTTTCGTCAGTTTCCTGTCTTTAGTGTCCTTATATTTATGCAAATGGATGTTCAACCGTTTTTGATGGATCGTTAGTGCCGTGCTTTTTGGGTTCAAAGGTGCCCCCGCAAAAGCATAACGTCCTGCGCGATACGGCGCCCATCTGTTGGGTGTCTCGCACGTTCACCGCCTGTCTCCATCGTCTCTTTGTTTTTCCTGGGCCACGAAGAATGAATCCTTTCGTGCTCGAATTATGGCCTCTTAGAATGCGCGCAATCTGTTTCCCCGAAATTTGATCCGGCGACAACCACTTTTTTGTCTTTGAATAGATCCAAGTGCTGGTTGACAAGTTATTATTAGGCCGAAGCGCGCTAATAAAGCTAAAAAGGCTGTCATTTTCGATGGAGGGCCATGAGGGACTAGGACAAGGGCGTAGTCATTGTTGGCAGGAAGGAAGTCTAGATGCTGCGACACCGGCGCAGATGCTACTGTCCCCAAAAAGCTTCATTAGCATATCAATTGTGGCTCTTTTTTGTAGTGGTGGCTTAGCTATTTGATGTTTCTGTTAGCTTAGATGACGCTTTTTGCCCTTTTTGTTTCCATTTTAGTCTGCGGGAGGTGATATCGGCTCGACGACAAGCAATAGCTATTTGCAATCGTTTGATACACGAATGGCGCACGCGACACGCTCCGTGATCGAAGTATACCTTGGACAAACACTGTGCACCTCGAGTTCAGCGTGAATCACACGGTCATCTCCTCCGATGTTTGTGCCAACTCCACTTCGCATCAAGCATTACCAGTTGGGGCCGCTGTGCTTGCTTTCTTTGGGTTAGTATCGAGCCATGCGAGCTTCCACCGACGGACAGAAAGCAGTAACCGATAATTCTACGTATTCTTGTCGGCACAACATGTAGCCTTTCTCTTCTGCTTCACCGAATGTGTCGTTATGCATACTTTTTTCTTCTCCCGAAAAGTCGGTAGCATTACCCTCGTCAATGGCGCCAATACCGAAAAGACTCATATTGCTCTTAACGTGTCGGATTTTTTCCTTTTTACTTTTGCAATGAATAAGTGTTGCCTCCGGGGAGGACATCTACTAGCGCGCAATTTGCTCGGTACGCATCGGTCACCCACGCGGCTGGGCTGTCTTGTTTGTATAATGTTAATTTTGAGCCACGGGCACAAGTGGGCCTCAACTTAGACGACCACTGCATCCAGAAGTTGCAGCGGAAATCTGTACATTTCCTACCCCCATCCGGCATTTAGCCATAAATCGCCAATGAATTTCCCTTCCAATACGGCAGTATTTTTTTACTACCGGTGCAGCCCGTTAAGTTAAGACGACCTTGACTCAGATCTCGATAGTTTATGTAAGGTTTAGTTGTCCACACCATTGAAAGACTGTCTCCCCAGGAAGTGTTGGGGATTAATTCATTGTCTATTCTCTTCATTAAACCGTCGATGTTGCCTTTTTCGTATGCCCCATTGATTTTTGGCGTTGTCGGCAAAGTCGTCGATGACGACAGTATGCAGAGTCGCGCTTGATCCGCTCTCTTTGATCCGCTCGCTCTCGGTTCATTGAGGATTTCGGTGAGCTCCGCTACGTTGGCCTGCTGACTTCCTTTCAAAGAAGTGCCCCCCACTCCTGTTCCGCCCCATACATGGCCAGTGGTCATGCATGTTAACCCATGTCGTCGTCGTCAGACTACCGGTTTACCACCGTTTGTGATTATTTGGCACCTCGGCGGTTTATGGCGGGGGTCTTTGCATCCGTTGCCTTTAGCAAGTGCCGATATACCGCGTCAAGGGGTAGATGACCTTCGTTCGACCCCGCTAGACAAAGAACTAGCACTTTATAACATCGACATCGCAGGCATCGCCCGATCCATGTGCATCTATCTTTGTGGAGGCTCTGTAAATTCGATCCCCTCGTTCTCATGAGCAATGGTCCTGTTCGTTTGTGGAATAACATCCGCTTCGTTCCCACATCGCGACACTCTGTAATGTCCTTTTTAAGGCGCCAGCTGGCTGGTGCAATGAAAAGCGGACTTTTTTCTGTACTTTTTTTTCGAGGCGGCATAAGTCACAGGGAAAACCTTTTGCCGTCAGCGACATTTGGCTTAGCTTGTTTTACTACACCAGGTCCACTTCCTGCGGACACGCTTCTTTACATGTCGGTCCATTGTCCATCCGTTACTTTGCTTTAAGGCAATCACGCCCTTTTCATGTTGAAGCCACAAATTGGTTGCCCTTAGCTCTTTTGCCTCACACGCTGTCGGCCGTCGCTGTTTGGCGGCATGGCACATCTTATCACAAAAGCGCCGGTCATTTGACAGGTTTAGAGCCCCCTTTGCAGTGATTGCTAATTTGTGTTTCTCTTGGCCCTAAATTGATGACCCTCGGCCTTTCCCGAGGGCCGATCGCTGTGACCGGACAAGCTGGACAAGAGCTGTCCGTGTTTTGCCTCAACTCGGCGATCACTCTCCCGATGAGTCGGCTGCCACGGCCCCCACCTGCTTCCAATAAGCTGCTTGTCGTTCGCTTCTTCGACCCTTCCCTTCCTTCCTTCTCAGCCTGGAAATAATCGCTGCGTCAACCAAAGTAATGCTCATTCCGGCGCACCTCGAGCCGTTCCTTCCGATCGCAGATGGCTCTTTTTTTGCCTTCATCGTCTGGTGCCAGCCGATGAGGTGGAGACACGGTACCTTACCAAGATGCACAGAATCATTGCCACCATCTCTAAAGCGAACAGCCCTTTTTTCGTTCTTTGTTTTGACGACTGGTTCGTCCTCGGAGTGTCTGTTGCACAGTGGTTAAGTCAGTCGAAGTGTGGCACGCGATATCGTGCACGGACAGTACTCCCTCTTCCTTTTGTTATTTACGTTCGCGGACTTTCGCTTACTTTGATTTACGCGTTTTGTACGACTTTTATCTTCTGTTAAAAGTACTCTTATCTACTCCAGCGACGATTACCGGCGACCGCGTACACACGGGATTAACTGCCACCTTTGGCGAGCTCACATTGATGGCAGCTCGTCGACGGGTAGATTTTCTGTCGTCTGTGGCATGCGAATAGTTCTGATGGTCTTTAACATATTCCTTAACTTGACAACGGCTTTGTCGTTGTCGTGCCTTAGCAGTCCCGAGGGATGCATGAACGGAAGTGAGACATTTTATCGTTTTGAAAAGAGCTGGGATGGGAATTGGTTTCAATTTAAATTATTCGATTTAATGTGATTCTTTTAGCCGATCCAAACGTCTTCCCACCACCAGTGATTGAACATGGACCTCAAAACCAGACCCTATTGTTGGGCGACATGGCAATGTTGCCCTGCCGAGTTATCGGGCGTATTACACCTGAAATTATTTGGCTCCATGATAGTAAGCCGATACCGTTCTCCGGCGAAGGCTATGACGAACGATTCGAATTGCTTTCTACCGGTGCATTACGAATCAATGGATTGACGTGAGTTATTCGATGACGAATTTGATTGAACGTTGTGTAATTGATTGATTTTAGGAAAGCGGACAATGGAATCTACACCTGCCGAGCAAGGAACAACGATGGTGAAGCCTCTTGGTCAGCGTCCCTCGCCGTCGAGGACCATACAAACCCTGCGGCGTTCCATCGGATGGATGACAATTCGAAATTCCCGTCGCATCCGAGTCAACCCATTGTTACGAACGTCACCACTGATACCGTCGATCTCGAGTGGCAGCCTCCCGATAAAGTGGGCTCGTCAACGATCGTCGGCTACCTCATCCAGTACTGGTCACCCGAATTAGGCAACACTTGGCTCAATGTCAATGAAGTCATATCGACGACACGATTTAAAGTTCGACATCTCCATCCCGGCTACACTTATGTTTTCCTCGTGCGAGCGGAGAACAAACAAGGCATCGGGCCGCCGTCGGACACGACCAAACCCATTGTCATGAAAGCTGACTACCAGGACGAAGGCGACTCCGACAGCGATCAGTCATGGAATCGTGCATCCGCTGGCTCCTTGGTCAAGTTGACGTCGGTCCAAGCGTTGAACCATTCTTCAATCGAGTTGAAATGGGAACTGGAGCACTTTGAGCCTCTCATTGACGGGTTTTACATTAAATGGCGGGGTCCACCGATCGTCGGCAGTCACAAAAACTGGATCAACGTCACAAGCGCGAGGCAGACTACGTACATCGTCGGCGATTTGAAACCTTTCACGTACTACGAGTTCTTCCTTGTACCGTATCATGCAAACAAGCCCGGCACATTGTCGAACTCGATCGGTGCAACGACGATGGAGGCTCCTCCATCAATGCCTCCGACTAATGTCCGAGTGCGCATGACTGCGATTAACACTTTGCATGTTATGTGGAAGCCGCCACCGCAGGAAGCAATCAATGGCGTTCTCAAGGGTTTCCGAGTCACAGTGAGCTCCAATATTCCGGACCATTCTGTTCGAAACATCACGACAAACGAACGAGCAACCAGCATTACATTGTTTAACCTAGCGCGCGATGCCACCTACCGGATTAAGTTGGCTGCCGAGAACAATGCCGGCGTCGGTGAATACCACGTTAGCGACCCAATCGTGATTAACAATGCCACTCTACAACGACACCTTAAGCTGACAGCGGATGAGCTGGAAAGAATTCGAAATAATGGAAGCTTCGTTGAGCGGAACAAAATACAAATAATCGCGCTCATTATTGTCTTTTTGACGGTTGTCGTCGTGACAGTCGTGTTCATTTGCCTGCTTCAACGCTGTCGACACCGTAATGAGAAAGGTGGCACTGCTGTTTCATACAATCAGAGTCACCAGCCGTTAAGTGATGCGTATGTGGCTTATCCGCCGCAACAGATGTACATGGATGCCTACCCTTCACCTCACAATGCCCTGCCCAACCGCCAGAATACGGTGTTCCAACCGACATTACCTCATCGAAACAACCCGAACTACCACTTTTCCCCATCTGAAAGCACGTATTCACAGATTCTGGATACTGGCAGCAACTATTACGGACAGCAAGAAGATGGTGCACTTTACTCGGTGGGATATTGCGCTTTGAACGACCCTGCATCACAAAATCGAGTTCCGCCAGTGCCATCGTACCCTCCACCGCCACTATCGCATGTCTACAACAGCCAGAAGGTGTATAACGATGCAAGGAGACATCTTGGCGCCTCAATGGACCATCATTTGGATAATAATGTGGGGTTTCACGACTCACATGAGATGGTCGAACAGCGTGGCAATGGCGGGCCCTTCTACTCCGCAAGAACGGGTGCCAGCACGTCGGGCTCTCACAAGTCAGATAGCCCACATACTGAGGTATCTGTGCTGAATTCGTATAATAGCGCCGGTCGCCGAGCAAGAACACTTAATCGAGGCAGTCCGCCGAGGAACATCCTTGACTTTGTGCCGCCGCCACCTCCGCTTGAGCAAGAACGAGGGTATGCGAGTAGTTATCCCAGAGGTGACTACGGCCAGGGGAAGATATACATGCAACCTGCTGATGGAGCCCCGAAGGATACGTATATCCCGATAAGTGAGGACCAATCGCATTATCCTCAAGCAAAGATTGTGAGGAATCGGTCTCGACAAGGCTATCTCGAGAGTGGCCGAAGATCCCGTGGTACCGATGAAGACACCAGTCAAAGGTCGTCGCTCATTGCCGCGGCAGATGAGGAAGAAGAAGCCGCCCAGCAAACTGAAAAGACTCGTCGAGCCTATGAATCCGACGACGAAGTCAACATGCCTCAGAGTGACATAAACGGGTCTTTCGCTAACCGACATGTGCCTTACATGGGGCGTCTAGCCAAAAACAACAGTACGAGTCGTAAGTTTTTCTTACTTTAACCTATTTCATTTTCACTTCCGGAGGGATGTTTATCGTTATCGATCCTTTTAACTTACGCAGTTATTTTTACAACCACGCCTATTTGCAGATGAAATTGGCGGGCTTCCTCGAAGGCCAACTACACAACAACGAGCCACTGCCGACTGCGTATAACCGGACAACAAACAACAATCGATGAGACTCCGGACGTTTTATGTATGCTACGCTCTTTTAGAGCGCGCTGGCCGTTTTTCGTTTTCCTCTTTATTTTTCATGCACCTTTACCAAAAAATTGGGTTGACTTGCCATTGGCTCCACATCGGGTATCCTTCTTGCGGTCCTTGTCGAAACTCAACAGAGTCTAAATACCTTTCGTTTCGATTTTTAGTTTTTTTTTACATGCATATTGTCAACCTTAACTTTGCTCATGTGATCTCAAAATGCTTTTGTCCTGCTTTGCAAACCGCAAGGACATTGAGTGCGAGACTTGCTTGCGCGACCTTCCTCAAGGATAGTTTGTTACAAAACGAATTTAATTTGGTTTCTGCTTACCGCGTGTTTGTTGTTTCGTAGCTGAAACTGCTAAATAAAGATTGCTATTCAAATAACTTGAATACGTGTTTTTATTGAAATTGATCATAACAAGCGGGTATTTTTCATCCTTTGATTACTGACAGTTGTAAATGACATGAAAAGACTATTAAAAATATCTCACATTCCACAGATGGTAAAACGTATGACACGATATTGGAACCCGCCTCAACCTGAGACGGAATCCGACGTCCCTGACGACTTCCATGTTGCCACAGAAGTGCGAAGTGCAGCCAAATCAGCCCGATCAATGAGGTTGTTTTTCGAAAAAGCACGACCAATTCAAGTCGATGATGTCCTCTGGTTTGTTTGCTTCGCGCTCACTATGGTCATCCTTGATGTTCCTAACGTACTTTTATTCCATCACAAGGTCAACTGGTTCGTTGGAATCCTACGCATTAATGACGTTACTCAAAATCCTTCCTTTAGGGGATATCTAACAGCTTGCGGGAGTGTGATCATATTTGTTCACGCTATCGGATTGGGTCTACGCATCGCCAACAGGAAACACCAAGCTATCAAACCAGTTTACGCCGGCCTTGTCGCGCTTTTTGGCGTCATCGTAGCTACATTTTTGTAGGTTTTTAATCCTCTAAACCTCAGAAAAACTGATTAAATGTTTATCATTTTAGTTTCTCGCTCGCCGTATGGCCAATCTACAACGTTTGGTCCATCTTCATCGCGTTTGTGACAACCATGACATACATTGCTGTTATTTCCATCGTTTGATTGACATAAGTCAATGAAAACACAAGATATTTGTACTGTAGTCGATCCTCATCTTTCACTTCCATTATGGGTTTCTCGTAGTATTATGTAGTTTCGAACGAATCTTTTATTTGATAGTTGTATGTCACTTTATATTAAGGCAGTATATAGTATTGCCGCGCTTTCCCCTGATGAATAAAAACATTACCAATCATAACAACAAAAACAAATGAGGTAGTTTTGCAAAAATTAGTAACGGTATTCGCTAGCGGGGGCCGCCTGGGCGACGGCTTCATCGGCGTTGTAGCTCTGGGCAGGAGCAGGGGCGGCCAATTCTGGCTGATAGCTGTTGTCAACAGGTGCGGATTCAACTGGGGCAGCGTTGTTTTCATAGCCTTGAATGGCACCAGGTGCGGCTTCAGCTGGGGCGGCTTCGACGGGGGCAGCGCTGTTGTCGTAGCCTTGATTGGCAGCAGGGGCAGCTTCAACGGGAGCAGCAGCGTTGTTGTCGTAACCCTGGTTGGAAGCAGCAGGGGCGGCAGGAACGGAGTTCTCATCGTATTCCTGGTCGCGATCGGCTTCGACGGCTTCCTCTTCGGGAGCCGGAACAGGGGCGGCAGGAGCGACTTCAGCGGCGGCAACAGGGGCAGCGATGGGCGCACCTTGTTGGGGATCAGCGTACTGGCCGACACCGGAACCGACGGAGGGGGCAACGTAACCGCCTTGAGGGGCGAATCCGCCTTGTTGTTGACCGACGAACTGTTGCTGTTGAGCGGGCTGGGCATAAGCGCCACCAGCACCAGCTCCGGGAGCCCAGGCGGAAGCCGGAGCGGGAGCGAAGACGGGAGCAGGTGCGTAGACGGGGGCAGGAGCGCCGTATCCAGCACCAGGGGCGACAGCATAGCCAGCAGCAGCCGGTGGAGCTACGTAGGCAGCAGGTGCCGGAGCTACAGCATAAGCAGGTCCGGCAGCCGAGGCTCTACCACAAACTGGAGCACTTGTGCATGAAGGCTGAGCCGGAGGGCAGCATCCGGGGCTACCACCACCAATGCAAGCCATAGCCGGGGAGGCCAAAAGCATTAAACCAAGAATTTTCTAAAAACTTTTTCTTCTTAGTTGATCTTTAGCCATTTTAGATAATCAAAAAACCTACAGCGATCATTTTTCCAAAGAGCCGATTTAGCTAGATTAACTGACTGACAGCACTTCAGAATGCAACTTCCGTTTTATATGCCCTACCCATAGCTATTGGTATCTATCAACTGATTCCACGCCCAACGGCATGTGTTTCTTTGCCCGACGTAAAACATTGCTTCCTTCTCAGAGGATGGGCTAAGATCAATGCATGCACATGCGAACTTGACTGATTCCTACGCGATATTAGCGCGCGACCGACCGGATAACTAGTCTTTTTTTCGTCACTGATGACAACTACTACGGGATTGAAACTCCATTTATTGCGATGACAAAGTCGGTTGACACTGGCGTATAACACCTACCATGACGAAAGACATACGAGTAAAAGAAAAAAAACGGGAAATAAAACTGAATGAAAGTAGTCTCGGCGTGTAACTTTAAAATGTTGGCACGTTCGGTGCGGTCAGCACCGGTTTAGTTGCGCACACCATAAAGCTTCAACGACTTGTTCGTCGACGAAAACGGCCAATTCGTTGATTTTACGATCGGTCAGTTGGAAACACTGTTCTGCCACTTCGGCTTCCGCAATCCGAGCACATGTCGCATTGGCGAAGGCTGAGATTTCTGATTTAGCCGAGATTGCGTAGCTCTTCGCATTGTTTAACATGCGTTCACAAAAAAGACAGGTCAGACGCTTGCTCTGAAAAGCGTGAAACATGTGTTTTAAAACCGGTTGAAACATATAACTTTTTTTAACTTGCCTTTTCGGCATCGGCTGTAGTGTTTGTCACGGTTGTCTCCGTTTCGGGAAGCGAACTTGACACTTTGTTTGCGAGTTCCTTGAAATCTGGAATTTGATAATTCTCAACGTATGTTTCAATAATCGAGACGGTCGATGTTGGCTGTGTTGAAGGCACTGGTTCAGGCGTGGTGGTGGGCATCACTTTTGGTTCGATCTTTTCCATAGATGGAATCACAGGATAAGGCCTACGGCGCTCTTCAAAGGGACTCGGACTAGTCAGGATGTTTTGGACCGCCGGAAAACGCGTCGTTGACGTCATCTTATACGGTACTGCTTTGCTCACAGGTCTAGTGGTATCGGCAGGGATTGGTGGTTTGGACGGTTTAATATTGGCGGTGGTGGATTTCTGGGCTTCTTTGATGTTTTCAGCTATGAGTCGCTCATTGACGAAGGGGCTGTCTGGGTCACAGAGTTTCAGCATTTCACAAATGTTGCGGATCGGCATGTCATATGCGAGTGATACGTAGATTTGGGGGAGACTGTCGTCGATAAAGGTGAAACATTGTGCCTAAATTTGTCAACTTTTCAAACTGGGGTGGCTGAATTTGGGAACTTACTCTAAAAACTGGCGGAATCTGATGGCATTTGTCATTTAGAACCAGCCGAAGTTGATTTTGACTGAGACCGACGCGTTGTTTTGTCACTGCCAAGACTTGGGCACACAAGAAGCAGCCTAGGTTTGAAGATCTTTCTGTCTTTTCTGGCACTCTGAATAATTTTGACTTAAATTTATAACTGTTTGAAAATGTCTAGCTTACTCCTCAACTTCGGAGATCGAATTGGAGTCAACAATATGTCGCTGAACAAAATTATCTCTTTCACTTTGGCTAAAAAGGTTGAAAGCGGCAATCGAATACGCACAACCTAGAAAATTATCCTTAAAACTGTCCAAATCTTTGAATTATTTCAACTTACAGCTCCAAACAAAAACGTAAAATAGCCCAAAGGCGCCGCTTGGGAGACAACGCATGTCGGCTCCTGGAGGATTAGACCGTCGGTTCCAAAACTGATCTTTCTGCGGCTTCGATAGATCTCGCGAGTTGTAATCCCGTTCTCGTTGAAATTGAAACTGGCGTGGCTTTCAAGTGGTGAAGTGGTTGGGCCTTACGCCGCGGAGAAGGAAGCTAACGGCGGTTTCAATCGCACTCGAAACAGTGCGAATTGCGTTCGTCACGCCGTGAGCCGAGGCCTGAACGCCGTCGTCGAGTATCTCTTTTCGATTGGTGGGGCGCCGCCAAGGGCTACACGAGTGAATCAACAAGCAGATCGGCCGGCGGCGATCGAGAAACGGAGGTGGTAATATCTGCACCTCGAGGCTCGAGACTACACTAGCATATCTATCGCTTGTGGCGATGGTCAACGACCCCCCGACGGAAAGACAGTCAACCACCGATTTAGATGCGTCGCCGACGATAAATTTGAGCTACCATCTTTTGACAGTTGTTTTTCGGTTTTGATTGTTAGCCAAGTGCTATGATCGGACGGATGAAAGGAGACAATGGACAAAAGGAGTAATTTCCGTGTCGATAGACCGTCAAATGTCGCATTTGTAAATAGATCTGGGCTACCCATTTATTTGTTCAAAGGTGTCAAATCTTGATTTTCACCGCTTTTGGGATCCTCTTGGCTACCGTTTAACCACGGAAATTTTAGTCAGCATGAATGCCTTTTTAATTTTAAAAACTGGGTGTCCGATGAATCACGATCGAATAAAAGATAATCTCAGTCAGCTTTTTCAATGTCGCTGCGCAATAGGTACGGAAACTGGATAGTTTTGAAACAATTGCATTGCGTGTAAGCAAATATGCGGATGTCCAAAATGAAAAAGTCACAGCAGGAAGCCTATTCTACTTTATAAAGACACCCTGCAAAATCAACCTCAACATCAACCAAACAAAAGATAGATACATCTAGGCATTTTCAACTGCTTTCTTCGAGCCGAACAACGATTTGAAGAAGCCTTCCTTCGGGGCGCCGAGGCCAATGACGTTACGGGTCGCGTCTGAGTTCGTTTCTTCCAGCTGCTTCAAACCGAGGCCGAACATACCCGTTTTGTAGTTGTTGGGGAAGTCAGTGATGTGCTTGTTCTCGAGGAGTTCGTTTAGAGCTGAAAGAGGATTGGATTTGAAAAATTTATATATAATCAAAACCAACCCTTCAATCGCCGCTCGCACAGGGCCATCGGCGGAGGCGTCGGGGTCTGTTTGAAGGCAATGTTGACCTGATTTTGCAGATACGGCAACAAGTTCCTCGCTTCACCTTTGTGAGGGTCCCGGGGCCATTTTGCGATGGCACGCATAAAGTTTTTATACATGTAAGCCATGTTGAGAGGATCTGCGGAAGCAAATCGCTTTCCTTGAACTGCATCTTTTTTTCTTCCTGCGTTTGACGTTGGACACACTACGCCAACAAAATTCAACACCTTTATCACCGCTGCTTTTTCACACAATTGCGAGTGTAAAAACACGTTCCCTCGCCCCCTCTGTGCAAAGTGTGCTGTAGTGTAATAAATAGTTTATTTGCATCTCTCACTCTTTTTTTCAACCGTAGTATCAGTCACTTCCCTAAATTAGTTGCATCAATAAGTTGGTTAATCATGATTATCGTTAGTCAGTTAATAAATCATGATCGTCGTCACAGTAATTTGAAGAAATTGAAAGCCATGTACGTATTGACCTCGTATATATCACCCGCGGATTTAGTTGATCTCGCTGACCTTGGACCCGAGTTCTGCTATCTTACAGAACCAATACTTTCTACTGCGGTTTATGTCGTCCTGTGAAAGTTGTTCGAAAATATAAGGATTCTCAAAGTTTTCTTCGTTCAGTTGCTGAAAAGGTAAAGTTAAAGACAAAAGCGCAGTTAACAGGGGTGCAATCAAACCTTGAAAATACCCTTGATAAATTCGATAAGATAGACACCGCAGTCGCCATTAATGTCCATTTTCGGACAGGGAGGCATCTCTATTGGGAGATGCTCCAGGCCCATCGCAGCGGCTATGTTGTCTGCGAGCTGCAAGGAAAGAAAGATGTTATATTTTTGTCGCAAAAAGTGTAGTAAAAACGTACCAATTGCAATGTGCTATCAACAACTGATGGCCGCGAATCAAGAAACACGAAGCCTCTACGACGTGGATCGTAAACGAGCAATGACCAATGGGTACCTCCACCGATCATTGAGGGATTCATGTTGTCATTGACGAGGAAAAAGTTGTAGCGTTTGCTGGAGAGGCCTATATCTTGCACAGCCTGCTCCATTGGATTGATAAATTTGATGCACTCGGTGACAGCAGCAGCTAAGACTTCGACCATGTTACGTTTGTCGTCACTGATAAGTTCATCGCGCAAAAACTGAGCAGCAAACGTAACGACGGCGTCGGTGAGCCATCCACGCCGACGCAGCGAGTACTGATCGGATGCGAATAGGTCGACACTGTCATAACTTAACACTTTAATATCACCTCGGATCCGGCGTTCTGGGGCATATACGATAGGATGGTTCATGTTAGGCATACTTCAATACTTCAAACCCTGCCCGACGATCAAGGCTCTATAGAACCTGCAAAACAAGGTCGCGTGACTCAGTCCAACATCACATGCAAGTGAGAGGGTCTCAAGGGACGCGAAAAACATAATACATTGACCACTTTTTAGGCCAATGACACAAAACGAAGTTAACTTTTTATATAATATAAATGGGCGCAGATTCGACGTAACGATTGGACACGTATTCAGCGTAATCCCGAGCAAATTTGCAGAAAATGACGACACATAACCGCCCTCTCAACGCGCGACGATGAACGAACGCGACCGACCCGACATGCAGTTGAAGGGCCGCCGATATTCCGCGTAGGAGAGAGTTTCGGTTTGATTAAGATTATGCTCTACGAAATGAATAACACATAACAGTTACCGCAAATCGATAAATGTGGGCGATTTCTGCATAATTGACACAAGGCGAGAGAGAAGGCAAATCAAAGGGGGCATGCGGCGCATTCTCTGCCACGGCTAGCAAGCTAGTAGTGTGTCTAGCTGTGTAGCTTGCGCTGCAGTGTAAAACGGCTAAATGTATCTCTAGGCCATGACGCATTGGCCTGACAGCGCTTGGGGAGCGTCATTAAAAGCTGATAAACGCAACAAACACCATGAAAAAAGGTTGAACATAACATAAGTTAGCTTTCATTGAACATTGGTGCTAAATGTGTAACGCCAACAAGTATTAAATCCATCTTTATTTATCGCGTTTAGTTAGTTATGTTACAATTCGAATATATCAAAGCTAATAGTACCCGCACGTTTTCTTAGCTGAGTACTGATTGCTTATCAGACATTTAGGTAAGGTTCAGTACTCGTGAGATCGTCGGTCTCATCACTGGAAGAACATCCCTGAATGTCGTCACATGGCAGAAGCGCGTATCTTTCTTGGAGTGTTCTAGTTTTGGGGAAGTGATGTCCATTACCGAGACTGAAATGGAATAACAGTTATTCCCCTGATACGAAACTACGAGAAGCGAAAACAAAGTAAAGTTACAATAAGCATATTGGGAAAAACAAAGGGTAAACGAGAAGGAAAACTGACAGGTTTGAGCGTTAATGGAATGTAATTGTTCTGGGAAGAGTAACTAGATGCGCATGGCAGTCGATTCCGATGTTGTCGACGATGGCACAAGGGACACAGCCGCCCTGGGTGGAGAATATCCGTCATGTTTTGTAGGATTACTGGAGGCAACTAGTGGCGGGGCTTTAATCCGGCCATTAGCCGCTGGCATTGTGTCGGCGGAGAAAAAGCTTCGCGTAGGACTAACAGGTTGATTGGAAGTTGGTGGTCTCGAATTCGGAGAATAAGAGCCATTGGTTTGGCCGTTTTCGATATAGGCAAACATGTTGGAGCCATTAGCTAGGTATCGTGCAACTGCACCACTGCCTAATGGGAACTTTGCGCCAGTGCCAACACTAAATGATAGACAGGCACATAACAAAAATGCTTGAATTTAAAACTAAATTTTGAAATAAGCGACGACAAACCTGGAGAAAACTGGGAAAGGCCAGAGCCATGGGTTAGTTCCGAAGACTTGCACAAAGTTCTGAGCGCAGCCGAGGTTGAAGGCCTTGGAATTGGGGCCGGTTTCCAAGATTGGTGGTCGAGCAGATTCTGAAATACGGTACAATAAGTAAAAAATAAGTAAGTGTGTTGAAAACTTACCAATCGTGGTTAAATTCTTAGCAATCAAATAAATATGGAAGAAAAGAAGTATGGCCATAGATACACCAAAAACGCCAGCGGCAAAGAACATCGCAACCACTTGGATTGGAGCGCGATGGGCAGCATACCGCAAAACGTCAATGATTGTCGGAAGAGAAGTTGCACTGCCCCAAAGGCACCACAATACACCGTACAGAAGGAAGAGGATGAAGGCTTTGTAGTTGGCGTAGTGGACGCAGTTATTCACCCAGACGCAATGGTGATCGTACTTCCTGAAATGATGTTGTAAAGAAATGTTATAAACGGTAGTAATGACTTACAGTACACATCGATTGCACAACGAACAGTGACACGCACGATCTGGTTTGATGATTTGACAGTGCTTACAGAATCGAATATCTGAAATTAAACCGCTTATATTTGAAAAATAACATCAAAATTGGAACTCACTTCCATGATGATCATAGGTTTTGACTCGCACACCGGCTTCTGTAGCGAAGTTCTTCAGGGTATTGTTGAGCTCTTCGATGGTAGTGGCAGCCCTGAGCTCTGGGACGAGTTCGTCGGCGAACATGTACTAAAGACAAAAAAGTTATTATAGAATTGCTAATAAACTGGTAAAACATACCTCCTCAGGAGGACTAGCAATTTTGCAGCTGATCGTCATGAAATAGCTGAATGCGAACAGTACTGCCAACACGTTAAATATTACTCCGAAGAAAACTTTGAATACCCAGGAATCCACAATGTCTGAAATTATACGATTGAACTTTTGTAATGCAGTAAAAAAGTTCCTTACCAACTAAGAAAATAACATTATAAACGTAAGTGGCCCAAATCGAGAGCGCAATGACGATTATTACCGGAACCCATTTGAGCGACCATGCTCCTGCCCGTACGATGCGAGTTAGTGTGGAGGCCATGCCTGAAACGTACAAAAGATTGAGCTGTAATCCAATTATACAAAAAAAAACAGGATGAATTTCAAAAGCGTCGAGTACAAAAACACGATTCATCACCAAAATAACGATTATCGACAGTGACATTTTCCCGCAGCACAAAAGGGGTTAGAAGAATTGTCTGCATTATCAGCGCTGCACCCTATGAGGTAAAAAACTTAAAGACGGTCATAAATTCGCATTAAAACAGGCTAGTCGTATAGCACGAAAGGCATTTTCCGAGCCGTTTAAAGTCACTAGTGGTAAACGGCTCGATGGCACACCACTAAAAGCAATTTACGCCGTCAACTTCAGTAATAACGAAAAGCCGGCTAGAAGCCTTAATTAACGTTTTGAGCTGAGTACCTCTGACCGATTATCGTAATATTTATATGCGCACGCCAACTACCACCAATTCTATGAACAAGGTTGTACTATACGATGGGCTTAAAGGTTACTTACTACAAAGTAAATGCCTCGGGGCGGAAGCACGAATTTGTGTTAGTAATGGTAAACCGACAAGAACAAACTACTAACTCAGCAGCTTTCGAAATATATAAAGCACTCAAGGAACAAAAAGGGTGCTTAACGCGAGAGTTAAGTAGATGAAACAAAAAGAGAATTATACGCTTATTAGATGAGACTTTCATCTAAAACAAAACGCTATTCATTGAATCTTCTTCTTTTCAAAAAATTGAATGGACCGTTTTAATTATTTTTATATAAAATTCAAAGAGGCAAAGTCATAATGATATCAATGAACTTTAATTGGAATCATTAAAAGACAAATGGAGAAACGCTATGTGCTTAGCGGTTTTAAAAGACAGACGGCTTGGGGCACGGAAGGAAGTGCGGCGAAACTGCGAACAGTCAATTACTTTGCATTGCGGCTATCGTTAGACAACAAAAGCGAACGAACTAGCTGGCTAACCTCTCAGAAAGCTAGCATGCTAGACAGCATGGCTGCCAGCCATGAAAGTGTAAAGATAATAGCAGCGTAACCATGGTAAGACAGCTGAAACAAACCCTCAGGGCACGACTAACGCGTTCCCACTGGGCGACCGCCACCGGCGTTTATGGCTGACTCATTCGAATGCGAGGGGGAACCAGCAAATGTGCGCGGACCGCCGTGATTGCGTTTTTTTTCGTCTTCTCGGCAAGACCATCGATTGGTGCTGCGCTCGCTCATACACAGACATGGACGATGACTGGTAGAAAGTCGCTTTGGTTTTTAGAAATCGGGTTTGAAATTCAACTCAAAAGTTTAAAAGTATCAGTTTTTACGTTGCGAATGATGACTCGGCGTTGACTGATGCAGTTTTGGTCGTAAAATGGCAGTTTTTTGTCATGCTTCTCGAAAAATATATATAAAATTTGCATCGTTCAAAAAACTTCAAAATGGACAACGGCTTCTCCTTGCAAAACTTATACTCTATCTATTTGTCAGTTTCTATCAAATAGCATCACATTAAAAAACGCCTTGAAATGTAATATTGGTGCTTTTTCTAAGCCGTTTTCAAAATCAGTTGCTCACTCCAGTTTATATATATTTTATGGGTGAAACCTCCACAGACTTGTCCTACCAACCCGCATTTATCAAAATTTATTGTAACATCCATAAAAACAAACATGTCTCGTCGCATTTAGTCAGTGTCCTCGCCATCTTCTTCGTCCTCGACCTCTTCGTCATCGTCAATGTCGTCGTCGTCGTTCTGAGCATCATCATCCACGGCCGCTCCTTCGTGTTCATACGATGTTTCATAAAAACTTATTCGCCCCTCCGCATCCTTTGACACCGAAACGTTAATATTTTCGTATCTTGACAGTCGCTTTTCGAGCCAGATGACTCTCTCCATAAGCTTCGATGTTTGGTTTGTTTGTTCTGCGATTACTCTTGCTAACCTTAAGTACACGCTTTACACTCAATTTGAACACACCAATTTCAAATTACCTTGTTTGCATTTGAGTCATGTGGTTTTGAAGTTGTAACGCTAATTCCTCGGCAGTTTTGTGTTCGTGGGGCGCATCTTCATCGAGCATGTTGTCTTTCCTGAGTATTTCTCTACCCTGAAATGTGTCGCGGGGTAAATGGCATGGCATTTGAATTTTGAAGGGAAAGGTTACCTTTTGAATTAGTACTTTCTTTGCCTCGGGGAATTCCCTCAAAGCCTCCCACAAGTTGTCTTTTGAAAGTGCAAAGAGATCGGAATAGCCGACTGATCGGATGTTCGCTGACCTTCTGTTTCCTTGCTTGTTACCTGGAATAACAATTGTGGCCTCAGGGGATATGTCCATGTCCAAGTACAAGTTATTAGAGGTGAGTGAGTCAAAGACCATCCTACTCACCTGCGATATTTAAAATGCTTAGTTCACCGAATACGTGACCTTCGCCAAGAGATGTAAAAGCTGTTGTACCTTCATCACTAACAACCTAAAAATGAAAATAAGTGTGAAATGGATCCAGTTTAAGAGTAACACACTTCTAATTTTCCTCTTTTAACAATGTACATCTCTCGGCCAATGTCTCCTTTTCGACAAACGTAGTCACCTGGACTAAATACCTGAACATGATGACAGTTAGCATGTTTAAACTCTAAATCATACAACCAACCTGTAATTCCAATTTCAACACAAGCTCTGCCAACAAGCCAGCTTCGCAATCCTGAAATTACAAATCAAATAGCCACATCTTTTGCGCTTCTCAGTTTACTTACTTGAAAAATTCGCACTTTCCTCAGCGTTTCAAAGTGTACATGCATGGCTATTTCAGCTTGGAGCTTATCCGGAAGAACTTTCAGAGCTTGTTGATCGGCTAGCGACTGTTTATTTGCCCATAGATAATCGAACCATTTGATGACACGATTTTCTAACTAAACATTGTCGGATTTTTTCAGTTTCTAAATTGTTGATGGGTTTTAAACATACCACTTTGCTGACTTTCCGAAGATCCATGTACTGTTTAATGCCGTCTACTCGGCTTTGAAATTCAGTTCGAGCTGCACTGATGTTTGCAATCATGCTGCCTACATTACCGACGATGGTAGCAAAAATGAGCACACCACACATTAAATCCAAGGTGACAAACGCAAATTCAATGTTCTGAACAGGTCCAGGAACTTCGCCAATTGTTGTCAGAATAAGGGTAGACCAATAAAAGCTATATACGTAACGTCTATATAGAGTATCACTTACTCCTCTAAAATTTTAAATTATAAAAAATTTAATATCAAGTTTTATAACAAACGGTGGCAAGCTCTGTCCATTTTTCTCTCCGTAAACCCATCCATCTGAACCCAGTCCAACGATCTGAGATACCATAAAGTAAATACACGCATTCCAATGAATTAAAACCAAAATGTAAGCAATGACACAGAAAACTCGAAACGCATTTGGTGCTGATATTCTGAAATGAGTAAAGGATGTGTATTTTTAAGAATTTGAATACAACAAACCTAGTTTCAGTGGCACTGATAAACAAGGTCATTCTGTCGAGTTTGAAAAGCCTGGTCAATCGAAATATTGGCTTTGGTGTGTCCAGAAAGTACTCAAGAACATAATCTAATGGCAGAACGCTAATTATATCTAGGTAAAAAAAGTGACTTTTGTTGTACAGTTTTAATATTTTTGAAACGTCGGTTACAAGCATGCCTTGATCCAAGTATCCTGAAACATCAATCACAGTTTTAACTTTTTTGAATAAATAAATTTGTTATTTACCTGTTCTAGATCGGACATATCTATCAATAACATAAATAATATCAGTTATGACATCGACTACGACGAACACTATGACTGCAAGCGTTGAAATTGTGCCTCCAATAAAGAATACACATCGAAATATGACAAACTAAAATAACCCTTGTAGTTATTGTTTTCAAATTACTTTCTTACGAGTAAATTGTACAAATAGGCAGTGGAGACGATAACTATCCAATAATAATACATATCTGTGCTTGAATCCATAACAAATCCCGATTTCAAGTATTGCCACATATTTTTCTTCCAAAACCCGGAGTTATTTAGTTTGACAGTGTGATTTGACGGCAGATCTCTCTGAATCCCATATTTTTGGAGGAAGTTATTATCCGGCCCATTTTCTGGCGGGTGTTCTTCTGTCGATGTCGGCGTCGCTAAAGTTGGTTGCTTCTTACTGAATGCGGTAAGACCCTGAAATTACACGTTTTATGTAACGTACTTTTATGTCTTAAGTGAAAATACATACTTTTGCGATGGAAGCAAACTTTGAGCTTTTGCGGACTGGCTCCGATGTTGAAGGGTAAAGCGCATCATCCTGCGTCGCAGTGATTGCCGGCAGTATTTGAGACTGATTTGAACGGATACTACCTCGGTGTTGGTCCGTTGAGCTGCGACTTGGCCTTCGTCCATTTGATCTATCTTCGTTGTGTGTGACTTCTGGATTCTTATCAACATCACTCATTGGTATCAAGATGCGATTACGAATAATTTCTTGTAACTTTAGATTGGACAGCCTTCGACGATTTAAACTTTCTTCAAGTTCCGCCGCGTCAAGCTCTTCGGGCTCAGCACCAAGTTGAACTACTCCATTGATTGACTCATTGCTGCCTCGAGCATCGCCAGGCAGTCGGAATAGTGCTTGATTAAGTTTTTCGTGCATGTTATTGTGGTTACTGCCCGATGAAATTGTAGATCGCCGTCGTGGTGGGGCAGATACCAGTCGGCTGTTTGCATTTACCCGCACCGGCGCCGTGCCGGGACCAATGTTGTTCTGAAATGTACTCACATCTATCCTAATTATCACCTACACATCAAAAACATACCATTTTAAAAACACCTATTTAAATTATAGATGCACAAGCCGCGCTGGATGCACAAGCAGCGCAAAACTTGACTGCCTTCCAGCACCGTTGACATGAAAGCTAGACTAGTATGTCGGTGGACACCACCTAAATGCCAACATCGTTGCCATCGATGTGAATAATTGAACTTCACGCTACGCGCATTTATCATGGCCTGTTTTGGGGTTCTTATTAAAGTGGTACCATCACGAAAAGAACGAAGGATAGTTAAATGTATCTAAGCTTACTGAAAAACTGCAGTTCCAACCCATATAACAACTTATTCATACCTGTGCACAAGGCAAAAGCAAATTATGCCATAGGTAAAAGAGGTGGCGGAAGCGTGCTCATACCGCTTCCGGCTAATGAGGCCCTTACTCAACAGCATCGAATGTTCGGCTCAATGACTTGCGCGTGGCCAGCATTCTCAAGAGACCTCGTTGGAAAACATCATAATGGTGTTAACTAATGGACAGACACACCTGAACTCGCTTTTACATAATTTTGCACGTTACTTTTTAAATACATCATTGTTGCCTGATATCATTCCGAAATAACAAGTGTTTTAAGTTATCATTCAAATGCAGTCGTGGTTTTTTAGTTTTATCTTTAGATATGATACTTTATTTTACAAAGAAATCGTTGAATGGTAGACTGGTGGAAAGGTTAGTTGAAAGTCGAAACACGATTCCAACATTTGAAGTGTAACCATTGCAATTCATTGACTCAAAATTAGTAGTTTTATGTAAACTACGATGTTCGATACAAAAAACATCTATTTTTTAAACCAAAAGGCTCGTCTGGAGTTTTGTCATAGCGCATCAGCTCCGTATATTTCCACACCTTGTGCAAAAAAAAACAAAAACGGGCAATCGTTGCTTTTCGTCGATCGAATTCGTGACGAGTATCTTATTTTAGCTGTTGCCGCTCTTCTCCACTTGTATTATATACTCTGCATTGAAATATTTTACGGTAGAACACGTCAATCCATTGGAACTTCATACGTGGTGCGTCGGCCGGGAATTCACCCACCAAGAAGCTTTCGGACTTCTGAAAGACCAGTGTGTTTTTTGGTAACCTCTGTTGAAATCAAGGTAGATTTTTCAGTGAATTTGACTACAGGTGCTACAGTTGAGTAAGATCAAATTCTGAATGACAAAGCGCGGAACAAATTGGAACATTCTTCTTGTCAGGCATCAGGCCCCAGCCAGATCAAACTCCTCTAGTCGTCACACCATCAATCTCTGGAACTATCGTATTATTTGTAATCAACCAAACAATCCAATATATCAATAAAGATGAATTAATATCCCAAAATGAAAAAAATTTTAACGACTACCACTGTCTTGTATCCCTTACATGCATGCCCAAGCTGTGGCAGGTGCTCCGGGTCTACTTTTTTTGCCCCATAGCCTTTTTGACGGTTCAAAACCCGTTGTAAAAGACTGATGTGTAGACCACCCATGATGAATTCGCACAAGGGTGCAATTTTTGACACCAACTCGCCAGCGGCAGCCTTGTGTAAAAGGGAACGACGCATGGTTGCTGGAGTTTGGTTGTGACATGATGCCCCGGTTATTTCGCGTTGAAGGTATGCACTGTGCGTAGCGGGGCACCATGGCGAACGGGGCATCGTGTCACCCAACCGCTGCTGGAGAGTGTTGTTGGGTGCAAATGTACCAATGTCTGCAATAAAGGGTTTTTTACTCAACTTAAAAACATCATTTTTGTAATAAAAAGTTCACTGCAATGTGGCATTTCGGTAAACATTTGCACACAAAAAAAAGCGTCAGTTAAAGTTTACGCGAGCGTAATGCACAAAAAGATTATGCTTTGCGTTTACTAGAGAAAACGTAAACTTAAGTTGACGCAAAGCATAATCTTCTGCGTTTGTGCATTACGCTCGCATAAACTTAAGTTAACGCTTTTTTTTGTGAAGTGGTATAATAAAAGGCCGCGTCGGTGGCTCAGTGGTTAGCAGTTCACGCTACCACTCCCGTCGCAGGCGCGGGTTCGACTCCGGCCGCAGTCAAAACGTGTTCGGTCGCCATGCACAACAAATTCCTCATCGACGTGACCTCCTGCCAGGCTGGGAACTTGGATGGAGTACCTCCTCCCATCAACATTACTACACGGATGATCCAATCTACATGATACTCTCGTATAGTCCTCGTATTGTATGTGTACAAATTATGTGATTGTTTGACTTGTAGTGTTGCCGTCACCAATAATTGGTTGATTACGGAAATAAATGAAATGAAATGAAATGGTATAATAAAAGACATCAAATTTATTTTGTTGTTCTTATCTTACTTGAGTTTATACCGTCTACTTTTGTTTTTGTTATCCCTTTATTAGTGTACTTTAAAATTAAATGCATTTATAGACGATAAATAACAACAATTCTAATCAACAGCAACCGTACTTTCTGCCATTAACTTTTGAAAAACTGTACCACCCGATGAATACCGCGCTGCAGACTTGCACACCGGAAGAAGTGAAGTAAACCCGAAATTAACATTGCCACAAATATGCACCATGCTGTTATGAAAAAGCATAATGGAAGGAAATAACTCTTTTGGCTGTGAAACTCTTCTTTGGTGATAATAAATCGCTTTCGACTGTTATACTCATCAACAGGATACATGTATTTAATTTTAAGTAAGTATTGTCCAGATGGAAGTCCGTCGGTAAAGTTGGGATCGCCGTCACGTTTTAACCTGCGATACAGTTTACGAAAGGTGGGTAAGGCTGCAGTTTGCATCCAGACCATGAAATCGAAATTTTCAAACCCTTTGCCGCCTTCACCATCATCAAGGTCACAAACATCAACACTCCACGCTTCAGGACGAACAGTGTTTGCAAAAGCTTTGCACAAATCTTTTCCTTTTGGGTTTTGATATTTGGATTTGACAGCTCTGCTTAGCAAATTTTTTGTACTCCATGGCACTTTGACAACTTGGGTTTTTCCATAGTAAAATAACTCAAACGTGTCTGAAATAAAAGAAAATTATTGCCACATTATGACTTTCAAATCAAAAAGATGTGTAATAAAATGTTACTGTAACCGTAAAAACTTTTGTGTTAATAAAACCCAACATACCATTAAACAATGAATTCGCAACAGCTCCGCATGGTGCAATAGGTAAAGTACGATTAGCTGCGTCAATACCAGTTTTATAGGGCTGACAGTCTTCTACAAAGCCTAATTGCGCTCCTTGTAGTTGGATATCACTTCGGGATCGGAAATAAAGACGATTGTTTTGGTAAAAATCTTGCATTCCATAATAAAATACAACATCGCCCTGAAAGCATACTGCATTGATTGTTTAAAAAACACCAAAAATTACATTGTAGTCGTCATTGAGCGTCAGGTTGTAAAAACAAGTAACATTGTTGCTGTTGTCAGTGTCCAGCAAAATAGAAAAGGGTTCCCTCGGATTTGGTAATATTGTCATGTTAGTGTTCATGCAAAACGTGTAATCAATTACCATTTCGTGTGCTTAAGACGTTGATATTAACAAAGAGAATGCAAGCATTAGGAAAATAACAAACCAGTATCAGCGGAGGCCCATAACAGTGAGCCTATTGCCAGTAGACCAATTTCAACTAAAACTGCTATAACTAAACCATATTTGAACGTTAGCAAAGGCCTGTATGCCGTTAGTTTTTGTTGAAGCCATGCAGAATCTACAAATGTAAAGTAGCATTAAATTTCCAAAAAATAAACTTTACCTGGAGGTTTATTCTTTTTACCAGGTCTTTTAATATGTGGCAAATCTTCTGTTTCTAATCGACGATTAAAAAGACGTCTCATTTTTACCAGTTTGACCCCGCACAACCGTCAATCAGTCGAAAACATCAGCTTCATCACAGGACGTGGTGAGGCAATACCATTCTTTCCACGTTACTCACATCGACACTCTGTCGACTGTCGGGTTGCTCTTAATCGATTGATAACGCTACACGACCAACGAATGTGTATGATGACGATTTTTGTCAGCGCTTAGTGGGGAGAAAAACCTCATGATGCAAAGCGAAAACGCTAGCATAAACAAACCATATTTGCATTCGTGACACAAAAGTTGAAATAGACGCACATGATGCGTGTTTAACATTAAAGAATTTAATGTTAAAAAAAGATCATTTAGTATCTATGAAAGTCAGAAACTAACAATGTTTGAGATCTATACCACGAATAATTTTAGTTAAAATGTGAAATACATCACCTTTAAACTTAAAAGGATTTTGAGGCAAAAGCGTTGGTACAAATACACACAGTCACACTCGTCAGTTCAGCCTTGCGTCGTTCCGACTCACACTTGGTTACCCCTGGCCAGTTGGTGTCGAAAATTGCACCCTAGTGCGAACTAGTCGTTGGTGGTCCCGTTTTCAGTCGCAAGTTTGCAAATGTAAAAAAACCAAAATTTTACTAGTTTTTGACAAACAATCGCTAAAAAAAATTAACATCTGCAGTATTTACTATTGCGGCAGACCACTTTTTTCGTTGTAACTGGATTAAAGAAAACCTTCCACAATATATTTTTCAGAAATACCCGTTTTCGTTTCGCATGATGTGCAAGTTGAACACGTTGTTTATCAGTGGTATTATTTTTAAAAACTAAGATCAAACAGTACTGTTGCTGTTGATAGGTTAAGCGGAGACCAATGTAAATGAAAAGCATGTTTTAATGCATTCGCAGTCAGTCACACTCGTCAGCAGTCACGTTCCGGCTTATCATCAAAGAAGAGTTTCATTACCAAAAGAGTTATTTTCTTATACTTTTTTATAACTGCATGGTGCATATTTGTGGCAATGTTAATTTTGGGTTTACTTCACTTCTTCCGATGTGCAAGTATGCAGCGCGGTATTCATCGAGTGGTACAGTTTTTCAAACGTTAGTGGCAGAAAGTACGGCTGCTGTTGATTAAAATTATTGTTAACCATCATTTATGAACGCATTTAACTTCATGTTGCGTCGTGGTCTCGAGGGGAAAACATGCAAATCAGAGATACAGTCGGGATTCATCAGTCGTCGGGCTTCTCCTCAACACGCCCTCCAGCAATGAAGCATGCGCTTGCTGACATTGCTCCAGATCCGACGACGTGTCCTCCAGTTGATCGTGCTCGTCGTGTTGTCGTCTTGCGTGTTCTTGTCATCGTCGTTCTGAGCTTCGGCGGGTGCCGCAAGGACTCGATTATCGTCGTGATCGTCACTCGGGTCGTCGCTGCTGTTCAGCCACAACTTGGGCTCACCCTGTGCTTCATCGAGAAGGACTTCAGGGTACAGCGCAACCACGCCCTCCGGTTCATGACTCACTTGGCTTACCTTGCCATCCACGTGATCATGGACCAAACTCACTTCATGTAGCCCATCGGTAACAAGATAATCCTCTGGATCATAGTTCAAGTTCACCGGCTTCACACTTCGCTGAGTTCGATGACCATACCCTCTGTACCGATCATCATCATGATGTCTCCGCCGGGATTCCTCGTCCGACTCATCATCTCTCCACCGGCCAGAATCTCTGCCTGGTCGGCTACGTCGGGAAACTCCTTCCGACCGTCGGGAACTTCCTTCCGACCGTCGGGCAACTCCTTCCGACCTGTTGACGCGGCACTCAGCCGCCATGTGACCTTCCTTGTCACACTTGAAGCACCTCCTTGATCGGAATCTTTCACCGATACTCATGCCAGTCCTGCCTGCCTCGTGCACCTCGGGACCAAACTTAACCTTATCTGGCACCATAGCCCCAGCATTCTCTTTAAGAGCCACGTACTGCTCAGTCAAAGCTTCTGCCTTTGCAATGGTCAATTCTTCTTGCTTAATCAAAAGCATTCTCAGGTTATGGTCCTCAACACCTTGCAGGTACTGCATGACAACCTCATACTCGCGATGACTCGTAACCTTGTCAAAATCGCAGCGATGGCTTTTTTGTCGCAAGCTTGCCAAAAATGCCTTTGGTCCAGTGCCCAATGTGGACTTTCTGAACCTCCTGAACTCTACGCGTCTCGCCATGACGGTCTCTTTTGCGTCAAGTTGCGTATCCAAGAAAGCAATGATGTCTTTCGGATCTTTGGAGTGCAAATCGGCGTTGAACTTTTCTGTGACAGTGTCATAGAGTTCATCACTAAGCAGGGACAAAAGTGTCGCTCTACGCTCAGTGTGGCACGTCTCGGCTAAGCCTCGACCGACGAAGTAGTTTTCCAACTTAGACTTCCATCGTGCCCAATCAGAACCGACTTTGAAGCTTTCAGGCTTGTCGATTGCGAATTTCGCTTGCTGCTGAGCAGGAGTACCGCTTGCACTCAACTGACTCATTGCCGCAGCAACTGATCTCGCCACAATCTCGGCGATCTCTTTGGCGGTTAAGCCATTCTGGCCAACGGCCGTCACAGTGCTGTCTTCGCCCGTCATGATAGTAACTCAGTACTTGAGAAGTGCTCACTCGGAACCTTTATCTTCTCGCTCAATCAGGTAGCAACCGTGGTTCCAGTAGTCTTTTTTCTGGACAGTTTTTGGAAGAACTGAATCAACCGGGTCTTGAAACCGCTACCAGGCCTCTTTTTTCTGGTTTCTATTTCAGCAGATCCCTGTCTACTCGGTCTTACAACCGTTGGCTTCCAGTAAGAACTGGCTTCCCGTAGCACTTAAGCAATGGGGGGATCCTCCTCCACTCTCACGCTCGAACCTAAACCAACCTGTAGCTGCTCGGGGCAACCTAAGGTCCTTGTGGTCGTCGGTTTCGTCGGCGGGGTCCTAGCCTGGCTGGTGTCCGGGGCCGTCGATGCGTGGCTGCGTTGAGTCGTCTCGAATCGGCAATCGCCAATTGTTGCGTCGTGGTCTCGAGGGGAAAACGGCGTGGAGTGGGATCACTTTATCTAGCCTCAGGGGTTTAAATACCCTGAGGCGACACGACAAAACAACAACAAATACACAATGCCAATCAGAGATACAGTCGGGATTCATCAGTCGTCGGGCTTCTCCTCAACACTTCAAAACTTGCTAAAAAGTGATAACATGAACAGAAGTAAACGGATAAAACCCAAGTATGATAAGAACAAAAAAATAAATGTGATGTCTTTTATTATACCACTTTCTTAATGCCACAAAATTATAAAAGTATGACGAAACACTACTATTCCAAATGTTTATCGATATGCCACGTTGCAGTAGTTTCTTTTTTACAAAAATGTTATTTTCTGCGTGTGTAGGAAACCCTTTATTGCAGACATTGGTACATTTGCACCCAACAACACTCTCCGGCAGCGGTTGGGTGACACGATGCCCCGTTATCCATGGTGCCCCGCTACGCACAGTGCATATCTTCAACGCGAAATAACCGGGGCATCATGTCACAACCAAACTCCAGCAACCATGCGTCGTTCCCTTTTACACAAGGCTGCCGCTGGCGTGTTGGTGTCAAAAAATGCACCCTTGTGCGAAGTCCTCGTGGGTGGTCTAACTAAGCGGCGAGCTAAGAGCCATAAAAGGACCAAATGTGTGCTGTTTTTTGTTTATACAAACCAAAACCATAATTGTTACGCGTTGTTGGGCTTAAAAGATGCCAAGCTCTTAAGCAAGATGTAACTAAACCGTTATAACAAAATAAGTTATATTATAACACTTAAATTAAAAATTACTCAATACTTGGTAAAATACAAACCGAAAAGTATATTCTGAACAGCGACGATGTAGAGCATTTTTGCCCAAAATTGAGCGATTGTTACAAAATCGTCAGTGTAGGACACTTTCTAAAATACTGTCTTATCAAATTCATCAAAATTGACTCTCATTTTGGTCGAAAACCGCAAGTTTTTAGACGGTTCTTGAAAATTTCAGAATCCGTGCTCCATCCGTCGAATCGTGTCCAAACTAAAATTTTCGGATTCAGCGTGTCTCATTTACTCTATTTAGATAATAAAAACCAGTGGAAACAAGCTAAATACAGCTTAAACAGACAAAAAACCATTTGGGCTTAAAAAAGTTACCAGAACGGATTTACTGCGACTGTTGCAGTAAATCCGTTCTGGTATGATTTTTAACACAGTTTTGATCTTTGTCGTTTTTAGCGCTTTCTTGACCGTTTTTGACCAATCCAAAAGCGGGGATGTCAAGAATAAACCAAGGCTGACTTGTGACAACAATCAGAAGACAGGTTCGATGCTTCTATCGGATTCTGGAACACGATTCTGGTTCTGACCGAGTCAAGTCTCGAAATCGGCGGATTTTTAGCAGCTTTCATGCAGTTTTTGCTGAGTCAAACATAAAATTTACCTTTGTGGATTATCCTAGAACACTCTATGATACAAAAATTAACAAAGGCAATGGATTCTGGCCGAGGATTCTGAATCGCGACGATGTAGAGCACTTTTGCCCGTTTTTTGCCAAAAATTAAGCGATTGCTACAGAATCGTCAGTGCAGGACACCCTCTGACAGACTGCGTTATCAAATTCATCAAAATTGACTCTAATTTTAGTCGAAAACCGCAAGTTTTTGGAAGGTTCTTGAAAATTTTAGAATCCGTGCTCCAGGATCCTTAGAATCCTTCGAATTGTGCCCAAACTGCAAATCCCTCGTTTTGTGGGGACAGGACACTCTCTGACTGACTCTGTTATCAAATTCGTCAGAATTGACTCTCAATTTGTTCGAAATCCGCAAGTTTTTGGACGGTTTTTGAAAATTTCAGAATCCGTGCTCCAGAATCCTCAGAATCCTTCGAATCGTGGTCAAACTGACATTTTCGGATTCAGCGTGTCTCATTTACTCTATACAGTTGGAAAAACCAATGAAAACAAGCTAAATACAGCTTAAACAGACAAAAAACCATTTGGGCTTAAAAAAGTTACCAGAACGGATTTACTGCGACTGTTGCAGTAAATCCGTTCTGGTATGATTTTTAACACAGTTTTGATCTTTGTCGTTTTTAGCGCTTTTTTAACCGTTTTTGACCATTCCAAAAGCGGGGATGTCAAGAATAGTCCAAGGCTGACTTGTGACAACAATCAGAAGACAGGTTCGATGCTTCTATCGGATTCTGGAACACGATTCTGGTTCTGACCGAGTGAAGTCTCGAAATCGGCGGATTTTTAGCAGCTTTCATGCAGTTTTTGCTGAGTCAAACATAAAATTTACCTTTGTGGATTATCCTAGAACACTCTATGATACAAAAATTAACAAAGGCAATGGATTCTGGCCGAGGATTCTGAATGGCGACGATGTAGAGCACTTTTGCCCGTTTTTTGCCAAAAATTAAGCGATTGTTACAGAATCGTCAGTGCAGGACACTCTCTGACTAACTGTGTTATCAAATTCGTCAAAATTGACTCTAATTTTGGTCGAAAACGCAAGTTTTTGGACGGTTCTTGAAAATTTTAGAATCCGTGCTCCAGGATCCTTAGAATCCTTCGAATTGTGCCCAAACTGCAAATCCCTCGTTTTGTGGGGACAGGACACTCTCTGACTGACTCTGTTATCAAATTCGTCAGAATTGACTCTCAATTTGTTCGAAAACCGCAAGTTTTTGGACGGTTTTTGAAAGTTTTAGAATCCGTGCTCCAGGATCCTTAGAATCCTTTGAATTGTGCCCAAACTGCAAATCCCTCGTTTTGTGGGGGCGTGTACTCTCTTTGTAGTTTGGTTTAGATTTAGTGATGTCCATTGACGAGCCCTTTTCGGTCTGGGATGACTATTCAATAGGCGATCCCGGCTGATTGATGGCCCAGCACCGGCTTGAAAGACACGCACGCTCGTTGAAAGCATGAACAAATCCCTCGTTTTGTGGGGGCGTGTACCCTCTTTGTAGTCTGGTTCAGAGCCAGGGATGTCCGTTGAACAGTTCTTTTCGGTCTGGGATGACCATTCAAAGGGCGATCCTAGACAACTGATGGCCCAGCGCCGGCTCAAAAAGCACGCACGCTCGTCGAAAGCATGAACAAATCCCTTGTTTTGTGGGGACAGGACACTCTCTGACTGACTCTGTTATCAAATTCGTCAGAATTGACTCTCAATTTGTTCGAAAACCGCAAGTTTTTGGACGGTTTTTGAAAGTTTTAGAATCCGTGCTCCAGGATCCTTAGAATCCTTCGAATTGTGCCCAAACTGCAAATCCCTCGTTTTGTGGGGGCGTGTACTCTCTTTGTAGTTTGGTTTAGATTTAGTGATGTCCATTGACGAGCCCTTTTCGGTCTGGGATGACCATTCAAAGGGCGATCCTAGACAACTGATGGCCTAGCGCCGGCTCAAAAAGCACGCACGCTCGTTGAAATCACGAGCAAATCCCTCGTTTTGTGGGGCCGTGTACCCTCTTTGTAGTCTGGTTCAGAGCCAGGGATGTCCGTTGAACAGTTCTTTTCGGTCTGGGATGACCATTCAAAGGGCGATCCTAGACAACTGATGGCCTAGCGCCGGCTCAAAAAGTACGCACGCTCGTTGAAATCACGAGCAAATCCCTCGTTTTGTGGGGCCGTGTACCCTCTTTGTAGTCTAATTCAGAGCCAGGGATGTCCGTTGAACAGTTCTTTTCGGTCTGGTATGACCATTCAAAGGGCGATCCTAGACAACTGATGGCCCAGCACCGGCTTGAAAGACACGCACGCTCGTTGAAATCACGAGCAAATCCCTCGTTTTGTGTGGGCGTGTACCCTCTTTGTAGTCTGGTTCAGAGCCAGGGATGTCCGTTGAACAGTTCTTTTCGGTCTGGGATGACCATTCAAAGGGCGATCCTAGACAACTGATGGCCCAGCGCCGGCTCAAAAAGCACGCACGCTTGTTGAAATCACGAGCAAATCCCTCGTTTTGTGGGGCCGTGTACCCTCTTTGTAGTCTGGTTCAGAACCAGGGATGTCCGTTGAACAGTTCTTTTCGGTCTGGGATGACCATTCGGCGATCCTAGACAACTGATGGCCCAGCGCCGGCTCAAAAAGCACGCACGCTCGTCGAAAGCATGAACAAATCCCTCGTTTTGTGTGGGCGTGTACCCTCTTTGTAGTCTGGTTCAGAGCCAGGGATGTCCGTTGAACAGTTCTTTTCGGTCTGGGATGACCATTCAAAGGGCGATCCTAGACAACTGATGGCCTAGCGCCGGCTCAAAAAGCACGCACGCTCGTTGAAATCACGAGCAAATCCCTCGTTTTGTGGGGCCGTGTACCCTCTTTGTAGTCTGGTTCAGAGCCAGGGATGTCCGTTGAACAGTTCTTTTCGGTCTGGGATGACCATTCAAAGGGCGATCCTAGACAACTGATGGCCCAGCGCCGGCTTGAAAGACACGCACGCTCGTCGAAAGCATGAACAAATCCCTCGTTTTGTGTGGGCCGTGTACCCTCTTTGTAGTCTGGTTCAGAGCCAGGGATGTCCGTTGAACAGTTCTTTTCGGTCTGGGATGACCATTCGGCGATCCTAGACAACTGATGGCCCAGCGCCGGCTCAAAAAGCACGCACGCTCGTCGAAAGCATGAACAAATCCCTCGTTTTGTGTGGGCGTGTACCCTCTTTGTAGTCTGGTTCAGAGCCAGGGATGTCCGTTGAACAGTTCTTTTCGGTCTGGGATGACCATTCGGCGATCCTAGACAACTGATGGCCCAGCGCCGGCTCAAAAAGCACGCACGCTCGTCGAAATCACGAGCAAATCCCTCGTTTTGTGGGGCCGTGTACCCTCTTTGTAGTCTGGTTCAGAGCCAGGGATGTCCGTTGAACAGTTCTTTTCGGTCTGGGATGACCATTCAAAGGGCGATCCTAGACAACTGATGGCCCAGCGCCGGCTCAAAAAGCACGCACGCTCGTTGAAATCACGAGCAAATCCCTCGTTTTGTGGGGCCGTGTACCCTCTTTGTAGTCTGGTTCAGAGCCAGGGATGTCCGTTGAACAGTTCTTTTCGGTCTGGGATGACCATTCGGCGATCCTAGACAACTGATGGCCCAGCGCCGGCTCAAAAAGCACGCACGCTCGTCGAAAGCATGAACAAATTTCTCGTTTTGTGTGGGCGTGTACCCTCTTTGTAGTCTGGTTCAGAGCCAGGGATGTCCGTTGAACAGTTCTTTTCGGTCTGGGATGACCATTCAAAGGGCGATCCTAGACAACTGATGGCCCAGCGCCGGCTCAAAAAGCACGCACGCTCGTTGAAATCACGAGCAAATCCCTCGTTTTGTGGGGGCGTGTACCCTCTTTGTAGTCTGGTTCAGAGCCAGGGATGTCCGTTGAACAGTTCTTTTCGGTCTGGGATGACCATTCAAAGGGCGATCCTAGACAACTGATGGCCTAGCGCCGGCTCAAAAAGCACGCACGCTCGTCGAAAGCATGAACAAATTCCTCGTTTTGTGTAAGCGTGTACCCTCTTTGTAGTCTGGTTCAGAGCCAGGGATGTCCGTTGAACAGTTCTTTTCGGTCTGGGATGACCATTCAAAGGGCGATCCTAGACAACTGATGGCCTAGCGCCGGCTCAAAAAGCACGCACGCTCGTTGAAATCACGAGCAAATCCCTCGTTTTGTGGGGCCGTGTACCCTCTTTGTAGTCTGGTTCAGAGCCAGGGATGTCCGTTGAACAGTTCTTTTCGGTCTGGGATGACCATTCGGCGATCCTAGACAACTGATGGCCCAGCGCCGGCTCAAAAAGCACGCACGCTCGTCGAAAGCATGAACAAATTTCTCGTTTTGTGTGGGCGTGTACCCTCTTTGTAGTCTGGTTCAGAGCCAGGGATGTCCGTTGAACAGTTCTTTTCGGTCTGGGATGACCATTCAAAGGGCGATCCTAGACAACTGATGGCCCAGCGCCGGCTCAAAAAGCACGCACGCTCGTTGAAATCACGAGCAAATCCCTCGTTTTGTGGGGGCGTGTACCCTCTTTGTAGTCTGGTTCAGAGCCAGGGATGTCCGTTGAACAGTTCTTTTCGGTCTGGGATGACCATTCAAAGGGCGATCCTAGACAACTGATGGCCTAGCGCCGGCTCAAAAAGCACACACGCTCGTCGAAAGCATGAACAAATTCCTCGTTTTGTGTAAGCGTGTACCCTCTTTGTAGTCTGGTTCAGAGCCAGGGATGTCCGTTGAACAGTTCTTTTCGGTCTGGGATGACCATTCAAAGGGCGATCCTAGACAACTGATGGCCTAGCGCCGGCTCAAAAAGCACGCACGCTCGTTGAAATCACGAGCAAATCCCTCGTTTTGTGGGGCCGTGTACCCTCTTTGTAGTCTGGTTCAGAGCCAGGGATGTCCGTTGAACAGTTCTTTTCGGTCTGGGATGACCATTCGGCGATCCTAGACAACTGATGGCCCAGCGCCGGCTCAAAAAGCACGCACGCTCGTCGAAAGCATGAACAAATTTCTCGTTTTGTGTGGGCGTGTACCCTCTTTGTAGTCTGGTTCAGAGCCAGGGATGTCCGTTGAACAGTTCTTTTCGGTCTGGGATGACCATTCAAAGGGCGATCCTAGACAACTGATGGCCCAGCGCCGGCTCAAAAAGCACGCACGCTCGTTGAAATCACGAGCAAATCCCTCGTTTTGTGGGGGCGTGTACCCTCTTTGTAGTCTGGTTCAGAGCCAGGGATGTCCGTTGAACAGTTCTTTTCGGTCTGGGATGACCATTCAAAGGGCGATCCTAGACAACTGATGGCCTAGCGCCGGCTCAAAAAGCACGCACGCTCGTCGAAAGCATGAACAAATTCCTCGTTTTGTGTAAGCGTGTACCCTCTTTGTAGTCTGGTTCAGAGCCAGGGATGTCCGTTGAACAGTTCTTTTCGGTCTGGGATGACCATTCAAAGGGCGATCCTAGACAACTGATGGCCTAGCGCCGGCTCAAAAAGCACGCACGCTCGTTGAAATCACGAGCAAATCCCTCGTTTTGTGGGGCCGTGTACCCTCTTTGTAGTCTGGTTCAGAGCCAGGGATGTCCGTTGAACAGTTCTTTTCGGTCTGGGATGACCATTCAAAGGGCGATCCTAGACAACTGATGGCCTAGCGCCGGCTCAAAAAGTACGCACGCTCGTTGAAATCACGAGCAAATCCCTCGTTTTGTGGGGCCGTGTACCCTCTTTGTAGTCTAATTCAGAGCCAGGGATGTCCGTTGAACAGTTCTTTTCGGTCTGGTATGACCATTCAAAGGGCGATCCTAGACAACTGATGGCCCAGCGCCGGCTTGAAAGACACGCACGCTCGTCGAAAGCATGAACAAATCCCTCGTTTTGTGTGGGCGTGTACCCTCTTTGTAGTCTGGTTCAGAGCCAGGGATGTCCGTTGAACAGTTCTTTTCGGTCTGGGATGACCATTCAAAGGGCGATCCTAGACAACTGATGGCCTAGCGCCGGCTCAAAAAGCACGCACGCTCGTTGAAATCACGAGCAAATCCCTCGTTTTGTGGGGCCGTGTACCCTCTTTGTAGTCTGGTTCAGAGCCAGGGATGTCCGTTGAACAGTTCTTTTCGGTCTGGGATGACCATTCGGCGATCCTAGACAACTGATGGCCCAGCGCCGGCTCAAAAAGCACGCACGCTCGTCGAAAGCATGAACAAATCCCTCGTTTTGTGTGGGCGTGTACCCTCTTTGTAGTCTGGTTCAGAGCCAGGGATGTCCGTTGAACAGTTCTTTTCGGTCTGGGATGACCATTCAAAGGGCGATCCTAGACAACTGATGGCCTAGCGCCGGCTCAAAAAGCACGCACGCTCGTTGAAATCACGAGCAAATCCCTCGTTTTGTGGGGCCGTGTACCCTCTTTGTAGTCTGGTTCAGAGCCAGGGATGTCCGTTGAACAGTTCTTTTCGGTCTGGGATGACCATTCAAAGGGCGATCCTAGACAACTGATGGCCCAGCGCCGGCTTGAAAGACACGCACGCTCGTCGAAAGCATGAACAAATCCCTCGTTTTGTGTGGGCCGTGTACCCTCTTTGTAGTCTGGTTCAGAGCCAGGGATGTCCGTTGAACAGTTCTTTTCGGTCTGGGATGACCATTCGGCGATCCTAGACAACTGATGGCCCAGCGCCGGCTCAAAAAGCACGCACGCTCGTCGAAAGCATGAACAAATCCCTCGTTTTGTGTGGGCGTGTACCCTCTTTGTAGTCTGGTTCAGAGCCAGGGATGTCCGTTGAACAGTTCTTTTCGGTCTGGGATGACCATTCGGCGATCCTAGACAACTGATGGCCCAGCGCCGGCTCAAAAAGCACGCACGCTCGTCGAAAGCATGAACAAATCCCTCGTTTTGTGTGGGCGTGTACCCTCTTTGTAGTCTGGTTCAGAGCCAGGGATGTCCGTTGAACAGTTCTTTTCGGTCTGGGATGACCATTCAAAGGGCGATCCTAGACAACTGATGGCCTAGCGCCGGCTCAAAAAGCACGCACGCTCGTTGAAATCACGAGCAAATCCTTCGTTTTGTGGGGCCGTGTACCCTCTTTGTAGTCTGGTTCAGAGCCAGGGATGTCCGTTGAACAGTTCTTTTCGGTCTGGGATGACCATTCAAAGGGCGATCCTAGACAACTGATGGCCCAGCGCCGGCTTGAAAGACACGCACGCTCGTCGAAAGCATGAACAAATCCCTCGTTTTGTGTGGGCCGTGTACCCTCTTTGTAGTCTGGTTCAGAGCCAGGGATGTCCGTTGAACAGTTCTTTTCGGTCTGGGATGACCATTCGGCGATCCTAGACAACTGATGGCCCAGCGCCGGCTCAAAAAGCACGCACGCTCGTTGAAATCACGAGCAAATCCCTCGTTTTGTGTGGGCGTGTACCCTCTTTGTAGTTTGGGTTTGAGCCCGTGATGTCCATTGAACAGCCCTTTTCGGTCTGGGATGACCATTCAAAGGGCGATCCTAGACAACTGATGGCCTAGCGCCGGCTCAAAAAGCACGCACGCTCGTTGAAATCACGAGCAAATCCCTCGTTTTGTGGGGCCGTGTACCCTCTTTGTAGTCTGGTTCAGAGCCAGGGATGTCCGTTGAACAGTTCTTTTCGGTCTGGGATGACCATTCAAAGGGCGATCCTAGACAACTGATGGCCTAGCGCCGGCTCAAAAAGCACGCACGCTCGTTGAAATCACGAGCAAATCCCTCGTTTTGTGGGGCCGTGTACCCTCTTTGTAGTCTGGTTCAGAGCCAGGGATGTCCGTTGAACAGTTCTTTTCGGTCTGGGATGACCATTCAAAGGGCGATCCTAGACAACTGATGGCCTAGCGCCGGCTCAAAAAGTACGCACGCTCGTTGAAATCACGAGCAAATCCCTCGTTTTGTGGGGCCGTGTACCCTCTTTGTAGTCTAATTCAGAGCCAGGGATGTCCGTTGAACAGTTCTTTTCGGTCTGGGATGACCATTCAAAGGGCGATCCTAGACAACTGATGGCCCAGCGCCGGCTTGAAAGACACGCACGCTCGTCAAAAGCATGAACAAATCCCTTGTTTTGTGGGGACAGGACACTCTCTGACTGACTCTGTTATCAAATTCGTCAGAATTGACTCTCAATTTGTTCGAAAACCGCAAGTTTTTGGACGGTTTTTGAAAATTTTAGAATCCGTGCTCCAGGATCCTTAGAATCCTTCGAATTGTGCCCAAACTGCAAATCCCTCGTTTTGTGGGGGCGTGTACTCTCTTTGTAGTTTGGTTTAGATTTAGTGATGTCCATTGACGAGCCCTTTTCGGTCTGGGATGACTATTCAATAGGCGATCCCGGCTGATTGATGGCCCAGCACCGGCTTGAAAGACACGCACGCTCGTTGAAATCACGAGCAAATCCCTCGTTTTGTGTGGGCGTGTACCCTCTTTGTAGTCTGGTTCAGAGCCAGGGATGTCCGTTGAACAGTTCTTTTCGGTCTGGGATGACCATTCAAAGGGCGATCCTAGACAACTGATGGCCTAGCGCCGGCTCAAAAAGCACGCACGCTCGTTGAAATCACGAGCAAATCCCTCGTTTTGTGGGGCCGTGTACCCTCTTTGTAGTCTGGTTCAGAGCCAGGGATGTCCGTTGAACAGTTCTTTTCGGTCTGGGATGACCATTCGGCGATCCTAGACAACTGATGGCCCAGCGCCGGCTCAAAAAGCACGCACGCTCGTCGAAAGCATGAACAAATCCCTCGTTTTGTGTGGGCGTGTACCCTCTTTGTAGTCTGGTTCAGAGCCAGGGATGTCCGTTGAACAGTTCTTTTCGGTCTGGGATGACCATTCAAAGGGCGATCCTAGACAACTGATGGCTTAGCGCCGGCTCAAAAAGCACGCACGCTCGTTGAAATCACGAGCAAATCCCTCGTTTTGTGGGGCCGTGTACCCTCTTTGTAGTCTGGTTCAGAGCCAGGGATGTCCGTTGAACAGTTCTTTTCGGTCTGGGATGACCATTCAAAGGGCGATCCTAGACAACTGATGGCCTAGCGCCGGCTCAAAAAGTACGCACGCTCGTTGAAATCACGAGCAAATCCCTCGTTTTGTGGGGCCGTGTACCCTCTTTGTAGTCTGGTTCAGAGCCAGGGATGTCCGTTGAACAGTTCTTTTCGGTCTGGGATGACCATTCAAAGGGCGATCCTAGACAACTGATGGCCTAGCGCCGGCTCAAAAAGCACGCACGCTCGTCGAAAGCATGAACAAATCCCTTGTTTTGTGGGGACAGGACACTCTCTGACTGACTCTGTTATCAAATTCGTCAGAATTGACTCTCAATTTGTTCGAAAACCGCAAGTTTTTGGACGGTTTTTGAAAATTTCAGAATCCGTGCTCCAGAATCCGCAGAATCCTTCGAATCGTGGTCAAACTGACATTTTCGGATTCAGCGTGTCTCATTTACTCTATACAGTTGGAAAAACCAATGAAAACAAGCTAAATACAGCTTAAACAGACAAAAAAACCATTTGGGCTTAAAAAAGTTACCAGAACGGATTTACTGCGACTGTTGCAGTAAATCCGTTCTGGTATGATTTTTAACACAGTTTTGATCTTTGTCGTTTTTAGCGCTTTTTTGACCGTTTTTGACCATTCCAAAAGCGGGGATGTCAAGAATAGTCCAAGGCTGACTTGTGACAACAATCAGAAGACAGGTTCGATGCTTCTATCGGATTCTGGAACACGATTCTGGTTCTGACCGAGTGAAGTCTCGAAATCGGCGGATTTTTAGCAGCTTTCATGCAGTTTTTGCTGAGTCAAACATAAAATTTACCTTTGTGGATTATCCTAGAACACTCTATGATACAAAAATTAATAAAGGCAATGGATTCTGGCCGAGGATTCTGAATGGCGACGATGTAGAGCACTTTTGCCCGTTTTTTGCCAAAAATTAAGCGATTGTTACAGAATCGTCAGTGCAGGACACTCTCTGACTAACTGTGTTATCAAATTCGTCAAAATTGACTCTAATTTTGGTCGAAAACGCAAGTTTTTGGACGGTTCTTGAAAATTTTAGAATCCGTGCTCCAGGATCCTTAGAATCCTTCGAATTGTGCCCAAACTACAAATCCCTCGTTTTGTGGGGGCGTGTACCCTCTTTGTAGTCTGGTTCAGAGCCAGGGATGTCCGTTGAACAGTTCTTTTCGGTCTGGGATGACCATTCAAAGGGCGATCCTAGACAACTGATGGCCTAGCGCCGGCTCAAAAAGCACGCACGCTCGTTGAAAGCACGAGCAAATCCCTCGTTTTGTGGGGCCGTGTACCCTCTTTGTAGTCTGGTTCAGAGCCAGGGATGTCCGTTGAACAGTTCTTTTCGGTCTGGGATGACCATTCGGCGATCCTAGACAACTGATGGCCCAGCGCCGGCTCAAAAAGCACGCACGCTCGTCGAAAGCATGAACAAATCCCTCGTTTTGTGTGGGCGTGTACCCTCTTTGTAGTCTGGTTCAGAGCCAGGGATGTCCGTTGAACAGTTCTTTTCGGTCTGGGATGACCATTCAAAGGGCGATCCTAGACAACTGATGGCCTAGCGCCGGCTCAAAAAGCACGCACGCTCGTTGAAATCACGAGCAAATCCCTCGTTTTGTGGGGCCGTGTACCCTCTTTGTAGTCTGGTTCAGAGCCAGGGATGTCCGTTGAACAGTTCTTTTCGGTCTGGGATGACCATTCAAAGGGCGATCCTAGACAACTGATGGCCTAGCGCCGGCTCAAAAAGCACGCACGCTCGTCGAAAGCATGAACAAATCCCTCGTTTTGTGTGGGCGTGTACCCTCTTTGTAGTCTGGTTCAGAGCCAGGGATGTCCGTTGAACAGTTCTTTTCGGTCTGGGATGACCATTCAAAGGGCGATCCTAGACAACTGATGGCCTAGCGCCGGCTCAAAAAGCACGCACGCTCGTTGAAATCACGAGCAAATCCCTCGTTTTGTGGGGCCGTGTACCCTCTTTGTAGTCTGGTTCAGAGCCAGGGATGTCCGTTGAACAGTTCTTTTCGGTCTGGGATGACCATTCAAAGGGCGATCCTAGACAACTGATGGCCCAGCGCCGGCTTGAAAGACACGCACGCTCGTCGAAAGCATGAACAAATCCCTCGTTTTGTGGGGGCGTGTACCCTCTTTGTAGTCTGGTTCAGAGCCAGGGATGTCCGTTGAACAGTTCTTTTCGGTCTGGGATGACCATTCAAAGGGCGATCCTAGACAACTGATGGCCCAGCGCCGGCTTGAAAGACACGCACGCTCGTCGAAAGCATGAACAAATCCCTCGTTTTGTGGGGGCGTGTACCCTCTTTGTAGTCTGGTTCAGAGCCAGGGATGTCCGTTGAACAGTTCTTTTCGGTCTGGGATGACCATTCAAAGGGCGATCCTAGACAACTGATGGCCCAGCGCCGGCTCAAAAAGCACGCACGCTCGTCGAAAGCATGAACAAATCCCTTGTTTTGTGGGGACAGGACACTCTCTGACTGACTCTGTTATCAAATTCGTCAGAATTGACTCTCAATTTGTTCGAAAACCGCAAGTTTTTGGACGGTTTTTGAAAATTTCAGAATCCGTGCTCCAGAATCCGCAGAATCCTTCGAATCGTGGTCAAACTGACATTTTCGGATTCAGCGTGTCTCATTTACTCTATACAGTTGGAAAAACCAATGAAAACAAGCTAAATACAGCTTAAACAGACAAAAAACCATTTGGGCTTAAAAAAGTTACCAGAACGGATTTACTGCGACTGTTGCAGTAAATCCGTTCTGGTATGATTTTTAACACAGTTTTGATCTTTGTCGTTTTTAGCGCTTTTTTGACCGTTTTTGACCATTCCAAAAGCGGGGATGTCAAGAATAGTCCAAGGCTGACTTGTGACAACAATCAGAAGACAGGTTCGATGCTTCTATCGGATTCTGGAACACGATTCTGGTTCTGACCGAGTGAAGTCTCGAAATCGGCGGATTTTTAGCAGCTTTCATGCAGTTTTTGCTGAGTCAAACATAAAATTTACCTTTGTGGATTATCCTAGAACACTCTATGATACAAAAATTAACAAATGCAATGGATTCTGGCCGAGGATTCTGAATGGCGACGATGTAGAGCACTTTTGCCCGTTTTTTGCCAAAAATTAAGCGATTGTTACAGAATCGTCAGTGCAGGACACTCTCTGACTAACTGTGTTATCAAATTCGTCAAAATTGACTCTAATTTTGGTCGAAAACGCAAGTTTTTGGACGGTTCTTGAAAATTTTAGAATCCGTGCTCCAGGATCCTTAGAATCCTTCGAATTGTGCCCAAACTGCAAATCCCTCGTTTTGTGGGGGCGTGTACTCTCTTTGTAGTTTGGTTTAGATTTAGTGATGTCCATTGACGAGCCCTTTTCGGTCTGGGATGACTATTCAATAGGCGATCCCGGCTGATTGATGGCCCAGCACCGGCTTGAAAGACACGCACGCTCGTTGAAATCACGAGCAAATCCCTCGTTTTGTGTGGGCGTGTACCCTCTTTGTAGTCTGGTTCAGAGCCAGGGATGTCCGTTGAACAGTTCTTTTCGGTCTGGGATGACCATTCAAAGGGCGATCCTAGACAACTGATGGCCTAGCGCCGGCTCAAAAAGCACGCACGCTCGTTGAAATCACGAGCAAATCCCTCGTTTTGTGGGGGCGTGTACCCTCTTTGTAGTCTGGTTCAGAGCCAGGGATGTCCGTTGAACAGTTCTTTTCGGTCTGGGATGACCATTCAAAGGGCGATCTTAGACAACTGATGGCCTAGCGCCGGCTTGAAAGACACGCACGCTCGTCGAAAGCATGAACAAATCCCTCGTTTTGTGGGGGCGTGTACCCTCTTTGTAGTCTGGTTCAGAGCCAGGGATGTCCGTTGAACAGTTCTTTTCGGTCTGGGATGACCATTCAAAGGGCGATCTTAGACAACTGATGGCCTAGCGCCGGCTCAAAAAGCACGCACGCTCGTTGAAATCACGAGCAAATCCCTCGTTTTGTGGGGCCGTGTACCCTCTTTGTAGTCTGGTTCAGAGCCAGGGATGTCCGTTGAACAGTTCTTTTCGGTCTGGGATGACCATTCAAAGGGCGATCTTAGACAACTGATGGCCTAGCGCCGGCTCAAAAAGCACGCACGCTCGTCGAAAGCATGAACAAATCCCTCGTTTTGTGTGGGCGTGTACCCTCTTTGTAGTCTGGTTCAGAGCCAGGGATGTCCGTTGAACAGTTCTTTTCGGTCTGGGATGACCATTCAAAGGGCGATCCTAGACAACTGATGGCCTAGCGCCGGCTCAAAAAGCACGCACGCTCGTTGAAATCACGAGCAAATCCCTCGTTTTGTGGGGGCGTGTACCCTCTTTGTAGTCTGGTTCAGAGCCAGGGATGTCCGTTGAACAGTTCTTTTCGGTCTGGGATGACCATTCAAAGGGCGATCTTAGACAACTGATGGCCTAGCGCCGGCTTGAAAGACACGCACGCTCGTCGAAAGCATGAACAAATCCCTCGTTTTGTGGGGGCGTGTACCCTCTTTGTAGTCTGGTTCAGAGCCAGGGATGTCCGTTGAACAGTTCTTTTCGGTCTGGGATGACCATTCAAAGGGCGATCTTAGACAACTGATGGCCCAGCGCCGGCTTGAAAGACACGCACGCTCGTCGAAAGCATGAACAAATCCCTCGTTTTGTGGGGGCGTGTACCCTCTTTGTAGTCTGGTTCAGAGCCAGGGATGTCCGTTGAACAGTTCTTTTCGGTCTGGGATGACCATTCAAAGGGCGATCTTAGACAACTGATGGCCTAGCGCCGGCTCAAAAAGCACGCACGCTCGTCGAAAGCATGAACAAATCCCTCGTTTTGTGTGGGCGTGTACCCTCTTTGTAGTCTGGTTCAGAGCCAGGGATGTCCGTTGAACAGTTCTTTTCGGTCTGGGATGACCATTCAAAGGGCGATCCTAGACAACTGATGGCCTAGCGCCGGCTCAAAAAGCACGCACGCTCGTCGAAAGCATGAACAAATCCCTCGTTTTGTGGGGGCGTGTACCCTCTTTGTAGTCTGGTTCAGAGCCAGGGATGTCCGTTGAACAGTTCTTTTCGGTCTGGGATGACCATTCAAAGGGCGATCCTAGACAACTGATGGCCCAGCGCCGGCTCAAAAAGCACGCACGCTCGTCGAAAGCATGAACAAATCCCTTGTTTTGTGGGGACAGGACACTCTGTGACTGACTCTGTTATCAAATTCGTCAGAATTGACTCTCAATTTGTTCGAAAACCGCAAGTTTTTGGACGGTTTTTGAAAATTTCAGAATCCGTGCTCCAGAATCCGCAGAATCCTTCGAATCGTGGTCAAACTGACATTTTCGGATTCAGCGTGTCTCATTTACTCTATACAGTTGGAAAAACCAATGAAAACAAGCTAAATACAGCTTAAACAGACAAAAAACCATTTGGGCTTAAAAAAGTTACCAGAACGGATTTACTGCGACTGTTGCAGTAAATCCGTTCTGGCATGATTTTTAACACAGTTTTGATCTTTGTCGTTTTTAGCGCTTTTTTGACCGTTTTTGACCATTCCAAAAGCGGGGATGTCAAGAATAGTCCAAGGCTGACTTGTGACAACAATCAGAAGACAGGTTCGATGCTTCTATCGGATTCTGGAACACGATTCTGGTTCTGACCGAGTGAAGTCTCGAAATCGGCGGATTTTTAGCAGCTTTCATGCAGTTTTTGCTGAGTCAAACATAAAATTTACCTTTGTGGATTATCCTAGAACACTCTATGATACAAAAATTAACAAAGGCAATGGATTCTGGCCGAGGATTCTGAATGGCGACGATGTAGAGCACTTTTGCCCGTTTTTTGCCAAAAATTAAGCGATTGTTACAGAATCGTCAGTGCAGGACACTCTCTGACTAACTGTGTTATCAAATTCGTCAAAATTGACTCTAATTTTGGTCGAAAACGCAAGTTTTTGGACGGTTCTTGAAAATTTTAGAATCCGTGCTCCAGGATCCTTAGAATCCTTCGAATTGTGCCCAAACTGCAAATCCCTCGTTTTGTGGGGGCGTGTACTCTCTTTGTAGTTTGGTTTAGATTTAGTGATGTCCATTGACGAGCCCTTTTCGGTCTGGGATGACTATTCAATAGGCGATCCCGGCTGATTGATGGCCCAGCACCGGCTCAAAAAGCACGCACGCTCGTTGAAATCACGAGCAAATCCCTCGTTTTGTGGGGCCGTGTACCCTCTTTGTAGTCTGGTTCAGAGCCAGGGATGTCCGTTGAACAGTTCTTTTCGGTCTGGGATGACCATTCGGCAATCCTAGACAACTGATGGCCCAGCGCCGGCTCAAAAAGCACGCACGCTCGTCGAAAGCATGAACAAATCCCTCGTTTTGTGTGGGCGTGTACCCTCTTTGTAGTCTGGTTCAGAGCCAGGGATGTCCGTTGAACAGTTCTTTTCGGTCTGGGATGACCATTCAAAGGGCGATCCTAGACAACTGATGGCCCAGCGCCGGCTCAAAAAGCACGCACGCTCGTCGAAAGCATGAACAAATCCCTCGTTTTGTGGGGGCGTGTACCCTCTTTGTAGTCTGGTTCAGAGCCAGGGATGTCCGTTGAACAGTTCTTTTCGGTCTGGGATGACCATTCAAAGGGCGATCCTAGACAACTGATGGCCCAGCGCCGGCTTGAAAGACACGCACGCTCGTCGAAAGCATGAACAAATCCCTCGTTTTGTGGGGGCGTGTACCCTCTTTGTAGTCTGGTTCAGAGCCAGGGATGTCCGTTGAACAGTTCTTTTCGGTCTGGGATGACCATTCAAAGGGCGATCCTAGACAACTGATGGCCCAGCGCCGGCTCAAAAAGCACGCACGCTCGTCGAAAGCATGAACAAATCCCTTGTTTTGTGGGGACAGGACACTCTGTGACTGACTCTGTTATCAAATTCGTCAGAATTGACTCTCAATTTGTTCGAAAACCGCAAGTTTTTGGACGGTTTTTGAAAATTTCAGAATCCGTGCTCCAGAATCCGCAGAATCCTTCGAATCGTGGTCAAACTGACATTTTCGGATTCAGCGTGTCTCATTTACTCTATACAGTTGGAAAAACCAATGAAAACAAGCTAAATACAGCTTAAACAGACAAAAAACCATTTGGGCTTAAAAAAGTTACCAGAACGGATTTACTGCGACTGTTGCAGTAAATCCGTTCTGGTATGATTTTTAACACAGTTTTGATCTTTGTCGTTTTTAGCGCTTTTTTGACCGTTTTTGACCATTCCAAAAGCGGGGATGTCAAGAATAGTCCAAGGCTGACTTGTGACAACAATCAGAAGACAGGTTCGATGCTTCTATCGGATTCTGGAACACGATTCTGGTTCTGACCGAGTGAAGTCTCGAAATCGGCGGATTTTTAGCAGCTTTCATGCAGTTTTTGCTGAGTCAAACATAAAATTTACCTTTGTGGATTATCCTAGAACACTCTATGATACAAAAATTAACAAAGGCAATGGATTCTGGCCGAGGATTCTGAATGGCGACGATGTAGAGCACTTTTGCCCGTTTTTTGCCAAAAATTAAGCGATTGTTACAGAATCGTCAGTGCAGGACACTCTCTGACTAACTGTGTTATCAAATTCGTCAAAATTGACTCTAATTTTGGTCGAAAACGCAAGTTTTTGGACGGTTCTTGAAAATTTTAGAATCCGTGCTCCAGGATCCTTAGAATCCTTCGAATTGTGCCCAAACTGCAAATCCCTCGTTTTGTGGGGGCGTGTACTCTCTTTGTAGTTTGGTTTAGATTTAGTGATGTCCATTGACGAGCCCTTTTCGGTCTGGGATGACCCTTCAAAGGGCGATCCTAGACAACTGATGGCCCAGCGCCGGCTTGAAAGACACGCACGCTCGTTGAAATCACGAGCAAATCCCTCGTTTTGTGGGGGCGTGTACCCTTTTTGTAGTCTGGTTCAGAGCCAGGGATGTCCGTTGAACAGTTCTTTTCGGTCTGGGATGACCCTTCAAAGGGCGATCCTAGACAACTGATGGCCCAGCACCGGCTTGAAAGACACGCACGCTCGTTGAAATCACGAGCAAATCCCTCGTTTTGTGGGGGCGTGTACCCTCTTTGTAGTCTGGTTCAGAGCCAGGGATGTCCGTTGAACAGTTCTTTTCGGTCTGGGATGACCATTTAAAGGGCGATCCTAGACAACTGATGGCCCAGCGCCGGCTTGAAAGACACGCACGCTCGTTGAAATCACGAGCAAATCCCTCGTTTTGTGGGGGCGTGTACCCTCTTTGTAGTCTGGTTCAGAGCCAGGGATGTCCGTTGAACAGTTCTTTTCGGTCTGGGATGACCATTCAAAGGGCGATCCTAGACAACTGATGGCCCAGCGCCGGCTTGAAAGACACGCACGCTCGTTGAAATCACGAGCAAATCCCTCGTTTTGTGGGGGCGTGTACCCTCTTTGTAGTCTGGTTCAGAGCCAGGGATGTCCGTTGAACAGTTCTTTTCGGTCTGGGATGACCCTTCAAAGGGCGATCCTAGACAACTGATGGCCCAGCGCCGGCTTGAAAGACACGCACGCTCGTTGAAATCACGAGCAAATCCCTCGTTTTGTGGGGGCGTGTACTCTCTTTGTAGTTTGGTTTAGATTTAGTGATGTCCATTGACGAGCCCTTTTCGGTCTGGGATGACCATTCAAAGGGCGATCCTAGACAACTGATGGCCCAGCGCCGGCTTGAAAGACACGCACGCTCGTTGAAATCACGAGCAAATCCCTCGTTTTGTGGGGGCGTGTACCCTCTTTGTAGTCTGGTTCAGAGCCAGGGATGTCCGTTGAACAGTTCTTTTCGGTCTGGGATGACCATTCAAAGGGCGATCCTAGACAACTGATGGCCCAGCGCCGGCTTGAAAGACACGCACGCTCGTTGAAATCACGAGCAAATCCCTCGTTTTGTGGGGGCGTGTACTCTCTTTGTAGTTTGGTTCAGAGCCAGGGATGTCCGTTGAACAGTTCTTTTCGGTCTGGGATGACCATTCAAAGGGCGATCCTAGACAACTGATGGCCTAGCGCCGGCTCAAAAAGCACGAACGCTCGTTGAAATCACGAGCAAATCCCTCGTTTTGTGGGGGCGTGTACCCTCTTTGTAGTCTGGTTCAGAGCCAGGGATGTCCGTTGAACAGTTCTTTTCGGTCTGGGATGACCATTCAAAGGGCGATCCTAGACAACTGATGGCCCAGCGCCGGCTTGAAAGACACGCACGCTCGTTGAAATCACGAGCAAATCCCTCGTTTTGTGGGGCCGTGTACCCTCTTTGTAGTCTGGTTCAGAGCCAGGGATGTCCGTTGAACAGTTCTTTTCGGTCTGGGATGACCATTCAAAGGGCGATCCTAGACAACTGATGGCCTAGCGCCGGCTTGAAAGACACGCACGCTCGTCGAAAGCATGAACAAATCCCTCGTTTTGTGGGGGCGTGTACCCTCTTTGTAGTCTGGTTCAGAGCCAGGGATGTCCGTTGAACAGTTCTTTTCGGTCTGGGATGACCATTCAAAGGGCGATCCTAGACAACTGATGGCCCAGCGCCGGCTTGAAAGACACGCACGCTCGTCGAAAGCATGAACAAATCCCTCGTTTTGTGGGGGCGTGTACCGTCTTTGTAGTCTGGTTCAGAGCCAGGGATGTCCGTTGAACAGTTCTTTTCGGTCTGGGATGACCATTCAAAGGGCGATCCTAGACAACTGATGGCCCAGCGCCGGCTTGAAAGACACGCACGCTCGTCGAAAGCATGAACAAATCCCTCGTTTTGTGGGGGCGTGTACCCTCTTTGTAGTCTGGTTCAGAGCCAGGGATGTCCGTTGAACAGTTCTTTTCGGTCTGGGATGACCATTCAAAGGGCGATCCTAGACAACTGATGGCCTAGCGCCGGCTTGAAAGACACGCACGCTCGTCGAAAGCATGAACAAATCCCTCGTTTTGTGGGGGCGTGTACCCTCTTTGTAGTCTGGTTCAGAGCCAGGGATGTCCGTTGAACAGTTCTTTTCGGTCTGGGATGACCATTCAAAGGGCGATCCTAGACAACTGATGGCCCAGCGCCGGCTTGAAAGACACGCACGCTCGTCGAAAGCATGAACAAATCCCTCGTTTTGTGGGGGCGTGTACCGTCTTTGTAGTCTGGTTCAGAGCCAGGGATGTCCGTTGAACAGTTCTTTTCGGTCTGGGATGACCATTCAAAGGGCGATCCTAGACAACTGATGGCCCAGCGCCGGCTTGAAAGACACGCACGCTCGTCGAAAGCATGAACAAATCCCTCGTTTTGTGGGGGCGTGTACCCTCTTTGTAGTCTGGTTCAGAGCCAGGGATGTCCGTTGAACAGTTCTTTTCGGTCTGGGATGACCATTCAAAGGGCGATCCTAGACAACTGATGGCCTAGCGCCGGCTCAAAAAGCACGCACGCTCGTCGAAAGCATGAACAAATCCCTCGTTTTGTGGGGGCGTGTACCCTCTTTGTAGTCTGGTTCAGAGCCAGGGCTGTCCGTTGAACAGTTCTTTTCGGTCTGGGATGACCATTCAAAGGGCGATCCTAGACAACTGATGGCCCAGCGCCGGCTTGAAAGACACGCACGCTCGTCGAAAGCATGAACAAATCCCTCGTTTTGTGGGGGCGTGTACCCTCTTTGTAGTCTGGTTCAGAGCCAGGGATGTCCGTTGAACAGTTCTTTTCGGTCTGGGATGACCATTCAAAGGGCGATCCTAGACAACTGATGGCCCAGCGCCGGCTCAAAAAGCACGCACGCTCGTCGAAAGCATGAACAAATCCCTCGTTTTGTGGGGGCGTGTACCCTCTTTGTAGTCTGGTTCAGAGCCAGGGATGTCCGTTGAACAGTTCTTTTCGGTCTGGGATGACCATTCAAAGGGCGATCCTAGACAACTGATGGCCCAGCGCCGGCTTGAAAGACACGCACGCTCGTTGAAATCACGAGCAAATCCCTCGTTTTGTGGGGGCGTGTACCCTCTTTGTAGTCTGGTTCAGAGCCAGGGATGTCCGTTGAACAGTTCTTTTCGGTCTGGGATGACCATTCAAAGGGCGATCCTAGACAACTGATGGCCCAGCGCCGGCTTGAAAGACACGCACGCTCGTTGAAATCACGAGCAAATCCCTCGTTTTGTGGGGGCGTGTACCCTCTTTGTAGTCTGGTTCAGAGCCAGGGATGTCCGTTGAACAGTTCTTTTCGGTCTGGGATGACCCTTCAAAGGGCGATCCTAGACAACTGATGGCCCAGCGCCGGCTTGAAAGACACGCACGCTCGTTGAAATCACGAGCAAATCCCTCGTTTTGTGGGGGCGTGTACTCTCTTTGTAGTTTGGTTTAGATTTAGTGATGTCCATTGACGAGCCCTTTTCGGTCTGGGATGACCATTCAAAGGGCGATCCTAGACAACTGATGGCCCAGCGCCGGCTTGAAAGACACGCACGCTCGTTGAAATCACGAGCAAATCCCTCGTTTTGTGGGGGCGTGTACCCTCTTTGTAGTCTGGTTCAGAGCCAGGGATGTCCGTTGAACAGTTCTTTTCGGTCTGGGATGACCATTCAAAGGGCGATCCTAGACAACTGATGGCCCAGCGCCGGCTTGAAAGACACGCACGCTCGTTGAAATCACGAGCAAATCCCTCGTTTTGTGGGGGCGTGTACTCTCTTTGTAGTTTGGTTTAGATTTAGTGATGTCCATTGACGAGCCCTTTTCGGTCTGGGATGACCATTCAAAGGGCGATCCTAGACAACTGATGGCCTAGCGCCGGCTCAAAAAGCACGAACGCTCGTTGAAATCACGAGCAAATCCCTCGTTTTGTGGGGGCGTGTACCCTCTTTGTAGTCTGGTTCAGAGCCAGGGATGTCCGTTGAACAGTTCTTTTCGGTCTGGGATGACCATTCAAAGGGCGATCCTAGACAACTGATGGCCCAGCGCCGGCTTGAAAGACACGCACGCTCGTCGAAAGCATGAACAAATCCCTCGTTTTGTGGGGGCGTGTACCGTCTTTGTAGTCTGGTTCAGAGCCAGGGATGTCCGTTGAACAGTTCTTTTCGGTCTGGGATGACCATTCAAAGGGCGATCCTAGACAACTGATGGCCCAGCGCCGGCTTGAAAGACACGCACGCTCGTCGAAAGCATGAACAAATCCCTCGTTTTGTGGGGGCGTGTACCCTCTTTGTAGTCTGGTTCAGAGCCAGGGATGTCCGTTGAACAGTTCTTTTCGGTCTGGGATGACCATTCAAAGGGCGATCCTAGACAACTGATGGCCTAGCGCCGGCTCAAAAAGCACGCACGCTCGTCGAAAGCATGAACAAATCCCTCGTTTTGTGGGGGCGTGTACCCTCTTTGTAGTCTGGTTCAGAGCCAGGGCTGTCCGTTGAACAGTTCTTTTCGGTCTGGGATGACCATTCAAAGGGCGATCCTAGACAACTGATGGCCCAGCGCCGGCTTGAAAGACACGCACGCTCGTCGAAAGCATGAACAAATCCCTCGTTTTGTGGGGGCGTGTACCCTCTTTGTAGTCTGGTTCAGAGCCAGGGATGTCCGTTGAACAGTTCTTTTCGGTCTGGGATGACCATTCAAAGGGCGATCCTAGACAACTGATGGCCTAGCGCCGGCTCAAAAAGCACGAACGCTCGTTGAAATCACGAGCAAATCCCTCGTTTTGTGGGGGCGTGTACCCTCTTTGTAGTCTGGTTCAGAGCCAGGGATGTCCGTTGAACAGTTCTTTTCGGTCTGGGATGACCATTCAAAGGGCGATCCTAGACAACTGATGGCCCAGCGCCGGCTTGAAAGACACGCACGCTCGTTGAAATCACGAGCAAATCCCTCGTTTTGTGGGGCCGTGTACCCTCTTTGTAGTCTGGTTCAGAGCCAGGGATGTCCGTTGAACAGTTCTTTTCGGTCTGGGATGACCATTCAAAGGGCGATCCTAGACAACTGATGGCCTAGCGCCGGCTTGAAAGACACGCACGCTCGTCGAAAGCATGAACAAATCCCTCGTTTTGTGGGGGCGTGTACCCTCTTTGTAGTCTGGTTCAGAGCCAGGGATGTCCGTTGAACAGTTCTTTTCGGTCTGGGATGACCATTCAAAGGGCGATCCTAGACAACTGATGGCCCAGCGCCGGCTTGAAAGACACGCACGCTCGTCGAAAGCATGAACAAATCCCTCGTTTTGTGGGGGCGTGTACCCTCTTTGTAGTCTGGTTCAGAGCCAGGGATGTCCGTTGAACAGTTCTTTTCGGTCTGGGATGACCATTCAAAGGGCGATCCTAGACAACTGATGGCCCAGCGCCGGCTCAAAAAGCACGCACGCTCGTCGAAAGCATGAACAAATCCCTCGTTTTGTGGGGGCGTGTACCCTCTTTGTAGTCTGGTTCAGAGCCAGGGATGTCCGTTGAACAGTTCTTTTCGGTCTGGGATGACCATTCAAAGGGCGATCCTAGACTACTGATGGCCCAGCGCCGGCTTGAAAGACACGCACGCTCGTCGAAAGCATGAACAAATCCCTCGTTTTGTGGGGGCGTGTACCCTCTTTGTAGTCTGGTTCAGAGCCAGGGATGTCCGTTGAACAGTTCTTTTCGGTCTGGGATGACCATTCAAAGGGCGATCCTAGACAACTGATGGCCTAGCGCCGGCTCAAAAAGCACGCACGCTCGTCGAAAGCATGAACAAATCCCTCGTTTTGTGGGGGCGTGTACCCTCTTTGTAGTCTGGTTCAGAGCCAGGGATGTCCGTTGAACAGTTCTTTTCGGTCTGGGATGACCATTCAAAGGGCGATCCTAGACAACTGATGGCCCAGCGCCGGCTCAAAAAGCACGCACGCTCGTCGAAAGCATGAACAAATCCCTTGTTTTGTGGGGACAGGACACTCTCTGACTGACTCTGTTATCAAATTCGTCAGAATTGACTCTCAATTTGTTCGAAAACCGCAAGTTTTTGGACGGTTTTTGAAAATTTCAGAATCCGTGCTCCAGAATCCGCAGAATCCTTCGAATCGTGGTCAAACTGACATTTTCGGATTCAGCGTGTCTCATTTACTCTATACAGTTGGAAAAACCAATGAAAACAAGCTAAATACAGCTTAAACAGACAAAAAACCATTTGGGCTTAAAAAAGTTACCAGAACGGATTTACTGCGACTGTTGCAGTAAATCCGTTCTGGTATGATTTTTAACACAGTTTTGATCTTTGTCGTTTTTAGCGCTTTTTTGACCGTTTTTGACCATTCCAAAAGCGGGGATGTCAAGAATAGTCCAAGGCTGACTTGTGACAACAATCAGAAGACAGGTTCGATGCTTCTATCGGATTCTGGAACACGATTCTGGTTCTGACCGAGTGAAGTCTCGAAATCGGCGGATTTTTAGCAGCTTTCATGCAGTTTTTGCTGAGTCAAACATAAAATTTACCTTTGTGGATTATCCTAGAACACTCTATGATACAAAAATTAACAAAGGCAATGGATTCTGGCCGAGGATTCTGAATGGCGACGATGTAGAGCACTTTTGCCCGTTTTTTGCCAAAAATTAAGCGATTGTTACAGAATCGTCAGTGCAGGACACTCTCTGACTAACTGTGTTATCAAATTCGTCAAAATTGACTCTAATTTTGGTCGAAAACGCAAGTTTTTGGACGGTTCTTGAAAATTTTAGAATCCGTGCTCCAGGATCCTTAGAATCCTTCGAATTGTGCCCAAACTGCAAATCCCTCGTTTTGTGGGGGCGTGTACTCTCTTTGTAGTTTGGTTTAGATTTAGTGATGTCCATTGACGAGCCCTTTTCGGTCTGGGATGACTATTCAATAGGCGATCCCGGCTGATTGATGGCCCAGCACCGGCTTGAAAGACACGCACGCTCGTTGAAATCACGAGCAAATCCCTCGTTTTGTGTGGGCGTGTACCCTCTTTGTAGTCTGGTTCAGAGCCAGGGATGTCCGTTGAACAGTTCTTTTCGGTCTGGGATGACCATTCAAAGGGCGATCCTAGACAACTGATGGCCTAGCGCCGGCTCAAAAAGCACGCACGCTCGTTGAAATCACGAGCAAATCCCTCGTTTTGTGGGGCCGTGTACCCTCTTTGTAGTCTGGTTCAGAGCCAGGGATGTCCGTTGAACAGTTTTTTTCGGTCTGGGATGACCATTCAAAGGGCGATCCTAGACAACTGATGGCCTAGCGCCGGCTCAAAAAGCACGCACGCTCGTTGAAATCACGAGCAAATCCCTCGTTTTGTGGGGCCGTGTACCCTCTTTGTAGTCTGGTTCAGAGCCAGGGCTGTCCGTTGAACAGTTCTTTTCGGTCTGGGATGACCATTCAAAGGGCGATCCTAGACAACTGATGGCCCAGCGCCGGCTTGAAAGACACGCACGCTCGTCGAAAGCATGAACAAATCCCTCGTTTTGTGGGGGCGTGTACCCTCTTTGTAGTCTGGTTTAGAGCCAGGGATGTCCGTTGAACAGTTCTTTTCGGTCTGGGATGACCATTCAAAGGGCGATCCTAGACAACTGATGGCCCAGCGCCGGCTCAAAAAGCACGCACGCTCGTCGAAAGCATGAACAAATCCCTCGTTTTGTGGGGGCGTGTACCCTCTTTGTAGTCTGGTTCAGAGCCAGGGATGTCCGTTGAACAGTTCTTTTCGGTCTGGGATGACCATTCAAAGGGCGATCCTAGACTACTGATGGCCCAGCGCCGGCTTGAAAGACACGCACGCTCGTCGAAAGCATGAACAAATCCCTCGTTTTGTGGGGGCGTGTACCCTCTTTGTAGTCTGGTTCAGAGCCAGGGATGTCCGTTGAACAGTTCTTTTCGGTCTGGGATGACCATTCAAAGGGCGATCCTAGACAACTGATGGCCTAGCGCCGGCTCAAAAAGCACGCACGCTCGTCGAAAGCATGAACAAATCCCTCGTTTTGTGGGGGCGTGTACCCTCTTTGTAGTCTGGTTCAGAGCCAGGGATGTCCGTTGAACAGTTCTTTTCGGTCTGGGATGACCATTCAAAGGGCGATCCTAGACAACTGATGGCCCAGCGCCGGCTCAAAAAGCACGCACGCTCGTCGAAAGCATGAACAAATCCCTTGTTTTGTGGGGACAGGACACTCTCTGACTGACTCTGTTATCAAATTCGTCAGAATTGACTCTCAATTTGTTCGAAAACCGCAAGTTTTTGGACGGTTTTTGAAAATTTCAGAATCCGTGCTCCAGAATCCGCAGAATCCTTCGAATCGTGGTCAAACTGACATTTTCGGATTCAGCGTGTCTCATTTACTCTATACAGTTGGAAAAACCAATGAAAACAAGCTAAATACAGCTTAAACAGACAAAAAACCATTTGGGCTTAAAAAAGTTACCAGAACGGATTTACTGCGACTGTTGCAGTAAATCCGTTCTGGTATGATTTTTAACACAGTTTTGATCTTTGTCGTTTTTAGCGCTTTTTTGACCGTTTTTGACCATTCCAAAAGCGGGGATGTCAAGAATAGTCCAAGGCTGACTTGTGACAACAATCAGAAGACAGGTTCGATGCTTCTATCGGATTCTGGAACACGATTCTGGTTCTGACCGAGTGAAGTCTCGAAATCGGCGGATTTTTAGCAGCTTTCATGCAGTTTTTGCTAAGTCAAACAGAAAATTTACCTTTGTGGATTATCCTAGAACACTCTATGATACAAAAATTAACAAAGGCAATGGATTCTGGCCGAGGATTCTGAATGGCGACGATGTAGAGCACTTTTGCCCGTTTTTTGCCAAAAATTAAGCGATTGTTACAGAATCGTCAGTGCAGGACACTCTCTGACTAACTGTGTTATCAAATTCGTCAAAATTGACTCTAATTTTGGTCGAAAACGCAAGTTTTTGGACGGTTCTTGAAAATTTTAGAATCCGTGCTCCAGGATCCTTAGAATCCTTCGAATTGTGCCCAAACTGCAAATCCCTCGTTTTGTGGGGGCGTGTACTCTCTTTGTAGTTTGGTTTAGATTTAGTGATGTCCATTGACGAGCCCTTTTCGGTCTGGGATGACTATTCAATAGGCGATCCCGGCTGATTGATGGCCCAGCACCGGCTTGAAAGACACGCACGCTCGTTGAAATCACGAGCAAATCCCTCGTTTTGTGTGGGCGTGTACCCTCTTTGTAGTCTGGTTCAGAGCCAGGGATGTCCGTTGAACAGTTCTTTTCGGTCTTGGATGACCATTCAAAGGGCGATCCTAGACAACTGATGGCCCAGCGCCGGCTTGAAAGACACGCACGCTCGTCGAAAGCATGAACAAATCCCTCGTTTTGTGGGGGCGTGTACCCTCTTTGTAGTCTGGTTCAGAGCCAGGGATGTCCGTTGAACAGTTCTTTTCGGTCTGGGATGACCATTCAAAGGGCGATCCTAGACAACTGATGGCCCAGCGCCGGCTTGAAAGACACGCACGCTCGTCGAAAGCATGAACAAATCCCTCGTTTTGTGGGGGCGTGTACTCTCTTTGTAGTTTGGTTTAGATTTAGTGATGTCCATTGACGAGCCCTTTTCGGTCTGGGATGACTATTCAATAGGCGATCCCGGCTGATTGATGGCCCAGCACCGGCTTGAAAGACACGCACGCTCGTTGAAATCACGAGCTAATCCCTCGTTTTGTGTGGGCGTGTACCCTCTTTGTAGTCTGGTTCAGAGCCAGGGATGTCCGTTGAACAGTTCTTTTCGGTCTGGGATGACCATTCAAAGGGCGATCCTAGACAACTGATGGCCTAGCGCCGGCTCAAAAAGCACGCACGCTCGTTGAAATCACGAGCAAATCCCTCGTTTTGTGGGGCCGTGTACCCTCTTTGTAGTCTGGTTCAGAGCCAGGGATGTCCGTTGAACAGTTTTTTTCGGTCTGGGATGACCATTCAAAGGGCGATCCTAGACAACTGATGGCCTAGCGCCGGCTCAAAAAGCACGCACGCTCGTTGAAATCACGAGCAAATCCCTCGTTTTGTGGGGCCGTGTACCCTCTTTGTAGTCTGGTTCAGAGCCAGGGCTGTCCGTTGAACAGTTCTTTTCGGTCTGGGATGACCATTCAAAGGGCGATCCTAGACAACTGATGGCCCAGCGCCGGCTTGAAAGACACGCACGCTCGTCGAAAGCATGAACAAATCCCTCGTTTTGTGGGGGCGTGTACCCTCTTTGTAGTCTGGTTCAGAGCCAGGGATGTCCGTTGAACAGTTCTTTTCGGTCTGGGATGACCATTCAAAGGGCGATCCTAGACAACTGATGGCCCAGCGCCGGCTTGAAAGACACGCACGCTCGTCGAAAGCATGAACAAATCCCTCGTTTTGTGGGGGCGTGTACTCTCTTTGTAGTTTGGTTTAGATTTAGTGATGTCCATTGACGAGCCCTTTTCGGTCTGGGATGACTATTCAATAGGCGATCCCGGCTGATTGATGGCCCAGCACCGGCTTGAAAGACACGCACGCTCGTTGAAATCACGAGCAAATCCCTCGTTTTGTGTGGGCGTGTACCCTCTTTGTAGTCTGGTTCAGAGCCAGGGATGTCCGTTGAACAGTTCTTTTCGGTCTGGGATGACCATTCAAAGGGCGATCCTAGACAACTGATGGCCCAGCGCCGGCTTGAAAGACACGCACGCTCGTCGAAAGCATGAACAAATCCCTCGTTTTGTGGGGGCGTGTACTCTCTTTGTAGTTTGGTTTAGATTTAGTGATGTCCATTGACGAGCCCTTTTCGGTCTGGGATGACTATTCAATAGGCGATCCCGGCTGATTGATGGCCCAGCACCGGCTTGAAAGACACGCACGCTCGTTGAAATCACGAGCAAATCCCTCGTTTTGTGTGGGCGTGTACCCTCTTTGTAGTCTGGTTCAGAGCCAGGGATGTCCGTTAAACAGTTCTTTTCGGTCTGGGATGACCATTCAAAGGGCGATCCTAGACAACTGATGGCCTAGCGCCGGCTCAAAAAGCACGCACGCTCGTTGAAATCACGAGCAAATCCCTCGTTTTGTGGGGCCGTGTACCCTCTTTGTAGTCTGGTTCAGAGCCAGGGATGTCCGTTGAACAGTTTTTTTCGGTCTGGGATGACCATTCAAAGGGCGATCCTAGACAACTGATGGCCTAGCGCCGGCTCAAAAAGCACGCACGCTCGTTGAAATCACGAGCAAATCCCTCGTTTTGTGGGGCCGTGTACCCTCTTTGTAGTCTGGTTCAGAGCCAGGGCTGTCCGTTGAACAGTTCTTTTCGGTCTGGGATGACCATTCAAAGGGCGATCCTAGACAACTGATGGCCCAGCGCCGGCTTGAAAGACACGCACGCTCGTCGAAAGCATGAACAAATCCCTCGTTTTGTGGGGGCGTGTACTCTCTTTGTAGTTTGGTTTAGATTTAGTGATGTCCATTGACGAGCCCTTTTCGGTCTGGGATGACTATTCAATAGGCGATCCCGGCTGATTGATGGCCCAGCACCGGCTTGAAAGACACGCACGCTCGTTGAAATCACGAGCAAATCCCTCGTTTTGTGTGGGCGTGTACCCTCTTTGTAGTCTGGTTCAGAGCCAGGGATGTCCGTTGAACAGTTCTTTTCGGTCTGGGATGACCATTCAAAGGGCGATCCTAGACAACTGATGGCCTAGCGCCGGCTCAAAAAGCACGCACGCTCGTTGAAATCACGAGCAAATCCCTCGTTTTGTGGGGCCGTGTACCCTCTTTGTAGTCTGGTTCAGAGCCAGGGATGTCCGTTGAACAGTTTTTTTCGGTCTGGGATGACCATTCAAAGGGCGATCCTAGACAACTGATGGCCTAGCGCCGGCTCAAAAAGCACGCACGCTCGTTGAAATCACGAGCAAATCCCTCGTTTTGTGGGGCCGTGTACCCTCTTTGTAGTCTGGTTCAGAGCCAGGGCTGTCCGTTGAACAGTTCTTTTCGGTCTGGGATGACCATTCAAAGGGCGATCCTAGACAACTGATGGCCTAGCGCCGGCTTGAAAGACACGCACGCTCGTCGAAAGCATGAACAAATCCCTCGTTTTGTGGGGGCGTGTACCCTCTTTGTAGTCTGGTTCAGAGCCAGGGATGTCCGTTGAACAGTTCTTTTCGGTCTGGGATGACCATTCAAAGGGCGATCCTAGACAACTGATGGCCCAGCGCCGGCTTGAAAGACACGCACGCTCGTCGAAAGCATGAACAAATCCCTCGTTTTGTGGGGGCGTGTACCGTCTTTGTAGTCTGGTTCAGAGCCAGGGATGTCCGTTGAACAGTTCTTTTCGGTCTGGGATGACCATTCAAAGGGCGATCCTAGACAACTGATGGCCCAGCGCCGGCTTGAAAGACACGCACGCTCGTCGAAAGCATGAACAAATCCCTCGTTTTGTGGGGGCGTGTACCCTCTTTGTAGTCTGGTTCAGAGCCAGGGATGTCCGTTGAACAGTTCTTTTCGGTCTGGGATGACCATTCAAAGGGCGATCCTAGACAACTGATGGCCTAGCGCCGGCTCAAAAAGCACGCACGCTCGTCGAAAGCATGAACAAATCCCTCGTTTTGTGGGGGCGTGTACCCTCTTTGTAGTCTGGTTCAGAGCCAGGGCTGTCCGTTGAACAGTTCTTTTCGGTCTGGGATGACCATTCAAAGGGCGATCCTAGACAACTGATGGCCCAGCGCCGGCTCAAAAAGCACGCACGCTCGTCGAAAGCATGAACAAATCCCTCGTTTTGTGGGGGCGTGTACCCTCTTTGTAGTCTGGTTCAGAGCCAGGGATGTCCGTTGAACAGTTCTTTTCGGTCTGGGATGACCATTCAAAGGGCGATCCTAGACAACTGATGGCCCAGCGCCGGCTTGAAAGACACGCACGCTCGTTGAAATCACGAGCAAATCCCTCGTTTTGTGGGGGCGTGTACCCTCTTTGTAGTCTGGTTCAAAGCCAGGGATGTCCGTTGAACAGTTCTTTTCGGTCTGGGATGACCATTCAAAGGGCGATCCTAGACAACTGATGGCCCAGCGCCGGCTTGAAAGACACGCACGCTCGTTGAAATCACGAGCAAATCCCTCGTTTTGTGGGGGCGTGTACCCTCTTTGTAGTCTGGTTCAGAGCCAGGGATGTCCGTTGAACAGTTCTTTTCGGTCTGGGATGACCCTTCAAAGGGCGATCCTAGACAACTGATGGCCCAGCGCCGGCTTGAAAGACACGCACGCTCGTTGAAATCACGAGCAAATCCCTCGTTTTGTGGGGGCGTGTACTCTCTTTGTAGTTTGGTTTAGATTTAGTGATGTCCATTGACGAGCCCTTTTCGGTCTGGGATGACCATTCAAAGGGCGATCCTAGACAACTGATGGCCCAGCGCCGGCTTGAAAGACACGCACGCTCGTTGAAATCACGAGCAAATCCCTCGTTTTGTGGGGGCGTGTACCCTCTTTGTAGTCTGGTTCAGAGCCAGGGATGTCCGTTGAACAGTTCTTTTCGGTCTGGGATGACCATTCAAAGGGCGATCCTAGACAACTGATGGCCCAGCGCCGGCTTGAAAGACACGCACGCTCGTTGAAATCACGAGCAAATCCCTCGTTTTGTGGGGGCGTGTACTCTCTTTGTAGTTTGGTTCAGAGCCAGGGATGTCCGTTGAACAGTTCTTTTCGGTCTGGGATGACCATTCAAAGGGCGATCCTAGACAACTGATGGCCTAGCGCCGGCTCAAAAAGCACGAACGCTCGTTGAAATCACGAGCAAATCCCTCGTTTTGTGGGGGCGTGTACCCTCTTTGTAGTCTGGTTCAGAGCCAGGGATGTCCGTTGAACAGTTCTTTTCGGTCTGGGATGACCATTCAAAGGGCGATCCTAGACAACTGATGGCCCAGCGCCGGCTTGAAAGACACGCACGCTCGTTGAAATCACGAGCAAATCCCTCGTTTTGTGGGGCCGTGTACCCTCTTTGTAGTCTGGTTCAGAGCCAGGGATGTCCGTTGAACAGTTCTTTTCGGTCTGGGATGACCATTCAAAGGGCGATCCTAGACAACTGATGGCCTAGCGCCGGCTTGAAAGACACGCACGCTCGTCGAAAGCATGAACAAATCCCTCGTTTTGTGGGGGCGTGTACCCTCTTTGTAGTCTGGTTCAGAGCCAGGGATGTCCGTTGAACAGTTCTTTTCGGTCTGGGATGACCATTCAAAGGGCGATCCTAGACAACTGATGGCCCAGCGCCGGCTTGAAAGACACGCACGCTCGTCGAAAGCATGAACAAATCCCTCGTTTTGTGGGGGCGTGTACCGTCTTTGTAGTCTGGTTCAGAGCCAGGGATGTCCGTTGAACAGTTCTTTTCGGTCTGGGATGACCATTCAAAGGGCGATCCTAGACAACTGATGGCCCAGCGCCGGCTTGAAAGACACGCACGCTCGTCGAAAGCATGAACAAATCCCTCGTTTTGTGGGGGCGTGTACCCTCTTTGTAGTCTGGTTCAGAGCCAGGGATGTCCGTTGAACAGTTCTTTTCGGTCTGGGATGACCATTCAAAGGGCGATCCTAGACAACTGATGGCCTAGCGCCGGCTCAAAAAGCACGCACGCTCGTCGAAAGCATGAACAAATCCCTCGTTTTGTGGGGGCGTGTACCCTCTTTGTAGTCTGGTTCAGAGCCAGGGCTGTCCGTTGAACAGTTCTTTTCGGTCTGGGATGACCATTCAAAGGGCGATCCTAGACAACTGATGGCCCAGCGCCGGCTTGAAAGACACGCACGCTCGTCGAAAGCATGAACAAATCCCTCGTTTTGTGGGGGCGTGTACCCTCTTTGTAGTCTGGTTCAGAGCCAGGGATGTCCGTTGAACAGTTCTTTTCGGTCTGGGATGACCATTCAAAGGGCGATCCTAGACAACTGATGGCCCAGCGCCGGCTCAAAAAGCACGCACGCTCGTCGAAAGCATGAACAAATCCCTTGTTTTGTGGGGACAGGACACTCTCTGACTGACTCTGTTATCAAATTCGTCAGAATTGACTCTCAATTTGTTCGAAAACCGCAAGTTTTTGGACGGTTTTTGAAAATTTCAGAATCCGTGCTCCAGAATCCGCAGAATCCTTCGAATCGTGGTCAAACTGACATTTTCGGATTCAGCGTGTCTCATTTACTCTATACAGTTGGAAAAACCAATGAAAACAAGCTAAATACAGCTTAAACAGACAAAAAACCATTTGGGCTTAAAAAAGTTACCAGAACGGATTTACTGCGACTGTTGCAGTAAATCCGTTCTGGTATGATTTTTAACACAGTTTTGATCTTTGTCGTTTTTAGCGCTTTTTTGACCGTTTTTGACCATTCCAAAAGCGGGGATGTCAAGAATAGTCCAAGGCTGACTTGTGACAACAATCAGAAGACAGGTTCGATGCTTCTATCGGATTCTGGAACACGATTCTGGTTCTGACCGAGTGAAGTCTCGAAATCGGCGGATTTTTAGCAGCTTTCATGCAGTTTTTGCTAAGTCAAACATAAAATTTACCTTTGTGGATTATCTTAGAACACTCTATGATACAAAAATTAACAAAGGCAATGGATTCTGGCCGAGGATTCTGAATGGCGACGATGTAGAGCACTTTTGCCCGTTTTTTGCCAAAAATTAAGCGATTGTTACAGAATCGTCAGTGCAGGACACTCTCTGACTAACTGTGTTATCAAATTCGTCAAAATTGACTCTAATTTTGGTCGAAAACGCAAGTTTTTGGACGGTTCTTGAAAATTTTAGAATCCGTGCTCCAGGATCCTTAGAATCCTTCGAATTGTGCCCAAACTGCAAATCCCTCGTTTTGTGGGGGCGTGTACTCTCTTTGTAGTTTGGTTTAGATTTAGTGATGTCCATTGACGAGCCCTTTTCGGTCTGGGATGACTATTCAATAGGCGATCCCGGCTGATTGATGGCCCAGCACCGGCTTGAAAGACACGCACGCTCGTTGAAATCACGAGCAAATCACTCGTTTTGTGTGGGCGTGTACCCTCTTTGTAGTCTGGTTCAGAGCCAGGGATGTCCGTTGAACAGTTCTTTTCGGTCTTGGATGACCATTCAAAGGGCGATCCTAGACAACTGATGGCCCAGCGCCGGCTTGAAAGACACGCACGCTCGTCGAAAGCATGAACAAATCCCTCGTTTTGTGGGGGCGTGTACCCTCTTTGTAGTCTGGTTCAGAGCCAGGGATGTCCGTTGAACAGTTCTTTTCGGTCTGGGATGACCATTCAAAGGGCGATCCTAGACAACTGATGGCCCAGCGCCGGCTTGAAAGACACGCACGCTCGTCGAAAGCATGAACAAATCCCTCGTTTTGTGGGGGCGTGTACTCTCTTTGTAGTTTGGTTTAGATTTAGTGATGTCCATTGACGAGCCCTTTTCGGTCTGGGATGACTATTCAATAGGCGATCCCGGCTGATTGATGGCCCAGCACCGGCTTGAAAGACACGCACGCTCGTTGAAATCACGAGCAAATCCCTCGTTTTGTGTGGGCGTGTACCCTCTTTGTAGTCTGGTTCAGAGCCAGGGATGTCCGTTGAACAGTTCTTTTCGGTCTGGGATGACCATTCAAAGGGCGATCCTAGACAACTGATGGCCTAGCGCCGGCTCAAAAAGCACGCACGCTCGTTGAAATCACGAGCAAATCCCTCGTTTTGTGGGGCCGTGTACCCTCTTTGTAGTCTGGTTCAGAGCCAGGGATGTCCGTTGAACAGTTTTTTTCGGTCTGGGATGACCATTCAAAGGGCGATCCTAGACAACTGATGGCCTAGCGCCGGCTCAAAAAGCACGCACGCTCGTTGAAATCACGAGCAAATCCCTCGTTTTGTGGGGCCGTGTACCCTCTTTGTAGTCTGGTTCAGAGCCAGGGCTGTCCGTTGAACAGTTCTTTTCGGTCTGGGATGACCATTCAAAGGGCGATCCTAGACAACTGATGGCCCAGCGCCGGCTTGAAAGACACGCACGCTCGTCGAAAGCATGAACAAATCCCTCGTTTTGTGGGGGCGTGTACCCTCTTTGTAGTCTGGTTCAGAGCCAGGGATGTCCGTTGAACAGTTCTTTTCGGTCTGGGATGACCATTCAAAGGGCGATCCTAGACAACTGATGGCCCAGCGCCGGCTTGAAAGACACGCACGCTCGTCGAAAGCATGAACAAATCCCTCGTTTTGTGGGGGCGTGTACTCTCTTTGTAGTTTGGTTTAGATTTAGTGATGTCCATTGACGAGCCCTTTTCGGTCTGGGATGACTATTCAATAGGCGATCCCGGCTGATTGATGGCCCAGCACCGGCTTGAAAGACACGCACGCTCGTTGAAATCACGAGCAAATCCCTCGTTTTGTGTGGGCGTGTACCCTCTTTGTAGTCTGGTTCAGAGCCAGGGATGTCCGTTGAACAGTTCTTTTCGGTCTGGGATGACCATTCAAAGGGCGATCCTAGACAACTGATGGCCCAGCGCCGGCTTGAAAGACACGCACGCTCGTCGAAAGCATGAACAAATCCCTCGTTTTGTGGGGGCGTGTACTCTCTTTGTAGTTTGGTTTAGATTTAGTGATGTCCATTGACGAGCCCTTTTCGGTCTGGGATGACTATTCAATAGGCGATCCCGGCTGATTGATGGCCCAGCACCGGCTTGAAAGACACGCACGCTCGTTGAAATCACGAGCAAATCCCTCGTTTTGTGTGGGCGTGTACCCTCTTTGTAGTCTGGTTCAGAGCCAGGGATGTCCGTTGAACAGTTCTTTTCGGTCTGGGATGACCATTCAAAGGGCGATCCTAGACAACTGATGACCTAGCGCCGGCTCAAAAAGCACGCACGCTCGTTGAAATCACGAGCAAATCCCTCGTTTTGTGGGGCCGTGTACCCTCTTTGTAGTCTGGTTCAGAGCCAGGGATGTCCGTTGAACAGTTTTTTTCGGTCTGGGATGACCATTCAAAGGGCGATCCTAGACAACTGATGGCCTAGCGCCGGCTCAAAAAGCACGCACGCTCGTTGAAATCACGAGCAAATCCCTCGTTTTGTGGGCCGTGTACCCTCTTTGTAGTCTGGTTCAGAGCCAGGGCTGTCCGTTGAACAGTTCTTTTCGGTCTGGGATGACCATTCAAAGGGCGATCCTAGACAACTGATGGCCCAGCGCCGGCTTGAAAGACACGCACGCTCGTCGAAAGCATGAACAAATCCCTCGTTTTGTGGGGGCGTGTACTCTCTTTGTAGTTTGGTTTAGATTTAGTGATGTCCATTGACGAGCCCTTTTCGGTCTGGGATGACTATTCAATAGGCGATCCCGGCTGATTGATGGCCCAGCACCGGCTTGAAAGACACGCACGCTCGTTGAAATCACGAGCAAATCCCTCGTTTTGTGTGGGCGTGTACCCTCTTTGTAGTCTGGTTCAGAGCCAGGGATGTCCGTTGAACAGTTCTTTTCGGTCTGGGATGACCATTCAAAGGGCGATCCTAGACAACTGATGGCCTAGCGCCGGCTCAAAAAGCACGCACGCTCGTTGAAATCACGAGCAAATCCCTCGTTTTGTGGGGGCCGTGTACCCTCTTTGTAGTCTGGTTCAGAGCCAGGGATGTCCGTTGAACAGTTTTTTTTCGGTCTGGGATGACCATTCAAAGGGCGATCCTAGACAACTGATGGCCTAGCGCCGGCTCAAAAAGCACGCACGCTCGTTGAAATCACGAGCAAATCCCTCGTTTTGTGGGGCCGTGTACCCTCTTTGTAGTCTGGTTCAGAGCCAGGGATGTCCGTTGAACAGTTTTTTTTCGGTCTGGGATGACCATTCAAAGGGCGATCCTAGACAACTGATGGCCTAGCGCCGGCTCAAAAAGCACGCACGCTCGTTGAAATCACGAGCAAATCCCTCGTTTTGTGGGGCCGTGTACCCTCTTTGTAGTCTGGTTCAGAGCCAGGGCTGTCCGTTGAACAGTTCTTTTCGGTCTGGGATGACCATTCAAAGGGCGATCCTAGACAACTGATGGCCCAGCGCCGGCTTGAAAGACACGCACGCTCGTCGAAAGCATGAACAAATCCCTCGTTTTGTGGGGGCGTGTACCCTCTTTGTAGTCTGGTTCAGAGCCAGGGATGTCCGTTGAACAGTTCTTTTCGGTCTGGGATGACCATTCAAAGGGCGATTTTAGACTACTGATGGCCCAGCGCCGGCTTGAAAGACACGCACGCTCGTCGAAAGCATGAACAAATCCCTCGTTTTGTGGGGGCGTGTACCCTCTTTGTAGTCTGGTTCAGAGCCAGGGATGTCCGTTGAACAGTTCTTTTCGGTCTGGGATGACCATTCAAAGGGCGATCCTAGACAACTGATGGCCCAGCGCCGGCTCAAAAAGCACGCACGCTCGTCGAAAGCATGAACAAATCCCTCGTTTTGTGGGGGCGTGTACCCTCTTTGTAGTCTGGTTCAGAGCCAGGGATGTCCGTTGAACAGTTCTTTTCGGTCTGGGATGACCATTCAAAGGGCGATCCTAGACTACTGATGGCCCAGCGCCGGCTTGAAAGACACGCACGCTCGTCGAAAGCATGAACAAATCCCTCGTTTTGTGGGGGCGTGTACCCTCTTTGTAGTCTGGTTCAGAGCCAGGGATGTCCGTTGAACAGTTCTTTTCGGTCTGGGATGACCATTCAAAGGGCGATCCTAGACAACTGATGGCCTAGCGCCGGCTCAAAAAGCACGCACGCTCGTTGAAATCACGAGCAAATCCCTCGTTTTGTGGGGCCGTGTACCCTCTTTGTAGTCTGGTTCAGAGCCAGGGATGTCCGTTGAACAGTTTTTTTCGGTCTGGGATGACCATTCAAAGGGCGATCCTAGACAACTGATGGCCTAGCGCCGGCTCAAAAAGCACGCACGCTCGTTGAAATCACGAGCAAATCCCTCGTTTTGTGGGGCCGTGTACCCTCTTTGTAGTCTGGTTCAGAGCCAGGGATGTCCGTTGAACAGTTTTTTTCGGTCTGGGATGACCATTCAAAGGGCGATCCTAGACAACTGATGGCCTAGCGCCGGCTCAAAAAGCACGCACGCTCGTTGAAATCACGAGCAAATCCCTCGTTTTGTGGGGCCGTGTACCCTCTTTGTAGTCTGGTTCAGAGCCAGGGCTGTCCGTTGAACAGTTCTTTTCGGTCTGGGATGACCATTCAAAGGGCGATCCTAGACAACTGATGGCCCAGCGCCGGCTCAAAAAGCACGCACGCTCGTCGAAAGCATGAACAAAATTCCCTCGTTTTGTGGGGGCGTGTACCCTCTTTGTAGTCTGGTTCAGAGCCAGGGATGTCCGTTGAACAGTTCTTTTCGGTCTGGGATGACCATTCAAAGGGCGATTTTAGACTACTGATGGCCCAGCGCCGGCTTGAAAGACACGCACGCTCGTCGAAAGCATGAACAAATCCCTCGTTTTGTGGGGGCGTGTACCCTCTTTGTAGTCTGGTTCAGAGCCAGGGATGTCCGTTGAACAGTTCTTTTCGGTCTGGGATGACCATTCAAAGGGCGATCCTAGACAACTGATGGCCCAGCGCCGGCTCAAAAAGCACGCACGCTCGTCGAAAGCATGAACAAATCCCTCGTTTTGTGGGGGCGTGTACCCTCTTTGTAGTCTGGTTCAGAGCCAGGGATGTCCGTTGAACAGTTCTTTTCGGTCTGGGATGACCATTCAAAGGGCGATCCTAGACTACTGATGGCCCAGCGCCGGCTTGAAAGACACGCACGCTCGTCGAAAGCATGAACAAATCCCTCGTTTTGTGGGGGCGTGTACCCTCTTTGTAGTCTGGTTCAGAGCCAGGGATGTCCGTTGAACAGTTCTTTTCGGTCTGGGATGACCATTCAAAGGGCGATCCTAGACAACTGATGGCCTAGCGCCGGCTCAAAAAGCACGCACGCTCGTCGAAAGCATGAACAAATCCCTCGTTTTGTGGGGGCGTGTACCCTCTTTGTAGTCTGGTTCAGAGCCAGGGATGTCCGTTGAACAGTTCTTTTCGGTCTGGGATGACCATTCAAAGGGCGATCCTAGACAACTGATGGCCCAGCGCCGGCTCAAAAAGCACGCACGCTCGTCGAAAGCATGAACAAATCCCTTGTTTTGTGGGGACAGGACACTCTGTGACTGACTCTGTTATCAAATTCGTCAGAATTGACTCTCAATTTGTTCGAAAACCGCAAGTTTTTGGACGGTTTTTGAAAATTTCAGAATCCGTGCTCCAGAATCCGCAGAATCCTTCGAATCGTGGTCAAACTGACATTTTCGGATTCAGCGTGTCTCATTTACTCTATACAGTTGGAAAAACCAATGAAAACAAGCTAAATACAGCTTAAACAGACAAAAAACCATTTGGGCTTAAAAAAGTTACCAGAACGGATTTACTGCGACTGTTGCAGTAAATCCGTTCTGGTATGATTTTGAACACAGTTTTGATCTTTGTCGTTTTTAGCGCTTTTTTGACCGTTTTTGACCATTCCAAAAGCGGGGATGTCAAGAATAGTCCAAGGCTGACTTGTGACAACAATCAGAAGACAGGTTCGATGCTTCTATCGGATTCTGGAACACGATTCTGGTTCTGACCGAGTGAAGTCTCGAAATCGGCGGATTTTTAGCAGCTTTCATGCAGTTTTTGCTGAGTCAAACATAAAATTTACCTTTGTGGATTATCCTAGAACACTCTATGATACAAAAATTAACAAAGGCAATGGATTCTGGCCGAGGATTCTGAATGGCGACGATGTAGAGCACTTTTGCCCGTTTTTTGCCAAAAATTAAGCGATTGTTACAGAATCGTCAGTGCAGGACACTCTCTGACTAACTGTGTTATCAAATTCGTCAAAATTGACTCTAATTTTGGTCGAAAACGCAAGTTTTTGGACGGTTCTTGAAAATTTTAGAATCCGTGCTCCAGGATCCTTAGAATCCTTCGAATTGTGCCCAAACTGCAAATCCCTCGTTTTGTGGGGGCGTGTACTCTCTTTGTAGTTTGGTTTAGATTTAGTGATGTCCATTGACGAGCCCTTTTCGGTCTGGGATGACTATTCAATAGGCGATCCCGGCTGATTGATGGCCCAGCACCGGCTTGAAAGACACGCACGCTCGTTGAAATCACGAGCAAATCCCTCGTTTTGTGTGGGCGTGTACCCTCTTTGTAGTCTGGTTCAGAGCCAGGGATGTCCGTTGAACAGTTCTTTTCGGTCTGGGATGACCATTCAAAGGGCGATCCTAGACAACTGATGGCCCAGCGCCGGCTTGAAAGACACGCACGCTCGTCGAAAGCATGAACAAATCCCTCGTTTTGTGGGGGCGTGTACCCTCTTTGTAGTCTGGTTCAGAGCCAGGGATGTCCGTTGAACAGTTCTTTTCGGTCTGGGATGACCATTCAAAGGGCGATCCTAGACAACTGATGGCCTAGCGCCGGCTCAAAAAGCACGCACGCTCGTCGAAAGCATGAACAAATCCCTCGTTTTGTGGGGGCGTGTACCCTCTTTGTAGTCTGGTTCAGAGCCAGGGATGTCCGTTGAACAGTTCTTTTCGGTCTGGGATGACCATTCAAAGGGCGATCCTAGACAACTGATGGCCCAGCGCCGGCTCAAAAAGCACGCACGCTCGTCGAAAGCATGAACAAATCCCTTGTTTTGTGGGGACAGGACACTCTGTGACTGACTCTGTTATCAAATTCGTCAGAATTGACTCTCAATTTGTTCGAAAACCGCAAGTTTTTGGACGGTTTTTGAAAATTTCAGAATCCGTGCTCCAGAATCCGCAGAATCCTTCGAATCGTGGTCAAACTGACATTTTCGGATTCAGCGTGTCTCATTTACTCTATACAGTTGGAAAAACCAATGAAAACAAGCTAAATACAGCTTAAACAGACAAAAAACCATTTGGGCTTAAAAAAGTTACCAGAACGGATTTACTGCGACTGTTGCAGTAAATCCGTTCTGGTATGATTTTGAACACAGTTTTGATCTTTGTCGTTTTTAGCGCTTTTTTGACCGTTTTTGACCATTCCAAAAGCGGGGATGTCAAGAATAGTCCAAGGCTGACTTGTGACAACAATCAGAAGACAGGTTCGATGCTTCTATCGGATTCTGGAACACGATTCTGGTTCTGACCGAGTGAAGTCTCGAAATCGGCGGATTTTTAGCAGCTTTCATGCAGTTTTTGCTGAGTCAAACATAAAATTTACCTTTGTGGATTATCCTAGAACACTCTATGATACAAAAATTAACAAAGGCAATGGATTCTGGCCGAGGATTCTGAATGGCGACGATGTAGAGCACTTTTGCCCGTTTTTTGCCAAAAATTAAGCGATTGTTACAGAATCGTCAGTGCAGGACACTCTCTGACTAACTGTGTTATCAAATTCGTCAAAATTGACTCTAATTTTGGTCGAAAACGCAAGTTTTTGGACGGTTCTTGAAAATTTTAGAATCCGTGCTCCAGGATCCTTAGAATCCTTCGAATTGTGCCCAAACTGCAAATCCCTCGTTTTGTGGGGGCGTGTACTCTCTTTGTAGTTTGGTTTAGATTTAGTGATGTCCATTGACGAGCCCTTTTCGGTCTGGGATGACTATTCAATAGGCGATCCCGGCTGATTGATGGCCCAGCACCGGCTTGAAAGACACGCACGCTCGTTGAAATCACGAGCAAATCCTTCGTTTTGTGTGGGCGTGTACCCTCTTTGTAGTCTGGTTCAGAGCCAGGGATGTCCGTTGAACAGTTCTTTTCGGTCTGGGATGACCATTCAAAGGGCGATCCTAGACAACTGATGGCCCAGCGCCGGCTTGAAAGACACGCACGCTCGTCGAAAGCATGAACAAATCCCTCGTTTTGTGGGGGCGTGTACCCTCTTTGTAGTCTGGTTCAGAGCCAGGGATGTCCGTTGAACAGTTCTTTTCGGTCTGGGATGACCATTCAAAGGGCGATCCTAGACAACTGATGGCCTAGCGCCGGCTCAAAAAGCACGCACGCTCGTCGAAAGCATGAACAAATCCCTCGTTTTGTGGGGGCGTGTACCCTCTTTGTAGTCTGGTTCAGAGCCAGGGATGTCCGTTGAACAGTTCTTTTCGGTCTGGGATGACCATTCAAAGGGCGATCCTAGACAACTGATGGCCCAGCGCCGGCTCAAAAAGCACGCACGCTCGTCGAAAGCATGAACAAATCCCTTGTTTTGTGGGGACAGGACACTCTGTGACTGACTCTGTTATCAAATTCGTCAGAATTGACTCTCAATTTGTTCGAAAACCGCAAGTTTTTGGACGGTTTTTGAAAATTTCAGAATCCGTGCTCCAGAATCCGCAGAATCCTTCGAATCGTGGTCAAACTGACATTTTCGGATTCAGCGTGTCTCATTTACTCTATACAGTTGGAAAAACCAATGAAAACAAGCTAAATACAGCTTAAACAGACAAAAAACCATTTGGGCTTAAAAAAGTTACCAGAACGGATTTACTGCGACTGTTGCAGTAAATCCGTTCTGGTATGATTTTGAACACAGTTTTGATCTTTGTCGTTTTTAGCGCTTTTTTGACCGTTTTTGACCATTCCAAAAGCGGGGATGTCAAGAATAGTCCAAGGCTGACTTGTGACAACAATCAGAAGACAGGTTCGATGCTTCTATCGGATTCTGGAACACGATTCTGGTTCTGACCGAGTGAAGTCTCGAAATCGGCGGATTTTTAGCAGCTTTCATGCAGTTTTTGCTGAGTCAAACATAAAATTTACCTTTGTGGATTATCCTAGAACACTCTATGATACAAAAATTAACAAAGGCAATGGATTCTGGCCGAGGATTCTGAATGGCGACGATGTAGAGCACTTTTGCCCGTTTTTTGCCAAAAATTAAGCGATTGTTACAGAATCGTCAGTGCAGGACACTCTCTGACTAACTGTGTTATCAAATTCGTCAAAATTGACTCTAATTTTGGTCGAAAACGCAAGTTTTTGGACGGTTCTTGAAAATTTTAGAATCCGTGCTCCAGGATCCTTAGAATCCTTCGAATTGTGCCCAAACTGCAAATCCCTCGTTTTGTGGGGGCGTGTACTCTCTTTGTAGTTTGGTTTAGATTTAGTGATGTCCATTGACGAGCCCTTTTCGGTCTGGGATGACTATTCAATAGGCGATCCCGGCTGATTGATGGCCCAGCACCGGCTTGAAAGACACGCACGCTCGTTGAAATCACGAGCAAATCCCTCGTTTTGTGTGGGCGTGTACCCTCTTTGTAGTCTGGTTCAGAGCCAGGGATGTCCGTTGAACAGTTCTTTTCGGTCTGGGATGACCATTCAAAGGGCGATCCTAGACAACTGATGGCCCAGCGCCGGCTTGAAAGACACGCACGCTCGTCGAAAGCATGAACAAATCCCTCGTTTTGTGGGGGCGTGTACCCTCTTTGTAGTCTGGTTCAGAGCCAGGGATGTCCGTTGAACAGTTCTTTTCGGTCTGGGATGACCATTCAAAGGGCGATCCTAGACAACTGATGGCCCAGCGCCGGCTTGAAAGACACGCACGCTCGTCGAAAGCATGAACAAATCCCTCGTTTTGTGGGGGCGTGTACCCTCTTTGTAGTCTGGTTCAGAGCCAGGGATGTCCGTTGAACAGTTCTTTTCGGTCTGGGATGACCATTCAAAGGGCGATCCTAGACAACTGATGGCCCAGCGCCGGCTCAAAAAGCACGCACGCTCGTCGAAAGCATGAACAAATCCCTCGTTTTGTGGGGGCAGGACACTCTCTGACTGACTCTGTTATCAAATTCGTCAGAATTGACTCTCAATTTGTTCGAAAACCGCAAGTTTTTGGACGGTTTTTGAAAATTTCAGAATCCGTGCTCCAGAATCCTCAGAATCCTTCGAATCGTGGTCAAACTGACATTTTCGGATTCAGCGTGTCTCATTTACTCTATACAGTTGGAAAAACCAATGAAAACAAGCTAAATACAGCTTAAACAGACAAAAAACCATTTGGGCTTAAAAAAGTTACCAGAACGGATTTACTGCGACTGTTGCAGTAAATCCGTTCTGGTATGATTTTTAACACAGTTTTGATCTTTGTCGTTTTTAGCGCTTTTTTGACCGTTTTTGACCATTCCAAAAGCGGGGATGTCAAGAATAGTCCAAGGCTGACTTGTGACAACAATCAGAAGACAGGTTCGATGCTTCTATCGGATTCTGGAACACGATTCTGGTTCTGACCGAGTGAAGTCTCGAAATCGGCGGATTTTTAGCAGCTTTCATGCAGTTTTTGCTGAGTCAAACATAAAATTTACCTTTGTGGATTATCCTAGAACACTCTATGATACAAAAATTAACAAAGGCAATGGATTCTGGCCGAGGATTCTGAATGGCGACGATGTAGAGCACTTTTGCCCGTTTTTTGCCAAAAATGTAGCGATTGTTACAGAATCGTCAGTGCAGGACACTCTCTGACTAACTGTGTTATCAAATTCGTCAAAATTGACTCTAATTTTGGTCGAAAACGCAAGTTTTTGGACGGTTCTTGAAAATTTTAGAATCCGTGCTCCAGGATCCTTAGAATCCTTCGAATTGTGCCCAAACTGCAAATCCCTCGTTTTGTGGGGGCGTGTACTCTCTTTGTAGTTTGGTTTAGATTTAGTGATGTCCATTGACGAGCCCTTTTCGGTCTGGGATGACCCTTCAAAGGGCGATCCTAGACAACTGATGGCCCAGCGCCGGCTTGAAAGACACGCACGCTCGTTGAAATCACGAGCAAATCCCTCGTTTTGTGGGGGCGTGTACCCTTTTTGTAGTCTGGTTCAGAGCCAGGGATGTCCGTTGAACAGTTCTTTTCGGTCTGGGATGACCATTCAAAGGGCGATCCTAGACAACTGATGGCCCAGCGCCGGCTTGAAAGACACGCACGCTCGTCGAAAGCATGAACAAATCCCTCGTTTTGTGTGGGCGTGTACCCTCTTTGTAGTCTGGTTCAGAGCCAGGGATGTCCGTTGAACAGTTCTTTTCGGTCTGGGATGACCATTCAAAGGGCGATCCTAGACAACTGATGGCCTAGCGCCGGCTCAAAAAGCACGCACGCTCGTCGAAAGCATGAACAAATCCCTCGTTTTGTGTGGGCGTGTACCCTCTTTGTAGTCTGGTTTAGAGCCAGGGATGTCCGTTGAACAGTTCTTTTCGGTCTGGGATGACCCTTCAAAGGGCGATCCTAGACAACTGATGGCCCAGCGCCGGCTTGAAAGACACGCACGCTCGTTGAAATCACGAGCAAATCCCTCGTTTTGTGGGGGCGTGTACCCTCTTTGTAGTCTGGTTCAGAGCCAGGGATGTCCGTTGAACAGTTCTTTTCGGTCTGGGATGACCCTTCAAAGGGCGATCCTAGACAACTGATGGCCCAGCGCCGGCTTGAAAGACACGCACGCTCGTTGAAATCACGAGCAAATCCCTCGTTTTGTGGGGGCGTGTACCCTCTTTGTAGTCTGGTTCAGAGCCAGGGATGTCCGTTGAACAGTTCTTTTCGGTCTGGGATGACCATTCAAAGGGCGATCCTAGACAACTGATGGCCCAGCACCGGCTTGAAAGACACGCACGCTCGTTGAAATCACGAGCAAATCCCTCGTTTTGTGTGGGCGTGTACCCTCTTTGTAGTCTGGTTCAGAGCCAGGGATGTCCGTTGAACAGTTCTTTTCGGTCTGGGATGACCATTCAAAGGGCGATCCTAGACAACTGATGGCCCAGCGCCGGCTTGAAAGACACGCACGCTCGTCGAAAGCATGAACAAATCCCTCGTTTTGTGGGGGCGTGTACCCTCTTTGTAGTCTGGTTCAGAGCCAGGGATGTCCGTTGAACAGTTCTTTTCGGTCTGGGATGACCATTCAAAGGGCGATCCTAGACAACTGATGGCCCAGCGCCGGCTTGAAAGACACGCACGCTCGTCGAAAGCATGAACAAATCCCTCGTTTTGTGGGGGCGTGTACCCTCTTTGTAGTCTGGTTCAGAGCCAGGGATGTCCGTTGAACAGTTCTTTTCGGTCTGGGATGACCATTCAAAGGGCGATCCTAGACAACTGATGGCCCAGCGCCGGCTTGAAAGACACGCACGCTCGTCGAAAGCATGAACAAATCCCTCGTTTTGTGGGGGCGTGTACCCTCTTTGTAGTCTGGTTCAGAGCCAGGGATGTCCGTTGAACAGTTCTTTTCGGTCTGGGATGACCATTCAAAGGGCGATCCTAGACAACTGATGGCCTAGCGCCGGCTCAAAAAGCACGCACGCTCGTTGAAATCACGAGCAAATCCCTCGTTTTGTGGGGCCGTGTACCCTCTTTGTAGTCTGGTTCAGAGCCAGGGATGTCCGTTGAACAGTTCTTTTCGGTCTGGGATGACCATTCAAAGGGCGATCCTAGACAACTGATGGCCCAGCGCCGGCTTGAAAGACACGCACGCTCGTCGAAAGCATGAACAAATCCCTCGTTTTGTGGGGGCGTGTACCCTCTTTGTAGTCTGGTTCAGAGCCAGGGATGTCCGTTGAACAGTTCTTTTCGGTCTGGGATGACCATTCAAAGGGCGATCCTAGACAACTGATGGCCCAGCGCCGGCTCAAAAAGCACGCACGCTCGTCGAAAGCATGAACAAATCCCTCGTTTTGTGGGGGCAGGACACTCTCTGACTGACTCTGTTATCAAATTCGTCAGAATTGACTCTCAATTTGTTCGAAAACCGCAAGTTTTTGGACGGTTTTTGAAAATTTCAGAATCCGTGCTCCAGAATCCTCAGAATCCTTCGAATCGTGGTCAAACTGACATTTTCGGATTCAGCGTGTCTCATTTACTCTATACAGTTGGAAAAACCAATGAAAACAAGCTAAATACAGCTTAAACAGACAAAAAACCATTTGGGCTTAAAAAAGTTACCAGAACGGATTTACTGCGACTGTTGCAGTAAATCCGTTCTGGTATGATTTTTAACACAGTTTTGATCTTTGTCGTTTTTAGCGCTTTTTTGACCGTTTTTGACCATTCCAAAAGCGGGGATGTCAAGAATAGTCCAAGGCTGACTTGTGACAACAATCAGAAGACAGGTTCGATGCTTCTATCGGATTCTGGAACACGATTCTGGTTCTGACCGAGTGAAGTCTCGAAATCGGCGGATTTTTAGCAGCTTTCATGCAGTTTTTGCTGAGTCAAACATAAAATTTACCTTTGTGGATTATCCTAGAACACTCTATGATACAAAAATTAACAAAGGCAATGGATTCTGGCCGAGGATTCTGAATGGCGACGATGTAGAGCACTTTTGCCCGTTTTTTGCCAAAAATGTAGCGATTGTTACAGAATCGTCAGTGCAGGACACTCTCTGACTAACTGTGTTATCAAATTCGTCAAAATTGACTCTAATTTTGGTCGAAAACGCAAGTTTTTGGACGGTTCTTGAAAATTTTAGAATCCGTGCTCCAGGATCCTTAGAATCCTTCGAATTGTGCCCAAACTGCAAATCCCTCGTTTTGTGGGGGCGTGTACTCTCTTTGTAGTTTGGTTTAGATTTAGTGATGTCCATTGACGAGCCCTTTTCGGTCTGGGATGACCCTTCAAAGGGCGATCCTAGACAACTGATGGCCCAGCGCCGGCTTGAAAGACACGCACGCTCGTTGAAATCACGAGCAAATCCCTCGTTTTGTGGGGGCGTGTACCCTTTTTGTAGTCTGGTTCAGAGCCAGGGATGTCCGTTGAACAGTTCTTTTCGGTCTGGGATGACCATTCAAAGGGCGATCCTAGACAACTGATGGCCCAGCGCCGGCTTGAAAGACACGCACGCTCGTCGAAAGCATGAACAAATCCCTCGTTTTGTGTGGGCGTGTACCCTCTTTGTAGTCTGGTTCAGAGCCAGGGATGTCCGTTGAACAGTTCTTTTCGGTCTGGGATGACTATTCAAAGGGCGATCCTAGACAACTGATGGCCTAGCGCCGGCTCAAAAAGCACGCACGCTCGTCGAAAGCATGAACAAATCCCTCGTTTTGTGTGGGCGTGTACCCTCTTTGTAGTCTGGTTTAGAGCCAGGGATGTCCGTTGAACAGTTCTTTTCGGTCTGGGATGACCCTTCAAAGGGCGATCCTAGACAACTGATGGCCCAGCGCCGGCTTGAAAGACACGCACGCTCGTTGAAATCACGAGCAAATCCCTCGTTTTGTGGGGGCGTGTACCCTCTTTGTAGTCTGGTTCAGAGCCAGGGATGTCCGTTGAACAGTTCTTTTCGGTCTGGGATGACCCTTCAAAGGGCGATCCTAGACAACTGATGGCCCAGCGCCGGCTTGAAAGACACGCACGCTCGTTGAAATCACGAGCAAATCCCTCGTTTTGTGGGGGCGTGTACCCTCTTTGTAGTCTGGTTCAGAGCCAGGGATGTCCGTTGAACAGTTCTTTTCGGTCTGGGATGACCATTCAAAGGGCGATCCTAGACAACTGATGGCCCAGCACCGGCTTGAAAGACACGCACGCTCGTTGAAATCACGAGCAAATCCCTCGTTTTGTGTGGGCGTGTACCCTCTTTGTAGTCTGGTTCAGAGCCAGGGATGTCCGTTGAACAGTTCTTTTCGGTCTGGGATGACCATTCAAAGGGCGATCCTAGACAACTGATGGCCCAGCGCCGGCTTGAAAGACACGCACGCTCGTCGAAAGCATGAACAAATCCCTCGTTTTGTGGGGGCGTGTACCCTCTTTGTAGTCTGGTTCAGAGCCAGGGATGTCCGTTGAACAGTTCTTTTCGGTCTGGGATGACCATTCAAAGGGCGATCCTAGACAACTGATGGCCCAGCGCCGGCTTGAAAGACACGCACGCTCGTCGAAAGCATGAACAAATCCCTCGTTTTGTGGGGGCGTGTACCCTCTTTGTAGTCTGGTTCAGAGCCAGGGATGTCCGTTGAACAGTTCTTTTCGGTCTGGGATGACCATTCAAAGGGCGATCCTAGACAACTGATGGCCCAGCGCCGGCTCAAAAAGCACGCACGCTCGTCGAAAGCATGAACAAATCCCTTGTTTTGTGGGGACAGGACACTCTCTGACTGACTCTGTTATCAAATTCGTCAGAATTGACTCTCAATTTGTTCGAAAACCGCAAGTTTTTGGACGGTTTTTGAAAATTTCAGAATCCGTGCTCCAGAATCCTCAGAATCCTTCGAATCGTGGTCAAACTGACATTTTCGGATTCAGCGTGTCTCATTTACTCTATACAGTTGGAAAAACCAATGAAAACAAGCTAAATACAGCTTAAACAGACAAAAAACCATTTGGGCTTAAAAAAGTTACCAGAACGGATTTACTGCGACTGTTGCAGTAAATCCGTTCTGGTATGATTTTTAACACAGTTTTGATCTTTGTCGTTTTTAGCGCTTTTTTGACCGTTTTTGACCATTCCAAAAGCGGGGATGTCAAGAATAGTCCAAGGCTGACTTGTGACAACAATCAGAAGACAGGTTCGATGCTTCTATCGGATTCTGGAACACGATTCTGGTTCTGACCGAGTGAAGTCTCGAAACCGGCGGATTTTTAACAGCTTTCATGCAGTTTTTGCTGAGTCAAACATAAAATTTACCTTTGTGGATTATCCTAGAACACTCTATGATACAAAAATTAACAAAGGCAATGGATTCTGGCCGAGGATTCTGAATGGCGACGATGTAGAGCACTTTTGCCCGTTTTTTGCCAAAAATTAAGCGATTGTTACAGAATCGTCAGTGCAGGACACTCTCTGACTAACTGTGTTATCAAATTCGTCAAAATTGACTCTAATTTTGGTCGAAAACGCAAGTTTTTGGACGGTTCTTGAAAATTTTAGAATCCGTGCTCCAGAATCCTTAGAATCTTTCGAATCGATGTCAAACTGACATTTTCGGATTCAGCGTGTCTCATTTACTTTATTTAGATAATAAAAACCAGTGGAAACAAGCTAAATACGGCTTAAACAGACAAAAAACCATTTGGGCTTAAAAAAGTTACCAGAACGGATTTACTGCGACTGTTGCAGTAAATCCGTTCTGGTATGATTGGTTTGGAGCCGAGAATGTCCATCGAAGAGTCCTTTTCGGTCTGGGATTCTGAACCGTTAAGACATAGGGAGTTTGATTATGACATTTGAATCGAAATTCCACTAACAGTTGGCAAGATATTAACCGAAAACTACGCATTTCTAGCGTTTTTGGTGGGTTTTTGGGCATAGAAGGTGCCAAGCTATTCACTATTTTACATGTGGCTGTACCATCCTACCCCGAACCCAAAACTTAGTGGTGGGTGAAGCCCGCCAGTTAGGTTTATTGAAACCAAAGCACAGTGAATGACAGCTTTACGTTGTTTGAACTCACACTAAGCTCCTGCTGACCAAAATGACACCGTTGTGCGAACTCTTCGATGGTGGTCTTAAACGACATTTGCGCTTGTTAGTTAGCTAAGAAGCGCTACTGTTACAGTGTTCTAGCCAATGAAGGTAACTTACCGGCTGATTTTTTTTTGTTTTTTTAGTTTGCTTTACGAATTAAAAGGTTTGTCTTCTGTTTTACCGTTGAAAAACTTGAACAACCAAATTATCTGTACGACTTACGTGTTTACATAGCAATTTATTAATTACAAAACGTACTACATTGCAAAAGCAATAAAAAATTATGCAAGAATTTGATCGGTACCTTTCCAGGTCAATTTTTTACTTATCAATGCCTATAAAACCAAAAAAAAGTCTACAGACCGGAAATCTGCTAAAGTGAAATAAGTTATGGAAAATACGTTAAATTAATAAATACAGTTTTCTTATTTAAAAAAGCATTTAGATGTTCAATTAAACAGAGATGGTTCAATTAAGATAGATAGTAACGGAGTGGAGCGACGAAGGATGGCAAAAAATTAATGCATTGAGCATTAAGTAATGTATTGCTTTCTTAGCAACGAGTTTCGTAAAGACCGGATCGGCCAATGTATCGCACCCACTTAATGACATCGTGGTCGGAGTAGTTGAGCTTGGGTTCGAACACTTTCAGGTAGCGCACTTTAAGGCCAGACGGGGCGAAGGGAACCTGGAAAACAGAATGTATTAAGAAAGTTGATAAACTAAGCTATGTTACAAACCTCGAAGTTCATTGAAACTGGCGGGCGATTCCACTTACGCTTCTCGGCGGCTCCGGTACTCAACAAATCGATTTCGGCAGATATTTGAGATTCTTTCATGCCACCCATGCGCTTGATTCTGAAAGTTTAGAAGTTAATAAGAATACAGTAAAAGCATTTGACTTACTTCCAAACAATAGCATTCTCGCCAGCCTTGTATTTGGCTTTTCCTTTCATGCAAATAAGCTGCACACCACTTGTATTCGGCGGCGTCGGAATGCGAACTTCAATCTTCTGGGCCAATAACGACGTCTTGAAGTTGGATTTGATGACGACTTTGACTTCCATCTTGTTTCGCGATGTCTCACGTACGAGTGGAATGACGCGGAACGGAAGTTGGATATCCTTGGTCGTGCGATAACGCATGAGTTCATATTCACCATCGGGAGGAATGAAGCTAATAGCGTGTTCAGTGTCGAACTTGGTTAGCTTGACACATTGATGGAATTGGCAGTCATCGATGGCAACGGACGAACGCGAACTGCAATTTTATATAGTTAGCACTTAATTTGGTGAAAAAGTACGGTATAAACTCACGCCTTCGACGGATCATCGGTACCACTGCGGCCCTTTCCTTCGATCGTGAGCTTATCATTGATGCCGAATTTGCATTCAGGCATGCCGCTCAGGTAAGACTTCATGGCGACCTTGCCGGCCACGTGCGCGGAAAGAACTTGTCCTTGTTGGGACATCAGCAGGTTGACGTATTCGATGACATCAAGGAAAAGTTCATTGCGTCGGTATTTGATGCCTTCACGACGCCAGCCGATTTGACCAGTAACCTGGGAGGTGATTTGGGTTTGCTCTTCTTTGCTCTGAAAGTTGAAATTTTTCAAATATTGATCGTATTAAATAGCCATGCAGATAACTTACGGCAGTTCGGACTCCTTGTTGAGTAATAAACGTCTTCAACACGCCTGGATCAGTGTTTTGGGGGTAACCGAAGTCAAGAATTTCTGAAAAAGTCAATTAATGTTTATTTAGGTATATAAACTTTAAGTCAAAATGTAAACTAACCATCGAGAAGTTCATAGATAAGAACAAAGTTGTTCTTCACGTTTTCCTCGTTCAATTTCCCGAAGTAAGACTGCATCGTCTCGGCGAAGCGGTTAAGAAACTCAAAAACCATGGCAGCATTGAGGTTGTGGCGGGTGACAGCGCAAATCCAGACGTTTCCACGCTTAATGTGGAAGAACGACGTCCGAGCCATATTAGTGACCGGACTACGGACTTGTTGTCGAGCATGGATAACATTGACGCGGAATGCATCGACAGAATTGCGACTGAAAAAAAGATTAGTCAGCATGCAATGCAGAATATACGAAAGACAGCGTCACTCACCTCACATCGTCGCGATAAATGCGGGATATAAGAACCTCGCCCTTGTGATTGTACACAAAAAGCCCTCCAATCATGGTAGCATGACAGGGAACGGTTTGCTGCACCCTAAAAACGGTGAATTGTAAAGTTTGAAAGGGATAATGTTCGAGAAAAAAGTACGAAAGACGGACACAAGACAACGCAGCACGCTAAAATCGGAAATCTATTATTCGGACTGGGGGAGACGGTTGGCAAAACGCGACACACCAGTCAGTCAGTGACAACGCGGTCGATGTTTTGTGGGTGGCTGCAAATTAGCATGCACACATGTACCGAGACGAGAGTGCATGGTATCGATGAATTGTCCTCACACCTTGTTATTAATAGCACGCACAACAAAAAATGGAAGAAAAGCAAAAGGAGGAGAGGCCTATTGCCAGTGGGTCTGAGTGAGGCAAGTATGGAAGGGGTTTACTCTGCATGCGCGTTTTTGCAGCAAGCCGAGCAAACAGACGAAAAATTATCATATTCGGTTTGGTATCGATGCGAGACAGTTTCGTCTGAAGAAAACGGACCTATTGTCGAGAACGCCCCAGGGTGAGTGCGCGTTTAGTTAGAAAACCAATGATCGTTCACTCTGCCTGCGTTCGGGCTTGCCGTTTGCGAAATCGATTTCAAGCCCACAGCAATGTGTGTACAACGTCCGCAACATGCGCCAGACTGCGTGACCGCCAAGTACATTGCGCTGCATAGCCTTGACGTGCCGTCGGTGCTTTTCGTTTCTCAAAAGACGTCCAGTCTATTAGCTTCGTGAAGGCCCCTGAAGCGTGTACGCGCTATCATCCGACCCACCCCCGTGAAACCTGCTTTCCTCCATACCCCCCATTTTTTCCTTCGTGTTCTTTGTTTATTGATTGCTAGCGCACACCGTTTGGACTAAGCCAGAGGGGTTGCGCTCACTGAGCAGTCACGCGTCCACTGCCTTATTCCCAGCTTACCGTTATTGATCAGTGTCCTATTGATTGTGTCAAGCCGCTTAGTCATTCGTGACCACACCTGTAGCTGTTGGCTTTTAGATTCGCAATGGTGGATCCCACCAGTGTTTCGTCTAACGTCTTTGAAAAGACCATGTATGGCCTTCGCAAGTTGGTGAACAAACCCCGTGTCGATGATTGGGCCCCCATGGCGAAGTTCTTCCATGCCGACGAGGCGCTGAATCGTATCGCCCGCGAATTGGACTCCTTTGATGGCCGGCGTGATCCCGATCGCTGCAATGTCCTTGTTAGCAAGCTGCGACAAGCCCAGGACCGGGTTTTGTTGATAATCAGTGAGTCACACCACACGTGTTTTCTTTCAACGCTTGATTTATATATGCGTTTTATAGATGAAATGCTCACATCGCTTTATCCGCTCGAATCAGATCGTGCCAACCGTGATTTCCGTGCCAAATTCCCCGACGAGGTCATCCATGACAACCTTTCCGGCCAGCTGTGGTTCGGTGCCGAATGCCTCGCCGCCGGCTCGAACATCGTAAGCCGTGAAGCTGAGAGTGATCAGTTGCGTCCATTGGCCCGAGCGCTCACCAAGCATCTGGATTTGATGAGGGAAATGCTCAAGGATCAGGCCCTCAAAGATCCGACCCAGTACACGGATCGCCTTAAGGAGAGTCTCCTCTATTTCGATCATCTCTTTGCCGACTTTGAATTCAACTATGTCAGTGTCATGGTTGAAGTGAAGTCCGTCCATGAGTACGATCGACAGCAGGATATTGCTGTGCTCTTCTCCGAAGCGGCCATGCGGTACGTCTAGACACCATTGATTGAACTTTATATACAGTATCCCTTTTCAGTGCCCAGAAAGTCGGTTACATTACTCAGGAGCAAATTGAGTATGCCGACCCGGTCATGATGATTGGTCTGCCCCGTCTTGCCGTCCTGTGGTTAGTTCGAGCTTTGATAAGTTTATCAAACACGCATAATTGGCAGTTTACAGGGGTCTGCTGTACTTTCCGGACTCATTGAAGCTGGAAAAGAACGCTGAAGAGATGTCCGTTCTGTTCCGGCACTTCCAGAATTCCCTTATCCAGTGCCGCAATGTCCTCAAGGTGCTGAAGCCCTTTGCGTTGAAGGAGCTGGAAAAGCGCCTTCTGTCTGGCAGCGGCTGCGATGACTTTGTCTGCGGAAGTCCGGCTAAGGTCAATCCCATTATCCCTGGTGCGTTTTTGTTATTATATAATGGGCTAACATGTATTATTATGCCTCGTTTCAGAAGGTGAACTCAAGCCTGAAGAGGAAGCAACGCTCGATGCCGACGTTATGGCCGAGACTGAAGCCGCGACTGCTGCCGTCAGCTCTTCCGTTGAGGTAATTATCAAAGTCGTAGATGTGAAAAGCAATTATAAGTTGAACGTTACAGAAAGGCGCTGATGACGACACTGTCGGTTCTCTCAACGACGAATGCCAGATGGAATTGCAGCTCAAGGGCAGCACGTATGTTACTTTTTTGGTTTTGGAAAGCTAATAATAGTTTATGCTTATTTAGCGAGAGCAAAGTCGTCACTGTCCGCATTGAAGACTTGATTCAGTTCATGTTCAAGCGCATTGCGGCCGTGGCTGACCAGCTTCAGACGAACTTCTCCCAGGAGTTCCGAAAGATCATGAAATCGGTCATGCGCCCGGTGAGCGACATGCGTGCCTTCGAGGTTGGTACCTATGAAACAAGGTTCAAAAAAGCTGACTGACTCATTGTCTTTAGTTTTCCGGCCAGGTTTCCCGCACCGAAGCTGTTGAGGAAGAAACCGGCGTCGAAGCTCAGGAATCCATGCCCATCCGCGCCACTGTCGGCGTTCGCTGGGTCCCGGACAGTGATTGCATGCAATGCACCAGCTGCGGCAATGCCTTCACCGTGTTCCGTCGCCGCCATCACTGCCGCAACTGTGGTCGGCTCTTCTGTCATCGGTGCTCGGCCCAGGAGATGCCCATCCCGGAGCTCGGCTACGACACCAACGTGCGCGTCTGCAACCTGTGCTATCTGTACAAGGTGAATCCGTTCACGCCGGCGCCTCCCTCCTCCGACCTCCCCACTACCTCGACTGCGACGGCCACCAACTGAATGTATAAAGTTCGTCTTTCACTTCGATGTATCCGCTCAACTACATTATACTGATTCCTTCGAAACAAGTCTTCGTAAACGTTCACCGTATTGCCTTAAAAACGACTATTGTCTGACAACCTTTTAATTGATGTTCGGTTTGATTTTGCCTTTATCTTATCCTATTTTGTAGTACTAATTTTGATTGCTGTCCGTACTGATACTCCGCGGGTTTGTAAGCTAAATGTTCTATCAAAAAATGAATTACACCGGTTTGGCTATACCGTGTGCTATGTCCATCCATCTGGCGCCTTCTTCTATCTATCGTGTCACCTAATCCGTGGGTATTTAAGACTGTGTTAGCTCCCCTCGACGTGGTTCCACTTGGCTTCATTTACAGATGTTTTATCTTTTGTATCAATACAACTTATTCACTTACTGGGCTATACTTTGGCCGCTTACGAGCCGTTCGAAATAAAGTGACTTAGAAAAGTTTGTACCAATACGGGTATCCGTATTAAAAGTGAATGACAAGAATTACATTAGATAACTGGCAGTCCTGATCACCTGAGACCAAATAAACGCTGACTAGGATTAGGGAACGAAAATGCTCCTTAGCGGCTTGGGTTTTTTGAACTTTGGTTTGGCGGGCACTTTTGCGGCAGCCGCGGCGACGAATTCATCGATGAGCCCTCCGTCTCGCTTGTTACAACGACACGTACAACCGGATGCGGGACACATGTCGTGATCCTTGAACCAATCGGTCACGTGATTGCAATGGCCACCGTGTTGACATCTCTGTAAGCTTACTTTCATATCGAGAAGCCACAAACAACTTCTTGATGTAAAAGAAACTCACGATACAGTAGACGAAACTGTAGTCCAGCGCGGAGTCGGCTTCGCCAAACAGTGGAGTGCTTTCCACGACGGAGCCATAATGGTGACGACAAATGACGCACTTTGGCAGCGGCTTTCGACAGGCACCACAAGTCGAAATTCTGCCTCTGTTCGGGAAATTGTCTGGCATGTCGCGGCCTCGAACGGCTTTCCAAGACTGTATCTTTTCCTGGGTTGTTGTGTAACACGCCCGCCCGCAGCTATTACATGCTATGACGGCCTAAAACGCAAAGTAAATTACACGTCTAAAACCGGATTTACGGCAGTGTCATACCTGTGGCCGAACAATTTTCCCCTTTGCTGGAGTGATGTCAGTAAACAGCAGTTGGTACAAAAACGTTTTTTCCACTTGCATGTCCCAGGAATCCAGCATCTCCAGGTATTCAAAGACGCAATTCAAGCCGCGTTTGTGGTGGTGGTCTTTGACGCTGGCAATCAGTTTTTGTTGCAAAATGTCGAGACGGATGCCGACATTGGCAGGATTCCGGAGTTCGGGGATGCTACTGAACATCTTTCCAAGAATGTACAGGATGGTGCATGTTTGAAGATCGCTGGTGTAGCCGTAGTACTTCATGATGACATGATGGACTTCGGTTTTGTCATAGAGGCCGACAAGGGCGAGTGCTTTCAGTGGTTCGGCCGCGATGAATTCCTTGTAGATGTTGACGAAGGTGATGCGCAATAGCTTGTCGTCCATGTTGATTAGCGCGAACATGAAGCGGTCTTCGGGTTTGACGTCCTGAAAAACAAAGCTTAAAATGATAAAAGAGTCAACCCGCCCACCGTAATCAGAGCAATTTCCGACATGATACGCCGATAATTCAACCGCCGCGCAATGAACTTGACGCATGCCAACAAAGTCGGAACCACTTCAAACTCAGCAACAAGATCATCGTACTTGTTCTTGTCCAAGTTGGCACCATTGAAACTCTCGATAACCTCGTGTAGCCGGAGCGCTAGGCTGTGAGTGATAGTACGCTTATCATGTGGGATGCGCTTCAACTTGTCGGCCATCCGCCGAATGTACTGAAAAAAGTTTATGACTACGGGCAAATGGAGGCGGGGCGAACTTACAACTCGGGCCAATGCGCCTTGGCACGCAGCAAGGGCAAGAAATGATGCTCGGATGTAAGCTGCCAGTGTGCGCTCCTTAAAAACTTCATCGCAGATCTTTTTGACGCCGTCGGTATCGCGGAACTCGGGCCACATGGTCATGGTCAGCATCTGTTGCCGCAAGTCGTTCGTAAAAACACGACTGCTGCCCCAATCACAATCGGCTTCCTCAATCTGGGACGACTCCGAAACGACAGAGAGGACGAGATGGCGGATTCCGGGGTAATTGCGACCGAGGTTTTTGAAATCGTCATACTTGGTGTTGATCTGGTGCATCCGGTCAATCCACTTCCAGACAAAATCGAGTTGTTTGTTGGTCAGAGCGGGGTCGACTTTGGCGACGTTTTGGCAGCCTTGGATCATTGCTGAAACAACAAATTGGAGAAAACGCTAAAAAAAATGTTGGAAAACTTACTTTTGTACGGATCCCTCGCATTACCGTAACCATACCCTTGTTCAATCCGACGCCGAATGATGTTACTGATGTCGTCACTCTCCAAGACAGTCTCAAATGGGCTCACTGCCTTTTCAAGCTTTTTCTGGGCATGACCCTGGATGGAATCCCAATACTTCTTGTAGTACTCATCTTCGACTCGTCTGCGTTCACTTTCATCGACTCTGGTATTCAGGATCATCTTCATACAGTCAAGACAATGCGGCACTCGGCAGGTTTTGACATTGTGGAACTTCCGGCGTGGCACGTAGTAGTCGAAACCGAATGAAGACATCGAGGGTGTAAATGTCGCTATCTCTTCTTTCGGAATCTGCACCTGCCGCTCCGAAGGCCTTTTAAAGTCGAGAAGTTTGACACGGTGCGACGAGATGGGCTGTGACACGACCGATTCGGTGACAGCAGCAAACTGCTTATAGGCATAGACAAATTCGTTGTTGTTGCCGCAGAAGGCTGTTGCGTGGGGATTCACCTGGAATGGAACAGATTAATGAAAAAAGGCTAAAGATAGAAACTAACCGTGAAAAATTGGATATGGCTGTTGTCATCCTGAGGCGTATTGGTAACCATAGCAAGTTCACTGTCATATTTGGGATGCCATTCGAAAGTTCTGATGTTATGGATGCCAGGAAAGGAGAGCGGCGTGTGCGAATAGGGGTACCAGGAGCAGCTTTCGCTAATCGCATTGTTGATATCGGCTTCGGGGAGATGAGTCTCCTTAAAGATCTCGCCGTAGTCATAAGCGTTCTCAGAAATGGTAAAGTCGTGTATCTTGTTTGAGTCGACAGTGAGACAGCTGATGGAAAAGCGACGATGGGGGTTCCAAATGCAGCGTCGGATGCGGGCTTTGGTGTGATTCTAAAAGCAAAAGATGTATTAAAACGTAATTGAAAAACATTGACTCACGTAATTGGACATTGTGTAAATAGGCCTCTTCAAATACCGCCTATCATAGATGTTTATGTCATTATCCGTCTCCATCGGATTACACCTATAAGTCAGAAAACGGTAGCCGACATGGGCCTCAACTTGAAGACCGATGAACGGCCGTCCATCTGTTTTCTCGACGACAGCGGCGGCATGGCGTTCCCTTCCTCGAACATCCACAATGCGGATATTCTCCCGAGAGATTAGAGCAACCAAATCTCGATCTTCCGTGAAAAAGCATCCAGCTGTCAACTTCTCGCGAACCGGCCAATAAAGAACACGTGGGCAGGCATCATAGCCCATGACGGGTCCGCGCTCGAGATCAAAGATGGTGAATTCATTTTCTCGTTGTTGGCCCCCTCTGAAAGCCCATAAAAGGTTGCCTCTTTCCTTATTCATTTTTTATGAGTATTGCATACCGTTCCGAAATGATGAGGAATCTATTTCTGTCGGCGGCGCTCCAGTCAACGCACAATGGCGGCTTCCTTAACAATAAACTCTGAGGCTCGACCCTGCAAAAACATCAATAAAAATGAATCACGGCAGAAGCATGGAACGGAAACGAACAATCGAGGGTCTGCATTGGTCTTGAGAAAGTCGACTCGGTCACGGAAAGCGATGGCAAGCATGTCTTCCTGGAGGTACGACTCTGCGATTCCGCGCGGGGTGTCCTGCAAGTTTTATATATTTTTTATCTTTTCTATCTAATAAGACAGCTTCAAACTTACAACAGGACCAAATTCAAGCCCATGGCAATAGTCAAACGGAACTTTGGGCTCATTAGCGAATGGATTGCTGTTCAGCAGAGATCGTTCACTGCTCAGGCTGTCATTACCAAATTTATAGTTGCGATGCAATTCAAACACTTTTAAAAAGGCTTGATCAATCGTAAAGAAGCGCCGAGGAGTGTGGTGAAGCCATCTGATCTCGGTTGCAATGATGTTGTCCTGATTAGCCATGGATGTGCGCTGAAGGGGTTTTTATATATAAATATGTTGTAAAACATTGATTAATTGGTTAACTAACCTACACTAAAGCTTATAGAAAGAAAATACGACTGGATAAAGCAAGAAGATAGGATTTAGAAGTATTAAAAAAGTGAAACCGACTCAAGTTAATCTTTTGCGGCTGTGAGTAAAATACCCAATTCGACACAGAACGCCAACACAAAGGAAAGGGAAAGGCTTTTGTGTGGTTCTTTGTTGGTTTTTAATTTAAAAATTTTTCGTGAGTCACCTTTTTATAAAGATTTTGTTTTGTAATATGAAACAGTTTGTGTTTTTCTATACATTACAATAAAACTGTCTTGATTCATATTGTTTGAAAGGAGACAGTTAAAATTAAAAACTCACCGAGCTCGGTGTAAGCATACTCAAAGCACCGTGTTTGAAAAAATAGCAATTCGGCAAACTAGCCTTCCTGGCCCATTTCGAATATCGCCTCAAGGGTCTATACAGTTTCATCATTTCCGCGATTCTTGCCCGTTCAACACGCCACGGCTCGGCACCATCATACCACCGTACCGATTTTGTCCTCATCACAAAACTGACCAAATAGGTACCAAACTAACACCTTCCTGCGCAAGCGCTTTTCACCAAGATGGCAATGTTGTTGTTGAGACCCTCACCCTAGCACTCTGCCGTCATGGAACGTTGTGGCTGATCAGGTGTGGCTGGTACACGAATGGAAGCCGCCGAAAAGCTTCAGCAATGATGGCGCATGCGAAGGAACGAGAGGTCGTTATTTTTTTCAAATCACTCGTAAAATCTGCTTCCCAGAATCGTGTTACGGTCCATGTGTGCTTCGTTCCTCCATGACCTGGCCATCAACGGTTTTTAATGTTGCTTTGAACGATAGATGCGTCACGTCAACAAGTAGTAAAACAAAGGGGGAATCCGACAACTCTGACGGCTCAAGCTGGGGCGAATAATGTGCTAGCTGAAAAGAATCGGCGGCAATGTTTATGTCTGTTTTTGTTTGTCTGTTCCGTTCTGTTCAAATTATCGGCGCTGCAAACGTGTCACGTACGCTTTCAATTTCAAAAATGATCAAAAAGTTCGTCTGTAGATGTTTTTGACAACAATCTGTTGACAATTTGGTTGTACGAGCGATGAAAACTGTCTTAACACAACAATCGTTGTTATTGTTGTCTAAATTTTTTTGAATAATTAGATCGTACTGCAGTTGTTTTTGTCGTCGATCCAAAAAGAGTGCAATTAATTCAACCTTTGAATTATGCAAGGTCTGCTGACTGATCAAATAAAAGTACAGTGGGCGAGAACCCTTTTTTTGACCTTTTGATGTACGCATCACTTTTTTTAGTCCGAAACATGCTGGACTGTATACAGTGGCCTTCAGAGGTCAAATCTATCCTGATGAAATTGATTGCTGTTATTGCGTGGGTTCACAAGTCATATGGTTTCGCAGCTGATTTTGGCCATATAGAACTGTTCGGTACCACTCACATGGTATGCTGTTGTCAAATGACCTCAAGGTTACGTTCTGCTCAAGGCTGTCCAGCGTCCCCTTTTTTGCAAGGAGGGTTTTAAAGAATGCCTGCAGTTTGTCCCTGACCGATTAAACTGTTTCAGAACAAACTAGGTCAACTATTTTCGCACTTTCGTAGTTATAAGGATGCCCATGAACATAGGTTGAGTCCAGAAAGCGATGGCGCCGACAGTTCGATTGAGCCCCAGGAAGATGACGCTACGGGCGCTTAAACGTCTTCAACTCGAAGACGAAGCCCTATTTGCACAGAGATGTACTGGTTTGTTGCTCACCATTGTATTCATTGTTCTACCTGTGTTTTGGTCAAGAATGGTCACTGCTATGGACACCACCGCTTCAACCCAAACTCAATGCTGCGACCCATGGTCCGAAGTTAACTTATTGTGATGCGCTATCTGTCCGGTATAACAACAAACTCGCTATATTTAAATAGTATGATCTCGTGTTAGTAATTTAATAGTAAAAAAACTTCAATACGTATATTGTGTCGTGGGGTTACAGGGACATACATCACATTTTTCACAAATAAAGTTTGAAGAACGGTTTTTCAACGAGAATCAGGGTTCAAATCGTTTGTTGCCGCCAAACTTCCTCCACAGTACGTCGAATTTAAGAAGTGGCTGCTTTAGCATGTGTCCACTGATACCCCTGTGATCCGTGCGTTTCGACGTGGCCTTAGGCGAGTGTGATGCTCCCAGAGAACGATGCGCATTGAAAGTCATTGAACCAAACCTTCTGAATGGTCCTTGAATTTCTTTTGCTTAAATTTAATGATTTCATCTTTTGCAAAGATTGTAAAAATAATGCATTAACTCACGTCCGGGTTGGTAATTGGAACTGTAATCTTCCATGCCATAAAAAGGAATAAATGCTGCTGCCAGTGCCAATAATGAATACAGTATCGCGAGTTGAAGTCGGAATGCCGGAAGAGCTACCATGTTTACTGAAAGCAATTATATTTGAAGTAAACAATACAGTCGGAAATAAAAAGCTCGGTAAAAATAATGTGCTCGGCGAAAAAATAAAAATAAAATGAAAGCGGCGAAACCTTTTCCCCCAAAAAACGCGCCAAAATGGCTGACTTTAAAGGTTCCAGCATGGCCCGAGGACACATTAGGGTTGTCAATGGATAATCCCGAATGAGTATGTCTCCACCTCCCCGGATCTCCTTCAGCTTAATTATCCTATGATGAACTCAAACACATGGGATGGGCTTCGTTGGCACATCCAGGATTACCCGTAATGAGTGCGGCGTGCACTGACAATGTGCAACATTTTTTTCGGACCGTCGCAAAGTAGCCCTTCGAACACCCCTCAAAGAATGGTTCAATGTGACTGAAAAGCATTCCGGAAATACATATGTACAATAATTGAATGACTGGCTAGAAAGCAAATGTTTTTACAATGATGTTTCAAATTTTACAATAGAAAGTATCGTTTGCAAGAAAAAATACTCTTTCTGAACATGTTTATGCATTATTTCAATCAAGGGTAAGCTCCGATTGTTGCCCTATAGCTACTGGTCAAGAGGTAATTCGATGCTTTTGAGTTATGCAGCTTGAAGCCGCTGCCCGTTGCAGATAAACTTTTTCAAACAGTAACCACCTACTGCACCTTCCGCATAATGGTCACTCAATGCGATTGTCACTTACCGGTCCACATTGGTCAACAACAGTTCTCAGTTTTTGTTTTGGTGACATTTATCTTACAGTTAGTTAAGTCTTTGACCTGGGCTGTCATTAAACCTAGCCCAAAATAAAGCTATTTATACCTTATTTGATCGAAAAAAACTATCTTTCATGTCCAATCTTTGTGTCAAGGCCCTAAAGGCAAAACGATTGCTGACCTTTGAAATGTACTCACTTTCTTTAATGCGTTAAATGTGGTTTCCCACTACTCTCGTGAAGCTTTGACATATCGCGCAGCGTCAGCGATCGGACATTCTATAAAAGACTCGGTGTTACCGCTACTTTGGCTTTTGTTCCGTCACGAGCAACGTCTCAAAACTGACAGTTGAGGAAAGGCGTCTATCGTGAAACATTCGCCGAGCCATTACAAACACGTCCGAGGTCAATTCTTTATTTGGCTACTTTGCAGGTTCAATCATTGGCTTTCATCGTTAGAACAGTGGCTAATGAGGATTTCTAATTGCTTAATTATGCGGATGATTTTTGTTTTTATAGGTTTGTAATTACCATTATTTAAATTAAGTCTTTATTGATGATGCTTTTCAGTGATTATTAGCACTGTATATGCAGCTTCAGACAACTCCGGTTGTCCAAATCGAGTGTTCATTGGTTGTGTTCTGCGCCTAAAGGCACAAAGAGTGCCTTTCGAGAAGAACATCCTCAATGTTATCTTTAACATTGGCTCAGAAGCGCGGCTTATGCACACTTGCAAGTGAGTATAGTACATTTCTACATTTTCCCCAAGTTTATCCCTGTACTTTTGAACACCACACTGACCCTTCAACTTTACCTTTTTTTCAGAGCCTACAGCGAAATCATGCCATGTTTTCGGGACAAAATTCTCGAATGTGGCAATGACAAACAAAGGCGTATGTTAAATGAAGTTGGCAAAACTTTGATGTTTTTGTGTTCGCCATTCTCAGTCGAGCGACAAAGACTACTTATTAAACATCAAAAATGTATTGGCGAAATTTTGGAACTGCCGGCTACTGTTGGCTGTAAGCTTCATGATAGCTACCATGGAAAGCAATTATTGAAATGTCGCGAAATCTGTCAACAAAAACCGAGCGACTTTACTTGCATGCTAAAAACATGGATTAGTGAACAAAATGTGTGCACACTTCGAGACATTTATGATAAGTGTGGTCCTGAGGCAACGGCATTTTATACAGAAATGCAGTCTACTGTTTTTGAGCCACTATTTCCGGTTTTGTGTGATTTTCCGGCTGAAGGTAATTGGGTTTATTTGAAAGAGGGAAAAAGGGGGGTCAGTCGAAACTTGGGTCGCTGGTCAGTCCATGGCCATGCGGGTGGCATGACGTGATCAAATCCGTGGACTGATAGCGCAGTCGGTTGCGCGGTGGCACGGCAAGCTGTAGGTTGGCGGTTCGTGTCCGTCTCGGTCCAAGCGGTTGTTCCGTGACATTGGGAACTGTGGATGCCTTTATCAGGCCGGGATGATTAAGGTACCCCCAGTTTCATATGGCGCCAACGGATCAACGGCTTGTGCCGGTAGCTCAATTGGTAGAGCAGCAGTCTGGCATATCACATCTGTCCACATTTTTTGCCTTAAATAAAAAATTCATTTTTTTTTCAAATTTCACATCGAAAAAGTGTTTTCAGTGATACCAGTTACAAGTACCCCAATTATCGCCCCTCAGGCGACGTCTGAATCGGCGTCAACCGTCGAAATAACGTCAACTGAGATTGCTCCTCGGACAATAATCGCACTGCCTCCGTCGGGAAACCTGATCCAAACTTTGCGCGCGGTATGTGCTTTGCGCCTTTTTTCTATAAATATAAACAAAACTAATAAGAAACACTTATAGAAAGCAGCAAAAACAGCAATTCGACATAAACCGGTAGAAGATATCAGTATTTCGTTCAACAATGGCTCCCAATATCGTTCATATTCCCCCGATAGATCGCCAAACGCTAACGTTTGGCAGGTGCATTACCCTCCGAGGTTGAATCAAGTTACAGGTATTTAGTACTGTTTTCACTTTTTTGAAATGTAATTATCTATAACTTTAGCGACAGCAGAACCGTCAACAATAACGACTACAGTGTCATCCGCCGAAAAACACTACCCTCTGGTTTCGCTGTTTAGAAAAATACTTCCCCCATCGTTTCCCGAAAAATTTTCAGCCTTTTTTGAGAAAAATAAAAACAGCTCACCTGGCAGCATTGAAGCCCCTATCGCTGCCAAGGAAATGTTTGTACTCAATGGCATGACCCCAACACCCCCATCATCGCACTTTTCCATGGGTAATTAAAAATGTTTGACATTGGTCAGCACTTATATTTTATGATAATGTGGCTGGCCCTTTTTTAGATGAGGAAACTGAAGAGAGCACTTTGTCTGAACCAAGTAACACGGCGAGTACGTCATCAACGGCAGTTGTTACGGTGTCGAAGAAGAATGAAAACACGAGTATGGTTTACATTAAGCTGCTTATCTCGTTAACTGCATTACTGTTTGTTTCTTGTTTTCAGCGTTAAACAGAGCCATTGTGACCCCCCAAGGCAAATGGCGTCCTTGGTATTTGGGTGGATTTGGAGATGCCAAAAGTGACGACAAGTTTAAGATGCCGTTGTATCATGGAGCTTAGTATGGCCCGGGTGGTAACATCATATTTATTTCGTTGGCTTAGTATCCATTCATAATAATTTATGCACGTTTCGATAGATCTCGGCAAATGTGCACTTTTAAATATGCTTTATTTTATTGCTGGTTTCGTCTGAATCAAAGACAATTTTTGATCTTAAAGTTTTGTACCTATATGAATAATGAATACTTATGATGATGATGACCTGCGTGGAACATGCAAACATAGACAGAACCTCGAACGGTCTATTCATACAGTGCAATTTTGAATTACCATCCGTTCCGAAACTGGATATGAATGACTGTCCAAGTGGCTCAAGCTCATTTTTTCCATCCTTTCAATTGATGAAGAGAGAAAGTGCAAGAAAGATGATTTCGTCTGTACATAGCGGCGTACCACTTGCATCCATGGTACTAGACCTGGAGCATGTTGACGGTCAAAGAGCTATCACCCCTACGAACAGCTAGCAAAACAGGAGAGGAGAAAACAGACGTTCAACTGGTTTCACGTACGTACCGATCTCCCCCTTCGCAGCGAGCGCCGTCCGTTGATATCCACCATCCTCAGTCAGTGCTGACATCACTTTTTTGCCGAAGGATGAGCTCGATGGATGGGCGTTTGGGTATGATCAAGTGAATCCATCTATCCATTCTGTCGAGATCGACTGACGAGTATACTTTTTCATGAACGGATTCGCCGCTATCACAGGCAGAGTCTGCAGACGATGGAGATGAATGACCTCTTTTTTGTCCTTTTTAGTAAATCCACATACATGGATAGATGTAAACATGGAAAAAGTGCAAGTTTGTCGAGATAGACGGCAGACAGACGTTTTTTATGTCTGTGGAATGCAAGCTGTGAAGTTGCACATAATAAAAAATGCGTTAAAAAAGGGCTGCGTTGTATATGAGACGGCGGTTTAGTCTATGAAGCCGCTGAACATGGAAAACACCTGCATTTCATCAGGGAGAAAGAAACTTCAGATGCTTCTTTGACCGCAAATTAAAGGGTTGCGGTCTCCAAAGTAATTTATTCGCCACTTCCCTCAGCGATGAACTAGTACCGTCAAACCAGTCTATGCCAATTTCACTTTAAAATTGAGGAACAAATCATGATTTTTTGCTCCTGCTGTTTAGCAAAGAGCATCTTATCGACACCCACGAGATGGAACTCGGTGCGTCTCCAGATGTGCGTCGTTGCCGGGGCATAAAGAGGGCGCATTTATCCGTAGATGTTCAGCTTCTCCTCGGACAACGTGCGCACACGCGTTTATCGCTTGTTTTTTTAACCATTTCTCTTCTGTGTGTCAGAATCCGATCAACCGCGCCACCGGGCGACAGCGGCGGAGAAATCTCTCTGCCCCTCTCGTTTTTTTTTCTTTCTCGTTGCTGCCAGCGCGAAGCAAAACCATTGGATTTCTTCTATCTGCTTTGCGCTAGTTCTGTGCGCACACTTGATCATGTCTTCGGGCGGCAAACGAAAGTTTTTCCGAAAGAAGAGAGGATGGCGACAGAAAACGATTTCTCCATAAAAATTTTCGCTTTCTACAGGAGCCACAATGGTCAGAGCCGTCGCCGGTAGAGCAGATTCGGACGCTTCGCATCAATGCTCCGGACTCCTTGACGCCGTAGGGCGCGCCACTCTATCTAGCGATAAATTCTTTTTCTTTTGTAGTTTCACTTTCTTCCAGGCGTGCATTACGGGGCTTAACTTTTGCCCCGTTACTTTTTCTTTCATTATCGCTCTTCCCGAAAAGTGCTCTTGTGCTGTATCAGCTTTCTGATATGATACCAATTGTTAACGCGTGCACTCACTGGTAAACTAAGATTATCAACTAAATTAACCTCTGCTCGGCGCCATGCTTTTTGTGTTCTTCTTGTGCTATTGTTTGACAACTTGCCAAAGTGATCTGCATCATATCATCCTTACGCGATTGACCTTGCTATCAAGTAAGCACTGATTAATCTGAACGCGCTATTAAAACAGCTGATAAAGAGCTGTCCTGTGATATGTCTGAACTTGCATCAGTTTTTCCAAATAGGGTCTCCAACTTCGGCTTTTCCTTCAAATATGACGTGTTTCTCCCCTAGGTTTTCAAGTTTTAATTGAATGGTGCATCCCCTTAAGGATATTTCGAAGAATAACAAACTTTCGTCCGGCGTCCATCATCCAAAAGTGAAAGTGTTCAATGAGAAACTTCGAAAGCTGCTCCATTTGGATACATTCGGCGCTACTCCGGCGCGAATCCCAACTGCTAGTCTTTTTTTATTCGCTTGCGCATGTGTTTATCCCTTTTAAAGTGTTTGGATGCTAGGATGACACGGGTGTTCTGATCGTTTATCATTGCGTCTAACTTATCCCTGGATGCTCGCCTCACAGCCGGCGGCAACCGGTTTCAATACTTTTTAACTCTCCCGAAGTGTCTCACCCTTAATAAAGTTTCTTGATCGCTTATTTTTTAGCAATATGAGCCATCCATCTTTGCACTTTGCAAGTTTCGGGGACCGAGAATACGGTAGATCATTTTTTCCTCTGGCACCGACTGGCCCTAGCATAGCATCAACCAAAATCCGTATCGCGCAAACGCCGATGAATGAGCCGTGCGGGGTTACTCGTCGGCAATTTCGCCGACTGTTTGATCCTTTTTCGGAATCGTTACCGCAGCCAATACGGCCTTTTTCGGTCTCGTCTACTTGTTACATCCTGAAGGCATTAAGTAGCTGCAGCTGCTACTCCGTGGTTTGCGCGAAAATAACACGCGATTGAAGGCGGCCCCAGCTATGACGAAGCAAAAAATCTTCTAAGATCTTAAAAACGATGCGTGGGAATGGCAAGTGTAAAAGGTTAGATAGGGCTCTATTCAGTGCTGCAAGAATGTGCGCAACTTAGCTCCCCAAATAAGGCCATTCATGCTTTTGAAATTATTCAAACTTTTGTTTTCCAGTTGTTTTTTGTTCAATTTTAGCGTTTTACTTTGGTATTGCATTTTATTTGCGTGTTGATTTCTCAAATTTCTTATTTCGGCAACCATTGTTACAAACGTTCTCGTGCGGCTTCTCACGAAATGCCATGCATATTCCACATTAAAATAACTTCGTCAAATTTTACTTTTTTAATTATCCATTGTATTTTACCTACCCCTTTTTTGATTGGGTCGCATCACGGGACTGTTGAAGGTGCCCTCGGGGTATACATTGTTCTCTGTGTGGATGCCTTTCTGTAAGTTTTGTTTCTGTTCTACATCGGCCTGCACCTCTCGCAGTTTGTTTAACTTCACAATTTCACACAGATTTGTTGTATGTTAGCTTTTGTATTTGCATTTTATCTTTAATCGAGTCCGCCGAGCTGAAACAGTTTATGTCGCGACTCGGCCGAATCGAAAAAGATCAGTTTGTGCTGTCTTCCGAACAATCGCCGTCTCGCAGTTGTATCGGGATCATCATGGATAACGAAACTATGGGCACCGTTAGAAGAGAAAGTGACGACAACACCCTGGAACGACGCAGCTCTTGCAATCCACGGCGGAACAACAATCTGTGAGACCGAGCACTTCGGTCTATTGTTGTTATCAGAACGGTACCGTTGGCAATCAGCAAAGCTTTTAGTTGACATTTACGTCAGGACCGACCAGGGTTTGAGAGATAGCCAGGGGTATCATGTAGGTTTGTGCTGCGTAGGCTGTTTTAGCGGTTATACTCTTTTGAACATTTTTTGCAAGAGAGGTCAGTGTACGGTCCAGCCCCCTCTTATTTCCGGCGCTTATCTCTAATTTACCGTTATAATCAGTTGGCAAAGAGAAAAGTCCTGATGTGATTGTCGGCTTAAATCACAATATTAACTTCGAAGCAATTCACTTTTGTCCTCAGTGCGGCGGAAGATCATTTATTTCACTCAACGCCTCAGGCGTCCGTGTCCATCTCAGGCTTTGCAAACAAAATTGTGGCGATGTCAACCAATGCAACGGAGTCAAGGGTCTCATAGACAGTGGTTGTCCACCTTGTTTTGTGACTGACCCCAACTTAGTCAAATTCAAACCTTTTTTCCTTCCTGTGCTTGCATAACTAAGTTTCGTGTATGAGTAAATATACTTAACGTGTTCGATAGGTCTTACATATGCGAATACATTTGATTTTTCTAACTTTAAATCGACTTTTCAGGAGACTGTTTTTATCAGTTAATGGTCTGCGTGTAAGCTTGAGTAATGCACAGTGTTATGACGCATCCCATTTCACAAAACTCTTGCTGGGGTAGCTCGACTTCAAGCTGTTCGGAATCTGAAGACTCAGAGATGAACTTCGACATGAAGAGTGACGACAGCGGTTTTGCTGGCTTCCCAGGGGTCAAGTATGAAAATTATGCCTCTCAAATGGGATTAAACCACGCGGTTCCTCCGGTGGCCCCTTGTTCCGAAACGAATGTATCCCTGTCTTCTGCTTTCAAACGTGATAAGGTAAGCAAAAGTCAAAGAAACATTTCTTATCTCACGTTGCGCTTTTTTGTTCTCGAATGAATGCTTATACCGTATCTTTTTCCAGCAAAATCGTGGTATCACGTCCACGTCGGCGATCAAGTCAGAGGTTAACGCGTGCTTCGAAGATTCGCAACTGCCGATGGTCCCGGGCCAGTTCCAGGAAAACATGGGCATGCATTCGCATCAAGTGATGCCTCAGGGCGACCGGACGCAAACCAACAACCACAATGTCACCGGCATGACGTCAAACAATGGACAAAGCAACGACCATGTCGAGATTTACCGAGACCTGATCCTGCGGCACCTTATCCAGGATATTAGCACCACCTGCACCAAGCTTTATTTGCCTATGAGTGAGTCCTTTATCCTCGACGTCACAATAGTCCAGGTAAAAGAACCACTGCCTAGCCTGTGGGCTTAGGTAGCGGCTTCTTTTACTGTTTTCGTTTTTTCTGCATTATTTGTTGACAGACGTAGCACATTATGTTTCCCTCTAGGGCTAATGGGTAGTTTGGTTATGATTTTTTGTTTTTTTAGATCCCCTTGCCTGGAATGTTGATCACGCAAACCGTTGGATCGGTGAAATGTGCCAACAATTCCAATTGACCCATCCAGTGTGCGCGTTGAATTTATCGGGTCGTGAATTGTCTGAAATGTCACAAGAGCAGATGACTCAACGGATGCCTGAGGGTGGCGAGACCATTTACGCTCAGCTCCATGTCTGGCGCACTGCCTTTGAAAGTTACCAAAACTCGGGATCCCTTGTCGAGAATGATACTGCCTCGTATATGCAAAGCCACCCCCGAAGTTCAGACTCTGTTTCCAGCGGTTGGAACACGAATCCGCACACCCCGAACAAGGTCAACAACATGGATGGCAGCGATTACGGTAGCCTTCCCGACTACAATTCCGACTTTGATCCGCGCAGTGTTCAAACAAATACAGCTAATGTTAACGGTTACTACGGTATGCAGCAATCCCAAAACATGGGCTATTCCCAAACGATGCAACAAATGCCCGCAGGAAACGTGCAACAAAGCATGCCTGGCAACGTGATGAACAACAGCTCATCCGCACGGAATTATTTCATGTGTAATCAGCAAGTTTTGCCCAGTCCCAGCGATTCCGACATTTCATCCAATGCATCAACTTGCCTCCAAGACGGTTAGTTTTTTGCATTCATTGACCTTAAAATGTTTATTTATGATCTAATTGGTGCTCTATTTCAGGCGGCGACGATGAGTGTACCGACATGCACTACATGGCTCCAAACTACGGCCCTTCACAGCTCCCATTATCCCACATGTGTGCCCCCGAAGCCGGTTACGGTATGCCGATGCACTTGGGCCCCATGGGTATGCCTCACCCCTCGAATGTGCCCCCAAACATGGCCGTAGGGTACAATCGCAATTCTGGTACCGTACACCTATGGCACTTCATTCGTGAGCTGCTCGATCAGCCGAAGCAATACAGCTCCTGTGTGCGATGGGTCGACCGCGAAGAAGGTGAGTCATCCCGCCACGAATCACAACAATGCTTCTTCTTCTCCGACGGCAATTATTACTTTTGTTTTTGTTTTTAGGCACATTTAAAATTGAATCATCGCATCATCTCGCGCGCTTCTGGGGCCAGCGCAAAAATCGGTCCCAAATGAATTATGACAAGCTCTCCCGTTCGCTGCGTCAATATTACAAAAAAGGCATCATCCAAAAGCCCGAAAAGAAACAGCGCCTCGTGTACAAGTTCCTTCCTCCCTATAACCTTTAGGCACATCTGCCATTTCTTTCTATCCGTTGAATTACTGTGCATGTGCTCAGTAGTAGCAGTACTGTCGGCACTGACTCATAATGAGCGTGTCATCTTTACCTTCTTTTATTATTTCCCGCGTGTACAACGATACCGTTTATCGTTTTCATTGTTTCTTCCGCCCCGTAGGGCATCCTGAGACGCGGTACTGCGTCATTTCTATTAGCTGAGCCTTTCAAACACGTTTCAAATGCCTTTAATCAATACTAAAAACTTTCAACTTCCATTATTTTCCGTCCTTCAATTGTCACATACGCGTCTGTGTCAAATACAGTTGCATAGTCAGAATATTTATATGTTATCCGAATACCGTAATATCCTTTGAAGTTGAAATTGAATTTGAGTTGTTTGAAAAGTCAAACATGTTTGTCTATTTATTCTTTTGTACTTTGTTATCCTGTAATTTGGTACTGCGTTCCTGTGAAAAAGCCCATGTAACAGAGTTATTTTCGTAGGGTTGAAAAAGGATTGTCATTGCTTCTGCTGTCTGTTTCCGATGGCTATGTATGCATGGAAGATTATGAAGTTTATGCAAAGTTTGTGTTTCCATAGAATATCCAGTTTTATCAAAAATATATATTATACCGTGCAAGTATTAAATAAATTTATAACTATCATTGGGTGTGGTGACGTAACAAAAAGGAACAAACAAAATAAGAAAGGAAAGAACCAAATCAAGACCTAATTGAACTGAATCACGGAACCATAAAAATCAAACACTTGCAGAGCACAACCTTCCCACACCGATTCCGCACCATTTTTGTGAGTAGTTTCGAATTTTTGACGTCATTGATGGAGAATCCTTGACAAGTACGATGCAACTAATTTGGCGAAGAATGAACACAGTGTGGGAGGCTGGGAGTAGATCAGGCACATTATTCCGCCCTCACACAGTCTATAAATGTCACAGTAGAAAGTATTTAAAAAGGAGCCAGAATCAACAGCATGTTTCACCGTGCAGAAATACTTACTATTCTGATGTTTCACCAAATTCTACTTTTTTCGTTATACACGGTGCACTCGAATGCACATTTTTGCTATACATAGATGTTCACGTTCGGAAGTGGTCCACTATACACCTACTTACGGTAGAACATTATTTTGTATGAATACCGAAGTGACGTTGAATATAACTTCTAATGGAATATAAGGTGGACCCATCGATGTGTTTTCCGTCAAACCGACTCATCGGGCGTTAACTTCTGTTTTAATCTTTTTCAGTTACAAAAAAATTTACAACGAATTCTTTAAATTAGTTCCACAGATTTCATAGTCTGTTGACCCAATTCAAGGGCATGACGAGGAAATGCCTAAAGCAACAACTAAGAATATCTATCTTATTTTCGTTTTTCTACTTTCTTGAGAATTCGAATTTCAATTTTCTTAGACTTAATATTAAAAACCCCCAAGATTGTGTCAACTGTTTTTGCTCTCTCTATATTTGTATTATTACGTTTCGTGAACACGTTTTATATTGTCAATGCAGCTCGGTTTAAATACAGTGTGTATTTTAGGTAACAATATATTGTCAAAATGAACACTACTTATCTGGTTTTACTCTTTTTATTTTTCATTGGATTCTCAAGCCAAGTTCAAGCGGAACCTAACGACCAAATGACCAGGATTCAGGTTAGTTTTGTAGTCTGGCATTTCCGCATTGTAAAACTTTAATTGCAGGGTGTGCTGCAAACGCTGTTGGGAAAGAAGCCCCATGGGAGCAATCGAATTAAAAAGTTTGCTGACGAATACCCACGCTTTTTGAGGTACAATGATAATGGTCTAACTCAACTTGGACTAATTGAAATATAAACCACACTTCACTTTTCGCTTTTTGCACCTATGTGATGTCTGCTTGGTATACATTGTAATAATAAGACTTCCCCCGTAAACGTTTTTTCTCGCTATTTGTTTTTTTCAAAAAAACCAAAAAATAATTTATTTGTAAAAAAGTGCATGTTTTGAGCTAATAAAATGCGTGTTATTGAAGCAACATTAAAATTGAAGTTGAAATATCAGTTGAAGCTTTTTGCATGGCTTAATGACAACCACATGCGACATTATGTTGTTGCATTTAGTCGCGGTCACCGAAATGACGACGATGGGGGTGGTTGGGCTGGAATTGCGGTGGCTGGTAAGCGCTGCTACCGTAGCCGATGTATCCCTGATGACCGTAGTCGTAGTTGTCGTGGCTGCGGTTCCAGTCTTGCTCTGAAGCAGCAATTATAGGATTAGAAAACAAACTATAATACCAAAGTTTGTAGTGATTAAGGGCTTACCAAAGTGGAAGCCGTCAAAGGTGACCTTGTCGACAATCGCGGCACCGTGGGCACCAACAGCCTGAATGCTCTCGTACGGGAAGCGGTGCTCGAACGAGGCGATGTTGTGACCGTTCAGCTTAATCTGGAATTAAACTCATTATGATTCGAAGCTATAATACAAATCTCGTGCAAAACAAACCTCATAGTGAGAGTGGTGGACGTGGATGTGCAAGTGGAAGTGTTCGCCATCCTGGAGGGGATTGTCGACACGTTCTTCGGTTTGCCAGCCACCGGGGCCGCTAGCGTTAAGGACGATCGTATGGTGGTCGAAAAAGCGGAAGCTCAAATGCAAAACGATGTTTGGGCCAGACAAGAGTTCAATGGCGAAAACCCTAAAATGCATCATCTAATTAGCACGTAGCCGTATAATTATCTTTTTAATCCGGCCAAAATTTCTTTTTATTGTATCAATTTGGCAAGCCGCCTCTAAACTTTAATTAATCCATTCAAATGCCGTCTGATATTTTGCATTTATAAAAACTGGGTTGTTTTGTGTTTGTGTCTACCCGAAAGCGTAGGGGTTTCATGCGAAAGTTGTTTTTTTTTGCGCGTGCTCGCATGAATGACGCTCATGGCATTTGGCTTTAGCCATTGAGTTCAACGAATAATGCCAGGAGCGTCCAGCCGCACGCTATAAACCCATTTCCTGTTATGCACTGGGCAGATGGCATCAAATTTGTCGTAGATCGTCAGAAAATGGCCTCTTTACAATACCAACAAATGCCAACCAGCGTTTCAATTCCCGAAAATTATGCTTGCGTTTTGGGGGTACAGACAAAAGCCATTTTGCGGCATATTTTATCATTCATTGCTATAGAGCTTTTGGATAAAAAGAGAAAAACAACTATGAGAACTGACTGACCCTCGAGCATTGTCATGCATGACGTTAAAATGCGCGTATGGCAAGTCGAAATGGCAGTATCCACGAATGTCATAAATGCGACTACTTGTGGGTTCCTCATCCGGTTCGTAGTATTTGCCGTGATAATCGCAAATGGATGCGATCATGGCATGCTCACCCGGGAGGATGAAGTCGCCCGATGTTGATGCCGTTGGCGGAATCATGATGTCGATGGACACCCGCGCACAGAATGCGGTTTTTGTCCTTCTTTGAAAAAAGGCAAAGAAGCGCAGTTAAACCAGTCCTTGACGCCGATGTTGGGCCGTGTGGTGATTCAATAAGGCAAACGGCGTTATCTTCAGAAAAGACGGACAAGCCGACGGGAGCAAGAAGGAACAAGACGGTGGGGGCGTGTCGCCAGGCCCTAGGCCGTGCTTGCACCGTCTCACAACAAGCGTAATCGTTTTTTGTGAATTTAAAATGAAAACTAGTAACAACAATCTGGTTCACTTTTTCGGCTGAATGGGTTGGCTTATAAATTCTTGCTCTCTCGAGACCAATGGCTTACTAATCGTGTTTCTTTGATACGCCTACTTTCGGTTTAATCACACGACCCCTGAGGTCTTTATCGCCCCATGCCCTCGAGGCACGCCCTCAATAGAGTAGGCGTTCATTGACCGTACGTTTTCTGGGGATTGAATAATAAAGCTGTCTGGACACTAATTAATCCCAACTATGCAAAAATTAAAAATTAGCAGCATATTAAATAATTAATTGGGCTGACTAAATGTAGACTAATTGTGAAGCTTAAAATAAAATGTCTTACTTGTCGCTGCCATGGTGGTGGTGAAGGTGGACCTTGCCATGGACGTGGAATTCGGTACCCGAGCGGACGGGCTCCCAGATGGGGGTGGTGAAGGGGAGAGTCTGAAAAATCAAAATTCAATCTGATTTCTATATGAAGTTGAAGTTGAAATTGAACTGACCAAGTTTTCGACGGTGTGAGGCATGATTGCTAGCGACTTGGCAGTAAACTGGCGACTTTTTGCTATAAGCTGAGTTCCTTTTGTATGCGATCGAAGGAGGAAGTACGGACAAACTTCAGGCGTACGATTCCCAGTTTGAATGACGGGATCCAACAAACAAGCTGATAAAGGTACTAGGACACAAGCCGCACCCACAAGTTGTCATTGAAACCGTCGATTGGTCATGCTACAATCGGCTTGTTCCTGTTTGTATGGGCGACAATTCTTGCCTTTCTTGATGACTAACATAGCAATCAGTACGGATCACTGCACTTCCTCCAAGCTCTTAAAACTTTACGTCAGCCAAGGCAATCCTTTTTCAACTTTGCACTGTCATCCTAATGGCACTGGTGTTTGGTTCTCAATTTTATTTTACTTGTTTGTTTTGGCGCATCATCACCCTCACAAAAATGATCAGTTTAAAGTGGTTTAAAAAGTACTATTACACTTTTCATTACCATTACCACGTTTTTCGCAAAAACAATATTAACATTTACTAATATTTTTCAATATTAAAACGCATGAATGAACTTCACATCCCACGTAGTCATATCCCAACGCTCCGGCTTAGTCATAAAACGTTTGACTTATTAAGTAAGTAGTTCACACACGGCTTATCCTCGAAAAATCCGCTTTTCTAAACCGCTGTTATCCGGCTTTTCGATGAAAAGCACATACAATAAAATAAACAAAATAATACTACTTGGCCTCTCCTGTCTTTTGGTCCTACGACTTAGGCGAACAGCGTTTGATAAAATTTTGAATCACATTTAATGCCACTGACGTATGGAGGGCAAACACTGCGCAATGCCGGCTTGTTTTCATCCGTCTGTTTGTCACGAAGGTGCCAGCGGCACTTTATATTTTTCCGGGTGTATGTGAACCTTGGCATGTCTTGCTGTAGTGTCAACATTCCGACATCACTCACTCTGAATTGGACAAAAGAATTCACTAGTACGTGAATGTTAGGCGTACAATTTGTTTGCATGTTTTCACATGACGCTTTTCTTATAACAATAAGTTTGTGTTTAATTAAAATTGCAGTGTTTTATCGTTTCCATTCAGCACGATCCAAAACCCATAAATCAGACAATACAATTTCTGCGGGGCGCCGTCACGGAATGAGCGAAAAAATCTAACGAACACCCACTGTTTATGAATGGCAACATTGAAGGCAGTTCAAACGCAACGAATGAAAAGGAAAACCCTCAACGATGGGGGTGTTTCATCGAATGAATGATTGACTGAACATGAAAACTGCTTGAAAGACCAGCATTTTCTTTAAAATGTTTTGAGTTGCGGAATGACTGCTTCTCAAGGACCGTGGTACAACATTGAACTTTGCAAACGATTGTACACGTGTACCTTTGTACGTTGAAAAAAAGTTAGTTAGTTGAAGCCATAAACACCCGAGTTAGCTTTCACGCATGCAACAATAACATGGAATTGCATGCATTTGATCAATTGAAAGATAAGAATTTAGCGTACTTTTTTGATCTTTAGACAAACATAAAACCCATCGGTGTTTGCCCTCACGTGTTAGGTAATAAAAAAGTGTGTTAGTTTCCCGATATCAGTACTAGCTTCAAATTTTAATTCTATGTAACTTAAAATTTGGAAAGGCAACTGGAATCAACCCAAAGTACAAGCACAGGATTAACTTGCATAAATCTATACATTATGTGTGATATTCAGTGTAATGGCTGCTATAATTCCTGCTATTGGAGTATTACAATAAATAAAGATACACTCGTGAATAAATTATAGAGGGTGCTAAAGGAAGTCTACCGGGATGGAGGAGGTGTGAAAGACGGTTTAGATGGTACGTACAATCAACGTGGTGTGAGCTATGTGAAGAAGGACACGTAATTCCGGCTATTGCGGGGTGGCGACCTCGGATCACCTAAACTCAGCCCCTCAGGGACGCGATGGTAGTTCCAGCCAGCGCGACTTCTGGATGTTGGGGGTCGGTAGTTTTTGTAGAGGACATTAGCGATGAAGAGCAGGGCCACGATGACGGTCAGCAGGACGAGCGCTTCACTGATCGTTCGAACGACCGACTTTGGTCTGAAAAAGTTCAGTTTAACATCATTAAATAAAAAAAGTAAAAAGTGCTTTTAATTGAAAGTGTCCAAAAACACGGAAAATCGCCTACACTTTTAACAGGAAAAGTGTAGTTTCACAAAACAAGTTTAAAGTAAAACTTACTCATCCTCATTATCCACAACACCACGAGTACCGCGCATATGATAGATCATAGCCCCCAGTGCCCATTGCACTTCCTGGTTTGCAATTTTATTCGCACTTTGGAATTTGTGCTTGTTCTCGTCGACGAAAAATCCGTCATGCAAAATGGCATGAATCCAAGCAGATTTGAAACACTGCGTTTCAAGCCGCTCTTCATTAGCACGAGGGTACATTTGAGCCCGTGCCCGAGACTGCAAAAAAAAGTCAATTAGATTATCATAAGTGGTTTAATTAATAATCCAAAGGTCAAAGAGCGCTAAGTAACTATAATGTGTCTTAAAGCTAGTCACTAGTCTATCCGCTGGGATTAGTGACGCACTTTAATGGACGCGGAAATGGAAAAAAACTTGGAAGATAACTAACGCACCTTAATCGCTGGCCAGCGTTGTGAGCAATATGAACGAGCACTGGATTCGAAAGTCGTGTGGTTGTAGACGCCGCCGAGGGCAAGGACATCTTCAACGGAGTACCAGTATTCGCTAAACCCGTAGAGCTCGATCTCGGAAAGTCGAAGGGGAGGGGAAGCGATTCCGCCGAAGAAACAATTGGCTGCGGTGTTGGGGCATTTGGGGGATTCTTCGGTGAGGATTTTGGCGATGTTTCTGACACAGGTGTCCCATTCGCCGGTACCCTGAAAGACAAAACTTGATTTTTTTAAACTTTAAATGGTCAATTTACCTTCCGAACATACTGCGTACCATCTTCATTCGTAACCAATCGCATAAGATTCACCGGAAGGCAGCCATCACGCACGTAGGATACTGTATCATTCTCGTTGTTCTTGTAAAGCTTCTCGCTGAGGTACTTTTCGTACTTCTTTGCACCCTCATTGACACCGTAGCCGAGGAAAGTTGTAACGAAAAGCTTGTACTTGAGAAGATCGCTGGTATCGGACGCACCGAGATTGACAACCTGGACATCGTCACTGGTGAAGTCTGTGTTGACGAGTTCAAAGGCGATCTGAGTTGACGCTCCGCCCATATCGATCATTCCAACGGTAGGCTTACGCTTCAAGTTCAAGCTAGACGGATCTTCACGGGGTTCAAAACGGCCGAGAATGAAGTTTGCAGCAATCCAGTTGTAAATTCCTTCCCATTTACCATCAATAACTTTGATTTGGTCGGGGACAATGTTCAGGTCGGTTATTTTGGGGAGTCCGGATCGGAGGGAGTTCATGACGGCGTTTTGTTGTCTGAAAATGGTTGATTAGGCATAATGGAAAGAAATTAGTAAGTGAAAGTCGTACTCAATTGGAAGCAGCCTCATACCAGCAGTAGCGAAAAGGAAGAAAGCAGCGGTTTTGCGACTGTCGATTGGAATGTATTCATACGCGTATTCAATGAGCGGTTTGATATAAACTGAAACCACAAAATGAATAAATAACATTAAAAAAGTAAAGGCAAACCATACCTGGAGCCTCAGACGGCTTGTCCCCAAAAGTACTGAGCCCTGGAGAAACTTTCATAACAATAGCTTGTCCATTTCCATCCACGACGGGCTCAATTTTGATTAGTTCCGTCTCAGATCCTGCCAGCCATCTGTACAAAAACAAACGAGAACCCGTGGAGCCGGCGTCGATGATGATGCCATACGTGTATCCGGAATCAACTGAAAAATGAAGCAATTTTTAGCCAAATCCGAATATATAAACGCTAGTCCAGCTAATTTTGTTAGCTAAAATCGAAAAAACTCACTTTTAGCAGATGCATCTTGACTCAGAGTGAGTATGAGGAAGCCAACAAAGGTAAGCCCTGCCAACATCGCCAGAAGAGTTCGGAGTTTCCACTCCATCCTGGCCATCGCGCCTGCGCCGCATGTAACGTAGCAATACCACGTAAATCGGTTGCAACGTGTGAATTGGCAGTGTGCACACAACGCCATTGCTTCCGAGTGACATCGGTCCAGACTTGGTGTGCGTTGCCCCCGGCGATGAGATGCGTTCAACGTGTCTATCGAGTTTGGATCTAGTTTTTTAAAAGTCAAGACTGACCATGATGTTTTATCTTTCATTCTTATCAACAGTGCATCGCTTAATCTCGACTTCAAAACCAGTTAGAATCCACTTTTTATAAGTCAATTTATAAGTTTCAAATAATACAACGCATAAAACTGAGAATCTTTGTGTTTCAATGATACACATGTTGGCGCAAAAATAAATACATCAAAGCTTATTAGTAGCAAGGCAGTATCGACTGATGGCACGACAAATAAGAACTATCTATCTTTGGACCATGGACGACCAGAATTATCCTTATTGCAACGGAAATAAGGCTTATTACACCGAAAAACCTACAAAGTAGACACATTTGACGAGACAATTTAAATATGGATCTTCAGGCCCTTCTGGATGAGGACGGCGAATCGCTGGTAATAACCGTGAATAGCATCTGCGACGTGTTCAGGGTCGTTTTCGTGGATTGCGTGGCCGGCATCTCGGACGATAACGTTTTGGTATTGGCCTTGGATCTCAGCTCGCTAGAGGGCCATAATTAGATTGGTTTCGTTGAAAAAAGGGGAGAAACCTACGGTGAGTTCGACATCGAGACGATCGACATGGCCAATAATAAGGATCTTGCCCTGGGAACAGGCTAGGAACTCTTTGCTGATGCCTTGGAACCATCCGAGCCAGAAGGGCTTTGTCGTGGCCAAATCGACAATCCACTCATAGCCTGCATCTGTTTTCTTCAATTGGGAAGGCACACTTTGACGGGAGCCGGGCAGACGAGACATACTGTCGCCGCTGGTTGAGGCCCATTGAACAGCCTTTTCCAGAGTCTTGAAGACCTTAGGCCGGTGACGAAGGACTGTCGGCATGTCAGCAAGAGCGGCGAGGGCTGTGCCTTCAACGACGTCGATAACTACTAGGGAAAGGACTTTCGGGATGAGTTTGTCGTGGCACAATCGGATCGCTACGGATCCACCCATACTGGAAACAATTTATATATAAAAATTAATAAAATTAGTAAGAAGTGACTCACCTATGACCAACAACAAAAGCATACGGCCGAGTGTCTTCATCAGGGAACAGTTTTTCATAAATCGCAGCGATGTCGGCAACCAGCCGAGGCTTACTTAAATCCATCGGTTCTGCACACTTAGTTTCACCATGTCCGCGAAGATCGGGTGCGATGACTTGACATTCCATTTTAGTAAGGAGATATTTCTGAAAAGGGGTTCTAAAGTTGATGGAAATCGAAAAATATATATAAAAACTTACTGCAAGTTGAGCAAAACTGAGCCCAGTATAACCCGCTCCATGGATGCAAATTACGGCAATACCCTTGTCTCCGCCACGATAAACATTGAACTGGTCGCCATCGACGTCAACAATCTGTTTCTCCGTGAATCCGTAAGCGTCCCACGGGAGCGGACTCAGATCTACGGCCTCCATAGTAGTACTCTGAAAAGACACTATGAATACGATTTCGACAGGACGATCACGTTAGCACGCCGATATGACAGACAGCCAAGTCAATTAATGCAGCCGTGGGACCGAAACAACATCGAGATCGAGGGAATCGAGGCGGCTAATTGCAAGGAAAACAACAGCTTGGACGACAGCTGCAGTTGCAGCCACCGGCTCGGCCGAGCGACACTGCTCCCGCACGGAATGTTTGGTAATACCATCGGTCACTCAATCGACGTCCCTCGCTGCCAGCTTGCTGATCAGTGCGCGACTAATTGAAGCAATTAGCCGGGTCTAACTTATCCCACTTTCCGCGGCCGATTTCCTTAAATTTCCATATATTTGCCTCCCTGCGTGTGTGGAGCGTTCATGTCATCATGGTCGTCGCGATCCGCGGGTATTTATAGGCGATCGCGTATCCGTAAACAATCCCATTCTTTTATTCGTTTTGCAGTGACGATGGGTGGCGCTGAACCTGAGGAAACCGGCGACACTCCGGTTAAGAAGTCATTGCTCGGACGTCTGCGAGCTCGCAGCCGTTCGATGGCAAATGTCCATCGCGACCGAGGGTCCAACAACAACAATGGTTCCCCAATGAGCAAATTCGCCAGTGGCATGTTTGGTGGTTTGTTCTCACGCAAGCGGCCCACGCCAGTCACTTCTCCCGAGACAAAGAATGGAGCCCTCGAGACTGCGCCCACTGTTGAAGACACAGCCTCGCTCGAAGAGACCACCACCGCCGGAACTACTTCCGTCGTCCCCACAGCCAACGGCGATCGCTTCCTTTCAGCCAGCCACAGCAACTTGAACACCGTGCATCCTGAGGTGAGTTGTTTTTGTCCACGTCCCGGGCTTTCCTCCATGGCCGTAGGCGGAGAATGCTTACAAATAGTGTCCATTGTCGAGACAAAAATATATAATTTTACGTTTCTAGATGGACGTGGACGCGTACGAAGGTACTTCCAAGATGCCTTCATATGTCAACATATCCGTCGCCGCCAACGGCTATTCGCGCAGCCGTACTAACTTGAATAACGTCCTCAGCCGCAGTGGCGACGTGCACAATTTGATTGTCAATGGATCGGAGTAAGTTTTCGCATCTTTTACAGCCTTCAGATGACAGTCGTAACATGATATCCCCCTTTCCAGAGTCACTGACCTTACGAAGGAGTTCAAGGCGGTTGTGTTTGTCAGCGACAAGAAAAACATGGTTGAAGAAAATTTGGGTGAGTGAGCTTATATAATATTCATTTTTCTATATCATAAAAACTGAACTTACATTTTTAGACGATACCAAGACGGATTCCTCGTTCACACTGCCCGAACTCAAGGTCGAAACCGAGAGCGTTCAGACGTTTGAGAACTTGACGACGAGTCTCGAGAAGCAGCTCTTCCATTGCGTCGAGCTTTCGGACAAAAAGTTGGCGGATCCCAAGTTGAACGAGGACGCGAAGGAAGCCATTCTCGCTGCGAGCGGCCATACGCGCATCTTGCTCAAAAGTAAAGTCAAAAAGATGTTCCAGTTGCTGGAGAAGCACCAGGTACGCGGGCGTTTTTTTCCTTCCGTTTTATTACCTGAGGGGAGAGACTCACGTGGAGCAGCCCCTTAGGCAAGAATGGTGTTGTTGCGAGAGTCGTAGAGACAGAGCGAGAGTAGAGTGACTTACCTAAATGGTTGTTTTTATAGGAGGCGGGCGGCAGTGAAACCGTAACGATTAACGACTTGGCGTGCTTCTGGTTGATGTTGGATATCGAAGTCGGTCGTATTCGTGAACAGTTTGACCTGGTCGAGAAGTACCGTCTGAACGACTGGCAGCCGTTGCCTGAAGGAAAGCCCGAGGTCAAGCCGCTCCCACCTCCTTCCGTGAAGCGTCCCCCGGGCAAGTTCACCCCGAAGATAACCCCCAAGGTCGATGGCACGACGGCCAACAAGCAAAGCGAAACTCCGCGCCCTCGAAATGACATGAAAGCTTTCCTGGCTCAACGCCGCAAGGAACTCGCCGAGAAGAACGGTGCCAGTGGCGATGCCAACAACTCCGTGCTGCAATGACACTAACACCAGTGGTTAAACTTAGGAAAGTTTTGATCCACGGTTACCCCTATTTATTGAAATGATTATCTTGGCCTTCCTCTTTTACCTTTGCGCAATTTGTTCAACGTGCGCAAAGCCCTCCCGGGTGTTTCTATTGCGTCCACATAATTACATTACGTGCCACAACAGCCTTTTTTTACTGATATTATTCGAGTGGTGCCCAAAATCAATTGCTCATGGTTTGTATTCATTGAATGTTGAAAGAGTAAAAGAATTATCAAATTTGTTTCAAATCGGGGACAATGCATGATTGAAAACTTGCGATGTACGAAAGATTGAAGCACGCAAGATTCATTTGTTCGAACAATTGTTTGGTTCCTGTCACAAAGTACCGTCCAAAATTGAAAGCAATGTGCGCGAATACAGGAAAGCGTCTCAGAAGCTGTAATTTAGAACCCGGAACCGGCTGGTCTTTGTCGGTATCCTTAAATTTAGGCGTCCAGGTGTAACAGCTAAAGTCTCCGTTGAACAGGGCACGCTTAGCTGCATAATGCGTAAGAGGTCGCGCAAGCTCTGCAGGGCCAAATTACGCCTGCCTTTCCTCGCGCCTGGATTACCTTTGTCCCCGGTGGTCGTGATTGCTGACGCGGGTGTGAAGTGTGAACACACTCTGCAGACTTGGGGTCGACATATCTTGGCTTCTGACATTGGTTCATGTCAATCTTATCTCGATGTTGCCAATTGTGTCATATCAATGTTGCATTTGGGCTTTCTCTGAGGGAATGTGATCCCATAGGTGTCAGATACCCCCACCCACGGTTACCGTATTGCCCTGCCCTAACTTGGCATGGACACACCCCGATAAGTCTCAACTACCATCTATCTTCCTCCAAATAAGTTGCATGTTATCCTTAATTAGTCAAGCTACTGACTGCCATCTGGAAACCCCCGGCTTAAAGTGGTCCTGCTAGACTCCAAGGACCTTGAGTACATCTTCAATCTCGCCTTACGTTCATTTCATTTCTGCGCGATCACCACGGATCGGGAAAAAGTAATTCGCTGTGAGTGCCCTCTCTAAAATCACACCCCTCATGCATTATTAGATTAACAACTCCCTTCTGCGACACATTTTTTGAAACCGCCAGCTGCAGTTTTTTATCCCCCTTTTCCAAATTGGACATTAAAAGTGAGCAAGACTTGCTTTTTCAATGTTACCCGATCGCGTGTCTGCCTCAAAAATATGCATGATTAGCTAAAGGATAAAAGACACCCATTAGCTAAACAGTGTTACTCCCTTCGCGCCCACAATGTTGGAATTTAATTTTTTTCGGGCGAGAACACGCTAAAATCGGATGCATTTCCGCGCAAGCATTGCCTATAGTTATAATGCATGCACCATTTTCATGGTCTGTCGTGCTTCTAAATGACCACTGCTTATTGCAATACCCAGTTATTTGTATACGCCGCATTTTTGCTTCCCTTTAGGCTAGAAATGCCATTTTTGACCAACACATTAACTATGTATGATTAGAGACGGCAAAATGGGTGCAAACATTTTGAGTAGCCGAAAGTAGACGAGTGGACACGGGTTGTTGTTCCGGATATACATGTTGTACACGCTCATCACCCATTCGGACGTGATAATCCGTCATTTTTTGGTGAACTGAGGCACATCGATGTGTCATTTTTTATAACTCGACAAAAAGTTCGTTCAACAGCAGCCGATGTCGGCCCGCTCATCAATGCGATGCGCATGTTTACTCTGTTCCCTAGAGGCATTCGCCCCTCCGGCAATCAGAACGTATTTATGATGCCTTTATTCAAACTTGACGATTGATGCTTCTTTTCGCGTTCTGTGGCATTCCCTCCGGGATATTTGAATCCCGATGCCAACTGACTGTTGCGTTCGTTCGCGCGAGCGCCCCAGGGCCTGTCTGCCATGCGCAAGGCCCCATGAAGACTTATCTCAGCTCCTCGTTGCCAACTTTTTTCGCATCATGTTGTAAAAGTATATTTCATCCCCTTCCTTCTGTCATGGGCCTTCAAGGATACACAATGCCACAACTTGGAATGGGGTAGATTTCGGACGAAGAAGGTTCTAAGCGATTTGCTCTTTGTAAAAGGCTCCATGCTGCGGACTTTTCTCGGATAATAATTGTCGCGAGGGTATCCATTCCTTTGTTGTGCCGGTGTGAAATAAGGACTTCGAAGGGGTTATTTTCAAAGCGCAAACAGTGTATTCAACCTTGAGTAGATGCGAACGCATCGAAAGAATGTCCACATTGCCAATTGCGACGATGGATGTTGCGATGGCTGCTGGCATGGTCATCCAAACACCCTCTCTTTCATGGTGGAGGCCTTTGTTCCTTAAATACAGGCAATTGTGGCGATAATAATGCTTGAAAATATTGCTTATTTTGGATTAGTCAAGTGGAAGAAAGTGAGTATGAATTGCATAGGATTTCAAGGTGGACGTTTTCAAAAGCTTTCTAAAAAACAAGGTTTTGCTATTTAAAATCATGCCATAAGCTTTTTGATTCAAAAATTGCTAGAAATAGCTGATTTTCTAATGACCAACCTCTATGAAGTAAACATTTCTCCAAAAGTATCAGTTGTCTGTTTGTTTGTTTGTTCTCCGACGTAGCATCTTTTTGGGTGAAATGAAACACGCCATGCCCTGGACACTGGCTATCCGTAAGTATCCCCATCCACCCCCACCCCCTCTCAGTGACAGTTATTACTAATTTTTATGGATGGCCGCAGCATTGTGCCAGTCACACTGTAAAGGTTCAAGGCTTTTCCAAAACAGATACGTATCCCCGCATCCCCGAAGTTTGCGTTCATCCTATTGTGGCATCGCTCGTTTGTGTGCGTATGGAAATTAGCACCGAGTCATAAATTTCTCTTTGGTTACAGTCGCAACAGGTACACGACCCATTGGTACTGTACGGTGCGATGGTTAGGATAGGCAAGCGCATGAAAGCAGTCCGACTGGCGCTTGCTAGGTGCGGTCACCTTTGAACAGCCTTTTTTTGGTTATTGTGCGCGAAAGCGATACGCCTTTTTTCGGCATGCCAATTATGTTTGGCTGTTCCTAGGTCCTTTTTCCCTTTCACTTTCGGCCTGTAATTTATAGCGGAGTGAATCACAGAGGGCAGGTGAAGTATTTTTAGTGCCGTTGTGAGGTCCGCTATCCTTCTAACGTTTGTTTGCAAACATTGGGGCCGCGGCCTTTCTGAGACTTCCGGCATTTTTGCTACATTTTGTGTATCTTTGCGATTTCCGAAATCGCCTAACCCTGTCAGATTGCTATTTTTATCCGTGTAAGCTTGTTTTAATAGCAGTAAGACGCTTAACTTAACGATTATAATGATTGATAGAGGCCGGTTCATCATTTACCCCTATGCATAGAACGTCGCGCGATTGTTATCGGCACTCATGGCTTACATCCAATTTCCTTGGCTCTTCCGCCCGTCAACGCTAAACTTTGTCAAGCTGTCATTTGGTGTTTGTGCCTCTGGCCCGGAAATCGGATCACTCTTGCTCGTTTAGAGGCAGGCGCGGAATTCCATTACTTGCTCATCTGGCCAAGCTTGCCGCGGGCATCAGCATGGGAAACTGACCAGATTTAGCCGGCTTTGCTGTTCATTGTCCCTGCGGCCCTTTATGCCTTTGTCTTTAGTGGTTTTGCACCGAAAGAGGAAACCTTTCGTGTCTTGATTTGCGCGTTTACGACTACCCGATTCTTCTAAATCCGGCCATCCCAGAGCTACAACATGCTAGAGGTCGCGGCACTGCTTTTCATCGGTGTGACAGTATGAAAGCATGCACGCTACGCTCATCAAGTCGCTCTTCCGGCTCATAATGGCGCAGCGCACTATTTTCGCGCGCTGCGTGATCTCATGGGAGCCCTGTCATAGGGCCTTCTGTAGTCTTGATGGATCCCAGCCGTCGGCTTCCTTATTCTCAGCTTAGTACCCGCCGAAGCGGCAATTCAACAATGTTTGAAGGCGGCCCTAAACGTTCCTTTGCCAAACTTATGGAATCTAACCATAGCCTTTCGGCAATGATTTGTTGTTCTCCCACTCTGCTCCGATACTTGATGCCGAGCCGGAACATATACCAGTAGCTGTATGTCATGACTAATGCCCTTAGGCGTCCGGTATCGAGATTGGCTTTTCCGACTTGAGAACCGTTACCCGTGCTACCAAACCTCGCGCGCTGGAATTAACCAATTGAGGCTAATTTTTCATTAGCGCCAAGTAGCAATTTGCTTCTGAAGGGGGTCTTTGTCTTAGTTGTTGCCATGTTTCGTAGAGCCGCCATTTTCATGTCCTGTCTCGACAGATAACTGTCCCCAGGCTTCAAAACATCTCCATGTTTGCCAAATTTTTTATGTATGCGCGAGACGCTAACTGTGATTTCTTTGTAAATTTGACGCTTTTGCTGACTCAGATTGCGCAAATTAGCGGCGTTGTCGACACAGTCGAGATCTCCAACGTACCACGAGCCTCTTGACTTTAGTTCGCCAAAAAAGCCCTTCTAATGCTTGCTTTTCTTTTGTCTCCTGCGCGTTCAAGAGGGGATGAGTACCTTGAGCTCAATGCGGCTTTTGCCTTCCTCCTTCCGCCACTTTTGATTTCGGCCTTCTGAATGCAAATCGAACGGTAGGTAGGTATGCCAACCCTCACCATCCACACCTAACCGTTTCGGGTTGCGGTATATCAAGATTTTGCCCACCCGGTAATAGGCTTTATTTATTACCGTTCGCCTCGCCTTGTGCGAATAGGATTAATGAACCAACCCGTTTCTCACAGACGACACTAACGTGCAATGCCATCGTCAAAATTTTACGAGCTACACACCCAGGGTCGGCAAAATGATTACGACCATCGCCGACCCCTCATAATCACTACAATCTGACGACCCTCTGGCCAATCTATTCCTGGCCCTTCATGTACCGTGTGAACGTACACACATGTTTGAAGGCATGATTTTAATTTTACACGCATTAAGAGAAAACTGTGCTAATCCTATCAATTAGGCACTTCTCCCTTTTTTTTGAATTGTACATAAGTAATAGCCTGCGGCACACCCATACGCCAGATAGATAGTAACGCCAGCATCATTCATTATGCGGTGCGAACTTGTCAAAATTGTGTCAAAGTTTGAAGAGGACTTTATCGCTGAATTCGTGATGCCCCGAAACCGCGATACTAATCGGTTGCCCGTTCTGGCATGCTTGCATCATTTCAAACCTCTTGGGCGTAATTTAATCCGTATGTTCCCGCGGCCTCGGGAGCGCGAGCATTCTCCACCCGTTGATTTCATTGTTTTGGTTAGATACATGAGAAAATGCTCTTTCAAACGGTTTCTATGCAGAGCTATCATGAAGAAGCAGTGTAATATTGTCGATTGTTGTCGATACCGGCATTCTTTCATTCGAAAACAGACATTTTCAATTGTAATATTTCATCATGCTTTTGAAGGCCAGACGGATTCCAAGACCCTATGATACCTTTTCATTCTGCCAAAACAACAACCCCTTTGACCGTCTTTACCGCGCCGCCTCAAGGTGACGCCGACTTTCTTGAATTGAAAAACTGTTAAATCGACTCATAATTACAGTTGTCTTCCTTGAGAATGGAACTCTTTTCTTCAAAGGTTTTTGTCAAACTAATTGACTGTGGACGCGTTCACATGCTCGCTTGACACATGGGATAATAATTAGAACCTTTGGGTTTCTATGTATTCGACATTCCTTACACCCTTGAAAATCTGTGTGGCAGTCAGTTGCGACAGTAGGCTTGACGATTCACTCATACCGGGTGTCAATCCCTTTGCCGTGGAATGAGTGACAACCGACTGTACAAAGCCGCGCTTCCCTTTGATGGTAACATCTTTTTGTATACCCTGCAAAAACCACGAATTACGGCCGGTTTTGAGATGCATATGTGACTTGCTCAACGGTCTGTCTGATTGCATTGCCTATTCCGATCGTCCGTGCCTTGTTTCAATATAAATTGGGTTTTGTAGTACTGTTTGAGGAGCCATTGTACTCAAAGTTACCTCTGTTTTGACAATGGGGGGCCCCACTTCACGTGGATGCGCAATAGTAGCCAGACTGTTATGCTAATTAGGGAACTACGTGTTCTAGGATCGGGCTCAAGCATCACTTGAAACGGGCTTCTGTGTCCATGCATCCTTCCTTAGAAATTCCATTCACCCGATCGAGTGCCTTGACCCGTGGAGGCGCTTGGAGCTCCTTGACCACCAGGTGGTCAAATGCCTTCCATCTTTCGGGACATTGTTGGCAAACCTTTTTTCCGGACAAAAACACTCACTTGGAGACGCGTCCGGTTCCTGTCAAGCGTAATATTGGGCCACAGTTAAAAAAGGACTGAAACCGACCCGGGGATCAGTGAACCGAAGAAGATTAGTACGGTCGGTTGGAGCGATAAAAGGGAAAACGCGCAACTCTATTCGGCGTCCCCCCTCCTGCTGTTGCTGCCATAGAACATGCCGGCCATCAGAGTCCGTCTGTTGCGCATTTCCTCCTGTCTCCATTGCACCTCTTTATTCTTCGCTTGACACAGTGTCATTGAAGCCATTGTCAGGTCGCGCCCTTACCGCCGAGGCCCAGACGTTTTTTCGCACTAGCGGCATCTTTATACTTTACGATTAGGCAGCTTGATCTCAATTAAGATTAGGCACTCTTGCGCCTACTGAATAGTTATGGCCGGATGCCTTTTTCATTCCTTAAGCGGGTGCTGTAACCGAGGCGGATGTTTTTTTCGTAAGTGAAACGGTCACTCAGGAGTCATTTAACTGCCTCTCCCTTGCATCGGGGTCTTCCTCGAGGTGGCGCTAATCGGCTTTTACCCTTTGTTTCCAATTTCAAAAATTTCAACCCAGCCGCCGGTGGCTGTTTCTACGATCGTGTATTCACGAAAACGAGCTCGACTTGCGGCTCCGTTTGAGTTACACACATGTTCCATCAGGCTGGCGCCTAAGTAAGCATCACGAGAAGCAGGCGTCTTGGTTTTTTTCTTTTAATGCCAACCTTCTTGATTGGCCATGCAAAACATTAGCTTCCACGATTTACATGTTTTTTCGTTACTTTCTGTCTAGCTTCGTCTTTTGGATATAGTACGGTTAGTGTGAATCACTTATGTTGATTGTAAGTGGGCACATATGCCAAAAAGGATAGTATGTCAATGAATACTACAGTGTCTTTTTGCGAGAAGTGCTTCCCGCAATCGTAAAAGATCAAAGCGCTTTGAACCTCGGCCCATATGGGCAGTTCGGATTAGCCGAGAGCGCCGAGAAAGACGCCTCCAAATAAAAGGAACATAAAAATGTTGCCATCTTCTTCAACTCCGTTCACATATCCCTCATCACAGATGTTCCGGCACGCGACGATTGTTAAATCGCCCAAAATCAAATCTTTTTTTTTTGTAAGTTACGTTGATTGTTTTGACTGACGAGATGGGCCCCATTATGAATCCTAGGCTAACGAGGCGTGCGCAAAAGGACAAACAAGTTTGTACTAACGCTCACCTTTACGCCTAAAATGTATATTGCCTCCAAGTGCTGCCTGAAGGCAAAGAAGCTATTTGCTAAACGATAGTTTTAAGGGTGCTTATGATCCGCTCGGAGAAGACGTCGAAGAAACTGACCGCGCTCACACAGATATTGTTGAGGTACACTGGCAGCCGTCGAGGATCGTCTTCTCCCGCGCGAACGACCGATACTACTCACTGAAGTGCTCACTCCTGAGGGCATGCTTATGGACTATCGCCTGAGGGGGTCCTTCACTCATAGGCTCGCTTCCAATCATCCCAAGGTTTGGGGTTTCAGCTGGATCCATCCATCTGCGCACGCGTCCGACCCGGTAAAAAAACTGTGTTTTTCCTTCTAGTCTCGGCAACAAGAACCGGCCTTCCAAAGTCACAAAAGCAGTCTAGAATAACTTTAAGGAAGTCTTTGCTGCAGATATTTTGTCTTATGTCGGTTACAGAGCGCCCGGAGAGAGTACTGTTTGCTTCCGAGATTAGTAAAGTTGTTCATTTTCGCTCTTCACCTCATTGCCCTCCTCTTTTCTCCCAGCTAATGAAGCACTTAGAAGTTAGGCCATGTCCTCCAGGTATCTGACACTGTTTTTATTTATTGTCCGACAAACATTGTTCGACATGGCCGCCGACGCGTGTCGGCACGCCCTGAAGGCATCGACAGCCTTCTTACAGCTCGTTTTTGTGTTGTCGCGCGCTTCCCTGTGAGCAAGTGTCTTCTTCGGATATCCTTTGAACCACCCGACATGCCGCTGTTCCTCATAAACATATGTAGCTTACGGCAAAAGCCAAAGCGAGGGCGGTGCGCTTACCTCGTGGAACAACCGTTGCGCCTGATTGATGGCCCGATTTGCTCCTGTCCACTCTCGATTAGCTTGTCAATCCCGTCAGTGGTATGTTTTTTATCTGAGAAGATTTATGTTCCTCAAGGTCACTCGTGCCGCCAACTTTCCAAGCTTGTGGCTAGTAGTCGAAATCACTTTGTCAGATGTACATTCTCGCATGTTTTTTATAATTTGCGAGCTTGCTTAACGGAGACCCTTGAGGCACTGCCGCTTATTGGTAGTCGTTGGAACATCTTTAGCAAGGCATTGTCGCCAGAAGCGCCCTAATAAAAACTCCCGACCGCAAAGTTTCGACCAGTGCGCGCGTTTACGAGCTTGCCTTTGCTTTGTTCCTCGTTTCAGTTTTCACGATCTTTGAAGGCAGTTTTATTCGAAGGAGTGGTTCCGCCAGTTAGCAAAGCATCACTTTCTGACTCCATTGACCCTGTTTTGTCGATAATCAAGCATGCTAGCTGGGCGAAAGGTGTATTTAGTGTCGGCACTTTGCGTGATCTATCTTGCCGGTGTCTTGCTGCGGCATTTGAGCCTGCTCAGATTACAAACGATATCCGATTTGGTGCCATTTCAGTGTAGTGCGACACATTTGGTGGCGCGCGGCACTGTTTGACTAATGCTTCCTTACAGTTTAGGTGGGCCTTGAAGAAGAAGGCCCTCCTACCGACTTCCTCCGACAAATGGTTTAACGCCAAGTGTGGTAGGCTCCCTGGCAAGCATACTTGAGCGTTGGACCGCCACTCAAACTTGGAGAGTGATCTAGCTACTGTCGTCTCCGACACGTTAATGTTTACCGCAATGGCCTCGAGCTCTGTCTTCCGCCTTCTGGGTCGTCATTGCCATCACACAATGCTCTTTTTCCATGGTCTTTCCCAGGTTGGGGTCTTTTGTAAAAAAAGCAATGAACCTGTCTTCCTGTCAGATGCCTCGAAGCAGAAAGGCTGCCGCTATGAATCCAAGAGGGAGACCACCCCATGCAGGCCAGTTTTTTTGTTGCCGTACGCATCGTATACAAATGGCAGCCGACAAATTTATTGCTGAATTTAGATCGTTCCGAACACTTGGTCGTTTCCTGCCCTTGATGTCGGAAGGTACGCTTTCTGCTTCACAGTGTTTTCCTTTCACAGCTGACCGTCAAGGTTTGTTACCCCGAGGGGGTCATCACAGTACATGGTCCCGGTGATGAGTTCCCTCGAAGGCTCTTGACCGAGTCTGCCTCCTACCTCGAGAGTGCTTTCTCATTTGCGGTTGCGCGAGTTCCCAGGCTTACGCATCTTAAATCTCGTCGTAATAAACTTTCTACGTACATCGATGTATCTGCCGTTTCTCGTTTCGCGTCGTTCTGGCATGTGGTTCCCCAGTTTACATCCAACTAACGAAGGGCTTGATAAGCGCGCAGTGGCACATCGTAAACTCCTCTTTAAGCTCTCCCATAAAAAGTGGTCGTGCGACACCATACGTATTGTTTTCCGTTAGTCTCGTTCCATCAAGTAGCGATTATCAGGGCACCGGAATTTGCCACGGCACGCATCGACTGTCACCCCACTTGATGCATTTCCACCGCCGCGTGCACGTCCTTCTGCCATTGTTCTTCCCCGTCATTATTGACCTTCGATCAAGAAAAAAACGACTGACTCCTTCGGAAATCCATCAATCAGCAGGAAATCGGCCATGGCCATTACGCACTTTTTCGCGCATATCCGTCACCAATGTTTTTATCCATGACACGATCTCGTGAACATGTTGATCCACCACTCATTGCAAGTTTTCACCTCTAAGGGCACTTATCGGAAGGCACATCTGCATCTTATCGTGGAAAAAGAATGGATTAGCTGGAAGAGAAGTTTTTTCTTCCAATTAGCTCCTTGAATGTTGCTAATAGTCTTAAGTCGGGTTCCCCGTTTCGCGTGATACTTCATGTTTCCAATGTTACGTACCCAACCCCATGTACGTACATAATTTCGAGGAGAGGGCGGTCTCGGACGTCGTGTTCCCCTGGGGTAAAACTGAAACCACCCCCAAAAAAATACTGAATTACCCCCAAAAAATGGCGCCCCCAATATTTTTGCTGAATCTACCCCCAAAAAACCCTGCCCCCAATAAACTTGCTGAAATTACCCCCAAAAAGTGTCACCCCCAAAACGTTTGCTGAAATTACCCCCAAAACTGGCAACCCCCAAAATAGATACTGAAACTACCCCCAAAATTCAAATTCGTTGAACGGACCCATGTTGCTGAAACTGCCCCCAAAAAGTTTTGCAAATAGTTCGAATGTGCAAATGATAATGCTTATCAATTCATTTTCTCATATCCCCTGGCTATGAACTTAGCGGGGGGTGCGGGGGGCGCAGCCCCCCGCTTATTTCTCAGACTTAGACTTCTCAGACTTAGTCTTAGCTCAGACACTTAGGGGGCAGTTTCAGCAATATGGGCCTTTTCAACGAGTTTGATTTTTGGGGGTAATTCAGTATCTATTTTGGGGGTTGCCAGTTTTGGGGGTAATTTCAGCAAACGTTTTGGGGGTGACACTTTTTGGGGGTAATTTCAGCAAGTTTATTGGGGGCAGGTTTTTTTGGGGGTAGATTCAGCAAAAATATTGGGGGCGCCATTTTTTGGGGGTAATTCAGTATTTTTTTGGGGGTGGGTTCAGTAGCACCCGTTCCCCTGCTGCTTCGGGACTCGCGCAATTCGGTCTCCAAGCTGCGCAGTCTTCCTCGTTGCTCGTGAAGGTGACTTGCATGCTTGCTCAAACTTTTTGCGTGTCGCGCCGTTCGTGGTCATCAGCATCGTAAACTTCCACTATTTGTTCATTCAAGGGTTTATTGCAGGGTGGTTGTTGCTGTTCCATATTCCATCAGACAGACATGAAGACCCTAGTAGCCTTCGTCCTCGCCCTACTATCCCTATCAGCCGCGATCGATGCCGAAACGACAGTCCTTGCTTCTGGCATGGAGCCCCCAGAGGGTGCCTTCTGGCTCACTACAGAATTGATCAATCTCAGCTTCACCCCAGGTTGTATGACCACAAAATTTTGTGTCAAGCCAGCTTTCAAGATCACCCAATCGATGAATCTCGTGCCGGAATCGCCCGCCATGAGTTGGCCGATTAACGAAAATCTTACAAAGGTGAGGAATTAAGCCCGAATTTTCTCACCTTTTTTATTGCACGTCACCCATTCAAATGACCCAAAACAATGGCGGCACGGGTCCTTTTACCCTGTGTCGGCATTGTTGGCACGCGCCGGAGATTCCGACCACAAATCGTTCATCTCAGCCGGAAACGATTGCGCCTGCTGCGGTGTCTTTTATCCGGCCTGTTGCGCAAGTCTATAGCCTCGGATTACCCCCCAAAACACTCACAGCAGTTGCCTTACTTCCGATCATCTTTCAGGATGGCCGTGACCATACATTCGTTACGTTCTGGACATCCGGCGAGCCTAAATTGGTATCATTTGTGGCTGAAATTATCGGTAAAGACCCAGCATTCGGTTTTCCCCGTGTCTGCGATCAGACACCTGAAACCAAGGTCTTCCAGCCTGACAACGCTTATTTCCGATCGGTGAGTTTCGATTTTAATTGCCTCAAAAAACGTATTTGTTTGATCGACCTAGTCAGCTGAGCATTGATGCATCAGTGGAAGGGGATTGGGAGCACTGTAGTTACACAAGACTTAACGACCTATATCATGCTACCATGGGATCGCGGATGAGCACACCTTAATTAAGGTGCTTACTTACACAACCACGCAAACACTCGAGTTGCAGCAGGGTTCGAGAATACGAGAATGAAACCCATTTTCGACGGGATTATCCCTTCCGTTCTCGTTCATTCACACGAAAGTTCAGTGGGATTTGTTTGTTGAGCTAAATTTTTTCCAATTTTCGGATGTCCTCGTTACCGTGCACTTGAGAGGTGATTTGTTTGTCGAGGAACACCTCAACAATTTACACATGCGTTGACTCTTGACCATTTTGGCCTCATTTCGAACCAGGTGTTTTTTGCTCAACAGCCGGTGGGAACGCCAGGCGCCAGCCTTTTACGGAAATTTGACCAATTAGCGCATAACAAGCAACAAGCGGAAGCGTTCCCATGGCCGAGTTCATTGTCTGGTATCGGTGGCTCGGCACATGTGCATCCATTCAACCATAGACGTGCACGGCCTTTTCCGTTGTTAGACTTGGCATTTTCTTCGAGGGTACCCATCCCACAGACTACCATCGTCTTTTCAATCGAGCCTTGTTTTCCCTGAAAATGTGGTCGTGGTCATCGGAATCAGGCACCACGCTCTCCGAGGAAGAAGCACAGATACGACTCATTCACAAATAACTTGTCTTTTGTTTTTCGCCACAGTTGGTCTCACACCCTGCTAGCGCTAACATGTTGAACGAGCAAATAGCTTCAATGGCATTGAGGACACACGCAGACATTTTATGCCCCGGGAATAATAAACAGGTCAATCGAGGTTCATATCGGACGACACCTGGGGAGCGCGAGGGGGTACATTCCTTCCCTAAGGTCAACAACACCTACTAGAGCTTCACAGTTGTCATGATTGTCAATACAAATTATGTTTTGTTTTGCAGGCTTTTCGCGCACGTCGACACCTTGGAAGCGAACATCGCAAACCGGCCCAAGTCGCTGATTCCCCGATCGAACTCACCCTTGTCGGAAGCTGTTTCAATGCTACCTTTGCCATCCGACGCCATCTCGAACGATGCCCCTGGTGCCCGGACCGCAATCTTCACGTTTCTCTGTCAAGCAATGAGAACGCCGATGAGGCCAACTGGGACAACAGTGTCGCGACCCTCATGAATGATGACCGTGTGTTTTACTGCTTTGTCATAACCAGCATCGTGCTCTTCATCATCACTGTGGCTGTGATCGTCTGTGTCTGCACGTATGCGCCTTGTTGCCAGCGTAGAATTCGACGCAACAAGACTCAGAAGCAACTTAACATGAACATGTACCATCAACGCGCTCTTCCTCCGAACCATTACAACCCGCGTCAACAAACAATGGAATTGCTGAAGAATCAGGCGCTCGCCGATGAAGACGAGCACCACTACCAGATGCCTATGCTTGTCAGCGATGCCCCAGAACATCGGTTAGTTTTTCATCTTTTCGATCTTATCGCTCGCGATTTACATCATTTCACACTTTCAAAAACGAATGCGACATTTTTCGGGCGATAAGAATCTCTGAAAAGTGTTGACAAAGTCAAGGACTTTGTTTAATTTGATTTATTTTGCAGGTATGAGACTCCTTGGGACCGCAAATACCGTCCGATTCAGCCATATTGGAACACATCGTCCGCTTCTCACAAGTCTGAATTGACAGTCACGTCGCCGGTTGAGTCGTCTTCGGCCCTTGGAAGCATGAGCGACCGCACCGGTCCTTGCCACAGCGGAAGCAGCATTGCCGGTGTCAATCATTACGGCTCGGGTTCCATGCTTGTTAATGGTATGACCCACGGTGTCATCAATGCCGATGGCACAGTAAGGTTACCGATGAACATGAACAGCACATCACCAATGAGTGCTCACAGCATAAGCCGGCATGACGATAGCGGTCTTGAGTCGGTATGACTCGCTGAAGACGCCAGCTAACAGAACAAACGAACACATTTATACCCGTGATTAAATAATTCCCATAGTTAATATGTACATACTGCCGAATCAAGAGAACGCTTACAAAGCATGCGTCTTTTTTAATTTAAGCCCTTCATCCCGTTTCACAGTGTCGATCTCATTGTCGCAATTGTTATTGTTTAAATAAAATGCTCATTTATTTTTTCGTTGAAAGGGGTACGCAGATTATTCGATCAGAGAAAAAAGTTTAAACTATTCGTGCTAATAGCAATATAAATTTTTGATCGTAGTTTTCGGTTAATATCTTGCCAACCGTTAGTGCAATTTCGATTTAAATGTCATAACTAAACCCCCAAGTCTTAAAAGTTTAGAATTACATGTCTGGTTTGAGATCTAGGCATCTTCCATGCACAAAAACCTCTAACTAAAAAACACCAAAAATGTTAAAATTCACAGCTTTCAGTTTATATCTTGCTAAGTATTGATCGAATCTAAGTTTCGATGATTTTTTTAAGTTCACCATGTCTTGGCGGTTTGGAAACATTAGTTCAAAGTGGTTTAACTCAAAAATTTATGCACTACCAGAATCCAATTTTGGGGAAAATCGCACGAAATTTGTTCTGGTAGTTTAGTAACTTAAAAACTACGGTTCCTAGCACAATCTTTGCAGTTATTTCAAATTTAATGCATTTAAAAAGGATCAAAACACCTTTGAAGAACGAACTGGCTTAAGATGGCATCTTCTATGCCCAAAAGCCACCAAAAACGCTTGAAATGCGTGGTTTCAGTTAATATCTTGCCACCCGTTAGTGTAATTTTGAATCAAATGTCATAATCAAACTCCCTATGTCTTAACGGTTCAGAATCCCAGACCAAAAAGGACTCTTCGATGGACATTCTCGGCTCCAAACCAAACTACAAAGAGGGACTACGCACACACAAAACGAGGGATTTGCTCGTGATTTCGAAGAGCGTGCGTATCTTTCAAGCCGGCGCTGGGCCATCATTTGTCCAGGATCGCCCATCGAATAGTCATCCCAAACCGAAAAGAGCTCTTCGATGGACATCACTGGCTAAAAAACAAACTACAAAGAGGCAACACGCCCCCACAAAACGAGGGATTTGCTCGTGAATTGGACGAGCGTGCGTATCTTTCAAGCCGGCGCTGGGCCATCATTTGTCCAGGATCACCCATTGAATAGTCATCCCAAACCGAAAAGAGCTCTTCGATGGACATCTGCGGCTCTAAACCGAACTACAAAGAGGGAACACGCCCCCACAAAACGAGGGATTTGCTCGTGATTTCGACGAGCGTGCGTATCTTTCAAGCCGGCGCTGGGCCATCATTTGTCCAGGATCGCCCATCGAATAGTCATCCCAAACCGAAAAGAGCTCTTCGATGGACATCACTGGCTAAAAAACAAACTACAAAGAGGCAACACGCCCCCACAAAACGAGGGATTTGCTCGTGATTTCGAAGAGCGTGCGTATCTTTCAAGCCGGCGCTGGGCCATCATTTGTCCAGGATCGCCCATCGAATAGTCATCCCAAACCGAAAAGAGCTCTTCGATGGACATCACTGGCTTAAAACCGAACTACAAAGAGGCAACACGCCCCCACAAAACGAGGGATTTGCTCGTGATTTCGAAGAGCGTGCGTATCTTTCAAGCCGGCGCTGGGCCATCATTTGTCCAGGATCACCCATTGAATAGTCATCCCAAACCGAAAAGAGCTCTTCGATGGACATCCGCGGCTCTAAACCAAACTACAAAGAGGCAACACGCCCCCACAAAACGAGGGATTTGCTCGTGATTTCGACGAGCGTGCGTGTCTTTCAAGCCGGCGCTGGGCCATCATTTGTCCAGGATCGCCCATCGAATAGTCATCCCAAACCGAAAAGAGCTCTTCGATGGACATCACTGGCTTAAAACCGAACTACAAAGAGGCAACACGCCCCCACAAAACGAGGGATTTGCTCGTGATTTCGAAGAGCGTGCGTATCTTTCAAGCCGGCGCTGGGCCATCATTTGTCCAGGATCACCCATTGAATAGTCATCCCAAACCGAAAAGAGCTCTTCGATGGACATCCGCGGCTCTAAACCAAACTACAAAGAGGCAACACGCCCCCACAAAACGAGGGATTTGCTCGTGATTTCGACGAGCGTGCGTGTCTTTCAAGCCGGCGCTGGGCCATCATTTGTCCAGGATCGCCCATCGAATAGTCATCCCAAACCGAAAAGAGCTCTTCGATGGACATCACTGGCTCAAAACCAAACTACAAAGAGGCAACACGCCCCCACAAAACGAGGGATTTGCTCGTGATTTCGACGAGCGTGCGTGTCTTTCAAGCCGGCGCTGGGCCATCATTTGTCCAGGATCACCCATTGAATAGTCATCCCAAACCGAAAAGAGCTCTTCGATGGACATCCGCGGCTCTAAACCAAACTACAAAGAGGCAACACGCCCCCACAAAACGAGGGATTTGCTCGTGATTTCGACGAGCGTGCGTGTCTTTCAAGCCGGCGCTGGGCCATCATTTGTCCAGGATCGCCCATCGAATAGTCATCCCAAACCGAAAAGAGCTCTTCGATGGACATCACTGGCTCAAAACCAAACTACAAAGAGGCAACACGCCCCCACAAAACGAGGGATTTGCTCGTGATTTCGACGAGCGTGCGTGTCTTTCAAGCCGGCGCTGGGCCATCATTTGTCCAGGATCACCCATTGAATAGTCATCCCAAACCGAAAAGAGCTCTTCGATGGACATCCGCGGCTCTAAACCAAACTACAAAGAGGCAACACGCCCCCACAAAACGAGGGATTTGCTCGTGATTTCGACGAGCGTGCGTGTCTTTCAAGCCGGCGCTGGGCCATCATTTGTCCAGGATCGCCCATCGAATAGTCATCCCAAACCGAAAAGAGCTCTTCGATGGACATCACTGGCTCAAAACCAAACTACAAAGAGGCAACACGCCCCCACAAAACGAGGGATTTGCTCGTGATTTCGACGAGCGTGCGTGTCTTTCAAGCCGGCGCTGGGCCATCATTTGTCCAGGATCACCCATTGAATAGTCATCCCAAACCGAAAAGAGCTCTTCGATGGACATCCGCGGCTCTAAACCAAACTACAAAGAGGCAACACGCCCCCACAAAACGAGGGATTTGCTCGTGATTTCGACGAGCGTGCGTGTCTTTCAAGCCGGCGCTGGGCCATCATTTGTCCAGGATCGCCCATCGAATAGTCATCCCAAACCGAAAAGAGCTCTTCGATGGACATCCGCGGCTCTAAACCAAACTACAAAGAGGCAACACGCCCCCACAAAACGAGGGATTTGCTCGTGATTTCGACGAGCGTGCGTGTCTTTCGAGCCGGCGCTGGGCCATCAGTTGTCCAGGATTTTGTTGAAGATTCAGAGTTATTGTCTTTAGGTTAGGAAGTTCTAACAAATCTGGTAGCAGCAAGTGGTTACGTTCATCCTGCTCGGGTGAAGTATCCTTTTGTTTTTTAACCGTCTTACTGTATTTTTGATTGATCGGCTGCCGCCGTGGCTACTTGTCAGCGTGAAAGAAAAGCGACTTTTATGGAAGCGGTTGAGCAAGCAAACTCCACTATGTCGCTTTGGAAACACGTGTCCAATAATAACCCTTCGGTGGCCGCTGCGACGCACATGATGATGTTGATGGGCTTGTTTTGATCAAAGATGTTGAGACACATGTATTAACAAACAAGTTACACAGCATGTGTTCAAACAGCAAAAGAAGTGAACTATTTGTAATGTCGTGAGAGAAAAATGAGCTAAATGTCGTGTTAGCTACGTTGAGTGATAAGTTCAGCAATGGTATCGTAGGCGAGCCATGTGCAGTTTATCAAAGTTGAATTAGATGGACCTATCGTTAAAGCGTGATAGGTGTGGCAGACGTGACGACAATGTCTGACTGAAGATTAAGCAGTGCTAATGTGATCGTTGGTCAAGCCTTTCATGCTTGTGAACTTTGCTTCGGAGACGATTTCGGTGCTTCTGGCTTCAGGGTTGAAGTCGAAGACACTTAACAAAAAACTTTCTTACTACGTTAACAGTTTGTAAATCGCTGGTATTCGGTCCAGAAAGCATGAACGACAGGGGCCAAATGGGTTTCATTTTCAACGAGCGAGACATCCAGGGGGTGAGATCAGAGCTCAGATTTGCATGGGTGTCAAAAATGGTATAAAAGGCGCCGGAATCGTCAAATTCCTCAGTCAACCACTGCCTTCACGATGGAACACCGCGACGCCCTCCTATGGATCGTCTGTGCTTGGATGACGCTCTCAACTACCCGCCAACGGTCGAAGAAGTCACGACCAATGTCACAGGTCGTTAGCTCGTCCCCTACCGATCCAGCCATTCTGACGTCCCCCCTGGTCGGCACCGATGCCGACGATTACGTCATGGGCGAAGAGGGCACGGTCTACTTAATGGAAGCCGCGATGCTGGGTTCGACCGTTGACGACTTTGGAGCCAGCGGCGTGGATTCACCAAGGAAGCTGCTGAAGCTTCTTCCCGAAGCCCAAGGTGTTGCCGACGATTGACAGTGCCATCGATGAGGAGACGTCGACGAAGATGATGTGTGGATCAATTAAAAAGTAAGTTTTTTTTTTACTTTTTTTACAAGTTTAAACTTCCAATTTCAGAACCCCATCGTATTCCCCCGCCGCCACCTCCCCGACCTGCCCTCTTTCTCCCGTCTTTCCGAAGCCTCGCCCCTTCCTCTGATTTTGAGATTGTTTTGTTTTGATTTTTTGTTTCTTCAATAAATTTTTTTCTTGAAATTTTGGTTATCTTGAGAAAAACACACAATGGAAGATGCTTCGTATTCCTTTTTGTTAATGCTATGTATTGTAATCATAAAACGGTTCAATTAATTATACCTTAAGGTCTTTATCTCTTTTCGCTCAATGTCGATTAGTAACAAATTAATTAAATTATAGAAATTACACGGTCAGAGGGTAAACGACTTCAACTTCGGTACCGTTTTTCTTGAAAGTTGCAGTCTGATTGACTTCCGACGGGCTAGTATACAATAAACGTTCTTTATTGCCGAGGGTGCAGCTGATGGTGGCGCCGACAGTAACAAGAAGTTTCTTTTGGAATCGCCTGAAAAAAGTTAATTGTAGGCCAGTTGAAAAATGTGAAACTATAAACATACGTTTCCATGTGATCAACGAGAGTACCAACCATCTCACCGACACGGTCCTCCTTCTTTGGATTCTCAAGAACTCCGACAAAGTCGTTCTTGCCAATGTGGAAGACAACAAGGCCATTGTTAGTGTTGCAGACGCTCACTCCATTGACCTGAAAAGGTCAAGTTTGTTTGTATTCATGTTTGAAAAAAAGTTGTTCAAAAAACGTACCGCAGTCAAATGGGCAGGCTCCTTCATGATTTTAAACTTCTTCGCGTCCAATTTCGCGATAAACGTATCGGTGATAAGCAAAACTCGCATGGAACTCTTGTCGAACTTGTTGTACTTCTGGATAAAACTGCTGAACAACACCTTGTTGAACTGGTGCTGCAGTTTCAGGGACTCAATGGCCACTCGGTAGGTGATCACAGCAGATGGGGGATCATTCTCACTGTCAAGGGCCAGGTAGTCACCGCGCCAGAAACGACTGAATCCCCAATCGGAACGCTTGTTCTGCAGGCAGTAATAGGCCGCAATTTTCTGCGTGAAGGCTTCACGGAAGTGAATAGGCAACTTGGAAAGGATCACACGGGCTCGCCAAAGGGCATGCTGTCGTTTGAGGTAGATGGCGACGTCGCTGAGAACAGCAGGCGGATTGGGCCAACGGATGTTCTTTCCGAGATCCGGACGCTGCCGCACACCACGGAAGGCATTCACAACGTCAACCATATAGGAACGAAGTTTGTAACGACGGTATCGGTTGATGATGGTGTAGACAGCGCGGAGTTGTTTGACGTATTCACGCGCACGATAGCCGCGGTACATCTGAAATAGCGCAGTGAATACGAGTATACAGTAATGCAGAAATAGCAAACCTTCTGCAAGTACGTGACGACATGCGGAATCTGCTTCGAGCGTTGTTCTTCAAGAACAAAAACAGTTTGCGGATTCTTGATGAAGATTTTTGTCCTGCCCTGCTCACAATCACCGTCCAAGCCAAACTTCCGAAGAATAAGCATCGTGGCATCACGAGGGCTCTGTCCATAACGCGGATTCGGCCAGGTTTCGGGGCAGATGAGCTTGTAGCGGTTGACGAAGGCTGTGTACGGTTGGCGGTAAGCAAATCCAGCACGACGGACACGAACATTTTCAAGAAGGCCCAAGTAGCGGACTTGATGCTCGACACGCTTGACATCGAAGATCTTGCTGGACTTGTCGTCGTTAGGCTTGATGCAGCGTACGTAGAAGGGATCTTTCGTGGAGAGCTGGGTGATCAAGTCGTTCATGGATTGTTTGAACAATACGGCGGCTGAAAGAAAGTTGATTAGATTTAGTCGTGTTAGAAATTAAACGTACTAGTCGGAGGTCGTTTGTTGATACTCTTGATATCACGCTTGCCATCATCGAACAGCGACTTCAAAAGAGGATTCTTGCTGCTGTACATAAGCCGTTTCAAATCCTCAAACAGCATGTTCTTGCTTTTGTCCAGCATTTCGGTAACAGTGTAGGTGACTTCACCGGCGTAATGGGTAACTCGGAAGTCAGTGTCGAATTCCAACGTCTTGTCAGACCGCTGCAAGTTACGGCTGGTGTAGTGAGGATGATTCTGATAAGTGCGGTCCATTTCGGCGAGCAACATGGGGTTCGTAACACGGCCAACATTGTTGTTTGCGTTGTCGAACATGAAGAAAAGACCATTTTTAGGGTTCTCAATGAGCGAGCAGATGATCTCATTGTTGAAGTAGTCGACCTTCTGCCATTTGATTCCTTCACGCTGGTATTCCTCCTGCTCCTGCTTCAAGACAAGTTCGATGAAGAGTTGTTGAAGCTTCTCGTTGCAGAAGTTGATGCAGAGTTGCTCGAAGCTGTTCTTTCCAAGAATCTCGAATCCGTAAATGTCGAGAACGCCGATGACGTTGCCGCGGTTACCATCGCTCGTCTGGATAGCCTCATTGATCTGCTTGACGATCCAATCGAAGAGACGCTCGTAGATCGATTTGGCCAGGGCATCACGCGTATACTGGGCACTGTCAACGTTGTGGTTACGATGGGAGATTTCGCCTCCAGGGGCAATGATTTGCTTGCACAAGGAGTTGATCAGATCGTCACTGGGTACCTGGAGCAACTTCGCAGCATTACTGGCCTTTGATCGCGAAGCGACGACGGCATCTTCGCCGTTTTTGCCGATCTCGAAGTTAATGTTGCCGAGATGGATGATGCCGACAACGGATGTGACGAGATTCTGGATGTTGTCCCTGGAGAAGGTAGAAATGGCCTTGAAAGCGGCAATAAGTTCATTATAGTTAGCAATGTCGTCGGCACGACTCAGGAGATCAGTGCCTCCTTGGTTGAGGTAGTAATGTTTGGATGGGTCAGTCTCGAGCTTGTAGTCCAGCGCAATCTGAGGCTTGAGTCCTTGGACAAATTGGTAGAACACATGGAAGTTGCGTTCACCCTGTTGTTGACGGACGACGCGGGACTGAAATGGGGTTTTTTAATGCGAGAAGTCAAAGATGGCCGCTTATCACTAACCTTCTCAAGGAGATACGTGTTAACATGACCACCGGCGGGTTCTCCTGCGTAGTTAAAGTTAATCTCCATGTACTTGCCAAACCGGCTACTGTTGTCATTTCGGTTCGTCTTGGCGCATCCGAATGCTTCCAGAATCACGGTCGATCGAAGAAGGACGGTTTTCACACTGAAAGACACATTTGTTTATTGATTGTAACATGTGATTCTGTTTTCCATTCCCATATTTGCAACAAAATGCTCGACTTTTGGCGTCAATCCAGACGACCTCGCAGGCAGCGTTAATCCCTCTCAGCGGTAGCCGATGCACCACGCGGTAAACGGTCGTGGTTCAAGGTTTTCATTGCTCCATCCGAAAAACACCACCTTGCACTCGATCCTTTTCATGCTGGTTTTTTGACCTCGTTCAACATGCAATACCATGGCAATCGTTTCGACTCATGCAAACAAACTCTTCAATTTGAGAGGTCGAAACAGCTGCCATCTTTTGGAAACCGGCAAAATTACCAAAACAAATGGACTCAAGTCGTCGTCACGACAGATGTCCCCAAAGATTTTTATCGGTTCAACTGACCACTAGCCCACTCAGTAAGGCTTTCCCCCAAAGGATTACAGATACTTAGTTATGCCCAATTTCACACGGCGAGCATATCTGTACAAAAAATTTAGTGTGAATAGGATTAGTTACATTCAAAATTTGAGCTTTAATCGGCAAACTTGACGCCAGCGAGTAGCCGTTCCATAGTGGACATTGTAACATGAAACATGACTACGAAATGCGGATTTCTTCATCCTAGAGTGCAAACAGAGCTAGCTGACGCGCATCGTTTCATTTGTAGGGGTATTTTTGTTTCCCGAAAATTGAAAATGGCTAACTATATTTCGAAATTTCAATGCCGTTGTGCTCGTTCGTTAGGCGATGAGTCAACGTAAAGCTAAGTTTGGCCAGACGCATGTAGGATGGAAATGTTATTGATACAAAATATCACAAAACACATTTGGCCCCGGAAGTTGCTCACACAAAAATGTCCTAAAATGTAAATAAAGGTAACTTTGTCGTTGAATTGATTCAACGTAAGTGCAAAAACGAAAAAAACTGACTCACCGTTCAATCTCGTGTTGAAGTTGGACATTCGACACGGCCGCCAAGTACTTCATGATAATTTTGGAAGTTTCTGTCTTGCCAGCGCCAGATTCGCCAGTGATGACGATACAGGTGTCACGACCGTCGCGTTTGACGGCACGGTACGCCGAATCGGCAATCGCAAACACGTGAGGACGACGCTCATATGGTTCGCGCCCCCGATAGCTGGCAATGGTTTGGGCGTCATAGATGGGAAGCGTCCGGTACGGATTCACAGCGATCAGCACCTCGCCAATGTAGGTGTAGATGCGGCTTTTGTGAAATCTGAAAGCGCAAACGACATAGAACGACGAATTGACAGTGCGGGCCCCTTTGACTAAATGCACGGTTCAAAGCGTTTTTCGCGATTGAATGGTCAATAGGAGACAGCTTAAAGTCAAAATATGCGGAAACCGCGGACTAATAAGCTTAGGATCGCCGCCAATGTCCGAAACTACTGTGAAAAAAGACTCACCTGATCTTAAGATTGTCCGTTATCCCCTGCAGCGTTATGTTGTCAAGGAGAATGAGGTCTTCGACCCCATACTCTCGGGGGTCGTGCTCCACCAACGCCATCTGAAAATAGAACCCTTATGATTGGAAATTTGGACCGTATGAGTGAGAAACCGCGCGCGCAACTGTGAATTTCAAGTTCCCGCATGCACAACTCTAATAATTTTTTAGACGTGAACACGACAAAAACGATGAAGTTTGCTTACACAGCGCATGAAAGCCTAATGTCTAGCTCGGAATCGAATAGTTTTTCACCGTGCATTTGAAGCACCTTCAAATCTGCACTGCAAATAAGCCTGAACGCGTTCTAAGGCACTGTTTTTGAAAGCTTATAACGCGAAAAAAGTCTAGAAACCCGGAATAGTTTTACGGGTGACGCGGGCCAACTGTGCAACATCACCAACTCAGAAGATAACGCATACAAAAATCAGTTCAACGAATGTGATGTGAGGCTCGTGGACGTTTATGGCTCCCCTGATCGAATCACGCTAAATTTTTGAATAGCGACAATCAAAAGCGCTTGAAGTGGAGCACTGGACGACACAAAGGTGCAGCACTCCATTCATGTAACTGATAAAAACAAAAATCGCTTTTAAAGTAGATTAACAGCATGTCCGATATGGACCGAAACGGAAAAAAGGACTTGGGTGAGGCTTGACATTCGCCCCCGATGAAGGGTATCAGAAAAGGCGCGGAATGAGTTGAAAGACATCCTGAGAGGGGGAGGGAGGAAGTACTACAGATGGAAAAAGGCTGTCCTCTGGGTTGATTCACCTGTGTACACGGGTAAAACACTTTCAGTTTGAAAGATTGTAATTAATGCCGCGCAAAAACCAGCTAGGCGAAACTGAACGGGTCAGACAATTGATCCGGGGTAAGAGAACTCGAGTTCCTTTCCGAAAAAGGCCTCATTTGCAAAAGCAGGGCGTGATGAGGGCCAAAAAAAGGACTGCAACAAAAGCAATAATCGAAGACGTCGACGCCGATCGCAAACGTGACCGGAGTGTCAAATAGGACGTGAAAGGGGTTGCGGTCTAGATTGGAGGGATATAGCTACTCGGGGTCGACCGCCGAAAATGAACCGACCGGAGAAGGGTGAGATGAGAGAGACGACTGCCTCGCAAAGGAGGGGCGTGGCAGGAGTGAGGTTCAGTCGGGTTGTTTTCCTGAAGGAGTGTTTCCTTTTGCAGGACAACGGAGAATCTGATCGGCATAAGAGGAAGAAGGGTACCACCCGCTGTGAAGGTGTTTTTGTTAACTGTGAAGAAGCGGGTTTTTTTGGAATTTCAATCGACATGCTTCCAATATGGGGTTTTCGTCAAATTATAATCGATAATTGTCTTTTTTGAGTCATGCTTTTGTTAGATAGGGCTAATTAGCGTTTTAGAAATGAATCAAAAGATCGAAATACGTCAAAAGTTAATTTGATGACCGCTCAAATTGAACAAAGACGCAACAAAATAAGAATTACAAAAACTTTAATGAACTATAAATAAGTTAATGACGCATTACATTGAGGTGAAACTGTTCAAACCTGTTTAAAATTAAGTATAAAAAGGAATTAAGTTGATCGGAATCGAACCACAGAGGTGATGAGCGTGAACTGAGCGCTCTTGCACGTTTACCGCGTGTGCAAAACGCAAAATTTGACATGCCTTTTTTGCCATTGCTTTCACGTATTTCGAGTGCCATGGCCATGCAAATGATCAACCTTACACCTGTTGTGGCGCTATTTGCATCTCCAGATAACTGTCTTCAACATTTATAAAAAAAAACTGTTTCAATTTCAACTGTAATCCCATCAAAACGCAACTGCCGGAAATTATGAGGGGGTCTGCGAGCCGATTTAGGATCAAGGGGAAGGGGCCCGTCCCCGATTTTCACACTTGAAAATGTTTTGAGTCAGAAATGTTGGCACTACCGGGAAGGGTTCGAAGCCGGAATAGGAAGGTCCAAAAGTTGCGGATTCTGGAGATACGGCTTCTCAAAGTTTCGGGGGTCGGTTCTGAAACGGATCATTCCCGGGGCCACAGGACCCTGTTTTCTTGCACCCGGGGGTAATTTTGGATGGGGAGACGAATGCCGTACTCAGAATTTCGTGAAAGTGCCGAAAAAATGGAATTCTAGAAAATAAAATTTTTTAAAGGTCTATAACTTTGTTTAAAGCAGAGTCGCCGGTGTTTCACTATCACCATCGTGTAGCCCTTCTTTTTCTGCATCGAATGGCACCAGCCGGGTCCCGGGGGATGGTAGGTTTAGGGGTTTTTGAAGGCTTCAAAGGAATCCGCCACCGGGTTACCCCCCTTGAAAACGCACACGCAAAAGTGGACCACGGGTGGTCCCGTCGCGGCGAGTGCGATGCGTTGGTCGCGCACTCAGCACGCAGAGCGCGCGCACCGCGTTTGCCCCAGCGCACTGTCCGGGTTTTTGCGTGAAATCGTGATTTTGACCCCAAAACCTACCACCTCCGCGGACCGGGCCGGTGCTATTCGATGCAGAAAAAGACGGGCTACACGATGGTGATAGTGAAACACCGGCGACTCTTCTCTAAACACCCAAAAAAAATTATTTAAAAAAAAAGTTTTCTGTTTCATATATTTTTCGACATTTTTACAGGATTCTGAGTACGGCATTCGTCTTCCCATCCAAAATTACCCCCGGGTGCAAGAAAGCAGGTTCCTGTGGCCCCGGGAATGATCCGTTTCAGAACCGACCCCCAAAACTTTGAGAAGCCGTATCTCCAGAATCCGCAACTTTTGGACCTTCCCATTCCGGCTTCGAACCCTCCCCAGTAGTGCCAACGTTTCTGACTCAAAACATTTTCAAGTGTAAAAATCGGGGACGGCCCCTCCTAAAACGGCTCGCAGACCTCGTCTTATAAACCCCCAAACTGGTGCCGTTTAAAAACCGGAAGCCCTCCGACCGCCGCTCCATTCAAGGCCATTATTATTCGCTGCCGTCGGTCACAACAGACTCGTGCGACTGGAAGCGCCACTTGAGCCTCTTCTAATCCGTCCCTGCCATGGCAAAACTGTTTCCCCAACCAGCCAAAACAGCTCATCTAATTTCAATTTCAAGCTTCCTTCTTTCCAGTCCCTTTTTTCTTCAAAAAGCATTCCAAAAACATACTCCTTTCAAATTCCCGCCGCTTTCTTGCACCTGTGGCGTTCACATGTCACGCTATAGCCAGTTCAATCATTGTGAAACACGATGAATCATCATCGCGCATCATCTGAATTACCTTCCCCTGGTTCCAATCATTCACAGAAGGTGGCTGCCAGCGACTGGGCTGTTATTTTAGTAGTTGCGTAACGAGAAGGTTAGCAACACAGGACCCAGCAGTGGATTTCAATCAGTTTGACTTGTTGTGCTGCCCTCCAGTCGACGACGCCCTCTTCGCGTTTCGGTTTTTAAAAAAACGTCGTTGCCTGTGCTTTCTCTGGTGTGTGCATTGATTGCCAGCTCCCTCTTGGTCGACCGGTCGATTAATTCCTTCGCATATTCATCATGGCTCATGAGGATCGACTAGATCTCCTTTTCCGGATTCAGTAAGTGCTTTGATTATATATAAATTATCTTTCTAAATGTGTCTTTTTTGCAGACAACTGCCGATAAATGCTTACCAAGGATATCGAGTGCTTCTTTTCGCTCCGTCGGAGCCGGATGCCCCTCAACATCCTCAAGATGTCGAGATTGGTCGGACTGAAAAGCGGTTTGAGACTGGATCGGTGGCCTTCGCCGAGCCTGTACGGATTGTTTTTCGACTTGGCACGAGACAGGATTATAAAGCTTACTTGTAAGTTTTTGAAATATGTGGAAATTCTATTACAATATATATAATTTTGTAACTACTTTGCCTCTAATCGCTTCCCACACATTTTCCTTATCTCCTCGTCTTCCAGAGCCTTATATCAACCCAATTCCGAGGAGATTGAACGCATCGCAGGCCAGGCAAACTTCAGCATCTTCCAAGTCCTCAAGAATACCGGAACATTGACGACGCTGATGAAGTTCGAAGGATTTGATCTCAACTCGGTCCCATTGCTGACTGTCCAGGCCCAGACTCTGCAAGAAGTATCCAATGGCACTGTTCTTCAATTCGCGGGGCACCATCTACACTCGCAAAACCGTCATCCCATCGCTCCTTATTTCGTTCTATCCGTGGCTTCCCGAAGTGGAGGTGGCAATGCGATCCATTTGTATCGAAGTGAAGTTGAGACTGGAAGGACGTCACCGCAATGGAAGCAATTTGTTGTTCCGACCAAGTTCTTGACGATTTTACCGGATTCTGAATTGATTATTTCCTGCTATAACTACAACAACAACACCGATGACACACTTATTGGTCGGTATTCGACGACTTTCTTCCAGCTGTTGAGTGGTGCGTCGAAAAAGCATATTGTAAGTGATTCAGCGATTGAATCAACAATTTCTAAATGTTAAAATTTAAGCTCGTGAGTGCTGCCGGCAGAAAGGCGGAGGAAATGAGCCTTGAAGTTACACATGTGGGGTCCAATCCGATTGTTTCTCCATTGTCGACGATTTTGGCTTCTGGGTGAGTCATTTTCAACTCAAATTCCTTCAATAATTTCTAAATTCAACTTTTTTCAGAACTCAACTCCATTTCACTCTCGCCATTGACTACACCACCCATAATGGCCTACAAACTGAACCAAATTCACTCCACTTCCAACATCCGCATCACCTCAGTCCCTATGCTACTCGCCTACAGCAAATTACATCTAACTTGGAGACCATTGGCACCACGAAAGTTTCTCTTCTCGGTTTCGGCGCCAAGGATATGACAAGCTGCTTTGCGTTGAATGGAAACATCGCGAATTCATATTCCAACGTCTCCGATGTGTTGTCTTGGTATCGCCAAGCATCGATGAATGTCCAGCTTTACGGGCCTACTAACTACGCTGATATTATCAGTCTTGTCAAAAAGTAAGTTTCTTTAAATCTTTTTCAACGTTCTCATTGAATCTTTCGCTTTCAGACAAGCAATTGCGGCCGAACAATTGAATCGTAACATGCATTTCGTGCTAGTGATCCTAACCAATGGCAACCTCGTCAAACAAGGAGCTTTCTCCGAGACCGTTGATCAAGTTGCGAAGGCCTCTCGATATCCGATGTCAATTGTCTTCGTTGGTGTTGGCAATGATACCCACAAATTCCGCAATGAACCCGATTCTGGCCTTCAGAGACTAGCTTTACCAACGCTGAAGTCCCACGATAAAGTTAGTACTAATCTTCAACGTGAGGTTGTGACTATCATCGATTCGTCGGAAGATAGCAAGATTTCGACTCTACCTTCCGAGATTTACAATGCTATGGCCCGGCACATGACTATGTGGAAGTTGCGACGTTAATGTTTTTACCTCTTTATGCTACTACTCTGATATGTTTGTCTACTGCGGGTTTTGCATGGTTTATGTAATGAACATTTTTAAGTCTTTGTGTCCCCAATGTGCAAAGCAAAGAATGAGACAGTTTGAACTTCGGGACTTTATAAAGCTCTGATAATAAGTATTCATAAAAAAGACTAGTGACATACAATTAGTGTGATAGAACCCGTGAAACAGCGACTAGGTAGATCAGTCCAAGTCGTCGTCATCGATGAAGGGAGCCGCAGCCAGCTGCTCCGAGTTAATCTTCAACAGACATTCAGCCAGGAACTTGAGGGGCTCTGCGGGGCGGACCTGCGTGAGTTCATTCATGGCCTTCGCAACGGCCACGGTCACGGTGCGGTTCAGGTACTGTCGCGTGGTCTCGGGCGGCTCGTCGTCCTTCTTCGGCGCCGGCCGGATAGGCTTATTGAAAGGCTTGGGGCGGGGCTGGCAATACTTAGGGCACTCGCTTTCGGCATCCGGCATCATGTCGAGAAGCTCCAAGGCACGCGCCTTGGCCACACGGTGATGGTATTCCATGGTTGATTTGGGTTGAGATGGACCTGTAATGAGGTACTGTTAGGCTCCGCCTACAAAGTCAAAAGCGGCACGGAACGCGTCAAATGGCACGCAAGAAGCAGAGGGTTGATAAGCGTAAAGGTTCAAGCAGTAGCTATATGATAGCCCTCCACGTGTACCATTGATGGCTGAAGAAAGAGGTACCCCCTTCCAGAAGTAGCGGTCCGAACGCTCTCGAAGAAAGAGGTACTCCGGAAGAGAGGCGATGGTGAGACGTGGAAGAACGAGGATAACCGACCGTCGGAAACTGCTTGACTGATGAAGACTGATCTTGCAGGGCTGTCAGAAGGGGTATTTATACCCATCCCGAGGGTCTGGAGCGCGAGTGGCCGTGACTCGCGCTTCCATGACTCGCGGTATCCGTGAGAACTTTAAGAGCAAAAAAGGAAAAAATGCGTGCAATTTGCATAGTAAAAAGAAGGGAAGGGTATAACTCTCGATCGAGAGTGTCTATTTAACCAAGCTCTACAGTATTCAAAATGAGTTTTTACGGACATGCCAATGCCGTTGAGCACGAGTATGCCATAGACGACCAAAAGCGGCATGAATGCCATAAAAGTTTGTAAATTTAGTTTTTCAAGGTGCTTTTTCAATTACATTTTCGATAGATCGACATAATTTGCTGCAGTATTAAACGGTTTTTCAACTTTGGCACGGTTTGCATTCTTTTTTGTTGTACAGTTCAAGTTGTCAATATATTGTCGATTTCTGTAGGAAAAAAAGCAAGTTTACTGCACAACATGAATTAACGAAAGTAAATCAAACAAAACAAACCAAATATGATTGATAAATAAGTTTTCGGATTAATGTTTGGATTGTTAAAGCAACGCTTAACGTATTTTATTCAATATCTGTGTTTTGGAATTTATAATAAATATTTTGTGTGCTTTTTTTAAAGCTCCCCCACGACGACTTGCGACTATGTGTGAATTTTTCGGTCGGGTTCGAGTGAAACGACGATGTGGAGGTCCCTTTACGTCAATTTTCAAAGACATGTTTTACCAATTTCTCGTCATTTATTTTAAGATTTGTAATTTCCTTTTCCATTTATTTTTCAACAAAAATTTTTGTTATGTTTGTAAAATTTTACATTGAACAAAAACAGTTTCCATGTTGTTATTATCAATTGAGTTTGCTTTCTCCATGTCGCTTATGTGCGACCCCCTCGCGCAAGCCTGTCTCGGCACGACTTCTTCCCCGCAACGATTGAGTGCGTAAACATTGAGGATCTTGAGGTTGGGTTCCTTTACTCCGTCTTCGCGCCTATCAGTGTTTCTGTAATCTGTCAATAACAATGTTGAAGAGTGCTGTACGAGTAGACCCGATACTTTTTGATCTTCACAAAGCCGGGAGCGACGTCGAGCCCTTCCACTACCTCCATGATCCGCATACTCGTTGCGCCAAGGACGTTCGATGGTTGAACACGGGTCGGGACGATAAGAAACGCGTAGTTTATTCCTACAAGAATGAGATTACCTATGCCGAGTTCAACAAAAGAGGGGTCGATGATGGAACCCTTTCAAGGAAGCCGCGTTACACTGTTGAGCTCGAGAAATCGAAGCTGCAAAATGACGAATACACTTGTTTGTCGTAAGTTGTTACAAAATTATGTTGTTTTATATATATTTTCTTTTTTAGGAATGGTCGGAATGGATTTATTGCGTATGGTACTAAAAGCGGAAAGCTTGGTTTATTAAAGAACGATCCTGTGTTTGAGAAGCTCGATAATGTCCCGATGGTTTACAAACGCAAGGACGAAGTGTCCGCGATCGACTGCACCGACACCATTGTTGTCTCTAGTGATCAACGCGGCGTCATTTCCGCCGTGGTTATCAACGCCTGGCGAAATTTCCGTCACGACATCGGAAGGAACGACAATCGGGCTACATCCATCCACGTCGCCGATGACAACACATTCTTCACGGGTCATAGCAACGGCCTAGTCAGCTTATGGGACATGCGAGTCCCGATCGGCAATGTATGGAAGTGGTGGGAGGTCGACAACCCTCCAGCCAAGGAATTCTACCGCGACGGTTTCTGGAACCCTGTGACAAGTCTCGATTCACGTGCCAATTACATGTTTGTCGCCGCTTGTGACTACTATCCTCAAGTTCATTTCGGCGATATCCGCATGCCCAAGGACAAGTACGATTGTACGTTGACATTGAAGCACCCCGTTGTCAAAGCGCGATTCCACGACTTCCGGACCAACATCGTTAACGTCATCACGAGGGATGGTTATGTCGAGCTTGACAACCACAAGTTGGAATCTATCTGGTAATTTTTTACTACTTTTTTGCCTGGGTTTCGCATTACTTACACTGTTTGCAGGTGGGATGGAAAGGAACTTGACGTTCCGGCCTGGTTGCGCGGTTGCGACTACGACAAGGTTATCCGCGCTAGTGAGGGTCTCATCCGACCGATCGACTTTGATAGCCACGGCCGCGATATCGTCATTATGAATGTTGGCGGCGACATGAACTACATTCACGGTCAATAACGTCTTTCCTTCTGTTTTTCTACTGCCAATCATTGTCTTACTTTGCTGATTGATTCGGGTCATTGTTACGTTTTGTTGTTATTTTTTGCTGATTGAGTGATTGATTGATTGATCTCTATCCCCCAGTAAAATTATGTTGCGGTTTACACATGTTCGCTCAAACTATAACCTGTTGCAATTTCGGTTTTATTTTTCTTTGGTTGTTTTCATGACCTCCATTTTTGACCATGAATCGTTCATCAGTTGTCGATGCAACAACGCTTTCGGGCGGTGTTAGTGCATGCATCATCAATCGCTAATTTATTGCTTTTTACGTGCCCGATTCGATTCCCTTTTGCCTCGTCCGTATCCGACAATTGCAAGACGGTGCAAGCGCTAAACATTTGTCATTTCCTCGACAAACATTTCGGTGCATCCAGACTTTTTTCCGTGGCCTTGCTCGTGTTTTTAGGCGACGATGCTGTTTGCACGTCGCTGATTTGTGCAACAGCCTACAGACATTGATTAGTAAAACTTTTAGGCAGTCATGGGAGGGTGGAAAGATTCGTTGTTGCAATTCCAACAATCTCTTTTTCCCAAGATTACAACCACTTCCCTGGTGCAACACTATGCGCCCTTAAGCGGTGCCATCAGCCATACTTTATTTTCGGTTCACATTTTCTCGCCCAGCTTGGTTACCAAGTAAGCTTTTTCAAAGTTAACCTTTTAATTTTATTATACTTACAATCCTTATTATAGAGTGTTTCCGGTGTACGATTTAGCCGTGAGCAATACGGTCCTGTTTAACTCACACGTAGGAATCGGCCTTTACGTCTACTTCCGTCCCCATCTTTTTGGCCTGAATGCCTGGGACCGAGTGGAATTCAGCGTTTTTGCGTCTGTCATTTTTAATTTCGGATCGCTCCTCTTCGCTGTTCTTTTGAAGGCCGTTCTTCCCAAAACGTATGTTTTCTTTTTATAGCCTTTTTGTGCGGTTTAAAACCCTTTTATTGTTCAGGCTTGCCACGACACCAAGGACAATCATGGGCGCCAGTCTCAGCCTGTTCCTCATGTCCCGGGGACTGAAATACCTGCGACACATTGATGGTGCATCACCGCTCAACTCTGCCATCTCCGAGCTAGCCTCGTCGAAGCCACCTTCCAAAGTCTAGGTTGTTTCGCTTACTTTTTTTGTCTAGACTCGTTCCTCTACTACCATGGCGCACAAAACGGACATTTTATTTGATATTACACAACAAATTGGTGAACAATTAGAACAAAGTAGATATTATCAATTTTCTTTTAAAAATGTTAGCCAGTTATTTGTTGTATGTTTTTTTTCTGACAGATTATGTGACTATGATTTAATTAGTTGGAAATGAAGGTAGTTAGAGACAACTTAATTATGTATGGGACAGCAATGAAAAATGCAAATTGTTTGTTTAAATAGAGACCTATGAGACAGTCATGATGCGCAATGTTGAAAGATCTTGACAGGTTGTTCAGAGACAAGTTTCAATTTTAAAGTATGCTGAAAGCTGTGCTTCCCTCAGGCACACTTGTGTCCAATGTCTCGAAACCCTGGGTACTAATTGATGACATCTTCGGGGTCGACTTCTGACGACGGAATTGGTTCAACCGCACGTTCTGCTGGTTGTGGAACGAAGAACTGGCCATGCTACTGTACTTCTTGCGGCGATTTGTGCACTAAACGGAAGTAACTTTGTATCTATCAAAATGGAAGTAAAAATAGGTTTAAATGTTGCCTGCGCCTACCCATGAATTCAGCATTATCATTGTGCGACGACGGAAGTACGCCGAGCTCGTGCAGAACAAAACAAAATTTAACACTTTTCCGCTGACTAGAATGTTGTTAATAATGGTAATAGTGTTGTTAAAGATGTGATTAGGCCTGTAGACCCCTCCTTTTAGCATGACATAGCAATATGGACCCATACCCGGAAACTAAAAAAAGTTTAGATTGACATTTGCTTGTCGAAAAGGGAACGCCTGTCAAATGCTTACATGAGTGATGGTAAAACACGTCACAATCGATATTACCGTAATTGTGACTTTGCGTTCCTGCTTCTGGAAGTTGCCAAAGTCGCTTGTGCGTCGGTCTTTATCGTTGCCCTTCGCTCGGGTCTTGATTTCACGTCGTCGAACATAGTAAATCAGCGACGCATTCAACGCCGCCACTACCCATACCGGAATGAAAACCACCGATGCAATCTGTATGTATTTACTAATAGTGACAAGGTTTTGGAACCATTCTTTGATCTTCTTCGGATCCTGTAAAAAGTTATCGACTGCAATTGAGACGGTTCCTGTTTTAAGGTTCATTACCGAGTTGTGGACGTCCAACATCGGTCTCCAAACCTCACAAGTGGTGTCATAAGTGTAGGATATACTGTACTCGAAATGCTGGTACAACGTCACCAAAATTGAAAATAAGAAAATGATGCCTATTAGCGTGCAGAGACGGAAGTCGCGCAACTGGAAACGCGCATGCATAGGACGTCGGACACCAGTGAATCTTTCAATCGAGACTGCAAGTACAAACCTAAAAAGTTTGGTTTACCCTTTGCTTCGGTTTTGAAATATGAAGTGCTTTTTAAATTTGCTTATTAATGCATGTGCTTTGTACTTGTAATAAGGGCATAGTATGGCTCACCATGTCGCGGCGGCCGAAAACATATTGGCGATGGGTGTACCATGAATTTTATAGAAATAAATAAAGTTTCTGAATTTCCAGTTAGTGTAAAACGGTTCAAACGAGGCCAATGAGAAGGGCACCATGCAGAACAGAAACGCTAAATCCGCGAATGCCATTGCGGAAAGAAGTGTGTTGGCCTAAAAGCTTATTACTTTTGAAAAAACAATGGCATCGGGGCTACTGTAAGCCGGATGGGAGATGATTCTTATTTTACGCAGGCATGGAGAGGGCGTTTTTACCTGGTTTTTCATGCTTGAGCTGAGGAGGACGAGAAGGTTCAATGAGTTACCCGATACTCCGAGAATAAACTGAATCGGAAAAATGTAATGTTGGATTATGTAATCGACATTTGTGGCTGTCATGGGTTTGAATACAATAACATCGGAGCAGTTGCTCTCATAGGTGTTATTCATCGATGCGTAGGTGGTCTGGGACTGGTCAGCAGTGTGCAGAGCAGTCTCCAAGGAGGAATTCATGACCTCGTCTTTATGCCTGTCACGGTTAGCACGCGCTAACTGTTCAAACTTCAAAATCTCACTTTCGGTTGACTTTTTACAGGTGAGGAGATCAACCAAAAAGTTACAACAATTACCTCAGCGAGTACGAATCAATCTCAACGTTAACTTTGCGGTTGTTGTCGGACTGCAAAATTTAAGCTTTTTAAAGTTTGTACAATTAAATGAAAGGAGCCACAAATAGAAACCGCTTGCGTACATTAACTTCAATTACGGCCTACGCGATACGGGGTAAAAGCAAAGCGAAGAGTTATTTATGTTAGGTACGACTAAATTCGTAAAATTTTTTGATAGTCAACGCCATGGCATGGCAGAACGGAAAGCAAATGTTTCCAGGGGGTGCAGGCACGGAAAATTGTATCCCAGAGAAAACACAGTATCCACCCCGGCTCACATGGCATCGTATCCACGACTGGGGGGAAGTTCGGGCCTGAAGCCTCGCGACAGGTTATCACTTGACCGCATATAGCACTTTACTGCGGTTTTTTGTGTGCCCCATCACGGAAAAAAAACTGACACATGCGCCATGGGGCACTCACTCGAGTTACGGACCCGTCAACACCTCAGGGGATTGCCAAATTAAAAAATGGCGCTTCGCGTTTGGAGCGATGAAAAAAGCGAAGGATCAACACAAATAAAGACGTGCCACAAAGGTAGCGTCTGGAATTGTTACTTGCTCATTGTTGGATCTGCGTGACTCATTAGGTTTGTCATGGCAGAAAGCATGTGAAATTGGTTCAAATGGAGGATTCTGGTCGGTTAAACGGGGCTAACTGGCTTAAACAAAAAGTGGCAGAAAATGTAGTACATCGTTATTGAAAGTTTCGCCCTCTGCGCACTATGAACGACCGCTCAAAATGCACCGCCTTGTTTGAAAATGGCCGCAGGAAGCAACCATCTTCACGCTTAACCCTTCCACTAACGAGAACCACAACTTATCATTTGAGAATAAGAACACTGAAAAAATGCTACAGCGCCTCTTATTGCAGGAGCATATGGTAATGCGACAAAAAATGACATGAAGCGCATGTGAAAAACGGTGCCATTCAAGCACGAAGAATACTCAGACTCGCGCTGTGTAGTTCGTTTTTTGATTGGGCTAATCACCCAAGTTGGTATTTTTTGAAACCCTTGCGTACGGCAAAAACATTAGGTCTCGTAGACTTGGCTGAATTGAATAATTATAAAGGGTCAAAAGGAAGCGCAGTGCCGTCAGTGTCACGTTTGATGGCGTTTTGTAGGAAGAGGTCGGCCGGCACCATCGACACAGTGTTAGCATTCTTGAGACAGGGCCCCCTAACCCTCTGTCATTGTTTGACACTTTAGGCAGTTTACGCAGTTACCTAAATGAGCACACAGAAGGCTAACTAACTGAGAGAATGAACATAGGAAGGTGGAGTTGGACTGCCTGAAGCTTGCTCAAACATATGCTCTTTGTAGCTTTTACTTTTATGGGCTGGATATGAAGTATGAGTCGCTATCCCAGGAGATCTTTATGTGAAAGTTTATTCGTACAATGAATGTGTAAACAAGTTACTAATTGGCCAATTACAACGACATTTCTAGTAATCCGTTAAGAGCACCATCGTAATCGAGTTCTGTTGCAAAGGCGATCTCGCCGGGATCGCCGCGTTTTGTACCTGGTAATAACGGTGTATAGTTGATTTCCGTCGAGACAGACCATGTTTTTTCGATGATCTCGGCGCACTCAACCGCTGTTATTCGGTTCTTTGGGTTCAACTGGATAAGCGATGCAATCAGATCACAAACCGGAGGCGAAGCACAGGGTACTGAAAATATATCGGTCATGAATCCGTTGAGAAAAAGTGAAATGCGATGCGATAACTGGCAAGTTATTTGTTTTCGCACAGTGGGTCGTGACCCAATTAATTTGTATATAAGCCTCAGCTTGAAGTCGTTTCAAACAACAGTCTGAACTTTCAGTTTTCAGTTCGTTTGTCAATTAAGCGGCTTCCGAAATGCGTTTCTTCAGCGTTGTCTTCCTGATGTTTGTTCTCATTCTGGCGACTGAAGCCTTTTTCTTCGGTGGCGGCGGTGGTGGTTGCTGCTGGTAAATTTTTCTCAGTTTTTTTATTAAATGGCGAAAGATACAAAATATTTTTGTAGCCAACAACCTATGTGCTGCTGCCAGCCTCCCCCACCTCCTCCACAACCTTGCGGCTGCGGTTGCGGCTGTGGAGGTGGCGGCGGAGCCGGAGGTCTCCTCGGCTAAGTTGAACACCTGCGAAAAACTTCGGCCGGGATCAAAGTCGACAAAAGTTTTGATACAAATGTGATAAGTAATGTGGTTAATGGAAATGTTTTGAAATAAGTATTATTTATAAGTAATAAAGAGTGGCTTACCATACTTTTTCCAATCACTACAGGGTTCACTGTCTTCAAAAACGATCTTATGAGCATCCGGAAGGAGTTCCCATTCGGGCCAGGATGCTGCGGCTGGGGTTCCTAAGACAGATAAGACAATAGCTAGTTGATCAATGTCGTTATACCCCTGAAGATTGACTTTTAAAATTGCCTTTAAAACCCGAGCATACCATAAAAAGCGGAGAACCATTAATATATTCCGCTAACACACACCCACACGCCCAAATATCCACCTTCGGATCATAAGTTATACTTCCAAACAGCAACTCCGGAGCCCGATACCACCGTGTCACGACTTGATGAGAGTACGTTTTTCTCGAATTCGGAACGTATACACACGCCAGACCGAAATCCGCAATCTTAATTCTGTTGTCTTGAGTCACCAATATGTTCTCTGGCTTGAGGTCCTACAAATGTCAATAATATCAGAAGTATTCCATTCCTATAACATCAGAATACTATTCTCACGTACTCTATGCATGATGTTCAAATTATGCAAATAAGCAACTCCGTTAAAGATTTGTCGAAAGTAATGAGCAAGGATGACATCATTGTGCGGGCGTGAAACATCATTAATCACCAGTTTTAAATTGCTTTCAACAAACTCCATAACAATGCTTACTGTATTCTCATCAAAAAATGTGTCCAGTATTTTCACAATCTGTAAAAAGTGTTATTATGAGTGCTTGATGTTTACGTGACTCGTACTTACACTCTCATGATTACAATGCCGGAGGCAATTAATTTCCCGCAGAGCGTCAACATGACTTTTCGTGTCATTTCGCAAGTGGATTCTTTTTACAGCAACGGTTTCACCTGTCTGAAATAAAAAGTTTGTCATGCTGCATTTCAAAAAGGAAAAACATACTTCGATGGCACGCGCTTTCATTAAAACGCCCTGTGCGCCTTGACCGATCCGGCCGATAATACCATATTTCGGCATTTTTATATCAACATTTGAATAAAAACTGTTTTTAAGTCATTAACTTTCTGCAGAAAATGAAATGCTCAATGCGCTGAACCGAGACAGACAAAAAAGAAACCTCATCTCCATGGTAACGAGCGCAACGCCTGACTTTTGGTAGGTAGCACGTGCCGTTTCCGTCATCCAAAATGTAGCTTTAGTTTAACCGCCTGTGAAAATAAATTTGTACTTTGTGGAAAGAGAGAAACCATTAAATATGAATCTGAAATTGCACTTTGTTCCCAGGAGATAGACATAAACATTTAACAGAGCACACGCATCGAAAAAAGTGATTCCTGGAGGTGAGACTGGTTAAAAAATCTTGACTAATGAAAGGTATGACTCTTTTTAAATGTATAAAAATGTGTGCTTAATGGAATTGCGATACCGGGAAATTGGAGTCTGCACAGGCTAAATCTTGATTGTTTTATGCAGTCGTTTGACATTTGACTTTTGCTACAACTTAGCGGTATACATGGGGCATTTACGTTGCTAAGTCAACAAATTATTGAAGCTACAATAAGCAATTAAGACTTTGATTTTTGTATTTTTACGTTTTGAAGTTGCCGTGTCTGTTTGACAGAAACTTGAAGGTAATTTCAGTTTGACTCTTTAAACCTTCAGTTTTCGGCTTTATTTTAATTTCGTAATTAAGTTTAATAACAAACGTTCCTTATCGAACGATAACATTAAGTAAGACCACTTCAAAAGTGTAATTCAATTTTGTTTTTCCCGCATGCCAGTGTTTATGTTTAATTTACCCACCATGACCATTCTGTTTTTGCCATTTGTACTACTACGCTGTGAAAAAAAACCATCTCACAAAGATGGTTGATCAGTTCATTTGTTAACAACGTCCCTGGTGAATGTAGGATTAACCAAACAAAAACAAAAAATGACAAAGAAAAAGCTTAACCTACCAAAAAAGTCAATCGTCATAACAATTCACGAGTCACTATCGTTTTATTGGAATCCGTTCCAAAATCTGTTTGTTTTGCCATCTTTACTTTGAGTGTGATTGCGCGATATCAGTTTATATCCCTCGGACTGGAAGCCCTCCTGGGACCCCCGGTGGCGGCGTTGTTTTTTGCGTTGGAGGGGTAATCCTGTTTATCCTAAGCTCATAGCCGTATACCATTTCACGTCGTGCTTATTTTCTCATTTATTTTTAAGCGCCAAAACTTATAAATTTCCTTACGGCCAAATACGTGTAAATTCGGGGTTACAGCTGTCCGATAGAAAGGTGGGTCCGGCCTGCTCATCTATGTATGCCCGGCCCAATTAAATTTCGGTGTTTGTATATAAGAACAGGTTGTAGTTTTGCATTTGCTCTTGGCGTATCGTATTTCAGTTTATTACCAGGGGTAACGATTGGACTGTGTTTCGTTTTTGCGTTTTTTTAGTATTGTGCTGAGCGTTTTTTGATTTTGTTTGTATTAGTTTTAAATTTGAGTTTAATGGTTATTGTAGTTTTTAGATATGGCAGACAATCCTGCTGAGTATGATCATCCGTCAGAATCACTCCCCGAAGATCCACAATCCTTATCTTTTATAGGTATGTATTAATATTTTATAGTTTTGACGTTCTTAAAATAAATTTAAACTGACATGCAATGCTCTTTGATGTACATAGCGTTCAATCTCATATTTTTCAGACCCCCGAAATGCATCAATAACTCAAATCATGTACATCTACCCCCCAACAGAAGAACCTACTCTTCGTCGACTTCTCATCACCATGTACCTTATAGCATGTCTAACCATTGGAATATGCGGTAACTTCTCCCAGCTCACCCTACAGTACTACGCTTACCGATTACGCAGCAGCAATACATCGGGAATGAAAACCTATGCACAAATTTACATCTGCATGCTGCACATTGTCTATTTCTCTATCTCAATATCACTTCCATCAGTTATAATTGAACAATTGATCCAAATTTGGATGTTCGGAATCCTAACATGTGCCAGCCATCTATTCTTAGTCACAATTGGTCGAACTGCTGCAGCTTGGCTGACAGTGATGCTATTCCTGGACCAGGTAAGATATTCATCGAACTGTACATACCGCTTTTCTCGGTTGCAAAAATAAAAGTATAATTGAAACACATCCGCGTTTTCAGCTGCTGACAAACTTCAAAACAAAAAAAGGATATCTGCAATCTCGTCAGAATTACTACGTGTCACTCGCTTTTATTACGGTTGTTTGTGTCTTTTCGTCATTGCCATCGATCATTTACATTAATTTAACTCAAGAAATTGTGCACGAACAAATGGTTGGTGGTGGTAATATGGTGAAAGTGCGAACTTATAAGTGCTCTTCTACGCCGCCTGAGGCTGTTTCGATAATTTCGCGGTCGGCGAGCTTTTTGATTGACTGTTTGTTTCCGCTAATAGCTATAATAGTGTGCTTGGTGTTGACACATTTCAAATCGCGTGTGCGCGGTACTTTGGCAAAACATTCAGTTGGGAGGCAAAACAAGTTACAGGTAATTAAAAACTAATTATTGTATTTTTTGAGAGTGAGAGTTTCAGTTGGTCATTGCGTTGTTGTATTTTGCTGGAAATAGCTTACAATGGTTTGCAATTGGATCGTACCATTTCGGAAATGTAAGTCATTTGGAAGTAGTTAACCATGTAGCCTATTTAAAATTGTTTTACTTTGTAGCTTTCGGAAGAGCAATCTGTAACACTGGCCGACTTAGCCATTCTGTTCCAATACACACTTCCAGCTGTTGTGTGGGTGCCGTTGAGCCTACTTTCCTCAACATTGTCCACTTCCGGCCCCGAAAACTCGCGCATTATCCGCCGATCTCCCGGGGCCGAACCCATAGTTACAGTGCCCCGTTCACATCGATGGTCAGCCGGCGAGTTATCACTCTTCCCCCTGGTGCGGCACAGCCAAACAACGGCCACCGCCATCTCAATGTCGAACTCACTGCTGAGTAATGCCGAGTCAGAAGTTCACAATTTCCTGTCGGTTCCCAGACGCGTCTCCGCGAAAAACACAAACAATGTCGAATAGCCAAGTTTATTTTATTTTATTTTTTCCATTTTTCTCTCTCAAATAAAAACATTGCATTGCGCAACGGGGCACGTCTAAGTAAAGCAGTAATAATCAGTTTTAAAGGCGATTTCTGAGCGTTATTCTAACTGAAATTTAAGTAAATACAATCCGTATGGTATGGCATTTTGACGAAAAGGCACGAGGTCGACGTTTGAACTGGACTAATTCAGCTTGCCACTGCGAATTATACGACCAACTTTGGAGTTTTCTTCGAAAAGACTGCGCACAACGAATAGCTGGAAGCTGCCGACGAGGACCATGACGACCAAATTGATGAGACTCCAGAAATTGACCCGTTCGAAGTTGTGTTCCATCACGGCACGGTCACGGTATTCAATGGCTCGGTGTTGGGCTTGAAGCTGTTCGATGCGATTAAGCGAGTTCTTGACTTTGGTGGTAATGCGCTGGAAAGTTAATGAAATAGCAAATACCAAAGATGAAAAAAGAAAAACCAACATCGAAGAGAGTGAGGGTCATGGACGTCTCGGCTTGAGCTTTGTTCTTGTCGGCAAAAAGGTCGTAGCCATTCTCGTAGTTGCCCTTTTCATCAAGCAAGTACATTTCGAAGAAGACGGTTTTACGGGTCTGGACGGAGAAACTGTTGTCGAAACAGAATTCGAAGACGCCGCGGCCATGGGTGTTCACATCGATCCTGAAATGGGCGGGTTTAGAGGACTAAAACATGGAAATGGGACAAACCTGTGGTTAGCATCGGTCTTTCGAGAGTCGGCAACGACTTCAGCTTGCTGGGGACCTTTAACCGAGAAGTTGATGTCGTGGTCGCCGCCGTCGGTGACCTGGTAATCAATCTCGAAGGCGCTGTACTTGGCGTCGGTGATGTCCTGGAAGAAGCATTCCGACTTGCCAGGCTCGACGTGGATCGCCATGATGTACTCTTCCTGGACCGCGAAGGCGCCGGCGCATAGCAGGAGAACAGCCAAGACTGCTATGCTGCGAGACATCCTGAAAACCGAGAATAAAAAAACCACCAAACCACAACGACAACCACAAAAAGTAAAAATGAGAAGGAAACTCATCGAAAAACACACAAATCAGATCAATGCAATAATTTATTATGCAAATTTGCATGCATTATTATCAATAAATAAATATAAATAAGAAACAAAGAACCCATAACCGGTAGGCCACCAAAGTGAAAACCCAAACAAACCGACTGAAAACATTGCAAAAGTTGTGGAAAGCTAAAAACTAAAATGCAAAAGGTCAAAAGCATCGACAGTGGGAAAGCTAGTTCCTGAGTAATTGGCCAACTTTGGAATGATCTTCAAAGAAACTACGAATGATGTACACCTGGAGGACACCGACACCGACCAGAACCGCCGAATTGAGGCAGGACCAGAAGGTAACGCGGTCGAAATTGGCGGTCATGATCGCACGGTCGCGAGCTTCATAAGCGCGGAGAATCGACTGATAGTACTCGATCTTGTTGAACGACGCTTTGATGCGGTTGAAAGCAGCCTGCAAAATACAAATAAACACGTATTTCGTTGTAAAGTGAAAAAACTAACGTGGAACTCGGAGATGGTGTAACCGACTTCCTGCATCTTTTGAGCAAAGTCAACATCGTTCTGCGCAAACTTTGAAAGGTCGAGATCGTCGTAGTTTCCATCGGCGTCCATCAAAAACACCTCGAAGAACACGACCTTCTTCGATTGGATACTGAAGGTGTTGTCGAAGCAGATCTGGTAGTCGCCGAGGGCCTTTAGTTCGATCCTAAAATGTAAATTTATATATAAATTTCAGAAACAAAGACAAGATGAAACTTACTTATGACTGCCATCGGTTTTGCGGACCTCCTGGATCAGGACTTCAGCGCCGAAGAGGACCATAAAGTTGACGTTGAGGTCAGCTCCATCGATGACTTGGTAGTCGACTTCCATAAACTTGTGTTTCGCATCGATGACAGGCTGATAGAAACATTGAAACTTTCCGGCTGGAACTTCCACTGTCAGATCATATTCACCTGCATAGCCGACTGCGCAGATCGCTGCCAAGATAATAAGGAAGCGCATAGGAGTGATCGCCTGAGGGGGTTTACCGATATATCCCTCAAAGCCACGTCGATCGCATCCGCGCGATTTTCTTCGCGTCGAGAACGTTCCATCAACGTAAATAGTGCGCACGCACTGAAATATGCGACATTTGGTGGGTGTGTTTTTTTCTATTGCAACACAGATTTTTCAAAAACTACGAAGTGTCTACGAATTTCATTTTTAATAACGATGGCAATTTTACTTCCCTATCATAATGTAGAAGCATAACTGTTTTTCCTTTTTAAGTGAAGAGATAATAAACAGTTAAAATAATCCAAAAATGACGTTGGTGATTCTTGAATCAAGCATCGTTGTTTTGAGGAGATTTTGCCCCTGGGAAGTTGATGCCCCGTTTTTTATATAAAGGTCGGAAAAACTGGGTCATTATTTCCATTTACGACACAGTGTCCCTGAACTGACTAACTGACGCACGCACGTAGTATACATGTCAGTGCACGCAAAATCAAGGGCGTCAGTTCCGCATGACATTACTTCCCCTTGGCAAAGTGTCGCGAAACAGCGCAGACCTGCGTGGTCAAGCTCGGTTCGTCAGCAACCTTTTCGACGCCTGCGCTAGTATACGGGTTTACGTTTTCGTCCATATCTGCAGTTTTTCTACATTCTAGAAGGTTCATAACGTTCGTGGAGGAGAGCGTCAGTTTCAGCTTCGTCGAGCCTTGCGCGTTAGTTTAATTATATAAAAAATGTGACTGTCGTAGTCGATTATGTAACCAATGATCAAATTTCAGTCTCAACGACGAATCATGTCCGCTCCTAATTTCCACGAGTTGCTTCGTGATGCTGAAGCGGCTCAGCGTAAGCGAGATGAAGATACTCAGCGACTGAAGCAAAAGAAGAAGGAAGAAGAGGAGGAAAAGCGACGAGCCATACTCAATCAACACAAACGTTCGAAGCCGTCTTCGGAAGCTTCGAAGGAGCCACCGAAACCGGCACAATTGGGTGATTTGCTTGCCACTGTGAGTTTTTTCTTAATTGTGATTTATTTGTTGATATAATGTCTTTGTTTTCAGTACAAAATACCAAAGAAACCTATGGCTGAAATCGACAATCAGCCACATTCGTCATATGGGATTTCGAGTCATATTGATCGCAATCGATCTCACCAAAACAATGGTTTTTCGGTTTGTCGTCGTCTTTCCGAACTGTCAACATTATATGTGCGTTTTGTTTACAGTCTCGTGGGTCGACCAACAGTCAAACCAAGGATTCTCGACATCCTGCTTCTGGACATCATACAAATGGCCACAAAGACGATAAACGCCATGAAAATCGTACTTCATCCAACAGTAACCGCCAGCCGCTTGGTATTGATCGTTCGGCAAAACCGTTCAATGACCATCGTTCGTCACGTGATTCCGATCGCCACAACGGTGCTTCACGTCAACCATCCCAAGTGCGTCCCGAAAAGTCTCGCTCAGATGTTTCACAGTTGGATCGCAGCCGATCTGATCGTTCTTTCCCAGAGCGTAGTAATGGTATCGATCGATCAAAGGAGCAACAATCCGTGCGAGGATCTGATGGCCGTGTAACTTCGAAACCGGATGTTCGAACGGCGCAACCGGGTGGATCGTCCGTGCCGCAACGACCTTCGGCACCGCAGGCTAAGCCAGTTGCTTCTTGTACGTTTTTTTTTGTAAAAATTTATATTTTGTAATAAATATCAACATTTTAGCGTCGTCAAATGGTAGCGTTCCACAGAAGAAAGTCCCCGAACCGTCAAGAAGGCCACCATTGACCGATGAAGAAAAGCGGCGTATCGCAAAGGAGCGTAAACAAGCTGAAGAAGCCAAGCAGGCATCATCCAAGGCGTCAAGCTCTGCAAATCCGGAGCCAGCTGACGTGAGTTGACTGTCGTTTTGACATAATTGGTATAAAACTTGGTCTTCCAGGACTTCTTTGCTATTCTGTCAACCGCCAAGCACAAACCCAGTGCTCCTGCCCCTAAACCCCCCGCTAGGCCTGCTCCCAGGCCTGCCACGGTTTCAAGAGCGCCGTTATCAACCAGTTCGAAACCTGTAGCCAAACCAGCGTTGCCGTCTAAACCATCCGCTTCGTCGTCGAGTCGCAGTGCTCCTGCATCGTCCTCCCGAACGGCGACTTCTTCACGCGGGCCATCTAATGGCACATCTTCGCGTGCAGCACCAACTTCGTCGTCAAAGCCAGTTTCATCGTCGTCGAAGAGACCTGTCCCCGGCCAGAACAACAAATCTCTTCCAAACGGCGCCAATCGACCTCGGCCCGCTGCCCCCGCTTTGTCATTTGCTGACATGATGAAAATGGCCGAAACCAACGTCAAAGGCGGTGCCACTCCTCTCGACCCTCCCAAAACCGCTACTTCAAGTAGTTCTCGTCCCGAAGCTTTGCCATCCAGTAAAGACAAATCTAGTCGCTTTTCTTCCCAATCAAATAACAGACAGCCGAGTTCTACTGGCCGATCTTCTCTCCCGGCTCGTAGTAGCGTGAACAATGACCGGAAGCCTGCCAATGCTCTTTCGACTTCGCGGAAGCGCGTTTCTTCTCCAACCCGAGATGCGCCTCGCAGTAAATCTTCCAAGTCCAACGAACCTCCATCCCGCTTCAGCAACCAACGAACCAATGGAAGAAGCGCCATCGAATCTCAACCCGCTCGCGGCTTCCAGCGCAAGCCCGAGCCTCCAAGCCGCCGACCGGAGCCGCATCGCAATGGCCCCTCCAGACCGGATCCGTATCGCAGCGGACCATCCAGGCCTGATCCATCTCGCAATAATAACAGTTCATACAGAAGTGCACCATCCGCTTCACAAGGCCGCTTCGACCCCCGATCCCAGTACAAACCCGCTCCTCGCCGTGAAGAATACAGCGAAGATGAAGACGAGTACGACAGCATGGATGATTTCATAGTTTCTGACGGCGAAGAAGTGCCAAACACATTACTCAAGAATGTTGTTCGTGGCTTCTGTCGTTCCGATGAAATGACTTGGAAGCAGCGTGAACGTGAAATAGATCTGGCAAGGATGGAAGCCAACTATCACCAAGTTGCCACAGAAGAAAGTCGCAGTGCACGCCTTGCCCGGCTCGAAGATTTACAGGAAGAACAACGTGGCGCTCGCAAATTGTAAAAACAAAGTTTATAACATATGTTTATCTATTCTTGGTTTCAATGGTTGTTATCTACCGATGGTGTTTTTATTGCTAACATATTCACAAAGTTTTTATGAAGTACGTTTTTTAAATATTTAATATGCAAAGTGTGCTCTATTTATGTTGAAATAAAAACTACTGGTACAAATTTGCTGTCGGGAAATGAAAATAGGGTTTTTGATCGACCGATTTGAATACTTTTTCTACAGTGTGCATTGATAAAATGTAATGGGTAAAGTTTTTAGCATGACTGTTAGTACGATTGCTGAATTGGCTCAACAGTGCACCACCGAGGCTGGAAGTACTGATTTTAGCGTCGTCGATCTGATTTGCCATGATTTGTTTTCGTCGAAAGGTGATTTTAGTCATTTTATGGCATGTTGTGCATGTTTTGGTTGCAGTGACCCCCTCTGGCCCTGCTTGGCACTCGCTTTTGAGGCGCATCTTTGCCGAAGCTGTCCGAAACAACCTCACAAGTGAAGATCTTTCTGCGGCGTTGGGTGATGCGCCATTCACCGATCAACTGTTAGCTGCCTATGAGGTTCGTTTTATGACACCTGCATCCTCAAAACTGATCTTTTTCTTTCCAGAAATACAGGGAAGACGCCGCCAAGGCTTTTGAATCCGTCGGTTTCCACTACCCTCACCTCGTTGAAGCTCAATGGAAAATCTCGGGTCTCATGGAATCCGATTCCGAAAAACGCATCAAAGCGCCCCTTTGTGAAATGACGTTGAAATCAATCCCGACCGGTACAGCCAAACCCGAGGCCTTCACATTTGTTTGTACAAAGGATGAACTTCTCGAACTTCAAGGCATTGTCGCCGACGCGGAAAGCATGCTGGCAAAACTGTCTCAAAAGTGATAATATATAGTTTTATTTTTTCAAACATTCCTGATCCACGTGCATGTATGATTATGGTTTCTTATAAGAACAAGTTACGTTGAATGAAAGGTGCCAGTGTCTCGGTGATGTTTGATAAGGAGTAACAGCTGCCTTGATTAGTGGCTTGACACGATTCTGCTTGACTTACAAGGACACCAGCAACAGAAGCTGTCATAAAGCATGATATACAACCCGCAATCAGGCCTCTGAGGGCTACTTTGGCGAAGACGGCTCTTCTCTTGGGACACATGGCACTTAGGATTCCGATTTGAGATCCGATCATGGAAATGTTTGAGAATCCGCATAGAGCGTAGGTGGCGATCATCTGGGCACGGTGACCCATCAGTCTGCCATCGGATTTCATCTTCATCAATTCCTGATAGGCCACGAATTCGTTTAGAATAGTTTTCATCCCCATTAGCTCAGCAACATGAAGCGTTTCTTTCATCTCTGTCGCTGTATCAGTAGCGTCTGACGCCCCCATCATATAAGCCAATGGAAAGAAACAGTACCCCATAAATTTCTAAAAATAAATGTACTTCTATGTCTCACGCGACTTATAATGAATGACGTACGTTGAAACTCCAATCCTCATAGCCCAACCTGTCGCCAAAATAAGCTACTGTCGTGTTTGCAAGGGTCAGCAGGGCCATGTAAACGATAAGGTTCGCCGCGATTGCCCAGATAAAACTTGAAGCATGTACCGCGCCATTACTGATACACTCGAGGAAGTTCCGCTCTTCCCTTAAAGATGGGCAGCTTAAAAAGGGAAAACACGACCCTGCACTACTAACCTTTGGGCAAATTTAAAGTTCTTTGACCCTATTTGCCGAGATTTTTGCACTTCAGGATATAACAGCTTTGATATCGATAACGATACCGCAGCACTCATCACAGTTGCAGATAAGAGGTAAGTGGGACATGCCTGGAAGTGATTTTTGATGATAGTGCATCAAAAATGGGGGTGATTCACATACGCCGAATGAAATGTAGGCCGAGAACAGGGAACCAGCGATACACGCGAAACCGGAGGTCATGACCGTGTGAATTTCGCTTTCAGTCATTGTGCCAAGAGCGGGTTCGATCAGCAGGGCAGCTTCAGTCTGTATAAATTACATTATTTTGATAAAATGTAAATTAAAACACCAACTTGTCCCAGAAAAATGCAAGCAGCCGCATTCAAACTCTCAGCCGCCGTCGTCCCAACTGTGTTTTGAACCAGCCATGCGACTTTAGACAAAACTGCCTGAATGATACCAAGATAGTACAAAACTGACACAATAGCACCAAAGTAAATGATAATTTGAAGACTTGTATAAACAAAAACGCTTCCAAAATCACAAATTGGTGGCGGTGCTGCGACAAACCCGTAAACAAAAGTCGTTCCATTAGTAGCGTAATCAAGAAATTTTACAACCTTTAAAATTAGAACTAAATTTAGTTACAGTTTCTGCAAGTTTGCAAAATACCTGATTCGAAGCCCATCGAAATGACGAATTTCCAGTTTCCCAGCGTAAAACGAGGAACGCAACTATAAATTGCAAAAAAATTCCACCGAAAACGGGCCTCCATTTAATCTAAAACAATCAGTTTAACCTATGCAAAGTAAACAGAAACGAACTTTAGCTGGGTTTGCACTTAATAAAAAGCCGATTAGTAAATACATAATTATGGCTGCGAGTGAACGTATTCGAATGGGGCTATCGTGGGCGTCAAATATCAACCAGACTATGAAGGCGGCGATTATTAAACCGAAAAAGGCTCTACAAATTTTTTAAATTTAAACACATAGGTTTGATTATGAACTTCTTACAGTTGCATTACAGCATAGCCCCACAAAGTTGTCCCCCAAAGTGAAGAAACAGCATTTGTAGACTTCTTAATTTCATGTTTAAAATTCCGTTGTAAATAAGCAGAGCCATATTTAACAATAAAATACACATAAATTAATCCAAGAATAACAATAGCTGGGACTGATTTCTTAAAGTTGTGAGCTATCGCGAAGCCGACAAAAACATGAGCTCCAACAGCAATCAAAACAAGAATAACTAATTTTATGGAGCTAAAAACGTTAAAGTTAAGAGGCGAAAACACGAAACATAAAAGTACTTTTTGTTGGTTTCTAACCAGTGGTCGAGCCAGGTTTCTTGTCGCTTTGGAAGCTCATCGGATTTGTGGAATCCATTTTGATACACAGCAGAGCCGTTCATGTTGCTAGTAAGTGCAATAAATAAACTTGCGGTTAATCGGTACAGCTTATAAGCGTTCTCCAACGATTACATAGTCATACAAGGTACACAACAGTTATCATCGCAATGCCCTCTAATCAATGCAGCCACGTTTTCAGGGCAGACAGATCCGAAAACGAGACCTTTCTCACCACCTTTTCACTGTGATTGAAGGTGGAACAACGGTCCTTTCGTCTGAATTGATGAGAAGAGCAATCAGTTGAATGCTGCAAGCATTGTTGGTTTTAGGTTTTTTTTTGTATTGCGTGATAATGCAAATGATTTATGGCCGACAGTGGGCACAACGTGACGGGATCAAATCACAGATAAAAATAACTGGTCAGTTCGACTGGGCAATTAAAATTTTACATCACTTGAAATTCCACAGAGATTACATTGCATACATACCTAAGGAACCGGATTCCACATATGGCCACCCACCCATGTAGCGCTTAGTCAGATTACATCTCAACTTCAGCGTATATCTGTTTCATCACATGAATCAATGGTCGGTCAAAATGTCATAACGTCGGTTCGAATGAACGTCATAAAGAGTGTCCTTTGGGGATCCCAAAAACATGCACATTATGCGGATTGTGATCGGCGCAATCTTCAACGACACACAACTGACAAATTGTATAGGAAATTCATTGGCGGTCTCAGTTTGGGACGTGCCCACCCCTGTGGATAAACCAGATCTTCCGCGCCCTTGATGAATCCTCTTTATGGTTCCTCGTGAGCCTGCGTGGTTCCGAGAGTGGTTTAATCAGCCAGTCCGTCAAATCAGGCTACAATGGAGGTACTTGTGCGTCCAGAAGTTAAAAGCCTGCCTGTCACACAGCTGCCCACGGCCATTTTTGCGTCAAAAAGGGAAATCTTGGAGAAAGCTTTGGGAAATCCTGTATCCTAGTGTGTCGTTCACGGTTTTTCGTCTAATCAACCACCTAAAGATTTATTTCGCCTTGTATTTCTGATTGCATCGGATGAGGTTGTGTCTGTCTTCAGTGTCATGAGTGCCATTCGTCATATTTTGATTCCATGGATTTTGAGTTATTTAACTCAGTCTGTTAGAGCTCAGCCGGTAATTAGGTCGTACCTGTTATCAATTTTGACATTAATAATAAATATTTAGCAAGTAAATCAACCTTTGACTGATTTCCACAATCTCCTCCTAAGCGGAGTTGCAAACCAACATCGCCTTTTTGAACGCATTGCTCCTTTGGATGGACTACATATTCTCCACCAAGCCATGGCTGTATCACCTGTTCCCGATCAACAGCCTCTGATAGGAGGCCTCTTACGTGGTGTTACTCCACCACCTCCGCTTTTTAATCCGCATCACAGATTTTTAACTGTAACAGTGCCAAATCCGCTTTATAATCCAAATTTGTCACAGACTTCAAATACCCCAGCTCCGCAAGCGGTCATTTCCACTGATACAAACAAGAAAATAACCGACATAATTGAGGTGAGGAGTGATAAGGCGCTTTTCCGTTCACACATTTTGCATACAAGAGGATTACAGGAGTTGCCGAAAGCGTTGACTGCGGCAGGTGTTGCAACGGAGAAAGTGAAAAGTGAAGAAGTACCGAAAGCGAAGGGATTCGAAGAAGTTGAGCCAACTGAAGCTGAAAATAGTGCTACTGAGCCCCATTCTCATGAGATTGATATTTCTGAGTTAAATTTGGCAATTCAAAAAATCCCCGAACAGCAGCGGGTCGAAGGCGGCCAAAGTGAGGAACTTCACACTGTCACAGCTGAACCGGAAGTAATTCCATCGGTTGAAACATCGACTCCTTTGGTCGTGAATCACTCAACAAAGGTGTCGTCTATCATTGAAGAAGTTCAAACGACCACACCTTCACCGACCGAACCGCCGTCGGTCCACACCCAAAACACGTTATCCAATTCATTTCGTAAGTTTCAAACATCAAAACTGATTTATTTCACCGAAAAATTGAATTCAGATTTGACCGATCATCTTAATCATAGTAACATTGAATCCTTCCTGGCAACGACAAACATCTCAACGGGCGAAGCTACGAATTTTCTAAAGCTCGTCGAACGGGTAGACTTTTTTATTCGGTCATCTGACGACTATTAAAATGATTCATTCATTCTAGGTTCTCGAAGAAGAAGTTGAAAAACGACTGCAAACCCAAAACCAGAAGCATGCAGTCGACATTTCAAAACACGACGCCCATGTTGAACATGTGTCAGCGAGCGAAGAAGGATTAAAGTTACAACCATCAGATATCCAGGTTTGTCTGTCGGGGTTCGATGAGTGTGTTGACCGCGTTGTTTTCAGCCTTCTTTGGATACTTCTGCAGCGGAAAAGGTGGTCAATGAGGAAGAGTATGTCTCACAAGAAGAAGAACTGACACCTCATCGTCGACATGAGTTGAAAACTGTCGATACAAAACTGAGTTACGAGGGCGAAGTCATGGGTGAAGATGTTTCAGCTGAGAACCGTGACACTCGTTTGCCGATTCTGAGTCTTCGCGTCGCCGACGGTAGAGCTGCACGTGTGCATTCTTCTCCGAATTTGAATCCGGAAAAGGCTTACCAAAATAGACGCTCCCATACATCATCAAAGGTGATTGAAGATTATCGAATTCGGGAACAGGAGGATTTCGACAAAACAATCAAAGAAGGCGCTTTGAGCGTTTTTGGAGAAGATGCAGCGGTGTCCTCTCAAAAAAGCACTCCAAGCGTATCGACGACTACAAGCACACCAGTGCCTCTAAACTACATAACTCGAGCTGTAAGCGCTTTTAAACATGAACCGCTTCAAACTTTATTATTCTAATTTTAGCCAACACATCGATCAGGGCCACAAACACAGTTTGAAATGCTCGCGAAGGACTATCAATATCGATTGAGCGGTATCAACGGACTTAACGATGTTTTCAAGGCTTTGCAGAATGCGAAGATCGGTTTCTACGAGCGTCCAACATACCGAAGGTACAACAGCAGAGGCCATTGATTTAATTATGAAACAAAAAATCCTGCCTGGTTTTTCTCAGGATACGATCTTATGCGATTTGCCTAGTGCATTGAAGCAATGTATATTATTTTTGACATACATATATTGTGCAATTATGTATGCCTTTCTATTTAACCCTCATGAAACTACTTATTGCAATGTCAATGTTACGGTAACTCGAACAATGAAATCATAAATCACTCTCTTAAATCATTCCAAATATTGCACCCAACATTTCACATCTTGTTGAAGTAAGTATTTGAGTGCAAATAAAGAAAGCCGGAATCACATCGTGGAAAGGCCGTTGCCTCATGGCCAAATTACTCCAGTACATCTAGCGGTAGAGGCCTTGCAGAAGCACCTTCTTTCGCTTCAGACAAAAAATAATCCAACTGTTTAGTCTACGGATTAAACACCGCGCTGCTGCTCTCCAAAACGCCTATGGCTTACGCACCTCCTGAATGCAACTTTGAGATATTTTGCGCGCCATGCGCCTCAGGGACAAGTTTATGGGCCGAGTACGGGGGTCCTAACCAAAAAATGGAATGGGCTTGAGGCTTTGCTCCCGCAAGAGTAGAGTGCACGAGCCTGGTGCTTCTACAACTTGATGCTGCGCAATTTTGGGTCATTCTTTGCGATCGCCCCTTTTTTAACTCTTGCTTCTTGTCAATTTCACTCACTATACCTATGCATTTCCGGATATAATCGCCCGATCAAATCACAGTTATTATGATTTGGGAGGTCTGGTTTTTCTTGTTGCGATCAACCTTATACAATGGTCATTTTGGATTACCCTTATCGGGATTCTCGGCGACACTGTGAGTAACACAACACAATCGGGTGCATGGTGGACTGGTTACTGACAGCTCACAGAACATGTGTACGAAACGAATTCTTTTGTATTTCATTTCCGCGTTTCTTACGGGGTACCAGAAGCTGTTCAAGAATCGCGATTTTTTGCTATTTTAATTGATTGTGGGAAAAACTGTGAATAAAGCTTCAACGGGTAACGTGAGCGGCTTGTTTTTGAGCGATAGTAAAGTTAAAGTTTGAAAAAAAGCATGTCCGTGTAGGAAGAAAGCCACGACCGGTCTGCGTTCACTTCCTCACCCCCAATCTGTGGCGTTAATCCCGTGTCCAGAGAGTGTTTCCTCATCCCTTGCGGCATGCACTATGGATCCACCCCAACTTCGTTTTGTACGTAGCATTGACTTATCGGCGTAAATCGCGATTGTATTCGATCCCATAGGCAGTAGGCCGCGCACCGTGCTCGTCAATGCCACCCGGCTGGAAGGAAGGTAGATCGAGAATGGCGGTCGTACAAATGCAAATTCGTTAAATGAAAGTTGCGCGTTGTTCGGCCGTCATCTTAGGTTGGTGTTCTTCTACAATGTCCTTGCGATCCGACACGACCATCCTCTGCGCAACCACGACCTTACTCCTGAGGCCAATTTGCACCTGGCGTTCATCGTCTTCCGCGATTTCACGTCCAACTTTATTGCTTCCAGTCATTACCTACTTATTTGGGCGTTTGTAAAATAAAACCCGGTTCGAACATTCCCGATCACATTACTGTTTGATGAAATCAAAAGCAGGAAAGGAGCCACCTTGTTTATTCTTCAAAAAATCGCCCGCGGTACGATTCTCTCGCGTTGATCACGTCAACCCCACGGGTCGCGGCACTTTGTTTTCCATTTCTCGCGGTCAACGCGCAATTTTGTCGCATTCTGTCTGTATACCATGTGCCAACATGCCACAGGCAAGTACATTATTAGTCGGTGATGATCGTGCGCCGTGTTGTTTTCTGACTCCTTCCAGACATGGGTGTGTTTGTCGCGTAACTCTGCCCTCTACAACGTTTTTTTCTTGGTCGCTTGAGTCCGAATCTGTCAACAGATCTTTTGAAGTATTAGGATTGATGGGGAATTTTTTTCTCGATGTCTTCGAGTCAGTGAAGGCACTCCACCCTTTTTCCGTACTCCAGTTTAGGGGTCTCGTAATTGTAGCAATTGATAAAAACTTGCATCTAAGTCCGCGCGGCAGTTTGCAGGTTTGTCCTTCTAGCCTTCCGTTAGAGCCTGTTTTCTGATCAGTCCAATTTTGATTCCATTTTTCCTTAATCGACGCTCCAAGAATGGGGCAAAAATGTTACAACGGTGAGCGTAACTGTTGAATAGTAGGCCGAAGTGAAGGTGTGAGGCGGCAAGGGCGGATCCCTCTTTCGACTTTTTTGTTTTTCGTTTGTTTTTGAATGCTGGTATTCGTCAACTGCGTGAAACCTTCTAAGCACTGCCAGCGTGAATCGCGATTGAAACTATCTTAGTCACCACTTTCGCTTTCATGCGCTTCGAAGGCATCGCTTCTCCAACTTGGACACACCTTTGTCGTAGGGCAAACAATAACTTAGCCCTGTTGGTATGTCCGTTTCTTTAGTGTTATTATTACTTTTTATGACAAAAACATGCTTTCCTTTATGCTTGAACGGCACTAATTTTTTTGGTCATTGTCGAATAAAAAACAGTCATCACAGCGACGGATTACCGACGTTTTTTCACTTAATTTTCTTCATTTCCACGCCCGCGCTTCCAAGTCATGGCGCATTACTGCGCATTTTCTGGAGCTGCTGAATCACTGAAAAGCTTGTCGGTATTTACTTATGCTCGGTAGAGTCACTGCAGAGTCGACGGCAAGGAACGACAAATACGGCTACAGACAGTGCACCTCGTCCGTAGCATGATGCAGCTCAGTCGGTGCATACTGACCATTGTTTATTTTGATCCACAAAAGACACTCTACTTTAAGAGGGACTTGCTTTGATACCTTTCAACCTACCTAGACGACATTTTCAATTTCGCAAAGAATTTATCTCGATTTACGTGTTCTTCGCACGTTTTTGCTACAAGCTAAGTGTGTACATAACGTGAACCCTCAACACAATCACCAAGGGAAACTCAAACTTTTTGCCGGGGATGTTTCTTGGGCTTGTTTATACGCGTCGCGCGTGAGCATCTTTTCGGGCTCGACTCCGAGGTACATAAGTTACGGACGTCCGTCACAATTCTCTTTTTTAACCCTTGTTTTGTTTCAATTCTTTTGGCATCTCCAACTTTTTGTTGATGTGTACAATCAGAATCTTACGCATCATCGGCGCTCACGTCGTTTAGCGGTTTTCCGTTGCATCGCTGTCAATTTTAGCGTAATGATGGGTCGAGATAAACCGGTTTCATTGCGGGTATAACTTTGGCGCACCGCAGGTTGTCTTCTCCCTACTCGGAGTGCTGCCCTACCCAAGCGTCAAATCAGAATGTACCGATATTAGCAATTTTGGTTGGGTTTGCACCTTTTTTCAAACAAATTTCGCCTGCGGCTACATTAGTTAAACTGTTCAATTTGGTAGGAACAACACGAAGAGTACAAACGAGTTGAACTGGTTGTCTTTGCATCATTTTGTATTCAGAGTGCTAATCTACTTTCATGACTTCGAACGAAGAAATCGTTTTAATTTCCTGTACATTTGAAAAAGTTGAATTTTATTACTTTTTAACGTAATTATACAATCAAATGACTCCAAAAAAGCAAATGTCAATGCTTCTGGTTTCAATTTACGTGTTAATGAGCAATAGAAACGATAACAGCAATCATTGCCTGCAGGCAATTGTTTATTCCGGTCTATTGTATTGCGTGGTAACTAATCAGTCATCGCGTCGTACAACCGTGATCGCTGACCATTCCCGATGTCGTTGTTTTTTCCCTAATTAATGGCACTTGGTTGCATGCCTCCACACGTCTTAATATGATGCCTGCAGGCGGCGGAATCAAACGGCCAATCGCGGTTTCGTGCCCCGTTGAAAACCGGTTCCATCATGAAATGTGCGACGACGAACTCAGTGGCGGTAGATGCCACCATCAAAGGAGCCCCTGGGTAGAGCTGCTGGCGCGGTAGCGCGAGTTGTATGCAGAGTTGAACGGCGGTGGCCAGGGGCGATTTTGCACCTTTTTTTCCCTCTCAAACTGATCAAGCCTTTGCGCTCACCGCCCCCGACGAGCTGGATGTTGGTTGACCACGTCTTCCGGGCATGGGTTTACGTTTGGTTTGGGGTGACTGACAGGACCAAAGGGGGGCCCCCCAATACCTCTCATTCCATGTTACAAGGCAATTAGTTGAAATGCGATCGCATTTTCGGAAGCCTACAGAGCGCCATTTCGAGTGATTTTATCGCACACCCCATGTGAGGTGTCCTCAGGAACCCCTTTTTGATAGTTTACATCCTACTGCCACCCCCGCACAGCATGCCACTTAAATTTTTAAGTGAAGGCTAAATTTCATTCATCACAAAACTCATTCCACCCACACGCAACCTTCCAAATGAAGTTGCACCTAGAGTATCCATTTCCGAGACAGTCGTCTGAAACTGGTGTGTGACGCGTTTTTGACAACTTTCTTCGAAGCTACGCACGTTTATTTGCAAAGGTCACTCGAATCGTGGACATTTCATCGCCATTCCAGTCAGCGTGGCGCCACAGCTCGATCGTTTCCTCTTATTTTTTGTCTCCTTCCACCTGCCTTTCGTTTTAAATTGATTTGGTATCCCGTATTTGTGCATGTTTTTACCCGCCTCGTGCATCACTATGTTATTCTTTCTGACGTTGACATGCAAATATGTCCTTCATAGTTATTATGTTTTATTCCGTTGTTTTCCCATTCATTGTTTACCGTTATCACGCGTAACGGAAGCCGTTCCTATGCCCCACGGTGTCTTGACAGGTTTTTGCGTATCCATAAATCACCGTGTCGATTGTATTGACAGTTTGTACGATGAGTAACACGCTCAATTCGGCTCCTTTTCAGCCATATACATTTGCCCAGTGGCGACGGATCTGTTCGTGTAGCAGCGCCGGCATTTAATTCACACTATTTTTCTATTCAATTTGCTCAAATAGCGTTAACATGACCACGGTAAGCGAAGCATGTTAAGAGAGTGACGAATTTGAAGGCTATGATTTTTAGCCGGATGAAAGCGTGAGAGACATGGAGCAGGTCAGACATAGCATTGAGACCAAGGAGCTTCCGTCGAGCCAGCTCCAAGCAGAATCTCAAACATCGAGTGTGAGGATCGTAACACCCATCTATAAGCTTCAGGAGAAACAACCTGTAAGGAAAAAGAAAAACATAAAAGCAATTAGTGACATTTAAATTGAAAATTTTGAAACTTTTAAGGGCTCTGAAGTTCACATGGGCGGCAATCACGAACACAGTCAACGATTGTCTGCTGTGAATGGTGATTACAAAGCCGAGCGTAGCCAGGAGGAATTCCGCATGAAGATCATCGATCCGAAAGTTAACTCTAATGCCCACATCCCGTCTCAAACCGGAAGTCTGCCCAACTATGGCCGTCGACTCATCGATGACTTCCCCAGCCAACATGGCAAACGATCATTGCTCAAACTGGATCCTCTTGAACAGCGTCGCATTCGGGTAAATTTTGTTGTTACCGTAATACAAGCTAAAACTACAATTTAAGAGCGTCGAAAGCCGCCCGATTACCACCAGTGCCTACTTGACAGAAAGTGTTAACAGACACCGCGACATGGAAGAATCCAAGCTGCGCAAGTACCTCAAAGCCAGCGAGGATGATGCCAACAAGCCGTGGAACAAGCCAGACTGGCCAGGACCCAAGGTTTGCTTCTACTTCTCAAAATTTTTCTAATAATAGGATTCAGAACGATGACGGCGTCGGTGAAAGTCTGCGTGAACTGGAACAGATCCGCAAAAAGATTGATTTGCTGCAAATGGTTGGTTGTCCGTTCCGTGATGAGTCCCCGCCTAACAATCCATGTCCATTGTCCTTACTGACCCACCCACAACTTCACACCATTTACCCCTGCCACGCACTCACGCTTTGTTACGAATTCCATGTAATTCGTCGTATAAACTGCTTGCTTTTCGTGCTTTTACAACAACAATTACTCTGTTTTGTGGCGTCCACAATGTGTGTGCATTCACGAGTTGAGATCAACACGTTCAAAACGGGTAAAATACTAAATAAGTGGGGAAAAAACTTGTTGCGGTGCCCTTTGGCTATCGTGAAAGATGGTTATAATCTTCCTGTGCCGTGCTGTGGAACTTCAACTTCAATGAACTTCCTTTCTGACTTCTTGCTGTTGCCTGCCGCGTGAACTTTCTCCTAAAGTGCACGTAAGTGATGATCTTCCCTTGACTACTATAACTTTCCATCCACTTTTTTGACATTGGTTTAACAGTTTATCCCTATTAAATTCAAAATTCCCCTCGCAATTCCCTTCAAGTGCCCTCGGTGTGGCTTTACATGATTTCATATTTAGCGAAATATGCGGAGAACCCAGTCCTTGGGCGAACTTATGCTGCTGCCTCCTGAAGACAAGCGCATCCCGGTATCGTTTGCAAGTTGTAACTTCAATCCTGCATTCCTGAAATTTTTAGAGTACCTTCAAGCCAACTCATGAAGATGGTTGGCTAGTCAAGATTCGCACCCAAAAGTACTTGGAAAATGCCAAGAATGGCGTTCCGTCCAGGACCCACTCTGTCGGCGAATTGGCGACTCCACGGAGGACTTCATTTGTGGGTATTGACCAGATGCAAACATCGCAAACACTCCAACGTGAAGCAACGGTAAGCTTTTTCGGGATATTTATCCTTTCGTTTACATTTGATGGGCATGCACATGCGTGGGGCCTATTATCCGCGTTTTTGAAACAGGGGTGCACGACAAATCGATTCTGTCAGGATGGATGGGAATTTGTGATCGCAGGTCCCAGCGAACTGGCAGTTATCTGCTTCTTGCGATGCACAACAGTACTCGCAGACTTGACAGAGGCCCGCAAATCGCGCACTAGCTAACTTCTCAAGTACAGTCTCAAACTTGTTTGATTTAAAGCAGACCTTGGAGCCAGGCGTCGCTTCAAGAGCGTCCGCATAGGAGCCCACATTAGCTAGGTGCGCAGGTTGACGCACTACCTGGTCTTGCGGGTGGCGTTGGTGGGGGCGTCCACGAACGAGGATACCCTCCTGGCAAGCGATGCTTGCAGCGGGTGTTTTCGAAAAACCCACCCCTCATTTTCGGAGATCGTCTCGACTGCCTCAAGCACGACTGCGGATACTTTTTTTTTCCAACCACAGTGCGGCAACAATTGCATCTCCAGGCAATGGAAGAGCGGAAAAAAACTAAGTGGGCGCATGTTACGGCCGTGCGCAAGACGCGCGACCTACGTTGGATGATAGTCTCGCAGTAAAAAAGAAACAGCACAACGTTACGGGCTTCTCGTGTTTGGATCAAACACAGGATGGGATATACTGAAGCACAATGCAGGAAGTGGAGCCAAGACAGCATAGGATGCTCTAATGCATAGCAGAAGATGCGCTAAGGCACAAGCGCTCCACCCTCGACACCGTTCGTCTAATCTGGGATGCTAATTGTTACCTGTCGCTTTAATATCAAATTTAATTTAAAATGTCGCATTGAAAATGCGAGTTTGAAACTTTTCCACAAAGTTTGTGTTTTAGGAATACAGTAATCAGGGCCATCCCTCCAGGGGCGGTGACGAGCTTTCGTGGCAGCTCAAAAAAGAATTCCACCTCTCCAAGTACACTGTAAGTTTGGTGTTTTAATTAGATCGCTAAACTGTTTGAAAAGTCTGTTCAAACCAGATAACCAGCAAAAATCAATCTTGTTGTGTAGAATGTTGTTCATTAGCTACTTTTTGTCTATTGACCTGAGGCTTCATGCGCGTTACATTTGACTCACAAAACGCACTGTACAGAAGCGCTCAAGAGCGACCTGTAGTGTGCATCCGTTCAGTGAAGCCAACTGGCCGTTAGCTGCCCGCAAGGTCTCCATCAGTCCCTCTTGCGCTTTTCGCGAGCCGTCAAGCGCGGGCTTCGAAGAGCGTTGTTCTTTTCCCTGATCGCTCTTCATTCGGCGCGTTCGTCTTCTGGACTATACTTTGCGCACTCCCGACGGTCTAAATTGACACTCGAATACACCTGTGCTATCCTGTTGATTAGTCAACTTGGGATCTTCTATGTGCGTTTTGTCTCCTTCCGATTCATCGATGTTTGCCGCATTATTTTTCGTAGCGAACCTTAAGCTGCTTACACCCGACTTTCCTTGTTACCCCCTGACGTATTCTCGTCTCCTTATATTGTTTCCGCATTTTGCGCGACATCATCATTCACTTTTTGCTGATTCGCAGCCAACCTCTTTAGCATTCGCTTTCGGTGCTGCACGCTTGTACCCATCTTCTTGCCCAATATGGCCCTCCATGCTTGAGGGCTTCCGAGAACTGACAGCATTGGCGATATGTCTGCGGCAGGGCGGTCATCAGTACCGCCCCGGCCTGACTCGTCCATGAGTTTCATGTCGGGTGATGATCCCGATGTCCTCAGCTATCAGGTCGGCGGCGTATCCCAACTCAAACGTGCCTATCTCGAACAGATCCGACGCGACGAACAACGTCATGCCCGGCATCGGTCGACGCCTGTCATCGGCATGGCGCTGTCGAATAGAGTATTATCCGCGACTCCGTTGGTGACCCCTTCTTTGCCAGACATTGCGGAAGCCGCTCACGAAGGTAGCAGTGCCAGCAGTGTTACTACCGAATACGCTCCACAACATTCGGTACAAACCTTTTCTTTTTATTTTTTAAACTATTCACCGTCTTAAAACTGAGTTTCACCGTTGATGCACTTCCTAGCGTTGGCGGTGTTAGCACCAGGTGCTTACCCAACGAGAAAAATGTTTACCAAACGACTTTTGCATTCAATTGCTGCTGCATTTTTTTACTCAAATGCTATGTAGTTTTTTTCGCGCATTCTTCACTTAAACTGTTTAAACGTAGATAGCTGGATTAACTAAACTGTTGTAACATTCGCAAAAATATTGGATTTCTTCTTTTACAAAACCCAAAATATTTGCATGAATTTAGTACTATAGTGACGAGTGTTTACAAGGGTATTTAAACAAATGCATTGCCTAAAGACTTGTGCAACAATCACGGCTGGCAGCTATGTTTGTACAAGTGATTGATTTTTGCTGGTTGAGGTGACTAAGAAACAGTGCACATTTTTTCCAAAGTTCAGCATTGAGGTTGAGGAGGCGGTTGGCATACCGGTTGGGCCTCATGTTGGACACCTTCATTGACAAATCAACAATTTTCAATTGTAGGACCGACGACGATCGTCATTTGTGAGCGAAACTCAGCAAAGCCACATTTACCGCCAGGAAACCGATTCGAGTCGGGCTCCGACGGCGACGCCGTTGTCTCAACAGAAGAGGTCTGGCAGTCAGGTATGTTGTGAATTCCTTAATGAAAGTGCGTAATCTTGGTTGATTCAGCTACTCTACCCGCCCGGCAGTACTGATCAAGTTGCGTCAGAGCGGACACCAGCTCAACGCCCTGTCGAGAAGGTTGTCTACGAAAACAAGCCATTGCCGCCAGCTGTTGTTGCCGTCAATATCAGCCAGGCTTCGACTTCTACCCCCGGAAGGCCGAAAAGTACGACGGTCCGGCAGCCTCCGCCACAACGCCGACCTGACGACGATTACGCCGAGCGGTTGATGTCTCCACCTCCTGGCAGACAGACACCGAAGTCGATTCTGAAACAGAGTTACATTCATCAGCAACACTATTCTGATAACGAGCAATTCTGGGAACAAGGCACACAGATTCAGCGTCAAATGAGCTCAGATATGCCTGAACCGCCGGCAGCACTGATGCAGCCACAACAACAACAACAACAACAGCCACAACAACCGAATCGATCGGCTAACCGAACTCCTGCATATTACGGCAGTAGCTACGATCTCGATGAAGGCGAGCGAATGCGAGTCATGCGTGAGAATCTGCAGAAGCATCGGGAAAGTCGCAATTACACGCCCCAAAATGTGCCACGTTATCCGACGACTTCGTTCAATGGGCCCTTCTTCAAGTTGGAAGAAATCACGTCGCCGCAGCCTCCGCTCAGCAATGGAAATCGACCACGGTAATATCGTATCACTTTAGTTTACATGTTGAAAACGAATTTTACAGATCTCAATCAGTAGCCCCCGTAATGACTTATGAAAGCTCGGATCAACGGCGCTACGAAGAGGAAATGCGTTTCCATGAGGAATACGATCGGTATCAATACCAAGAGATGAACAGAATTAAAAACATGTCTGCATCTGAAGCTGAGTTGGATCAGCATATTGTGGGTTTACATTTTACACAGCAACAAGTATTGATAAATGGTTTTAGCGAGATAATGCTCCAAAAGACAACAACGGTGTTGTGATTTGGCCACCACCGCAACATGGTCGTGATCGTCCTAGACCTGCTAGTGCCATGGCTCGTAGCATTCTCGATCCTGATCGTATTGACGCTTATCGTAAACAAAAACAGATGGAGCTGGAAGCGATCAGACGGCGCGAAGAACGTGAAAGCTTCCTCCAACAAAGACAGCTTCACGCCATGCAGATCCAACAGCAACGCGTGTTTGAACAGCATCAGCAGCTTATCAGTGAGCAGCCACCTCAACAACGGTATCAACCGACGCCGCAGCAGTACCAACCACCGCCTCAGCAATATCAACCGCCGCCGCAACAATACCAACCACCACCACAACAATACCAACCTCCGCCTCAGCAATATCTTCCTCCTCCACCGGTGCCATCAATGCCGCCTCCCCAACAACAACAAAACATTCCGCAGATTCATATGATGTCGCCGAGCGATGACCTGGAGAAAGTTGAGCCTCAACAAGCTGGCGACCCCGGAATGCCTCCGCCAAGCCATATGCGTGTCTTTGAGACTCGTCCGATTTCGGCTCTGTCCACTGATTCCATGGCCGACCCTCGTGATGCTGTTTCGCCGGCTCCGTTGAACACCTGGCGACGAACATACATCGTTGACAACACCCCTGAAGCCGCTGCAAAGAATGAAATTCTGACCAGCGAAGAGCTCCTTGAAAAAGAACGCTTCGAAGTCGACTTATTAAAGCGTCGTGAAGCCTTCATTGAAAAGCCTGAAGATGAACCGCAAATATTCCGAACCGGTAAACGCTGGCAACCGCCTCCAGAGAAGCCATACATCTGGCCGACATTGCGTCGTCCAGTCACAGTGGAACCTGGACATGAGCCTATTGTCAATTTCGCTCCTGGAGCTCCTACAATGGACGATAATGGTGAATACCGTTGGCAACCCGTTGTGTATGATCCGGGCTACAAGAAGGAAAACAAGAATTTTACTCCGACAAATTCCCCACCGCACTCACCACGACGCGGCCTCGGCACCGGACCCCTCGATGACGTCGCAAAACGTCAAACCAAATACCTCGTACAACCGTCTCCGGACGGCAGCCATAGACCAAAGCCAGCTTTCAAACAAACAAGACATGCGCCTTCTGGCGGGTTCCTTCCTCATGCTCCGAACTCCGTGAAGATTGTTAAGAAGCGGAGTAGCCAGATTCATAATAGTCTTTCGCCTAATTTTGTTGATCAAGAGATGGCAGATGTTGAGGTGATTCATGAGAGAAACTATCACCGATCAGAAGAACCGTCACATAGACGCCGTACGCCATCTGTATCAGAACCTCGTAGTCGTTCACTCCATGACCCTAATCATAAAGGCCGTAAGTTGACACCTAAAAAGCGTTACAACAATTTCTAAGCAAAGTTAATTACAGCTCTCAATGATTGGGAAAAAATCTACGATCTCCCGCCACACTCTTCCACAATAACTAATAAAACTCCGCCATCCAACGTTGATGTCCGTCGACGTCTTCAACTTTTTGAAAGTCAAGCCGCTGCCAGTCTCCAACGGAGGGCTTACAGTGAGCAACGTGCCGTCGAATCAGTGAGTTATCTTTGAAAATCACACAAGTAGTACAGATGCACTCACATTTTGTGGAGAGAATTTTAAATTAACTGAGTGATCGCTTTGCTTCAGCCACAAACCGCTGCTTCCACGCCAAAAGCTCACCAACACCACGAGGCTCCTCCTCGACGCGGTCCTTCTAATGTACGTTTTTATGTCTAGTTAAATGTAGTCTGCTTCTGTGACAGTAAATGTTCCATCTTTTGTTTTGTTGTCTTTTGCTTTTATACTTGAGTTGTTTTTCTTAGGCCTCACAAAGACCAGCACAACTGCCTAACGGCGGCACACTTCTGCGTCGTGCGGATTCAAAGACGGAAGTGTCCCACCATCACAATCATCACCATCACAGCAGTAGTCAGCGTCAGAAGCCAGTGCCGCGTGAACGTACGACGACGTCATCCACTGTTGCTGGTGATGCCTATGCTTCGCGTAGATCGTCACGATCAGGCACTCCACAGCAAGCTCATGCGCATTATCCGCACGCACAGAGTTCCACTTCTTCTGTGCCGATGGCCTCACCGATGCAACCGCAGAATCCGTCGCATCATCGCGGTGGTGGTGGCGAAGAACGGCCTGCCCAAGTCCAACGAAGACTTCAACGCATCATTCAAGCTACCTCACCGTCACCCGCACCGCCAAGCTATGAACGCGCTCGTCCATACATGCCTCCACCATTGCCGCCAGGCTACAAAGTTAGTCGTCGCATCACTACGAGAATTTCTTACACTTCTTACTAACATGTGCGTCAAAGTCAAAAAGACATTAACAAGTTTAGTTCTTCTCTCGTCTGCACCTCCTTCGTTTAATTCACTTAAAATTGGTGATAATTTGATCAACGTATTCACGCGGAATCTTTAGCGCCCTCCATCGCCGCAATATGGCTACCTTCAACAGGCTTCTCCCCGATCACCTCCTCCACAGCAACCAGGCAACACGCGTCGCTTGGTGCAGATGGTCCAGCATGAAGCCCAACGTCATCGGCACGACGAGCAAAGACAAGCTCGAAGTGCTGCTCCCCCAAACCAACCAGAATACGCTCCCGTGCGAAGTGGTAGTGGCCCACCGCCTCCGCCACCGCCGCCCCAGCCGCCTCAGTCCAACTATCATCTAGGACCCCCAAATATGCGGTATCAGGCGGTATCGCCGGCCAGCAGTAAATACCTTTAACCTTTCTGTTACATCATACTAACTTTTTTTTATTAATTCGTAAAGCGCTAGGTTATCTCCAAAATAAAGCAAATATAGTTATACCTTAAATTTAAAAAAAAGATTTAGCTTTTCTTTTTGTCGACGCATTAATTATCTCATTGAGCCCCCGTTCAGTTATTATTGCGATTGTTGTTACGTCTTTCAGGTGAATCATTTTCTCTCTAAACTCCCGTTGTTGTCCTATCACGCGCTTCTTTTTGCATCGTTATTTTGTGCAAATTTTTACACTTTCACATTGCTTTTTCCACTGCCTACAATGCTATTTTTATATGACCTCTCATGTGCCTTAAAATATATCTATTGTTTTGTATCCCAAGTCACGGAAGTTGATGCCATTGTGCTTGAACCCCTTTCCAATGACGGCTGTAACTCATCGTCGCAAATCAGGTTTGTGTGGCTTTTTTAAAATAAGCTTAATCCTCCCTTTCAGATTAAATTTTGGGGGATAAAAACTTAAAAAGTGGGACAAATTTGTATTGATCTCAACTCGCTTCTAACAAAACACGCTTTCAACGTTAAAACTGTTGTTAATCCGGTAATAATTTCGTTTCATTTTTCAGGCTGCGCTCGAACCGAAGAAGGTTAGTTTTACTTTTTTTATCCCTTGCATAGGGTCAGTTTGATTAACCTGCGTCAAATCGCTTGTTGCCGTGAAGCGTTTAATCCTATTTTAATAACTTAACATGTTTGCGTTTATCTAGAACAACGAACTCGATGAGTTGGCACGCAAAAATAAAGAATTGGCAGACCGCTCGAAAAATCGACGCACCGACTACAAACTAGTCGGATCAGACATCATCAAAACTGATCCGGAGCCTCTTCCATCTCATTTCAAGGTACTTGCATTTTTCACTTTAATTAATATGTTTTGAAATGATTTCGTCGTGATTCGAAAAAAAAACAAGATGAAACGACGAAACCATCGACGCTGTATTTCCAATACTAATTTTCGTGAGTTTGTTGGAGTGCGCTTACCCCGCTGTTACAGGAGCAAATTCGCGAAATGCTTGAATCCCGAATTTCGACCGACACCAGCTCCCTGAATCAGAATGATCGTAGCGGCTACGTTACAGTAAGTGCTTTCCAAACTTGCTACTAGTACCAGCAGCCGCCTTTTGTCGACATTACCAAGATTTGTGTTGTGTGCGTTTGACATGCTTGCAAAGTATCCGAATGCCGGATCGGTCTGTGTCGCTATTTTATTTCTCTTTCCTTCTAAACTCTGTCCCTCTCGCCCCTGTAACTATATTTCAGCCATTTCTTTCTGTTTATAGGACGCTTCTTCCGCGACATGGCAGTTTAACAACTCGTTCAGCCCCCGATCTGTCGTTTCTCTTAATGGCGCGAAGGCAGAAGATGCCACTGGGCTTTTGAAGGTGCGAACGACCACGGCTCCTCCTGAGGTTTGTTTCCGTAGGCTGTTTTCCCCTCTTGCAGTGTTGTGTGTTCTCGGATTCTGAATCCATTGTATGCTAATCAAACGTCGTCGATGGGAAACCAAAAACATTTTGTACATAGCCTTGGAAATGGGAAGAAGGTGGTTAGAAACCCCCGAAAAGTGTGCCTTGATGTTCAATGCTGGCTTGATTGATCCCATCCGAAAGGAAACTGCTTTAACGCTAAATGCTAATACGTTTAGGATGACAAGCCTCGTAGTATCATGAAGCGCAGCCAACTCGAAAGCCGTGAGCAAATGACCTATGCTGAGCCGGAACGTCGTATCGTTCGCGAGGCTCACTCGGAGGTCGTTCGCGCCAAGGTTTGTAACCATCATTTGTCGACTTCTATTAACCGGATGTCCTGCTTTTTCTAGCCTAAAGTCACTGAAACCGTCGAAACTGTCGAAGATCACAAACGCACCGAGGAAATTGAGCGCCGAATTATCCGGCGTGAGCGACGCCATCGCAGCAGCCGTCATCGTTATGGACACGGACAGCACGAATACGTTGACTGGAACAATGGAGGAGGTAAATTAGACGTCTTTTTCACTTTTAAATGCCTCAGTTGATTGGCACCACTGTGTTAATAACCATCTTGAGTTGTGCTTTATGTGTTTGGTTCGATTCAGAGGAAAGACAGCAAAGGTTGCTTGCTGAAGAACAGCAGCGACGCTCCTTGATTGAACACCAGCAACGTCAACGCAGTCTACATGAGGCGCAACAACGATCACTCGCCAAAGGATTGCAGCAGCAAAGGCTTGAAAAACGAATTTCTGAAGTCGCTTCCGGGGCTGAAAACCGTTCAGTTATGCACCACAAAGTCGAAAAAAAGGAGTCCTATGAACGATCATCACGTAGGATGGCTTCACAAGGCTCACAAACAGTCGCAAATCGAGAGAAGCAGACCGCTCTACGCCGTTACGATGGTCGTAGATACACTTCTGAAGAGCTTAACCAAGCAGTGAAACGCGCCTATCAGGCCGTAGACAAGGCTCACTCGGATATTCGTACGCTTTTTACGTTTCTTACGTTGCATTCTGATCCGCTCTGTCTATCACCACTAACACAATCTTCAGTTCTTACACTAAACGGTTGGCTCAGATGTTAATGTACGGTATTTTAGGACAGTGGCGTAGCAACTCAATGCAGCGCAGCGGAGGTGGCCAACAAAACGGCTACCTTCCGGCATACGAATCTTACCATCGGTCGACTTCGACCCGTCGTGACCGCGAACGTGACCACGGTGACTACTCTCGCGCCTTCGACAACTCCGGCTTAGCTCATGCTCGCTATGGATCGCTTTCGGACAGTCTGCGTCGTGGTGAGCTGCGTTATGTGCCGAATGGCGACTTCCGTGAGAACTACGGTCGTAGCAACAAGATGCATAAGAGTTATTCATCTCGTAAGTTCATCCTTCTCCTTGTGAATCTTCGCTACTAACGTTATCTCTTCAGGCGATGTCTTCAATGACGGCACTCGCGACTCTTCATGGCACCGCGGAAGCGTCGGTCAAGGAGGCCAAGGCCCTGCCCCTGTCGTCGAATTCCCACCGACCCTACCCCGCCAAGGCGAACAACCACCCGTGCCACCGCCGCATCGTGGCTTCTCGGACAACAACAGCATCTACCGTCCTATCGTGAAGTCTCGCAGCTACGCCGACTGGGATGAACCCCGATTCTGGAAACCTCAGAACCCACTGTAATCCGCTTCCTCTCTCCATTCATTTAAATCCAAATTGCCTTACTTTTCCAGTATAAAAAGAAAAAAAGAAAGTTATACCTTTTAGTTTCGCCTTTTTTGTAATTTGCAAAATCATTCAGAGGCCGTCGCAACGAGGTAGTTTGGGAATTCCCTGATCGAACTTCCTTCAGTTTTACGGCGCTTAATCCATTTTGTTTTGTAAACCCTTTTGTATGATTATTGAAAGAGTAAACCCAAATGAACTATGACGGATTTTGTGTTCACAGCAAAACAACATACAAGTTATCCAATTCGCGATACAGTCAGTATCCTCTTTTTTGTGCAACGAAAGTCGTAAAGTACGCGACGGAATCAAGATAATGACAGCATTGAGGAAGACTGACCCACAAAGACTGTCTCTAATAACAGGAAGCCTATCGTCGCGAAAGTGAAAGAAGGCGGTCACTTCATTTTTTTGAGGATCCTGTACTTCAGAGCAGACGAAAGTTAAAAGAGGCGCATTCGAACGTTACTCATCCCTTCCGGCGTCATTGTTCGAGTTCACTCATCATGCAAAGGAAGCTGCAGGTAGTCGTGTTCGTGATGGCACTGACCATGGCACTCGGCCTACGTGACCGACTACGGCGACAAACAGTACCGCCGTTGACCAATGGAGATATTGTGGAAGTGCGGGATTCTCGGTGCAACAATGAGGTGTTGCAGCAAGTAATGTTAAAAGTAAGTTAACTGTAACGTTTGAATTCTAACATAAGTTGATCGTCTTTCAGCATATTTCGAACGACGTCAAGGAATCCAAGTTCGCCATTATGCGGGAAGCTGAAAAAGCCCTCGGCGGCAATTTCAATGTCATATGTGCCAATGGCGACTTCAGCTATATCACAAGCACTCGGCTCTTCTGTCTAACAGCGACCGGTACGACCAAATGTTACGCCTTCCAAGCTGAGGGTAGCCTTTAAACGACGTTCATATTCATGACTATTTATGACAGTACACTTATTATACAAATGAAAATGATTAGTAAGTCAAATGAAAATGAAAGAGAGTAGCGTATTACCGCTTAGATAGTAAGGGAATGTATTGATTATTTTTTCTTACTGAAAGCAGCCGTATCTTCCGACTTCTCAACTCCTTTAAAGCCGAGCAGTTTCTTCATCTGCGTGTCTTGCGAGCGGACAGTAGAATCGTTGCGATCGGCCTTCGCTTGGATGCGGTCAAGCATCTGGTTTTGATCCTCGACTTCTGTGCCCAAAGCCCTGCCAAGAGTACGCAGATTTCCGAGTTGCGCGGACATCATATCTAAAGAAAAACATCAGAAACAATGATGAAAGAGTTGCATGCAATCTTACCGAGATTCTCATCAATCTGGTTGTCCATAGTCTCGAAGCGAGTTCCTTTCATAGCAGAACGAGACTCAGCGCTCAACGAAGGACCCGAAGACGGACTCGCAATAGATGACGAACGACCCGCATCACCGTTCAGATGACTGCTTAGCTTGCTTTCAGAAGCCGACGACGACACCTTTGTCGGGTTTTCCTTCGGTGGAGCTCGAGAAAACTTGTTCTTGAAGAAGCCACCAAAGATAGACTTCAAGCTGTTAAGGTTGCGTTGGGTTTCGTGCGTCGTGCGATGGATGTCATCGAGATTCTTTTCAGTTCTCTCAAGCTTCTCACGTTGGGCTAGCAATTCCTGAAATTAAAACTATCATAACACACAGGGATCGTAAAAGGTAACCCAAACGAACCTGAGCCGTGTTAGTCGCAAGCTGCTCTGAGTTTTCAAGACGTTGAGCCGATCGCTGAGTACTATCGAGCGATTCCTGTAGGATACGCTCTAGCTCCTTTTCGTAGTTGTTGATCTCGTCGTCAACAGTGGTATTAGAGGTGTAGCTACGAACGTTAAGGCTGCTATGGTCGTCGAAAGGGTTGGACATGGTTGAAAAGCTAAAAAGAAGCTGAAATTTTTAAATGATGAAAAGGCAAAACCAATACAATCAATGACAAAGTACCATCGTTCGATAAAAACGCAATAAAAGCAAACACGTCACAATCCAACGGGTCAATTTTCTGTTTATACGATTTAATAAACATTCCTTTAGACTCCGAAAACGCAGGCAAAGGACCCGCTTTAAACAAATTTAGTTAAAAGGAGGTTACTGATATTATTATACATAAAGAAAATATCGCCTATCAAACTGCGCAACGCTTAACGCAAAGTAGAGAACTCGTTGGGGATGAGAATTTTGGATTTCATCTTTTTGATCAGAGGCACCGTGTAGGCGACAGTGTTATCCCAGCCGGGCTTCGACCACGTATCCTGGCGGATGTGTTGACGGGCGGCCATGTCGGCGTAGGCCCAAATGTGGAAGACCATGTACAACTGGCCGACCTGGGTGAAGAAGCCCGCCACATTTTGGTTGTGTTCTTTGCGGTAGCTGATGCCCTTGGCCCAGGCGTTCCCCCATTCGATCATCGATCCTGGCTGAAAAGAGAAGACTCAATAAACCGCATGACCATAGAATGAGTCAACGCACCTTCAGGACATAACTACGCAGATCGTAGATGTGGTCGGGTTCGCGAGGCTTCGGTTCACCCCAATAGCTGAACGAACGAACCAAGACAGAACGCCGGCGGCGAACAAGCTGATTGACTTCTTTCTCCGCAGCGCGCACAGAGTTGTTGTGTAGGATGGAGTCGATGTACCTGCACGATATTGATTGTGTCCACAGCGAAAAGAGACATGTGAGCAGATGAACTTACCGATCGACATCTCCGTAGCCGCCGGCGTATCGCCACAAATGAATGGACTGGTCCTGGTTGCCGAAAAGAACGTTCCACGATCCGACAAGCTCGTTTCCGGGCACAGCTGCATTGACTTCCTTCGCGTAGTTGCGGTACTTCTGGAGGTAGGCATCACGTTCACCGCCTTTCACATCGTGAGCTGAACAAATAAACAAAAATTGAATAAGGTGTTGTCATAAACCACAAAGGCATGAGCTTACGTACTTTGGAATTCATATATGACTTCCGTGTCAGCAAGCATGGACGAGTGGCTCTGCTTGTTGTCGACTCCGTCGGGAGTCGACAGAATGCGCGAGATCCAGCCCTGTTTTTTCTCTTCGCCCTCAGGGGTAGCATCCTTACCATCGGTAGGTTTCGTCGAAAACTGTTGCACGGTCGGAGTGTAAAGGCGTCTAAAATAGCACCATTATGTGGATTTTATTTCAAAACTGGCAATGACGAATGCGACTTACGTAGCCAAAGGGCGGGCAAGAACCATTCGAGACAGCATTATGACTGCGCCCTGAAACGTGGTAGTGAATGCGCTAAACTAGTTACAATCAAAAACCGGCCAATTCGGATCAATAAATGGTCAAATAGCAGCACGCTGTGGGAGAAGAGGGATTTGTGCGTCAACACAATGGAGGCAGGAGCAAAGCAACGTGTGGAGATAAATATTGTGAAGTCGGTCACAACGCGAATAGCATTGACGCAAACCGAGTGAACGGGTCAAACCAACGTTAACGTAGTCGGCAGCTGTTCAAAAACGTGGATGCAACACGACAATGGCTAACGGACCACGAACGCGGTTTGTTTGTTTGTTACTTTGTGTTTACGAAAATAACAATGGTTGTAAGAAAAATCGGTAATCCAACCAAACCCAAAAGCGTATTTTCCTCCTAGTGATACCACCAGGAGGAAAATGCGCACCAAACCAACCGTTGCCATCCGCGTCGTTTGTAACAGCAGAGAGAAAACACAAAACACGTGTCTAAACGGACGCCTATGATAAAAACACCCACAGGTCAGCCTCATGAACCAATCGGTTGTTTGGGTGCTAGTAGGAACAGAGCATAAAAATCCAAAGGACGCTCAGAACACAAAAATATATATGAATTGCCTCATTGTAACAAGTTGCACCCCGTAGTAGACAGATTCAAACAAATAGTTTATACTCAACAATTTAAAGACGATAACTAACACAAAAATACCAAGACGGCCTAGTACCTACGAAACAAGTGAGTATCAAACGGACAAAGTTTAGTTTTCGTTGTTGTTGTCGTGCTGAACGCGACGGCTGATGGGCAACAAGTTATCAGCGGTGATAGATGCAACACGAGGAGCGCGACTGCCATCAGGACGGGGTTGGCCACCTTCGTAATGCAAGCGACCAGACACGAACACGCGGCTGCCTGAAACGAAATATATATAAAACGCAACTCAAACGCCGCCGCGGTACAAACCTCGGGTAACATTGTGTTGGACAAACTTGGCAAGGCCTCCAAAAACGTGAATGCTGTGAAGCTCGACGTGCTCGCCAAAGCTGCCGTCATTTTTGCGGTAATCAACGTTGGTGAATAGACCGAACGTGATGTATTCGGAGCCATTGCGGCTGACGCGAGACACGGGGTTTTCGGCGACACCACCGACCAGCTCGACGCGGTTCAAACTGAAACAAATATATATAAAAACGGTGCTTTTAAAGCTAGAGAGCCTCATGAATAAACTTACGAGTAGGCATTGCGACGTTTTGGCTGTTGAGAATCAGCGTTGAAGAGATGATCGACTTCGTTTTGCTTAGGGCTCGTGTTTTCGAAACGAGCAGCAGAAGTAGCCAGCGATCGTTGCGCAACAGCACGAGTAGAGAAAGAGGCTAGGTAGGCACAGGTGCGGAGCATTCTGAAGTCTAAACAAAGCGGATTTTATGCCGAATTTTGTAGAAAACGTCAGAAGAAACGGAAAGTCGACGTAACGGGAAAAGCGCAATTATCTAGCTCGACTTTCCGACTTTCGTGGTGAGACATAGTTAGGGCGCACCGGGCGTGTAAAAAGTCATGGTGTTGGTGCTCATCCCGTTTGACGCCGCCCTCGGTCCAGAGTCGACTCACATTGACTCTGATTTCGAATCAATGGAAGTTTGACTTATCGGTTTTTTGAACTTAAACTTTAATGCGGAAGCACGTTATTGCTTTGATTTTGTTGCTTACTTTGAACGATTTTGCTCGCCGATACCGTTTTCCAATACCGGCGCTTTGAGCCTTTTCAATTAATAACATCCCTGTCCCTATATAAAATTTAATAAAACCTAGCACCCATAGACCGAACTGATGACCATCGCGAACTGTGATTGATTTCCTTTAATTTTTGTACGCTGTATAAAATTGAAATTTAATCAGTCCTTATGACAATTCAACATTACACACTATAGGCGTTTGAAAGGTTATGAATTTATTGTAGTATAACAAAATGTGATAGTTGACAAATTCAACGACATGTTTCATTGTAATAAGTATTCACTAATGTTTGTCCGATGATGTTAAGCAGTATCAAATGCTTGAAACAATATTTCAATGATTTGCAATAATTTTGCCGGTTTGGGTAACTTCATTAGGTGGCGCATACGGCATCTGATTGTAGCGTGGCCTTTTTGTTGCCTGGAATGTGGTAGGTCGTGCTTTCAAGACAGATTAATGCTCCACCACTTTGTTGAACATTTCCTCCCTAAAACTGATATTGTTAACATTTTTTAATACTAAAATGTTTTACCAATTTTTTTCCCGTTGCACACAAAACGTAGAACATTTGGCAACCGTCTTTATCATATCCCAATGAATGAGATTTCACTACTTTAGTCTTCCCAACAATTAGTGGAACACACTGCGCGCAGGTTTGCTTTCGAACACCTGAAAATAAAAATTAAATCGACTTTGCCGAAACATGAGATATTTGAATGAATTCTATCTACAAGGCGTATTAACTACTGTCAAAAAATAGATGACATTGTGCAGTAACACACATTTTCTAATCTACATAACTGTATTTACAAAGACTTCTACAAAAAGTTATATTTTAAAATTCTCACCACAAATTTTATCACCCTGGTTCCACTTCTTGTCTTCGCCACAAGTGAATATTCCGTTTACAGAATTTGTGCCCTTGAAGTAAAATTTTTAAACGTTTTAAAATGTTGTTCACTTACGTTGAAAACATTATTATCATTAGTTTCGTGATCACACGTAACCTCCAGTATCTTACATCCGGCATCGTTTTTACCTTTCACACCTAGTTTGAATGCGCCTTCACCTGATGGAATTATCGTTGGATCTTCACAAAGTGAACATTGTTTCACTTAAAACAATCAAATTAGTTCCTGTTATTCTGCAACACTAGTACCTGTTTCGTTTTGTTTAACAGGCACATCTTCGATGTTCATCTGGACTTCCGCCCAAGGAAAGTTTTTCCGAACATTCGTGAACAACTCCATCAAGGTTTTACTCTCGTTAAAAACTGCAAGCACATTCTATTTGCAATATCAATCGTTAAAATGCCTTACCTTTCCCAAAACAGTCGCTTCCACCGCCGGGACAGTCAGTTGGGTAGACCACGCCACCATAATCCTGGACAGTAGGTGCAACAAATGCACACAGTAGGATGATGCAAAACAGTTTCATTGATGACCGAACACAGATCCGAAGAAGCTGGAAACTGATGAAAACTGCACTCGCGGTGCTGTTATATATATCATATTTGGAGGGCGGCACTACCAAGGGCACCGATATTTTTTTATGACTAGCATCCAAAAAGTCAAATGTCAGTTGTACAGCGGCATTGTTTTACCGATGCGCGTTGTAGTTATTCGTCGCCGTGTCTCGTAATGTGTAATCTGCGTGGCGAGGATTAGTAATATGTCGCTGCGAATGCTTTTGTTTAATACAAAAAATATTATTCATTGTCAAGTACAATTTTTTGAAATACTACTTTTATAGTTTTCACGTTTCTCAAAGAAACAAGGTTAATAGCATCACTGCGAGTCAAATTACAAAAACCGTATAGTTTTGACATTAATAACAAAGTGTAAGCAATGAAAGGGTCTACGGACAGAAAACCCAAAGAATTTTGACCCAAAGAAATTTGACCCAAACATTTTGACCCAAAGGATAGAAAACCCAAAAGACGTTTGACCCAAAAGAATTTTGACCCAAACGGAAAGAATACCCAAAACATTAATACCCAAAGGACACTTTGCCTAATTACAGTTTTACCCAAAACTGTAATACCCAATTCGTTTTGGGTCTCAGATGGATGCCCAAAGAGCATTTCCGAACTTAAAAAAAATTTCCAATCCCTAACTTCAAATCAGGCAGTCCTTCGAACTTCGAAGTTTCGGCCGGAATAACCCTGAGGCTGTGCCACCGATCACTTGACTTTGAACTTAGAGGGGGGCGTGGGGGGCGAAGCCCCCCACTTATTCGGGATCTCAGACTTAGACTTAGAGCGCGCAATGTGAAGCCTTATATTTCAATGTGAATTTGGTGTTTGGCTTCGACTGCCATAACTTTAGTAAACTTGAATGATAAGGTTTGAACTTCAAAGTGCGCTTGAATTGAGTTGCTTGCAAGATTACGGCCTCGAATCAAGCCGGTCTTCAAATTATACAGTTCGACCTGTTTCCAAGTTTAAGGCTGGAACCAAGGGTAGAAGACAGGCTACGCCGTTTCAAGCCGACCTAACCTGGAAGCCAATTGACTGCGCCGTTAAAGTTGGCGACCATAGCGGGCTGGGCCGGACTTGGACGGAAGAAATACACGTTAAAGATTTTTTGGATGCTTTTGGAGACGTGCTTTTCATATTTTAGACGAGTCGGGGATCGACCTGTTGTTGAGCTACGGGCTATGCCAAGCCGGGCCTGATTTTGGTTTTGGGTTTTTTGGTAATTTGGGTTATCTTTCCGTTTGGGTATTATTGTTTTGGGTCAAAATGCTTTTGGGCATTTTATCCGTTTGGGTCAAACGTCTTTTGGGTTTTCTATCCTTTGGGTCAAAATGTTTGGGTCAAATTTCTTTGGGTCAAAATTCTTTGGGTTTTCTGTCCGGTAATCCAATGAAAGCTTGAACCAGGGCCAGTCAGGCACCGTGTCAAGCTTAAACCGGGACCTGGCCGGTTGGCGGAGGGTGTTTTCGGCCGGAGATTGTTTTAGGTTTGGCACCAGTTTGAAAAAAACGGAGACAAACGCCCAAACAAAAGCCGTGTTCATATCACCTGTGGCCGCACGACCCATCTTTTTTCAAACTGGCGCCAAACCGAAAACAACCTCCGCCAACCGACCTGGCCACAGGGCTTTTGGACTCTTTGCCACATTTTTACGCACCCGACAACACAAAAAAACTTAGTAAGATAAACAGGTCGTCGATTTTCTTCGTTACCAACTTTTCAAAACTTTAGTTGTCGTGCCGACTGCACACAACCTCTGTGATCGTCTTCAACCTTGCTTTTCGATATTATGAAGTAACTTTATGCGGGATAGGAACAGTTTTCAAGCACCAAAACAAAGTTCAACGGAGTCAATTTCCACATCACCAGAGCACGCAAATTTTGCGAAACCGGGTATTTTTTTTACATTATGATAATGAGATATGAAATTAACATTTCCTAGCAATTGTATGAATACAAAAAACCTGTAATGAATTTTTGCAGTAAGCTGAAACGGGTATCCTTTCTTAACTTCCGAGGGTTTACGGAAATCAATATGCACTGCCGTATTGTTGTTTTCATCAAACAGATTTAGTTCAAACTGGTTGCTTGTCCAGTGACCTCCAATAACCAACTTATACCATAATTGATCAACAGGAAGCGTGACTTCAAATGGCGTTTGAAAATGTTGGTCACTGACATACATATTGTAAAGCCCCCAATCATCGAAGTTAACGTAAGTGACGCCACCAAAAGGAATAACATGATAAAAATCGGCAATTTTCACAAAGTCGTACATGATTTCATACTTGTTTTCCAAAACTCTAATTTGAACAGGCAAGTACTGAGAAGAGCAGTGGAATGGCACGTCAATTTCCTTAACATTGCTCCATCTACCGTTCGATAGAGCACGAAGAGTTACGAGGTGGTGTTCTGGATCTGGAACCACCTGGATCTGTAAGGCCACAACAGATTTCGCTTCGTCAATGACAGGAGATCCCGCGGCATGAGTATCCTTGTTAATAACGGGTTTTCCAACAATAAGATTAATTTCATATCTTTCTAAGCAGAGAAAATCGAAATTAATTGAGTGACCAACTGCTAATCTTTGTTCAAGGCGGAAGATATAAGTTGTGCGATTTCCAGAGTGCGGTACTCGCGTTCTATAAAGTAATGGTAAAATTTTTGCCTCAAAAAAATCACGCCAGCGTAGTGTACAAAAATTTAATATGGTTTTCAAAATATACCGAACGTATTTTTTAGGCTGAATTTGGTTCAATACCATATTTTTACTTTAAAAGTTGTGATATGTGGTACACTGAAAAAAAAGATGCGTCACATTGCGCGTTATACTTTGTGAGGCAACGGTTGCTTTTGACTTTGTGGAACGAACAAAATTTGTGGCCAAACGTGTTGTTTGATCCCTTACTTTGGATGGGATTTTCTCGACTATTCCAATAAAAATCCCGGCGCTTCTGGTCTCTATCGATAACCGCCGGCGAGTCACACCTTTAATTAAAAATTTATCACAAGCCGAATGGGAGAGTTTCAAAAAATGTGATCAGTGACAAGAGGTGACTGCTTTGACAGATTTCACTCTCAATGCACAGGAAGGTATGACCTGCTGAACAAATAAACTAATTTTTTTAGTTTATCAATCGTTGCACTTTTTTCAAATGCAGACGTTATACTTTTTGAAACGGACGCGACACACTAAAGGGCGTTAAAATTTAAATGCAATTGCAAAAGGGGCCTAGTACGGCAATACTGCCGCTTCAAATCCACCTCAACCCCCGTAAATTTTTTTACGCCGGATGCCATAACGCCACCAGCCCAAAACGATAATACTGCCGTACTATGTCCTTTGCTATTGCATTTAAACAATTTTAACGTTTTGGTAGCTATTTCACTTACATGTTTTCGGACCATATCTTGAGTGGATCCAAACGCGTAGAACCAAAAAAGTGATTGTATTTCAACCCGCCGTCCTCACATCCTTTGAAGTTTCTCAAAGATGGTATTCGTTGTTCTTTTTCTGAATGGTTCATTGACAAAATGAAATAGAGTGGCACCAAAGACAACTTACTGCAACTGTTGGTGTCTGCAGCCAACAAAAGGGGTAGCAACGCGACAACTAAAATCCACATTACGGTGATCTGCTTCTCAAATGGTAGCATTATCCGTTTTTATATGCATCGAAAAGTCATTCCACGTATTCTTCCCACCACTTGCAGTACCAAAACAAATTAGCAAAATCGTTAGAGTTCCACGTTTTATGAGTTTTTCTGCCACGTCGCGTAATGAGACTGATGCAATGCTAAATTGCCTAATTCTAAAGTTCGTTACGTAGTTGAAATCAAGAAAAACAGAGAGTGTATTCAACTAATGGTATCTTATTTTTGTTTTCAACCTTTACTGCAGAATAATTTGAGTCTGTAATTTTTATACTTTTTTATACCTACTCGGTTCCATATAAATGTTTGATCGACAAAAGATGTATGAGAAATGCATTAACGACGATGTTGTGCTTACTTTATTAATCTTAAGGTCTTTTACGCCCAAAAAAACAAAGAAAGGTGAAACAAGTGTCGCAACCTACCTTGATGGCAAGCGAATCACAAGTCCGCGATGCTGTTTAAGCTTACTCTTTTCATCGATTGAACACAGAAAATGAACCGTTTTTTCGAATGCCTCAACGGTTTTGGCTTTTCTATTTTACAAATTGACCTCAAGCATGAGGGGCTTTTGTCCCTCAACTATATAAACCTTTAAGACGGTGTTTGCGAGAAAATAACAAATCGTTGACCCCTCAAAAAAATTTTCTTCCACAAATCGATAGAGGCACCAGGTAGGCCCCAGATCTCAAATATTAAGCCGTGGTTAAGAAGACGATTAATTAACGTCATACACAAATGTTATCTCGTAAAAAATTTTCAGACTTGGTATATTGGCTTCAGAATTTTGACGAATCTGAATCCTACCGATTTTAGGTTCACAACAGAAACCAGAAAGTTTCAGTTTTAACATTCGAAATGGACCCTATAGCCTTACAACACGTTTTTATACTACTTTCAGAACTGTGTACCTCGCTGAATGGATGTTTCATGTTCCCTGTTCCACACTGAGAAAAAAATCGTTACGATTTTGCAACCTACGGGGTTACATTTGAAACATGGTAATTTTTCAGGGTTATATTTGGAACCCTTGTAATCCTGGGCGCGTTACATTTGGATTGCACCAAAAACGCATTCGCACAATGCAAATCGCATTGCATTTTTCAATGCGCGCGATGTAACGCAAACAGGATTACAATTTGTAACGCACAACATGCCTGTAACGCATGTAAATCTGATTTGGGTTACAAAAATTGTAACCCATGTTTCAAATGTAACGATTTTCTTCTCAGTGCAACTCAAACCTGCCGAAAATGTGGATACATCAAGGAAACTTTGCCACATGTACTCAACAGATGCAACGCAACATTCACATGACAGCAGCAACAAGGCGGCACAATGCAGTGGTAAATCGACTGGAGAAAGTTCTGCCCCGAAACAGCCACACCAGGATCCTCGCCAACCAAACCGTTCCAGGATGCGACTCCAACCTTCGTCCTGACATCACCGTTATCGACGACAAGCCATCGCCATCATCATCGACGTCGCCATCCCTTTTGAAAGCAGCTACTCAGCCTTCGAAGACACCCGTCGACGCAAGAAGGAGAAGTACGCCGATATCGAGCGAATCCTCAAAGAAAAGGGCTACAAAACCTTCAATGATGCCTTCATTGTCGGTTCACTCGGAAGTTTCGACCCTGCAAACGAGGCCTGCATCCGGAGGCTCAGAATCGCACCTTGATACGCGGCCCTCGTCAGAAGGTTTTGAAGCCGCGTTCCTTGAGAGATTGTTCGATGCCAGCGTACTTTTCCTTCTTTCGACGACGCGCTTCTTCCATGGCCACCTTGCTGCTCTCGAAGGGAATTGCAATGTCGATGATCGTGGCAATCCGGTTCTTCTCGTCGATCACGGTGATGTCTGGGCGGAGGTCGGAGTTGCTTCCTGGGACCGTCTGGTTGATGTAGATTGTGTTGTCGTTTCTTGGAAGCACCTTCTCCAGTCGTCCGGCCACTGCGTTGTGACGTTTTGTAGCCGCTGCCATATGGTGCCACAAAGTGATTCAAGACATGGGCCAGGGTTTCGTTGGGATACTCGCACTTCCGACAGCTTTTGGAGCCAATGTTGAACTTGAGGCTGCCACGAAGGGGGACCACGTTTAATCGGGCTTTGTGAATGAAGCGCCATTCAGCGAAACGGGTAAAGTTGCCGTCCTTAAGGAAGTGGTTGGACGCTGACGACAGGCCACTTTGAAAACTTTGCCTTGGTCCGGCTTCGCTGCAAGCACCTTGACGAGGTAGCTGTGAAAGGCGTTCTTCAGCTGCTTCTCCACGTCTGCTGGTCGTACTCTCTGTTCGTCGATGAATAGGTTGATACCGGTGCTGTCGCACGACCATTCCATCGGGAACCTCCTTCGAAGATGACGGGTTGAGATGCGAAGGCGAGTCCATATTGAGCTGTACGTGACACTTTTGCCTCCCAGTAAGCCTTCCGTGGAGCCGTCGAGGTAATCTTTGACGGTTTCAGGAGTCGGTGTTTGCTTCGTCTTCTGCCGCACATCATCCTGGAGAGTCGACTGTGCCACTGCTGCCACTTGTGGGTCTTTGGAGTAGAGAAGATGAACTGCTTCGACGACGTCACAGATGCTCGCAAGCTCCTTTACCGGCATGAGGTTGAGTCCACCCAGCCTGTGAGGGATATAGAGGATTTCGTTGCTGGCGCGGGATGGGAGGTAGAGCCAGCTCTTGACGCACTTTTTGATGAGTTTGTCGAGTTCTTCCAGTTTGTCCCGATTGACCATGCCGCCCTTGAGTTGGAACGTCAGTTGAGGAGTGACGAAGGTCCGAACTGCATCGATCTTCTGCCATGGCGCCAGGAGGCTCACATTGATGCTTTCGATATCCGCTTTCATGTCGTCCAGGATGTTTTCGCCGGCTGCACCGTATTTGAAGCCTGTTGGTAGACCTAGGTGCCGGTAGTGGTCGTCTTTGCCGAGTGCGACAAGTGGTTCGTCTTGAAGGCGGAATGTTGTAGGTAGACAGCTTCGCTTCTTGATGTGGAGGCTGGCACACTTCTTGACATTGAAGGTCAGACCCGACCATTTGGCCACCGTTGCCGCCACATCGAGTTGCTTTTGAAGGCCATTCTGAGAGCGCGCGATGAGTGCCAGGCAGGGCCGTATGCAGGTTTCGTCGGCAGGGGTTGCGCATGGTAAGGGTCCCCCCTTACCATTAAATTGATCAGTGCCATTTTGTAAAATTTACCAAGGGGGGACCAAGGTAAACTTGCAACCGTTGCACGGTAATTCGCCACCGTTGCAAGGGTGCCAATGGTTGCGGCGCAACCTAATGCAACCCCTGCATACGGCCCTGGTGCCAGGTCGTCGGCGTAGGCCACGATGTTGAGGGTTTCGCCATTTAGCAGGTAACCTTCGTTCATCTCCTTGATAGCACGAATGACGGGTTCAATAGCGATGTTGAAGATTATCGGCGACAGCGGGCATCCTTGACGCACTCCAGATTCGATGGGGATAGGGTCAGTCAGTCCTTCTTTGCTTCGAATCCTTGTCGTGCATCCGTCGTACAGGCTGGCGATCACTTCTACCGCATCCTCATCTAGGCCGATCCAGAAAAGCGACTTCTTGATTGTTGTGTGCCAGATGCTGCCGAATGCGTTCCGAAAGTCCAGCCATGCGACAGCAGCCTCCTTTGATTGTTGGCGGGCCATGTGGATCACTGACTGCACTACGAAATTGTGTACCAAACAGCCTTCGAATTTCATGAATCCCTTCTGGGCGTTGGTGATCCTGTGGTTCTCTGTGCACCATTCGGCAAGTCGCCACGCCACGCACGATGCATAGAGTTTTCCCATCGTGTTCGACAATGCGATCGGGCGCCAGTTGTGGACGTCTTCAAGCTGGTCTTTCTTATGGAGCAGAACGATCGTTGAGGTTTTCCATGATTCAGGAGTGTGCTTGATTCGGCGGACGGCGTTGAAGATGGACGTGACAGGAAACGAAAATGGTCAACAGAACTCGAGGGGGCGGAGTTACATAAAAGTATCGGTACACCCTGGATCGCTCACACAACATTGTCTTGGCGAAGTATCAGCAACGTCTAGACTCGCGCCTGATTTTAATAATTCCGCCTTGTTTGATCCGTCTTATCATTGAAAGAGTTGTTTCTAAGAGAAGTGATCGGTGACACAGCTTCATGGGTAGTTTTGCGGTAATATCGAAGTTCGAAGGATTGCCTAATTCGAAATTAGAAAGTTAGAATGTTTTCAGAAATGCACTTTGGGCAGATTCGCGCCTGATTTTCGTAAATCCACTTTGTTTAATCCGTCTTTTCATTCAAAAAGTTGCTTAATTAGTCAAAAATCATGATGAAAGTGAGAAAACAGCAAGTAAATAGTGGGAAACGGGAGATTGTAACGGATTCAGGTTAGGAACGATGAAACCAACTTTTGATATTAAAATTAAAAAGTTAAGTTTCGACGATCTTTGATCTCTTACTTCGGATGGCATTTTCTCGGTTATTACGATACCAATCCCGGCGCTTCTGGTATCTATCGATAGCCTCCGGTTTGTCTCACCTTCAATCAAAAATTTATCAAAACTCATCCGCCATTGGCCGAATAGGAGAGTTTTTAAAAGAGTGATCAGTGACACGATGTGACAGATTTCTCAACGCACAGGAGGGTAGCATCTGCATGGCTGCGCAAACGTACTGAATGTAGGAAAAATGTAACTCCGAAAGGTTTAATGCTTAGCAAATAATCTTCCGACATGGCATCGTAACCAAGTATCGACAATTTTCCACCAATGTTTGAGATTTGTTTCAGTTTGCGACGAGAACTTTTCCATTCGGTCTGTGCTACCTATGTCAACCTAGGTAGTGGATCCACAGCTTGATGAGTTTGCCCTGTTTTAAGCCCGTGCTTTAAACAAGAAGACTTCAGCCTCCCCTCGACCTGATTGTAGACCAGGCGACGCACGTCTGACCATAATGTCACCCTCATCTGACTCGAGAAAACTAACGTTTCTGTAGAGTGTTATTCCTTGGCCGCGCTCAAAACCGGTATCGCGAGAGTTACCGACCACGTTTTGAGTTATCCCGCAAGTTCTTCCAAAGACCGTGAACCTCATGTTAGAAACCACACAGCATGCTATTTGGACCGTTTGGGGGTGGCCACCTGTCAACACAGGGGCGGTTAAACCGAACTACTTCTCCCATTCCCCATGAATTACATTATTGGTCCTTACAACCAAACACGATCTCTATGATTTTTTATTTCGTATCAGCATCGTTACAAAAACCCAAAGTTTTGTTACCGAAAAGTAACAAGATTTCATTACAAAAAACACACAATTTCGTCATATTTTTTCTACAAAATTGTATTTAAAAAAGTAACTTGTTGCGTCCTCCTTTGCTGGCACCTGATATCATGCTTATATCGTTTGTTTTTAAAAAAGCTTATAAACTTTTTTAGATATACCAACTATAATAATGATACAGTACGTAAAACAGAACGGAAAAAGGCGTTAAGGCGTTTCTTCGGTCGAGTCACTTTCGGCAACCGCGGCGGAACCTACAAAAGATCAAAGACAAGGGATAGTAAACACGTGACCCCTACGACTTACTGTTAGCTTTCCCCTCCAATGCCAAACCAGCTTTCGTTGTAATGCAGCCAATTTTCGCGTCATTTCGCAGGCGTTTTCAATGAAGGTGAAGAACTTTTTAAGTATGAAGCCTGAAAAATGTAAGCCACGGCAACCAGATAGTGGAGCGTTTCGGCGAATCTTTCTCCAACGACCCGCAGTAAAGTTATTAGTATACAGTGCTTTGCATAATGATAGGAATTTGACATTTTGATAATTTTTGTTCTTCTTTGAACCGTTATCGAAATTCTGTTTTCTCAAATGGTTTTTTAGACCCATAAAATACTGCTGTTAAAAAATAAGGCCGAAATATGCATTTCTCATTGAAATAATCAAAAATTAAAAAATGGGCCTTTGCAAAAAGATAGGAAAATTTTCTGTATTTGTTAACAACTCAGTTATTTTTGGGTTTATCGCAATATTATTTTCCGTTGTTGTTAACAGTCATTATTTAAAACTTTTTTAAAAACAAAATCGTAATTTAATGAGTTATGGAGAAATAATTTGTAAAATTGTTTTAAGTCATTCATATTGTAATTTTAACGTCAATAACGCTATTTGACCCCCGTTTTCGAGAAAAGGCGTGTAAATAATAGTTATTGATCATTTCTGATTGTTTTAAGACATGAGTCTCAATTTGACGCTTCCAGCTGACTTAACTTGTAAGCATGTACAATTTTCAATGCGGTTTACTGATGACATGTCATCTCGTTACATTTGGGTTTTTTTATTATATTGGTGTAAAATAACCCTAGAAACAATTTGGCATTGATGGAGTTCTTACTAAGAGCAAAATTGGCTTTTAAAGTTCTAATTTGTGAGCGTACTGTATGGGACCCTGTTAGGCCCCTCGTACATAGGCGGAAAACATGCTTTGAAATGTAACGCATCCTACAAGCGTTGTTACGTTTCCAATCAAAGTTTTTCTGTATACAACAGTTTTTTACACCTATTTTGATCATTTTAATTCAAAAAACCCAAATGTAACGAGATGACATGTCATCAGTAAACCGCCTTGAAAATTGTACATGCTTACAAGTTAAGTCAGCTGGAAGCGTCAAATTGAGACTCATGTCTTAAAACAATCAGAAATGATTAATAACTCTTATTTACACGCGTTTTCTCGAAAACGGGGGTCAAATAGCGTTATTGACGTTAAAATTACAAAATGAATGACTTAAAATAGTCTTACAAATTATTTCTCCATAACTCAATAAATTACGATTTCGTTTTTAAAAAAGTTTTAAAGAATGATTGTTAACAATCATGGAAAATAATATTGCGATAAACCCAAAAATAACCGAGTTGCTAACAAATACAGAAAACTTTCCTATCTTTTTGCAAAGACCTATTTTTTTATTTTTGATTATTTCGATGAGAAATGCATATTTTGGCCTAATTTTTTAACAGCAGCATTTTATGGGTCTAAAAAACCATTTGAGAAGACAAAATTTTGATAACGGTTCAAAGAAGAACAAAAATTATCAAAATGTCAAATTCCTATCATTATGCAAAGCACTGTATTTCTGTTAGTGTAACAAAAAAGCTTCGTCATCAACGCCAATAAAATATCGATTCGACGTTTGTACCCCTTGACGGTTCACTTTTTCTTCATGTCGTTTGAACCCTTCAACTGTTCAAGCAGTATCAAAAACTGGGTGCAAATAAACTTTGGTCGTTTTTTTCGATCGACCAGCTGAACAATCTGGTTAATGCCAAAACTTTTGCCTCCAAATACAGCATAAATAAAATGCTAAAAGTTTAACTTTGAAGTTTTAAAACCTTATAACAAAGACGTAACAGGGCATAGGATTGGAGTACGGTCTCTAAACTATAAAAGTTGTAATCAGCTTTGAGGTTCCCTTTATTTTTGCGTTCAAAAACAAGCCTGCGATGTTTTTAAAATAAGATGTTGGGCCTATCGTACTCAAACCACTGTTCTGCTTTCTCTGATTACTTAGATAGAGAATTGGGTCAAAATTCTTTGGGTTTTCTGTCCGTAGACCGGCGGCACTACCAAGGGCACCGATATTTTTTTATGACTAGCATCCAAAAAGTCAAATGTCAGTTGTACAGCGGCATTGTTTTACCGATGCGCGTTGTAGTTATTCGTCGCCGTGTCTCGTAATGTGTAATCTGCGTGGCGAGGATTAGTAATATGTCGCTGCGAATGCTTTTGTTTAATGTAAAAAATATTATTCATTGTCAAGTACAATTTTTTGAAATACTACTTTTATAGTTTTCACGTTTCTCAAAGAAACAAGGTTAATAGCATCACTGCGAGTCAAATTACAAAAACCGTATAGTTTTGACATTAATAACAAAGTGTAAGCAATGAAAGCTTGAACCAGGGCCAGTCAGGCACCGTGTCAAGCTTAAACCGGGACCTGGCCGGTTGGCGGAGGTTGTTTTCGGCCGGAGATTGTTTTAGGTTTGGCACCAGTTTGAAAAAACGGAGACAAACGCCCAAACAAATGCCGTGTTCATATCACCTGTGGCCGCACGACCAATCTTTTTTCAAACTGGCGCCAAACCGAAAACAACCTCCGCCAACCGACCTGGCCACAGGGCTTTTGGACTCTTTGCCACATTTTTACGCACCCGACAACACAAAAAAACTTAGTAAGATAAACAAGTCGTCGATTTTCTTCGTTACCAACTTTTCAAAACTTTAGTTGTCGTGCCGACTGCACACAACCTCTGTGATCGTCTTCAACCTTGCTTTTCGATATTATGAAGTAACTTTATGCGGGATAGGAACAGTTTTCAAGCACCAAAACAAAGTTCAACGGAGTCAATTTCCACATCACCAGAACACGCAAATTTTGCGAAACCGGGTATTTTTTTTACATTATGATAATGAGATATGAATGTAAAATTTCCTAGCAATTGTACGTTTACAAAAAACCTGTAGTGAATTTTTGCAGTAAGCTGAAACGGGTATCCTTTCTTAACTTCCGAGGGTTTACGGAAATCAATATGCACTGCCGTATTGTTGTTTTCGTCAAACAGATTTAGTTCAAACTGGTTGCTTGTCCAGCGACCTCCAATAACCAACTTATACCATAATTGATCAACAGGAAGCGTGAATTCAAACGGCGTTTGAAAATGTTGGTCATTGACATACAACCTGTAAAGATCAAACCCATCGAAGTTAACGTAAGTGACGCCACCAAAAGGAATAACATGATAAAAATCGGCAATTTTCACAAAGTCGTACATGATTTCATACTTGTCTTCCAAAACTCTAATTTGAACAGGCCAGTACCCCCAAGAGTAGGGGAATGGCACGTCAATTTCCTTAACATTGCTCCATCTACCGTTCGATAGAGCACGAAGAGTTACGAGGTGGTGTTCTGGATCTGGAACCACCAGGATCTGTAAGGCCACAACAGATTTCGCTTCGTCAATGACAGGAGATCCCGCGGCATGAGTATCCTTGTTAATAACGGGTTTTCCAACAATAAGATTAACTTCGAATCTTGTTAAGCATTCTAAATCGAAATTAATTGAGTGACCAACTGCTAATCTTTGTTCAAGGCGGAAGATATAAGTTGTGCGATTTCCAGAGTGCGGTACTCGCGTTCTATAAAGTAATGGTAAAATTTTTGCCTCAAAAAAATCACGCCAGCGTAGTGTACAAAAATTTAATATGGTTTTCAAAATATTCCGAACGTATTTTTTAGGCTGAATTTGGTTCAATACCATATTTTTACTTTAAAAGTTGTGATATGTGGTACACTGAAAAAAAAGATGCGTCACATTGCGCGTTATACTTTGTGAGGCAACGGTTGCTTTTGACTTTGTGGAACGAACAAAATTTGTGGCCAAACGTGTTGTTTGATCCCTTACTTTGGATGGGATTTTCTCGACTATTCCAATAAAAATCCCGGCGCTTCTGGTCTCTATCGATAGCCGCCGGCGAGTCACACCTTTAATTAAAAATTGATCACAAGCCGAATGGGAGAGTTTCAAAAAATGTGATCAGTGACACGAGGTGACTGCTTTGACAGATTTCATTCTCAATGCACAGGAAGGTATGACCTATTGAACAAATAAACTAATTTTTTAGTTTATCAATCGTTGCACTTTTTTCAAATGCAGACGTTATACTTTTTGAAACGGACGCGACACACTAAAGGGCGTTAAAATTTAAATGCAATTGCAAAAGGGGCCTAGTACGGCAATACTGCCGCTTCAAATCCACCTCAACCCCCGTAAATTTTTTTACGCCGGATGCCATAACGCCACCAGCCCAAAACGATAATACTGCCGTACTATGTCCTTTGCTATTGCATTTAAACAATTTTAACGTTTTGGTAGCTATTTCACTTACATGTTTTCGGACCATATCTTGAGTGGATCCAAACGCGTAGAACCAAAAAAGTGATTGTATTTCAACCCGTCGTAGTTCTCACATCCTCGGAAGTTTCTCAAAGATGGTATTCGTTGTTCTTTTTCTGAATGATTCATTGACAAAATGATCTCAAATGGTAGCATTATCCGTTTTTATATGCATTGAAAAGTCATTCCACGTATTCTTCCCACCACTTGCAGTACCAAAACAAATTAGCAAAATCGTTAGAGTTCCACGTTTTATGAGTTTTTCTGCCACGTCGCGTAATGAGACTGATGCAATGCTAAATTGCCTAATTCTAAAGTTCGTTACGTAGTTGAAATCAAGAAAAACAGAGAATGTATTCAACTAATGGTATCTTATTTTTGTTTTCAACCTTTACTGCAGAATAATTTGGATCTGTAATTTTTATACTTTTTTATACCTACTCGGTTCCATATAAATGTTTGATCGACATACGATTGATTTCGAATAAAGTAACCGTTTTCACGACAAAAGATGTATGAGAAACGCATTAACGACGATGTTTTGCTTACTTCATTAATCTCAGGGTCTTTTACGCCCAAAAAACGATGGAAACCTGACTTTTGGATTAAAACTGAGGTGAAAAAGGGTTATGAGTTGTGCGAGCGAAACCATTTCGAGCTTTAGTGTCAGCGCTTCGTTTGTTTTTGTCGGCAGACACGTCTGGACTGTGTCCACGGGGTAGTCCGTAATTGGTGACCTTAAGTTGCTCAGCACGTCAATTCACTAATCCGAGAAAGCGATGGGCGGTATCGCTCTGCCGATCCACAAAAACGTTTGCTCTCTTGCCCCATGTCCATTTAACGATCCTACCATTGAGAGTGATAGCTCAAGTCGATGTTGTTTCCTGCGGCTTCTCTCGACAGCTGCCGATCGAGTGACGAACGGACTTGTTTGAACGAGTAATCGAAATCTGTGCTTGAGATGCTTACTGTTTTTCATTGTCATCGGGGACAGTCAAATGTCAATTGAAAATGACAATGAGCGATTTGTAGTAGTACTCAGAACTAAGTTTTTTTCTATGATCCGCGCAAGCCTCGGGCCAACAAACTCTTTTTTGTCATATTTGAATCTCGAGACAGAGCCAATCAGGGTCACATTTGTGCCACTTGAATATTGCATTCCGCGGACTCTGATTCATTTCGTCGCACAGCTACGACTCGGTTGCCTCATCACGCTTTCAGCGTGTTTTTTTCTACTCGAGGACTTCGATTAAAGAATAAATAAATCCTAGGTACAACGTTAAAGGGAGCCATATGATGATGCATTTGCGATCGCGCATTCCCCAGTTAGGGACGGGACACGGCGGTGGCCGCAGGACATAACATCTATCGGTCTACCAGTTCGACAATTCTCAGATCATATGCCTGAAAACCACACCTGTCTGACGAAATTCACTTTCAAAAAACGTTTTTCAGGGTCTACAGACATAATTTTGCACAGTTTAGTCTTAGTAAGAAAGTCTATATCGGTGCCTAAACTGTACACAGCTGTAGTCTCATATGTTGATCGGGTTTTAGTCTTTTGTCGGACTTTGTTTTTCTTACCCGAAGTCCTGCATGAATCAGTCCCAATACTTCCAAACGCGCATGGTGGTCTGGACGCGAGAGTGACCAACTGGCCTGACTTACTGATTCACCCGAGCTCTCCTGGCCATCGCGAAGTATAAATATGAATACAACTTTCAAAACGTGTTGCCTATTATTAAATCTTACTTTGTAGGATGAACAAATGGTTGGTTGATAGGGCATGGAAGCGTGCTCTTTTGTTCATTGCTTTCATCACACAATCGTGCATCTGCAACAAGAATGTTAAAAATTATGATGAAAGCCTCGTGAGTTATCCGTATTACAATTTTCCATTCTGTTTATAGTATGCATCCTTTTTTTTAATGTTTCCTTATTAATCTTAGCTTCAACTACAGTTCTATGATCGCTCTATTCCGGACTATGAAACTGTTCTTACGCCGAGTGATTTTGAAATGAGTGCTCATATGGCTGAGATCATGCAATTTAGTAGTGAACAGCCGGAAGTTTGGGATAGCGATGCTATGTACAATTTGGACAAGTTTGAAGGTGATATTGCTAACGACGTGAGTTGTTTGTAGGATTTAAACTGCTTGAAAAATTTGTCAATTCAGATCAACGGCAGCACCGCTGAAAGTTTTGCTATCGGCGGCCCTGCAAACTCCAATGGCTCTAATCAGCATAACGCACTGCGGAATCGTCGCCAATTATGGCCTAACGGAAAAATTGCTTATGCTATCAGCAGTCAGTACAGTAGCTACAGGTGATTTTTGACTAGCTTTATGTTTATAATAGTCAATTATTCGTTTTAGTCGATCAATGATCGCTTCATCTATGCAAGAATACAGCAAAAACACTTGTGTTGAATGGGTTCCAAAAACGAACAAGGACACTGATTACGTTTACATTATGCCTGATCGCGGATGCTATTCTATGGTTGGTCGTACTGGCGGTCGGCAAACATTATCACTCGGAAACGGATGCATCCAAAAAGGCATTATCATTCATGAAATGATGCACGCTGTCGGCTTTTTCCACGAGCAATCCCGCACCGATCGCGATGATTTTATCACGATTATGTGGAACAACATTCAGCCTGGCATGGCAGGTGAGAAACAACACCTTTTAACTTATTTGCAACTACAGTTTTGACATTTCAGGCCAATTCGAAAAGTACAGCACTGCCACGATTCAATCCCTCGGCAGCGAATACGATTATTCATCAATCATGCATTATGGTCCGAAAGCCTTTAGTAAAAACGGTCAGCCTACCATTGTTCCCAAGAAGCAGGCTACAATCGGTCAGCGGTCTGGATTCAGCGGAGTTGACGCAACAAAAATCAATTTGCTTTACGGATGTCCTGTTTCTGCAACTGGCGCTCCTGCCACGACTACGTCTCCAGTGCCGACGGCACCACCGACGCAGCCTTCACGTCCACCTGTGATTATCACTCAACCAACTGCGCCACCGGCCACACAGAGACCGTATCCATCGCCACCAACCACGAAGGCTCCATTGCCACCTCCACCAACCGTCGAAGAATGCAAGAACACTCGACCTGATTGTGATCAACTTGCTCAACAAGGCTGGTGCACTCGGAACCCGGGCTGGATGAAGGAACATTGCCCAATTTCTTGTGGCTTGTGCAAACCCAGACCAGAATGCGAAGATCTCCGAGTCGATTGTGCTGAACTCGTTCAACGTCGCTACTGCATTCACTCCCAAAACTTCAGCAAAACATACTGTGCAAAGTCTTGTGGGTTCTGCTTCGTCGCACCCGCCACCGAGATTCCTGACCCGGGTCCGGGTCCAGTTGACCGACCTGTCGGTCCCACCGTCGTGACACAACAACCCATGGTTACCTTCTGGCCGACACTGAAGTAAGTTGTAATACACGTGTTAGAGGGGAACTCCCATTTTGCTTTGTTGCGCCCGAAACCATTAATTCACGCCCCGTTCTACAGGCCTGACGTAATTTCGACCGCGGCTCCTGCGACTGCTGCTCCTACCACTCCGCCGAGCAATTGTCAAGACCGCAAGCATTTCTGTCATCACTGGAAGAACGCTGGCTTCTGTGAAGGCATCTTCATGAGTTATATGAAGAAGAATTGTCCCAAAGCGTGCAATTTCTGCTAACCAAACATATCAATTACCCTTGGAATCTGTTCCAAGCTTACCCACTTTATTTATTTGTAAATTCATTGTTGTTTTGTTGATTTAAAATGTCACTGCTCCATGTATTATTGCTTGTTGTGGAGTTTACCGTGAGTGCCAGTGGTACCCTTATATAATTTAAACCAACTTTAGTGTTAAAGGGAACATTATTGTCTAAATAAAGGTGATTGCATTCTTTGAAACTTTAAAAGTTTTTCTCGATGTAGAAAGTTAAAAAGCGGCGAAGGTTTTGAAAATTTAACGGTTTTAATTTGCTAGCTTTATTTGAGATGTTCTTTTTATCTTTTAAATGTTTTGAACGCGACAGTTTACAACTAATCGGTAAGTATTTGGGCTTTTTAAGCATAGGAAAAAAGGGAAGAAGCGACGATGCATGGCGCATAGATAAAAGCATGCTCGTAGATTGGCGTTGTATCAGTACACGTGGGGCCAACTGCTGCTACCAGTGCTAGCCGTGGTCGACCTACCTTCACTTCCATCGGGCAACTACGCGGGTTGTTTAGATTAGAAGCTGCAGGCGAAAGAAAGAAAAAAAACCACAGTGCGCGCAGACAGAGATCGTCGAAGTTGTTGCATATGTGCGTCCGCTGAGTTTTATCCACCGCAAGGGATGGAAGAGCTAGTGCGTTCATCCCACAGCCACCAGCCATCCTCCTCTTCCACCATGGTTTTGCCTTTTTTCGCTCCCTTGGACATCCAATCCATTGACTCGTGTCTCGCTTGAGTCCTTTGCCTTTCGAGACTGCTTCCTCCGGCACTCTTTTTAGTCATTAAAGCCTTTTTCAGACACGAACGATGCCGTCGTCCTTCGACGATGAATCTGGTCAAACCTTCTCAACAACGGTTAGTTTTTATTGACTTATTTTCACGTCAAACTTGTTGATTTAATGGAGGTTTCTTTGCGGTACAGGTGGGACTGCTCTATGTCTTTAATTTGATTGTTGGCACCGGTGCCCTCGCTTTGCCAAAAGCGTTCCAAACATCCGGTTATGTCCTGGGAAGTGTTCTGCTTGCTATTTCGGCCTTTGTCAGGTGAGTCCACCTTGTCACTTCTAATTGACTCATCAAATCCGGTTTCAGTTACATGTGCGCGACCTTTATCGTTGAAGCCATGAGTGTGAGCAATGCTATTTTGAAGCTTGAAAACACTTCTGGCCGCAATAGCCGCAGCTCAAACCATGGTGATTCAGGCGGTAAGCAAAAAGCGTTAATTTAAAATAACAATCAAGTAAACTGTTTGTATTTATTTTGTAGACGAGGGCGACGATGCATCCATTCAGCAGTATGGCAAACAAAAAAGATCATTTGAAATCACAAAACGAGTTGAATTGGCAAGTTAATGGTTGATTTTTTTGCCCTTTGACATGTTGATTGCATTTTAGAGTGAAATGGCATATCTCCTACTTGGCAAAGTTGGTGTTGTTCTTACTTACATTATTCTGACCATGTATTTATTCGGTGATCTGGCTATCTACTCGACTACCGTGCCCAAATCTTTGATGAACATTCTCTGTGAGTCACCGAACACCACTGAAATCAATGGGCAACTTCCATGTTACGATGGTCATCTGAATGACTTATCCCGGATGACGGTTTATCGTGTCTGTGTTGTAATTTTTGCGTCGGCGTGTCTGCCATTGGTGTTGATCGGCATGGCTCGCACAAAGTACATTCAATTGGCGACTACTGTATCTCGATGGACAGGTAATCAATCACTTTACTTACGTTTTTATTTACTAAAATTTGTGAAATTTAGCCTTTTTGCTCATGATTGCACTCGCTTCAATTCAACTAATTCAAAAAGGCCCTGAAGCAAGACCACCTGCCGCCAATATTCATGGCTTTGGAAGCCTTTTTGGAGTCGCCATTTACGCTTTCATGTGCCATCACAGTATTCCCGGTCTTTTGACGCCTATAAGGTAACTTAAAACTGTTATAATTACGAATTTTAATTGCTGCAGTTGCAATCAATTGCAGAAACAAGAGCAATTTCAACTACAAGCTTATCGGTGTTTATGTAGTCATCTTCGCGTTTTACTGCACTCTGTCTATCACGGGTTCTTTCGCCTTTCACACAGTTCAAGATGTTTACACGCTTAACTTTTTCCACGATGACACCAGCTTATTGTATGGTTTGATCGATCACTTCTTGGTATTGTTCCCCGTGTTTACGCTGACTTCAAGTTACATCATAGTTGCAATTACGCTGTCTAACAACATTCGTGTTCTGATTTCTATGGTCACAGGCGAACAATCAACGTAAGTTAAACCGGTTTATGGGATACGGTTTCTTCAACTAATAGGTTTCATGGTTTCCAGAAATGTGGACAATACGGAGAGTGAGGCCTTACTTGACTCCGGCAGCGAGGACGCGCCGACCATCCCGCTGCGGCAGCTGACAACACCGTCACCAGCCGTTGAGACGGGTTTCCTCAACTTTGCGATCCTGTATCTAGTCCCTTTTGTAGCCATCCTACTGCCCACGATGTTATCCCTATTTAAGGATGATGTTCTGATCTTAGCTTCTGTAACTGGTTCATATCCCGGTGTCGGAGTCCAATTTGTGATTCCGTCACTTTTAGTCATTGGGGCCCGACGATACGTCAAAAAGAATTTGCATTCCCAAGTGCCACAGACGTTAAGAAGCCCGTTCAGTCATGGCTTCTGGCCTTTTGCAACTTTGGGTTGGGCACTTTTTGTCGTGGTTATGGTTACCGTGCACTTTTTACACTTCGGGTAATTCTACATTCCATTTTGTCAATCTTATCACTTTATCACATTATTAGTCTGCGTTAGGCATTTTGTTTTACCGTTAAAAATGCAAATAATAAATAATACAAAGTCAACCGATTATAAATACTAACGAAGTGGGAGATGCGAGGTGTACCACGCATCGCTCAGATCTAATCCGGCAGATATTTTCGGTCGGCGTGCTGCGTTGTAAATGGAGATCGCATCTGTCGCGTGAAAGCACCTCAAGAATGCACTGACCCCGGCAGTGGTTGTCATTGCCTCTTGACCAGATCAGATCTCAACTACCTTCGGCCGTCGGTAACGGACAGTTTCGGTCTCGCGTGGCGTCGGATCTTCTTTCGCCTCGCGTTGTCATTCGTTCTTCCGGTCATGTTTTGCGGCTATGCCATATTCATCAGAGGAGACCGCTGTTGTCAAACCTGTATTCGACAAAAGCGTCCGTTTTGCAATGTGCGATCCACTCAAAAGCTTGAAACGCCTTCCTTCTACAGTGGTTTTTCATGTGAACACTAGAAGTGGATCTTCCCATGGCCAACATTCTTTCAAAAAAATGTTCGAAGGAGGGAGATGTTTGCTCTTCAAGGGTCCATGCAGCGGCCACCTTCATGTTTGCCCCAGGGCGCGTTTCAACGGCTTTCTCCCTCTGTCCACCCAGCCAAACCATATGTGAAGTGCACGATTCCAACCCTGACGCATCGGCACCCATACCTTGAGCGATCGGTATTACGTCTACAATCCGAGTCGCCAAGTGCTCTCGAAGAGCTTTATCCGGAGTTGGACCGTAGTGACCACTACTAGGTTAAAGGGGTGAGGCCCATTGGGATATTTTCCTAGTTGCCTTGACAGTTCCCTTTTCATTGTTGTGTCCGACAAACTTTCTATCCGAGTTGCACCTGACCAAACGTCGGAGAACTCCTTTGACCATTCTAGATCGCACACGCACTCACTTCTCCCCCTAAAAAATTCGTCCACATCCCGCCGATGGCCGGGATATAGACTTGCCCTACCGTCAAGAGCAGCACTCAAACGTTCGTTCGAGCCGACGCAAACCGTTGGCCTTCCTACACGGGTAATTTGCATTGTCCCGTAGGTCTCTTGCGCGTCTTCACTTTCTTCATCATCTCGCCCACCCAGTTTGACCTGGGCACGACCCTGAGTTACCTTTTGTGAGGGCCTCATATCGTACAATACAGCTGTGCGCCGACGACGGATCCAGCCAACGACGGTGGCAGTGGCGAGGTTCAGCATGTGTACGTATGTCGGGGGCGGACAGGGCAGGAAGACGGACCAGCCCTTCGTAGAATGTCGATCTGAACATGTCTTACCTTCCATCCTTCCTTACAGCTTCCGTCGCGGTAGGGAGTCGCGCATGCTCATGGTTTCTCAGCCTTTCACATACGTAAACCGTCCTCTCGACAACATTCCGTCATACGCGAGGCCGACACGCATACGGAAGGATGAGCAACAGATCGTCCTTGTCCGCGCAATATCAGCAAATCGGTCGAGGCCGTTCATCTGGGAGCGGACAAGACTGTGGTCATTTCGTAAAAGGTTGTTACACCGTTTGTTTAGTTTCTTAAAGACGTGCAAACTATCTGGACGCTCGCCAACCAGCATGAAGCCTTTGCAAAACATTCCGGACTTGTTGTTTCCCCTGCGGTGTTGATTCTGTTTGTTTGTCGATGTCGGGTTTGCGTGACGCATCATCTTCGCCGGTTTGACAAGTTTCTACAAGCCATCCGTTTTAGTCCCCTTCCCAGCGACCGCTTCTTGACCAGAGGCCTCTGTAGTCAAAGAGGCAAGTACAAGATGGTGTCGTCACCTGTGCTCATGTCCATGAGCGCGATTTTCTTTGCCGTCGGAGCAGTTTTGGTGATCCTTGCTGGGGTGTCACAGAACTGGGTCGAACATAGGGTAAGTTGTGCATTTTTGTTAACTTAATACCTTTTCTTCACCATTTCCATTGGGACTTGATCAATTAATTCCCTCCACTTGTACCTCCGAACACTGGTTGGGGTTGTTTGTGCGAATTCGTACAAATTATAGTCCTCAATCCACCATATGCCCAAACTTAACTCTGCGGTTAAGTGGGTGTAAAAAGGGAATGCAATTTACTTGAGAAAACTCGTTTTCTACCTCGGATAAAAAAGATCGCCAAAGGTCATGCGTATGAAGGAGGAAACTGTCCCTCTCAAGTATTTCTAAGATGAATTGCAGGTGGACCGCAAAGCCATCGCGAGTAATCGCGAAGTCACAAAGAAACTCGGTGACAGCTTCACGCATAACCCCATCTACTTCTCCAGAAACTATGGCTTGTATCATGTTTGCTTCCCCACGAATGTCCCATCAGGTTTGTTACAGTTACATTCTTTAATTGATCACATTGTCGACAGAACGCAATGTTGCGATGTCTTCGTGACTTCTTTTCTAATCGCTTTCCGTTCACACCCTTCTTGTTGCGCACCAATTTGTAATCTTTTATTGTAGCATATTTTAGTTTTGCACGATTTAGCGCACAACGACCTTTCACATACGCGATTCCGGATATTGACGGTTTCACGGAAGAAAATTTCGGACACTTGTCAAACCGTTTTGCGCGACTTGAAACATCAATTGGAGCGATAGAATAACGGAAAACGGTCGATTGAAACTTAATTGGCTTTGTGCAAAGCGTGACTGAAAAAGAAAAAAAAAGGAAGTTAGCATGTATAGTTTTTCTCTTTGCAGAAATTGGATCGTACAGTTTGCCTTTCGGCCAAACCTGCATCACAAATCCTGATGTTAACCCCGAGGCCGCTGTTTCTGAAAACTACAGTTCAACCCAAACTCAACGATTGTGGTTTATTAGGGGATACTTTGTTTTCTACCTTATAAGTTTGCTTGGCCTTGCCGTTGCTGTAATCTCCGGAATTCTGAGCTGCTGGAGTCAGAAAGTTAGACACATCAAGTTTACTGCATGTGTTGTTTGGCTCACTAGTAAGTTTTTAAACTTTAAAATGTTTTGTTTTACATGTATTATTTAGTTCTACTCCTGCTTATGTCATTTTCCCTCTGGCATTTGGCCATTTACTGGGAAAACACATACTTGAAGATGCCACCTTTCAAGGCATCCTGGGATACTGTAAGTTTGATACCCTTTTTTGAATGATAATTATGTTTTTGATTTCAGAGCCTCCGACAATCGACCGAATCCACTTTCGGCTGGTCATATTACACCTGCTGTTTTGGCATTTTCTTCCTTATCCTTTCCGGCGTCTCGTTCTTGTGTGCCGCGAGGGCAATTAAGGTACATTTTTCTCTCATTGATTGCCTCATACGTCCATTTATTTTTTACCCGTTAACTTATTGACAATGTTCGGGAGGACAAAGCGAAGTTGATCTTGATAAGGTGCCGACTTTGTTATGTTCCCCTTTGTACTGAAGTCATGTCAGGCACGAGACGGCCCCGTTTTTTCGACCGATTTCAAGGCCATTTTGTTCTTATTGTTCGTTCCAGCACTTTTTAACTTATTTTTTGCAGCGCGAACACGACGAAATCTACGATAGCAAGGCGCAAGCCTACCTCAATCAATACATTCACCCAGATAAGCAAATGATGCCCTACGGATACGGTACCAGTCCATACGGTAACGCGAGTAATAGCTTCCAAACATACTACCCTGGAAGCTTTTACCCCCCGTACAACACCGCTGGTGCAAACTCGTATTACGGTTACATGACGTATGGAGGTCATTAGTTTTCAACTTTGACTTGTTTTATCTTTGTTCGAAAATTCGGAGTTTACTCAAAAGAATGTCTTTTTTCTCTTGCCAAATACATAACAGTAGTAGTAATTGTCGTTGTTGTGACGTGTTTACGTCGCAACAACCACCTTCCTGCAAATCTCAGAGTACTGTTTCCAATGCCCACGTCGGGAATTATCAACCACAGATACGTCTTTTTAATTTATCCCCAATCACCAATTTTACACAACAATACTGCCAAAATTTGTAGTTTTTAGCGCAATATATTGTAAACGTTTTTCGCCGTGTAATAAAGTTATATCACTTACTAATGTGCATCCAATTAAAACGCTTGTCGATTCTCGGGTCAGCGCTTGCATCATTTTGCACACCTGTTTTAATTTCGATTTTTGTCCCTGATTTGAAGACAATAAAATGATGTTATTTAGCAATAAATATTATTGTGGAATGCAACAAAACGATTTCTAGGAATACAAATATGCAAAATGAAGTTAAAACTGTCGTAGCAGTACACTAAAAGTAAGAGTAAAATTAAACATATTCGTTGTCGATTGCTACCATAAAACTCTAATTTTCCATTAGAAATGGAGGACTTTGGTTGTTAGTCGGCATCAGCATTGGTTGCAAATGTTTGAACATCATAAAGTTGCGATGCGACTTGACGGAAGCTAAGCTTACTTTCTTCAAAGTCCTCATTTTCTTATGTAAAAATGCCGTTTCGTGCATTTAAAGGTACCGTACAAATCGTCTGCACCCAAACACACCTTACTAGTAGCACAGATGCGACATACGTTCTTTTTGCTTATTAAAAATATCTTCAGTAATTCACATATATATTACATTAAATTTTGTCATTCCGTAGTTTGAGCAAGATATAAAAGTTATTAAAACCAAATTTCAACATAATTTAGTTTTGCAGTTATTATTTGTAAAACACATCGTCCAGCCAGTGTCGTCTCATTTTCGATGCGGTCGTCGTTTCCCGCAACGAAAAAGCGCGCGCGTTCAAGCGCATTGACTCGAACTTGTCGGCTTTGCGCATTGTTTCACCACATCTTCTGTTAGCTGTAATTATCTTATCCTCATGCTTATCGACGTGTAACCTGCCTCAAAACATGACTGGTGCCAAGGATAAGAACAAGGAAAGCGCCCAGCCAAAGCGGACCTCGGTAAGTTGCCTATTTTTTGAAAAGTAGAATGATCAAATCCACATGTGTAACATCCGTGTTTATATATATTTTTCTTTCAGGCTCGTCTCCGCGAAGTTCAGCTCAGTACTACTACTACTCCTCCGTCAAAAGATGCTCCAAAGGATGCTGTTTCGCCGGGTGATGGTCCGAGTACTCGTGGAATGGCCACTCGGGCATCTGTTGCGAAAGACGGCGCACCTCTGCTAGCAAGTCCCGGTACTCCTCGGAAGCGACGAGCTCAAACTACGCCTCCAGGATCTGCGAATAAAACACGTAAATCTACACCGGAAATGATTGATCTTGTTGACGATGTGTCGGATGAACCGCCAAAGGACATAAAGTAAGTTTCGCTTAACTTTAGGCAACATTTATATATATATATTCTTGTTTAAGGCCGTCTCCCAAGTCCCCCAAGAAGCCTCGACGGTCCAAGCGAGACATCCGACGTCCCAAGTTCGACGATGAGATTGTTACCGCACCTGCCCCGTCTACTACTGCCAAGGAACGGAAAAAGAAAGCGGGTTCGGTCATCGATAGCGGCGCGAAGCCCAAGATTTCGAAGCCTTCAGTCAGCGAGGAATCACCTCCAACTCCCAGAACGACGGGTTCAAAAGTTCGTGCAAAAAGTGTGGCTCCAAAGTCGGAAGATGAGGCCAAGCCTGCCAAATCCGATGAGGAACCGTCTTCGCCGTCTAGTTCCGTCGCCAAAGATGAAAAGCCAAAAGATAAAGCGAAGCCAGAGCCGGGATCTGAGGATCAAGTGCCGACTTCATCTGCATCTGTTCCACCACAGAAGCCACCGACACAACCGAAGAAAAGTCGTCCCACGAAGACCAAATCGAAAACGCCTGCTGTGAAACCGAACTTGCTGACATATTCGAATCCTATATACAATGGAGTTGTGAACAACCTTCAGACTCGTTGGACCGTTGAAGACGACATTATTCTCATGGCTTCTGTTCAGCATCTGTGCGATTTGCCTGCAGTTTTGGCGCATTGCAAGTTTTCGCAGCCGTATTCGTTGCACGATTTGGATGAGCGGTGGTATCTCATGCTGTACGACAAGCAAGTTTCGAAGTTTGTTCGTGACCGCATTCATGCTCAAACGGTTGAATTCGTGTCTTCGGTGTATAAGAAGGTTCCGTTTTCCGCTGATGAAGATAAGCTGATCAAGGGGGTCGTAAATGTCCCAAAGCGTGATATTGAGGTGTTCAATAAGCTTCGAAAGAACAAGATTTTTCCCATATGGCGCACCGGAGAAGATCTGATGGATCGCTTCAAAAAGTTGACGGAAGTCCCCGATAAGAAGAAGGACAAGAAAGTGAACAACGTGAGTCTGATTCACGAGGATGTAAGTTTCTTTGAGAGCTTTTTTGTGTTTACGCCTTCGTAAATAGCTTCAGATAGAGCAGAACCTCGATTTCGTCAACCTCGCGCAGAAGGATGTGCCCACCGATAATGATTCCAACACCATACCTCGAGATCTGGCCAAAGCTGAAACTGTGTACGGAGATAGTCGCAGAGCGCCATATGACGCGATTGCCGGATCGACATTGTCGCCACAGATGCCTGTCAATGCTCTTGCCCAACTTCGTGGTCGTGTTGTAGCGTTTAACATTATCGATTCGCAAGTGATCATTGGCCGATCGACGCCGGAGAGATCTGTTGATATCAATCTACTTCACGAAGGTTGGTTTGTCCCTTGTCTGGCGTTATACTTATGCATTGTTTTACAGGTCCGTGCAATCGAACAAGCAAAATACAGGCTGTTATCAAGCTGGTTGAGGAGACCGACACGTTCTTCATCTTCAACATAGGACAAAACCCCTTCTTCGTTGATGACCACGTCATTTACGCTGGCCAGAAGTTTAAACTCGAAAGCAATTCGAAGGTTACTTTCGGGCTGCTGGATATGCTCTTCCTCCGAAACGAAGCCAAACGTACGAAGCCGTTAGAGCCTGAACCAGCAAAGCCGGAACCTGCAACCAATGGAACTACTGTAAGCGAGGCTGAACCCAATAAGCCGACGCCAGCTTCTGTCACGACAACCGCGGCCCCTGCCGTTACTTCATCGCAGTCGATTCCTGCTGTTCCTGTCACCACTTCGGCGCCCATATCATTGCCTGAAATCAAGAAGTTGCAGATTAAAGATGAAAGCAATAGTGTTACGGCTATAACTGTGAGTCCGAAGAAACAGCGTCCTAGGCTTCCGTTGCAATCACTGCCAAAAGAACTTGACAAGCAGAAGCAGGATGCTCCAGCTAAGGCACCCACTGAGAAGGATGCGCCTTCGCAACCTACTACATCATCGAAACCTGATGTGCCGCCACAATCTGCGTCGTCATCTCGACCTGGCACGCCGGCAAAAGCGTCTGCGCCACCACAAGCTCCAGAATCATCGAAAACTGCTGCGCCTGTCGAAGGAAAGACACTACATGAGGAAGTCAGCCATCTGGTTCAACAAGAAAAGATGAAGCGTTTTCAACTTGCCAAGGCTATCAAGGAGGCCCAGGCGTTCAACCAAGGCCTTTCTGGTGCCAATGCTAAGACCGCTGCTCCAAAGCCATCTTCGGCAACGGCGCCGTCGCGACCGGTGGTATTCAAGAAGCCTGCTCTTCCAAACAAGAACCAAAAGAAGCCTGACACTGAGAAGAAGTAACCTTTTTGATTTCATATCTTCTTTCGCTGTCAACGTTTTTTTTTCACTTTTTTGTATTACTGATTTAATTTTCGATCTCAATTTTTACGGCTGGGCTAAAAATCGCAATTTTTGACTTACCAATGTTGTTTGTATAAATCAACTTTCCGATAATCCAGTTTTTCAAACACAAATGTCGATACTACATGGTTTTTCCAATTTTTTAAAACTAAACATTGTTTACATCTAATTTTTTCACAGTTTACATCCCCTAATCCAAGATTATTACAAGGGATCACTTGACAGTTACACGTTACACTTCCTTTCGGTTTCGGATATCTGCAGCTTATACTGACTAAGTGCTTTGAGTGCGAAGTCGGTTTTGTTATTCTTAAGCTGCTCCATTCGGAAGTCGTTAGCAGTCCCGTTTTTCAATCTTTGAATTCACTTATTGATTGACAGAAGCGCGTTTTGACATTTTTAGTCTTTTTTTTCTAATTAATTTACCTCATAATAGTTACAAAAAACAGTGGTAGAAATGACGCAAACAGATATTTTACATTATTAGTCAGATTAAAAACATATTACAGGTCGTTCGCGTTACGAAAAATGTACTAAATGTTTGTAGATGAAGCAAAGAAGGAAATGAACTATAAAAAGTCGCACATAATGACTGTTGTTCCCCCTCACTCTAAATTTAACAAAGCCAATAATGTAAAGCTGGCGTTCTTATGAATGTGTTTGCAAGTTTCAGGCCAATGTAACTTCCTTCGTTGTACATAGTGTACTGTAATGTGAGCGGGTAAACAAAAGTGACGTGAAAAACTTGTTTAAAGTTGGTAAAATTGACAGTTGCGCTTACAAATGGCAGTGAAAACGTATCACACGGTTTGAGATAGTTAAAGAAATTAATCTTTGTCGTTTTACAGTAATAATTAACCTTATGACAGTTTTTGAACTTACTTATTTTTTTTGTTTCATTTTTTAGCTTTTCTACCAAAGTGCTTTTTTTGCAGGAAACGACTTAAAATAATTAAAATTCCTCGCCCCCAGACAGTAACTACATTTACAAAATTTTGTTTTGACGGCAGTACTTTCATAAATCACCCCCGTTGAAACTTCCTGAAACAAAATTTTGATCTTTTTGATTTTGATATTCATAAAAAATTCTTGTATAAGACAACATTAAACTGAGATAATCCACAGACATGTGTCCATGGTTCGTAATTTGGTGTTTTCGTTAAATTTAATGAAGCACGGTATTAGACGAATTTTGGCGTTCCTAAAGCTACGATTATTGTCCAGTTTTTGTGCGTGCGCCGTTTTGGTAATCTGGATTTCAACACAAACTTCAAAAAATCAACTTATAACATAATATTTTAATGCGGCGCGTAATTCGAATGTATCATGTGAGGTCCTACGTCATGTAGCGTTGTCGTGCAAAAAATGCAGCATCAACAGTTTGTATTCGTGATCTTCAGAGGTTAAACTAAAGAGGAAATCGGATACATGTTTTAAAGCTTCCTTGAAACTACGGTCCGTTTTAAAGATAGGGTGTTAATCTTAGATGGAGCCACGCACTAAATCTCTTATTATGACTACAAATTTCATTATTGCCAAAAATGTTTGTATTTGTTGCCTAAAAAGCAATGTTTTCGTTGTTTTTCTGCCGAGAAAAATTTCAAATTCTGGTCAAGAATTAAAGGAACGGTATTAAGGAACCAATTCCATTGATAAAGTACAACTCATTATTTCTTTTTGTTTTGCACATAAAACAACGGAATTGAACATGTGTGATTCCATTCATTCGCCTCCTCGAAAATTAATTTTGATTTTAATTAGTTTGAAAAAAGATTGAAAGAAACCTTTCACTATTATTATCATCCATTGACTTCAAACAAATATTGCACTAAGTCATGCATGCATGTTATGGATAGTGTGTGGAGAATCGTTTTATTGCTGATAAAGGTCACTTGTTTTAAATAATGTCGCCGGCTCTGCTATGCTTCAATGTGTTTAACTACCTAAACACACAAAAGAAACTAATACCTGAGAGGTCTAATCTGTCAAACCTACGTCCTCCACCGTATTTTAATGAACGAAATGCATGGAAATTGAAACATCTCTGTTACAGCTAAACTCGCGTTTTTCGTCAATGGCAATCCTATTGCGTTTTTATTCCAAGGTATTACGTTGTGTTTTCGTTTCCACGCAGTCTCGTATGTAGCAAAATTATGAATAATTGGGTTTGCTAGATTTTTGTCGGCTTTGTGGTGGTCTATCGGTTCCAAACCATCTAATAACTACAAATGCATTAAGAACAAATATTTATTATCTAATACAAAAAATTAAAAACATTGCGAATATAGTAAAAACTCAATAAAGAAAACTTGCAGATAAAAACCAACATTCACACTTGAGATCTTATAAAAGATGAGACCAGAACAATGTGCTTACAATGCTGATATAGGTTTTAATATAGCTAGTTGTATGCCAAGAACCGTTCATTTGCTCAACCCGTTGTATTAACAATCAGGTCATAGTGTTTGAAATCAAACAGCTTAGTAAGACTATAAATCAGGCGCAATGCCAAGGTGCGGCAAACATTCCTGTCTATCATTTACGGGGTCAGGTTGATTCAAATATACAAAAACTTTGGGATATCAAAACAACTTCTAGGCCAAAAACAAAGGCATCGAAAGTTGCACAGAATGTGCGACAACAGGTAAGGTTAACGATAGATATCTGTGATAAATCAACTTTAGAGAGTTGGGAAAGGTCAAAAGAAGTGATACGTTACTTGTACAAAAACACCTAATAAAGTGATCAACATGTAGCCGCTGATGATTATCCGAAGATTTCGTCGGCGGCCGCTGCACAATCGGTGTTCTTGGGATCGAGGAAACCTTCGGCTTGGCAGCCCAGCTTGATCAGTCCCCTTTGACTCAGCTTCACACAGTGTCCTTTGTATGTTTCTTCCTAAAAAAATGTAGTTATTAAAAAATGTGTTAACAATTTTCTTTAATGCGCTTATATTAGTTTTTAAATGTCAACGGGATTTACAGCTTTAGAGATAAAGTACCCGCCCGCATAATAAGACTGTTTTTCATTGTTCTTTGGTTGGTATTCGGAGGCACCCTAGACAAGACAACAGTTTAGAGGAACCTTGCCTTAATTATATTATGTTATTGCTATCTGTAAAGCAAGAAAAACACACATTGTCTGACACAGACTCGCATTTTATGCTTCAGACATTTGGAAAAAGCTGCGGAGGTTGTATTTCTGACAAAACTTATTTTTGTATTTCGAGACAGAACAACGAGACAGTCTCAAGTGAGTATAGTGGTTCTTGTACAGGAAATGCAGCTCGCTTTTTGAAGTTTCTTTTACGTCATAATAGCGATGAGTTTGCAATTTTTGTACTCTGAGTTCAACTATGAGGGTTATTAAACGCTTATCACGCACAAAATATGTTGAACACACTACGTCGTTTACATGAATTGGCTGATTGGACAAAATTTTACTTTTACACAATAACAGTTTATCATTGCAACTCCGTAGAACATGTGCACAGTACAATTATTTTAATGACCGTAAATTTATCGCTGTTTTTTACAATGTTGTCTGAACGGTTTTAAAATAGTCATGTATGCGAAAAATTTTAGGAATTCAAAATATGAAGTTTCGAGTTTCTTCTGACCACCCCCGAAACACAGTCATTGTTCACCATGTGACTAACTTTGCGAGGGTTGTGCCTAAACACTTGAACCTCGTAGTGCTTTTCCGAGAAAAAAAGTCAAGTCTGCTAAGCATTTCCCTCCGGCTTTATAAAAATGTTAGCCAACGCGACTACAGTATGTTGTGTGCATCTTCATGAATGGCTAGCAGAGATGACCTTGGACTGGCGCTATCCTACACTTTTCAAGTGTGTCATCCATTACTTTTGCTCAATTAAGACTTTTAAGCCGCACATCCTAAGATAATTTTTTTGGTGATAAATACTAATCAGAGCGTCGACTTCCTGTCAAAAGATTGCGCTATAAAAAGGTCACCACAGTTAAAACACCTGGTGTTATAAGAATATCTCAGTACTCAAGTATTCATGCGTAGTTTTATGAATTTTATATTGTCTAGGATTTTTGGGCAACTGTGGTCATTGCGTTCGCAAAATGGGAAAAAACCACATTATCTTGGGAATTACAAATTTAAGTGTCAGTCAGGGGGCGACATGTGCCAGACAATGGTGGAAATGAAAGCTTGCAAAATTGCAATATTGCACATTTTAAATCAAATTTGCAGGTTTAGAAAAGAATTTTCTTCCAAAAATAAGTTAAATTGATGGTGTTGTTAAAAAATCAAAAAACATACCCTTTGAATTGTTACCGAACAGGGAGGGCCATGTGCACCCGCCTCTGATGTATGTGAACAAAGCAGAGAAAAAATAATAATCAGTGGTAAAACCAGGGCCATCTGGTTTTAAACAGCGCCTCAATCCACAAATAGCTGGGGCAGTCTGGATCAAAGTATATGCGCGATCAATGGTTCCGCGCGAGTGTCGTGCCGATCAGACTTGTGTTAGTTACTCTTGACGACTGAAGAATTTTCTTAGTTAGTAGTGAAACACCGCAACGTTGCGTTGATGGATATAGGTGATACAACAAGCACGTGGAAACCAAGGCTATCGGTCTGCTATGTTTTACGGAATAGAAGTCTCGGGTAACTCCGCCTCAAAATTTAAGAGAAGCTCGAGGATATAAAATTGCAGGTTTGACTCGGAGGTGTGGCTGGCACCATACGCACGCGTAGACAAAGCGTCATTGGAGGGCGGTGCTTTCAAAGAGGAACGGGCAGGATGCCAAAAAACGAATGGTCGGCGTAGATAGCCGGCAAACGGTAAGCCGGCTTGGAAGGACAATCGAAGTAGACAACAATGGACAGTTAAAAGCAAGAAGTACAAAACGCTGGTTTAATGTAGCCGCGAAAGCATTCTTTGAAGTTCCCTTTGTTCTCATTGGGCCAGACAGCGTGACTCAATAAACCGCATTGTAAAGGCGTCAAAATTATGGCACGCGATCATGAGACAAAAAGGGCACAAAGAGGTTGTCCGAACAAGATCCGCGAGTCAGGCGGTAAATTACACGCAACAAAAGTCATTGTTATCACTTGACAAAGCAAACCGAAGTTGTAGACAACAAAATTTTATTAGAAATGAGGTCATTGCGTCATACCACGACGTATGAAGGCAACGGCACCATGTGTAACCTGGCGAATTGGAGCCAGCCACAACATACCGTACGAGACAATGACTGTTGGACACAGACGTCCATTGAACATTTCGTTGTGCTTCCATGTGTCTCGAATTAACTAGAGACAATACAAATTTAAGAGGAAGGTAAATAATTACGTACTTGACCGCCTGATAAAGATGAGCATGTGACAACGCGGACGTGATAAAATCTTTGAGTAAAAAGCATACCGTCTAGACACAACTAGTGCTGTGTTTACACTGTCCATTTTTTAGTTGCTGTATCAAAGAATGACGGACTTTGGCGTTAAAATTTAAAACTCCAAAAAAGCAATCAACAAACATACTTACGAAACGCGTTTTTTGTGAAATCATCGCAAAGGTCAAGAAGTTTGATCAAAGTTTTTTATGCTAAACGCGTAAATACTTAGCTTAAAGGACACAAAGAAGGTCTTAAACGACTCGTGTTTTGTACCCAAAAAAGAACAAAAAGCTGCGACTTAATTTGAGGCGTCGGCGGTACCTAAACGAAAAATCCGGGTCTAAAAGTGCCATTTTTAAGTCGTTAGCCGGTGTGGACAGTCTGGAGCGACGATAGATGCGCTCGCTCTTTACTCTCTAGGGACATACGTCATTGCGTGGCACTTTTAGATAAATGCCAAGACGGTGTCTGCCCCAAGAGCAACAATGAAAAATAATCAGAACGATAAAGGATGCGCCCCCGTCGCAATCCGGCATCTACCTGATACAATGGGGCGTTCCTTGGGCCCGGCTACATTGCTGACGCGAAACAGACACTGTCGACTACATTTCCTTGATTGAATTTTATCTGATTAGACAGGGGTTACCAGACTTGAACTGCTGAGACGTAGGCGAGCGAGGGTTTAGAATCCTTCACTCGTGAGATTAAACCTAGACATCCGACATAAAAACAACCTTCTTTTAACCAGCTAAAACAAACTAAAAAATTGTCTGGCATTTAGACTAATACATAACGCTCCATATTGCAAAAAAAGAAACTTTAAAGATTGTTCTTGCCTTCATTTACCAGTATAAAGTTTTTTTTTGGAAAACGGACACTGAGTCGTTCTCTAATAAAAGTTTACAGGTGGAAAAACAGGTTAAACGGATGCAATCTTAAAATAAATTGAATGCTCTTCTTTGACTGTACTTTTTTGTTCTTAAAACATACGAAACTAAAAATATTGATACAGGTGTCTATCTCTGAACACAAAATGCGCTATAAACTAAACGCGGATATGGTATGTCTGCAGTGCCGTCGGCGGGCAATTATAAAGAAGGTGTTCGTTCTGGCGCTGTTCTAACGATGACATTTATAAGCGATCCATTTTTAGACTCAAAACAAAAAGTTTTCAAAGTTCTCCGATTTCATTAGACCGGATCAAAATCTTGTAACTTTACTACACCACAAAAACAAGACAAAGTTTCAAACAAAAGATGATTCAATGAGCGTTCTATTCTCAAAACAAAAGAATCGCCTAAAAGTTTGATCACCGCAAGCAGAATATAAAAACGATAATTAAAGCTCTTAAATACGTGCCAAACGAATTGACATTTTTAGAGCGTCTGCGACCTCATCGCACAATCTATTTAAGCAAATTGTCGCGGGATTATATTTTTCTGACAATTATTACTTTTTTAAAAGAACATTCAAAAAACAATTACAAATAGGCTTATTATTCAACGTTCTTATAGGTTTTGTATGAGTCTAATTGGGTCAATTGTGTCGCGGAAATTATCAATTTTAGCTTAAAGCCGGTAATTCTTATTTGAAAGAAATTGCATAAAGAGTATTATTTCAATTAACTTTGAATAAGTTAATTTTTAAACTTAGAAAATAGCAGAAATATTGCCAATTTCCGTTTTTAAAAAAGCAACAGAGAGCCAGCCAATCTCGTTTAGTAATGCAACTCGCTTACTGAACACTTCTAAATTTTGATAAAACCTATAGTCACCACACTTATCATCTCATCCTGTTTTCCGCATGTGCAAATATCACAGAGTTTATCTTGAGATTACGCAATAAAATTGTCGTAATGTTTACGACCTTTTTTTTCAAGTACTAGCAAATACGATCACTGCCAGATTTTACGTGATATTCATATTTCTGATTACTCACAGAGCGTTAGCGGCTCCTTGTCTCCTTTAAAGATGCTTATATCGTCTGGTCTAGGTCAGGGTACATGAGGATGTCACAGTCCACAGTAATAAATAAATAAGGTTAACATTTTTACTAAATTGCTTTCAGTTTTTTATGTTTTTTATTTCGTATGTCTGTTGCGGTACTGTAAGTTTGTTGGTCGCTTTGTGTAGTGTTTTGTAGAAGGAGTAAGTTGCAATTATGTTTCTGTTGAAAATGACATATGTAATTTTCACTGGTGATGCCATTGGACTCTAAACAAACAGTCGGATTTCACGTAGACAAATGACGAATGAGTTTTAACTCCAAACCGCTTTGTTTACGTCAGAAAGATGTTGTATCTGCTGTCCAGAAAGTACAGATAGATGAAAATAGAACCGGTGCGAAGGAAACAGTGACGAAGCAGCGAAAAGTTGCGAAGATTCGTCGTACGCTTTATATATCTTACTACAAATTGTGTTCAGTTCTTGACTTGAGATTATGAAGCAATCTCCTTATCCAATGCACTTCATTGCATCAATTTTTTGATCACATTCCACTTTAACGCATCCTTAAACAAATTAAAAAAACGGAAGGGGTCTGCATTATGCATATCATAATGCATAGCTGAAAGCACTTATCAGCTTGCTACATAAATTGCAAAAACAATATCGTATCCATTAAAGGAACAAGCAAACATTGTTATGACTATAATGTCAACGGGGTCGTATTCATTGTTTATTCGAAAGACATAAAGCACGAAATGTCTATCTCGTTTGTACGTTCAACTGTGACGTAAATTTATTTTTAACAAAACATTAATTGTTTCTGTCTTTTTCAAAGTTGGACCCAACGTTGAATCATAAACACGTTAAGTTTTTTTAAATGTCATTTCCTGCGTGATTCAAAAATTTAAAGTTATTAAACGCGCTTAAGAAATTTCGTGGCGTATATTACGTTTGAAATGTTTACACAACTACGTATATTATTCACATCACAATACGCTAAATACTTCAAAGTCGCATTCCTAAAGGTTTTAAATGTTGCGATTTAAAGAGGTTAGACTACATACATTTTAAGTACCGGTTACTTCCTTTCTTCGAAACGACGGTGCCAGGCACTTTTTCATTACGCATGAACTCTATCGTTTGTCAAAATGTAGCACGGAAGTGGTACTACTGTGGGACAATGTATGGTAAGCGTACTGTAGCAATGTAGCAAATGCACTTTAGCGTAAAAACATGTTTTTGTACATAGTGAACATTTTGTAATTAAATGGGCCAATCAGATGATACATGTCTGCAAGGCTGTTTTATAATTAGTAACGCAAAGTCAGTCACATGTTTTTAACATTCTAGCAAATTGGAAAGAGGAACACGGTATTTGTCAACATAGATATGTAGCACAATACAAACTAACAACTACATACGTTTCGCAAAATTATTATCCATCTAAAAACATCCCCGTGTGCGATGTACGACCTTTGAAAACTGTTTTTATGCACAGGCACAGACAGGCATTACTGTAATGGATGCACAATCATTAGATAACACTTAGGCATAAACGGTCGAAACTAATAACAAATATGACGTTGAAAAAAACGACTAGACATAGCTATTAATTTTAAATGTTAGGGAACTTCCATTAAAATACAAAAATAGTTAGCATTTTTGTCGTTTCTCGGAATAGTCATTTACGTAGGTTTTGAACGTAACTGTCAGAAAGTTAAATTAAGTCACTTATACTTGACTTTGCACCTTATTGACAACGTCAGAATGATACAATATTGCGTAGCCAATGCCAAAGTTCAGAAAGAGTGATGCAATTGGGGCCACAGTTGTATTCACAATGCAACAAACACCCTCTTACCGCGAAAACCATGTCGCGCTCGACAAAACGTCGCCACAATCGTTAATATTGTGCAAGTGTCACGATTTCCTAATAAAGGAGTTCCCTAGCGACGGTTATCTGTTTCTGGAAGGTTTTAGTTAATGCTACGTATATAAGAGTGACGAGGACTACGTACGCTAGGGTTGCAGCCTGCTGGACACTGCTGTTATAAAATGAGAGGTCGCGGAGGACCTCGGGCAGCTTGCCAACACTGCGCATCGGAGTGTCTTTCCAGCTGGGGCGATGGATGGATGTGTTTAGTGAGGAGCTGGCTGGCTCGTGTCGCGCGCTGATCTGAGGGGGGTCCGACCGGATTAATCACGTCTGCAGTTTGGTGCTAGTTATTGACGTGTCGTTTGTCGTTCGCGCTTTTTCGGGAGGTGTTAAAAAACGCGCCAGACAAGTCCATTTTTAGTTATGACCACAGATCGTCGGCTCGCGGCGTTGTCGGCCGCATTTGCCGCCGGCGACGATGAGGATGAGGACTTTACAATATGTACACCTACGAAAAGCTGCGACTTTCTCGTCAAAAACGATGAGGAAAGCATCAAGCACTACATTGAGAATATCAAGGATCAGCTGGCCGCGGGAGAAGGCGAGACTTTTATCGAAATTGGATCGTGTTACGATGGCAGCATCATTACGGGTATGTTGCTTTTCAAATTTTGTAGTTTAACTTAGTTTTTTATTCTAGGCCTGTCCAAAGAAGACCTCGACATTGCCGTTGCCAAGAACGCCGAAATTCTCGAGAAAATCAACTGCAAAGGCTACCCGTTGACCGTTGCGACCAAGTCGAAAAACATGTTCAGCCAAGTTGTGTTTATTCGAAAGAATATCGACGAGAAAGACTTCATTGAAGTCAGGGTCGCTGTCGTGGGGAATGTCGACGCCGGAAAGAGCACAATGTTGGGCGTTTTGACGCATAATACCCTGGATGATGGTCGAGGAAAGGCTCGTCAGTGTTTGTTCAGGTAAATGACCACTTTTTTTAAACAAAAAATATAAAAAATATATATAATTCAGGCACAAACACGAGTTCGAAACCGGGCGAACGTCCTCCGTCGGAAACGACATCCTCGGCTTTGGCATGGATGGAACCCCTGTCAATAACCCCGATCCTCACAGTGGCCAACTTGACTGGCCGACAGTTTGTTGCGATGCTGCCAAAGTTATCACTTTCATTGATCTCGCGGGTCACGAAAAGTACCTCAAAACGACTATTTTCGGTATGACGGGGCATATGCCGGATTATGCCATGCTTATGGTATGCTTTTTCTGATTATTTTTATATAAATTACATCAATTTTTGCCTGTTTAGGTAGGATCCAATGCGGGTATCGTTGGCACAACACGCGAACACTTCTCAATCGCTCTCAATTTGAACATTCCCGTTTTCGTCGTTGTGACCAAGATTGACATGTGTCCAGAGAATGTTCTGCAGCAGACAATGAAGATGGTTGATCGTCTGGCCAAGAGTGGCGGATCTAACAAGTTCCCAGTGGTCATCAAGAACATGGAAGACGTCGTTCACGTTGCTCGGAACTTCTCCAGCGGCACTCTGTGTCCCATCATTCAAGTTTCGAACGTCACGGGTTTCAATCTCGATCTCCTTCGTAGCTTCATGAATCTTCTGCCGCTTCATCGGGGGAATCATTCCGATGCGCCAGCCGAGTTCCAGATTGATGAGACATTTTCGGTAGAAGGCGTTGGTACTGTTGTTTCGGGTACGTGTACAGCCGGGTCCATTACTGTCGGTGATACATTGCTTATTGGTCCTGATGCGTTGGGGCAGTTTGTGCCGGTGCCGATTAAGTCGATCCATAGGAAACGTGTTCCGGTGAATTCCATCAAGGCGGGGCAGACTGGTTCATTTGCAGTGAAGTAAGTTTCATTTTTTAGACTAACTTTTTCTAATTAAACTGTTTTCAGAAAGTTCGGTCGTCGCGATGTCCGCAAAGGAATGGTCCTCATCGATCCCAGCCTCAAGCCAATCGCATGTACAAAGTTCGAAGCTGATGTGTTCATCCTCCACCACCCCACTACGATTATGTCCAATTATCAAGCAATGAGTAAGTTCCACCTTCAAAACTGCATTCTACAGTAACCAACCCCCTTTTCAGTCCACGCCGGTCCCGTCCGTCAAACCGCCACCCTGGTCTCGATGGACAAAGAAGTTCTCCGCACTGGTGATCGTGCTCGGGTCATGCTCAGCTTCATCCGTCACCCCGAGTACATCAAAGAAGGTACCCGTATCATATTCCGTGAAGGCCGCACCAAAGCCGTAGGTATCGTCCGAAAAATCATACCCGTCGAGCGCAATAACCCCGTTGGAAGCAAAACGGCCAAGAAGGGTGCTAAGCACGTAACGACCTTCTTCCCTGTGAAAAACAACAAAATGAACAAGCAGAAAGGTCTCCACCATGCTAAGCATTAATTATTGAGAACTGTTTGTATATTTGTTTTGCAATCCGTCCATTGTTTTAATTTTGTAATTTAGATTTTGTCGCCGTTTCAGTTTTTTGTGCCTTTAATTAGTTTTTCCTTAAATATATTTTTAGTAGTTCCAAAATGTGTCATTTCGAAGGTCGAGGGTATCATTTTTTTGGCGATGCACAATGCAAACTGGGTGACGACAGACAGTACAGTCAGATGCATACCAAACACAAACAACAGACGGAGATGCCACATTTCAAACGTCGGGTAACCACTACTGTTCCGTTCTTTCGAAGCAGCAGCATTTGTCACGTTCAGCGTTGGTTGCAATGGGGTCAACCGCAAGCGGCGTGCATCCTCGAGTGACATTTCCTATAACGAAAGTAGCACCGAGTTGGTTGTTTTTATGGTTGAAGTTGCGAAGAAGTTGGAGCCGTAATATATTTTTTGTGTAAATGAAAAGTGCATTTATCGACCGAAAAGGGGGAAAGAGCGCTATGTGAAACAAGCTTTTGTTGGTGGTGCTGTGTTAGTCCTTTGGGTCACTTTCATTTCGCGGGCCCTCCATTCCGTGTTAGCTGTTGTTGTCATAGTTCTGGCGTGCACCACATTATAGGTCGTTAAATTTTCAGCAGCGTGAATCATGGAAGCTAAGCAAGGCGAACGTCTTCAAGACCAGGTTGTCAGTGCTGTCGGCCAAGTTGGTGCTCGTATTACGGATTTTCTGGCTGGAAATCCACTCGAAAGCGATGTTGGAAAATTGATTGGTAAGTTATTGAGTTGAAAGCATGTGTGCATGACTCTTGTTTACTGCTTTCTTTTCCAGTGGCCGCAACGACCCCTAATGAAGGCGGTGAAGATTGGGGATTAATCATGAGCATCTGCGATTACATTGCTGAAGTGCCAAATGGGTAGGTGTCGAAATTATGAAATCGGTAAACAACACGTGTCAAACTGAATATTATGAAATTTGCAGTGGACGCGATGCGCTTCGGGCCATTCGACGTCTCTTGGCTGACAATGTCGGGAAAAACAACCAGACCATTCTTTTGACGTTGACCGTCCTCGAGGCCGCAGTGAAGAACTGTGGAACAGGCTTTGCTAGCCTTGTCTGTAAGAATGAGTTCCTTGAGGAATTGATCAAGCTCGTCAAGAAGGAGACGCCCCCGGCCGTCCAGGAGCAGGTGTTGGCTCTGATCCAAGCCTGGGCCGATGTCTTCCGTAATGTCCCAGATTGTGGAGATATCGGTACCTACTACGATAACCTGAAGGCTAAGGGTATCGAATTCCCGGCCACTGATTTAGACACTTTGGCGCCGATTGTCACCCCGAAAAGAGTAAGCATATAATCCTATCCAGTCTCTGTTGTAACTTGTGGTTGTGAATTTAGACTGTATACACTGATGCTGTCCCAGCTGCGGCCGGTAGTTCTCGTGTGGTTGGTGTTTTGTTACCGTATCTGTGTTATCTTTACCTTTTTAACTATCCATCTTTCAGTCCCAACCCGGAATCTACGTTGCCAGCTCGCCCCAACAGCCCATCATCGATGAAACCGCCGTTGCCAAGATCCAGAACGAGATCGAAGTCGCCCGCAAGCATGCCAACGGCTTCCTCGCCCTTCTCAATGATCTACCTCCATTCGAATCCATCACGGAGCAGGACTTGCATGACACCCTCAACAATGTGTACAAAACTACCAAAGAAATGCGTGAACGCACGGCGCTTCTGGTGCAGCAGATATATGAGAACCAGCCATTAGTTGGTACGTGTTGAAAGTAATTAAATTTTATGATTACAGTTTAATTTCAGTCGAAATCCTGGACTGCACCGACACCCTGACGAATGCTATTAACGTGTACGAGACCCTCGTTAAAGCGTCGTCTCCCACTCGTCCGCCGCCACAGCCGCAGCCCCAGGACCCCAACGTCCCCGGAAGCTCTCGTTCCACCCAACGCCCCGCGGTCGAAGCCACGGGCGATGTTTTTGATCAGACAAATGCCGGTCTCAACGTCGCTGCCTTCAACAAGACCGAGCCCATCACCGACCGTGTCGCCCAGGAACTCGAAGACTGGCTCATCGACGACAAGAAGCCGGCCCCGGAAAAGAAGGACGATGGCCTTTGAACGCGTTTCGCCCTACTGTAACTATTAAACTATCAATCTTTTCTACTTGCTTGTTTGTATCGTATACTTACCCCCGCTGTGGCTGTCACTTTTGTAACTACTCCCAGTAATGGATTCGACTGTTTTGGCTTATTTCATTCCTTATATTTTGTAAACCTTCAAACTTTTCCAGAATCCTTGTAAGTAACTATGTCTATTTATTACTCCACCCGATCATAAACACAGTGACAAATGATCTTAGACAAAATCAAGTGATTATGCTAAAACATTTTCGTATGATATAATTCCGCCAAAAAACAAATTTAATCAATGATAAGGATTATTGCAATCTTATAAAGCTCGATTTTAACATTTACCAATCTTTGGCGATTTCGAGGACCCAGTGCCACTTGAGGTAAGTATGCTTGTCATCATCGACGATCGACGACGTAATGTTGTACTTGCCTCGGTGCAGCATACCGGTAGGGGCTTCTTCGGCAGGAGAGGTGTACTCATACGCTTCCTTGCGAGGGGCGAATGAGCCGAACATGTAAACTTCGCGATCCACTGAAATTATATGCATTGTAGACAGAACTTCAGTTACAAAATAGGCCATGAGTCACTTACAAGGAACACCAAGACGCTTGATACGGTGGGTGTAGCGAAGACCGCTGACAATTTCACGCTGGACAAAGTATGTGATTCGGATGTTGTAATTACAACCCTCCTTGACGGTGAGGGTGAAGTCATTGGGAGCCGGCAAGTCCATGGTGCACTTGACGGCGCCTTCCGAGATGAGGCTAATGTTCTTCACGATAACGTGTTCAGGATTTTCGGGGAACAGGATGACTTGATCCTCGGAAGTGGCAGCCAGACCGAGAAGTTCTTTCTTGTACCTATTTTATATATATTTTATAAGTTTAAATGTGTGAAAAGGCGGGTACACTCACTTTTGAAGACTGGCATCCTCGGTATCAGCATTGACAATGTCCTTGATAGACTTCTCGGGCGGACGGACAAAGTTGGTGTCCAACTTGTCGAACTCCTCACTGATGCTGTCGCGGTCGTCGGCCATAGTTCAGTCGACCTAAATCCGCTTTAACTTTAATGACGGGATTGAAATCGATACCGCGGGGTTCGGAAAACGAAGCATTTGCTACAAAACGGCGCAAACAGAGAGAATGTGGCCCCGATGTCCACGCCTGTCCTGTGAAAATTAGGATAATGAGAACCACTCAACGACCACAGTTCTGTCGGATGGCCTTTGGAGGGTCTGGCAGGACAGAGCGACACGCTGAGATCATCGTTATTGGTGACTATTAAAGGCATCGACAACATCCGCGAGGTCGAATTTGAGCTGAAGAATACGGATGACAAACCCGGGAGAGACAAAAAAAATGGATGGACGAGGAACTTGTAAGTGTTCCAGAATTGCCCAGAATGGAATGAAGGGGTTTGTTGAAAGTGGGAGAATCCTCAGGGCGTCGGTGTGGTGCGAATATTTGCATGAATCATCAGCATCGTTCGATTTCGTCGGCGTTCGAAATGAGTCGCCGGGTAACGACGCACAGCAGCCCCCGGTCGCCTGTCCGCGAGAGGAAGACTGTTTCGAAGGTGGGACGAACGATGCTGATGTGATGGCGGGGCCTCTGTTGGCCCTAGGGATACATCCGATAACAATACGTGGAGCTAAGCAGCTCACAGCTCAATCCCCTCGGGCCCCGGGCGACGTCGTCGAAGTGTATGTATGCTACGCTGGGTCGGATGCAGCATTAAAAAAACAAAGAGGGAGTGCGCAACCATTTCGAATCTTGCCGCGAAGGGAAATATCGACACCGCACTTGTTCAACCCGGACTGGCCAGCGGGAAAGAGCGGTGGAAAGAGAATGCCAGCCGGCTGTCAGCTGAAAGACGAGTCGCGCTCAAACAAGCTCTATGGTCGCCGTTGAATTTCGATGTTTTCATGCTTGCACGCCTTTTTTGGAAGTTTGACGTCTGCACCCCACTCGGGAGAACCGTTAACCTTGTTCATCAACTAAATGCCCCACCACTAACACGCTGTTTGTTATTGTTCTTTGATAAAAATGGAATCATCAAACGTCGATGACGCCGGTTTCCCACCATTGGAGCCGCCGGCTTTCTTGCGGAAGTTCATGGGGCCGCCGCGTTGCGAATGCGTCGCAAAGTTGCTCACACGTATTTCCAAGTTATTAGTTACAAAAAATAATATCGGTGAGTAGGCGTATTGATTTCAACAGATAACAACAACCCTATGATTGTACCGCTCGTGAGTGTAAACGTTTCAATTTAGTCGATGAACACCAAGCGCAAGCACGAGAAAAAGAATGTTCAATACTTTTCGTTGAATACATTTTGGACCATGTGCATTGCACCAATTCCGAATGCACAGCGCATCACGATGACATGCTGTGGTATGTGCCCTTCGTGAAGGCGTCTTCCTCGTTTTACGTGGGATCAGGAGTAAGTCCTAAATACAAAGATTGACTCAAAATAAGAATATAATGACTTGCAGACGAGTCATTTGCAAGTTTTTCGGCGGCAAAGTCGGAATAAACCCGTCCCTGGCGATGGTTCTGTCAACTGGGAGGAAACTGTTTGCCTCAATGTGATTCTGCAACAGATCGACTACTACGTTACATGTGCAGTCTGCCTCAAAACATCGTCAAATTTGCAAATTATAAGGAAAAACTGTCAAAGAGTGTATCCATCACCGAGCAGACGCAGAATGGATGCCAAGGGCGAATGTGAAGAGATTACGTACCCAAAAATATATTTTGCGATTGACGACTTTGAACATGTAAGAAATTTTATGGAAAAACAGAGTGAGACAGACAGCTTACAGGTGTTTAACGACATTATCGTTACGGAGGGCGAATGTGTCTGCGTTGAATTGGTCGCGCGAGACAGATACAATGATCGCGAAGCTGTCATTTTCCTAGGGTCGATCAAATACGACGTTTTGAAGAAGCTATATGACAACCGGGTTTGTGGATTGTCTAGAGAAAAGAAAAACGCATTCTATTTTTATAATTTTAAGGGATCGGGCACATGGAACTGGGCCCAGAAACTCATGAGCACTGACCGGCGTCGACGTGAGTTTGTTCGAATGCGTGGTCCGCGAGGCAAGGGTTGTGCGGAAATGGCTGTCGCGAGGGTAGCCAGTTGCGGATTTGAAACCCCCATGTCAGAGAACGGATACGATATTCAGAGCAGAATGATGATGGATGTGAGTAACAACCAACGTCTCTGCATGACTCCTCCAAAAACAGGGGGACCATCTGCTCACTCAAACTGTCATTTCAATTTTTCAGGCTGAATTTGCGAACAATCAGCGCCGCATGTCTGACACTAATTTATTCAACCGATTCATTTGGGGTGGCAGCAAGCGAACTGCCATGACACCCGGTGCCAACATGACTTCATCGACAATCGCAACGCCAGGGACATCGACGCTGCCAGCGCCACGCAATCGCCGATGGCAAAGCGATTCGGAAAGCTTTGCCGGAGACGCAGATTTGGACATTCGAAGCACTAATGGCGATGTTATGGCCAGTAGTGCCGGGTCGTCTTGGTCAGTCAAGGGGTTTGGCCAAGCTTTGCACTGGTTAAAAGAAAAAAAAGAGGAATCGCCATTAAACGCATATCTGACTTATGTTACACTTCCATGGGCCAATATTCTGGAAGACATGTTGTGTGGCTCACCACGCCGGCCAATACTCACTTCCGATCTCGACTACATTGAGCGCCGCTGATACTTATCCTTCGATGGTTACTAATGGTTTATCACTTCAGTATTTATAAGTTGTCAATCTTTCCAGTTTCACCCGTTAATACTTTTCGGTGTTCTTACGCACATTCACATACAATAACGCAGTTTTTGAATTCAATTTGGCCAGTAATAAAGATGTAAAGAAGCGAGGAAAAAGTTTAGTCATCATTTTGGAAAACTGCATAATGACCCTAATTTTTATATATAAATAAACTGATTTGATGGTTTTCATCACTCTACAAACTGTCAGTGACGCATAGCAAGCAAGATTTAAAGATAAAAAGAGGCGAAAACTGTAAAATTTGAGAAACTGATTTGCTTTGATCCGAGAGTTGCAGTCGCGGCTGATGCTAGAAAGACAAAATTGAAGCAGGGAGAAAAGTTCCCCATGTAGAAAGTGTCCCAGCAGGATACTCGGACGCACACTGCAGTCAAGTAAGTAACGTGCGCAGCAAATGATGGGACGTGACATCCTACTTGGCGTTGTGCCACGAACGTACAACACTTTTCGCAAGCAAATTTTGCAGTGGGGAAACAGAAACACGACTGTTTCGCTCCAGATTCTCGCGATTCTCACCCCAATTCTCTCGCTCTTATCTTCTAAAACGTTCACAACATTGCCTTTCAGATGGTCAAGCCCCCAACAAAGTCGAAGAAACAGGGAAAGCCCGGTTCATCCAAGAACAAGGATGCCAGTGACGAGTACCGACCCATTCGCAATGTCGAATCCTTGAACCTCAACAAAGCCCCCAAGTCTAACCAGTTCGATGATAGCATGTCCAGAAAGACGCGAGAGGTGGCTAAGCTGAAGGAACTTGCAAAGGTTTCGAAGAAGCGAACTAAAAAGGTCAAGAAGGGCGTCGATCCAGTGACAGGTACAGTTTTTATATATATTTATTCCTAAAATGTCTATAAATCACTCTTTTTCAGCAACTGCAACCAAATTTGGTTTCCAGAAACGACCCTGGGAAACTGATCAAGCTTTCCAGAAGCGCGTTAACAAGGAGACGAAACTTGCCGTCGATGAGGATATGCTTAAGGTAGCTTTTTCGAAATTTCTTTTGAACTTTATATATTTTTAATTGTTTTTAGGCTCGCTATGGCATGGGTGGTCGCGACGTCAATGAAATCCGTGAGGAATACAAGGTCATTGATGAAGCTGAACAGCGAAAGAAGAACCTCAAACTGATGATGAAAGAGAAGCGTCAGAGACTTTTGAACAAAAAGAAGGCCAGATCCGAGTTTGATGAAATCGAACCACCAAAGAAGAAGGAAAAGGACGATGATGAAGAGTCCGAGGAAGATACCTACGGCAAAACGTCTCAAAAAGAACGCCGCCTCACTCAAAAAGAGCGCAAGAAGCTGTCAAAAAAGGAAGCCATCGAAGCCCGAGAGCATGAATTCATGTTGAATGCCAGAGGTTTGTATAATTTTACTAATTTTCACACAATTTTTCAAATTTCACACCTTTGATTTTCAGAGGTGATTCCCTTCGGCGAGGTTGCCAACGCTCCCCCACAATTCAAAGGGGCCCTCAAAGCAAAAATCGATCCTTTGTCGGCGCAGGCTGGTTCAAAAGACTTGTTGCTGAAAAAGCTTCTCAGATCTAATGAGTCAGGCGCTACAAATGCTCCGTCGTCATCGTCGTCCACAAAGCCCGTGTCCAAGAACAGCACCGTCACCGAGGCCGAACGACAAAACGTTGTGGATCTTTATCGTGAGATGAAAAGAAAGCGTTTGGGTTATACGCCCATCAATTGAATTGTTTTTTGTAGTTTTTGTAAACGCTATTGTTGATTTTGTGTTTTTTGTTTTTATTTAACTTCCGATAAACATTGTTATGATTCTCTGAATGCTTTTTCGGTGGCTTTGATCCAGGAAAGGTGATCATCGCGTGCTTGTTGTTTTTGCTCGAGATGCAGGAATTGGCCTTTGATGTCTTCTTCCGCGGCTGAATGGAGACAGACTTCATCTTCTGGGACGCCGTTGATCAATCTTCCGAAAATGTTAGTCGTAGCTGCGAGGTTACAGGAAGGGTCTTCCATTGGGTTGTGAGCGCCGTTACCGTAGGCAAGTTTGAGCTGAAGCAAGTAAAAGTTAGCAAAAAATACCGATTTTAGTTAGGTGGTACCTTATTAGCAGTCAAATTAGGATCATTATAAATCTCGTCAGTGCCCTTTGCCCCAATGCTTATCAATACCGGTGATGCAACGCATGACCGTTCACTCATACCATGCCACTGTAAGAAGATATCATCCGGCAAGACGGTCGTCGCTTCGATGACTTTCGAAACTTTAAAGATAGCAGTATTAAAAGTATGAAACATGGTCAAATTATTATGCGCCGCATCAGCAACCGCATAATTCTTCGCGCATGGGTTGGTAGCATTGTTATCTCTGACCGCATAGCGACTTGCACCCGCGACCACAAGACTCCGACTGCCAGTGGCTTCGAATATTGCAGCACTTTGATTACACACGTCGCCATCAGACTCGAAATGTGGAGAAGAATGATGCAAATAGGGTTTGGTCGCATACTTGCGCCCAGTTATGACGACGTATCCCCAATAACGGGAAAAGGGTTGTAAACTACGATTGTCCGCATCATCGCGTAGGATTTCATGGACCACAGCATATTTGTCCTAAAGATCACCGATTAACAGCATTGTATAATGGGTCTCGACGCACAAAAACTATGTTGCTTACAAACCTCAAAGAAAGTGATATTTACAAAATTACGCAGCCGCGGGAAGAGGGAAAGTACGGAGGAGTGGGTTACATTGCTGAAGGTCAGCAATGACATCAAATAGTTCACAAGTCCAACAGCTTCGGTTCGTTCGTACTCGGTCGGAAGGGCGTCTTCCCATTGTTCCTTACTGATTTGATTCTCACGCGCGAAATGTGCCTCGAGCACACCATTAAATTCCAAAACTGATGTGGCTTGGGCATTCGTGATGGAAAAAACAAACAAAAACAGGCATAGACTGCGGAGAATCCATGGAGCCGACATTGGTATGTATTTCGAACAAAGCGTTTACCTCATTTAAGGTAGTTAAAGTGCTGGATGCACTGTTTTTTCGTGATAAGAATGCAGAGTTCGTCTTATCGGTCAATACCTGCCTTTCAAAGACTGCAAACCACAGTTCAGCGTCCAAAAATAAAACACTGTGGTATGGTCATCATAAAATTTGCATCCAAATGAAAGTGACTAATGTAAGCATGATCGATCACTTTTCAAAAACAACAACACTATTATACGGCATATTAAAAAACGATCCGTTCTGTCAATATAGATCACTACTACGTTAAGCCTTCTGTTCCGAACACGAGCAAGACTATATAAAGTCAATTAACCAGGGAAGGAAGCAAAATTGCAGACGCATGTCTTCGACCAAACAGGTTTTCGATTGTTTCGGCGGAATGAAACTCAAACTCTAACTTAACTTTCATTTAGGATAGACTTGGTTGACCACAAAATGTGGGCTTGCCCCAACCTCACTGAGGTACTGTAATGTTTGCGAAGAGGTTCGACAAATATATGTCGTCAGTTTATGCTGGTGTCTCCTTGGCGAGAATTCAAAGTGATAGCCAATTGAGCCTTCTTTGACGATTGGGGCCACAGGGGGTATTGTTCCCACGCGGGCCACCCCTCCCGGTCCGTTCGGTCCCCAATCGCAGCCTGATTGTCCTTCCCTGTGAATACTAAATGAGGCTTTTACGTGTTTTGCTGTGTCTGTATCTGCCCACTTCTGTCCCTCGATGACATAACATGAATTGTTTCCGATTGAAAAGAAGAGCCGACAGTCGAGACTCTTTTGAAAATTTTGAAAGTTTTTATTTTGTTTTTTTTCCGATTTAGGATGCATCAAAGCACCATAACGAACTGCGTACCCTGATTTCACTAATCTTATAAGATGACTATTAGCTATAATTTGGACGTATCGTCCAGCAGCTCCTGGAGCTTTTTGCGCATTATCTTCCGATGGCGCGGATCCATCTGGAAGTCCATTTTCATTGAACTCATCGTTTGGACCATCTGTTTTATCATAATCGCCTGCATCTACCGGTATGCCCTACCTCCGCAACATCAACTGTAAGTTCAAAATCCGAAAGGACGATCTCTGTATTAAACTTTGGGTTGAAATTCGATGATTCACGAATCTTCAGGAAATTTGCCTTGCTTGCACAATATATGGATGGCCGTATGGAATACATTCCGCTGACATTCCTGCTAGGTTTCTTTGTTACGATTGTCGTAGATCGATGGAAAAATATTTTCGCAAACATCGGATTTGTTGACACGTAAGTGATAACATATTTTTTATGATTTGTGTGCTGTGTTGACAAACAGGTTTCCCTTTAGTGCCGCTTTTTACGTGTCGAACTACATTCAAGGTGATGATGAGAACATTTTAACAATTAAACGTAATATTGTTCGATACTTGTGCCTTACCCAGGTGCTTGTATTGCGTGATATTAGCTTAACTGTGAGAAAGCGGTTTCCGAATATTGATGCCGTTGTATCTGCGGGTACGTGTGCACTTTAACAACGTGCAGAATGTAAAAAAATTTCTAGGCTTCTTGCAAGAGCATGAAAAGAAATTAATGGATAAGGTACCCGATGACTTTGCCAAGTATTGGATGCCTATAAACTGGATCTTCTCCCTTGTCGTCAAACTCCGTAAAGAAGGTCACATCGCCGCCGATGTCTTGCTCAATGCCATTTGCACGGTTAGAATACAACAAAGAACTCAAAACGACCTTAAACTTCCAAACCTTTTAGGAAACTAGAAACTTCCACTTCAATCTCCGCACTTTATGCAACTACGATTGGGTCCCCGTGCCCTTGGCCTATCCTCAAGTGGTCTTCCTTGCTGTACGTGTCTACTTCGTAATTTGTCTTATCGGACGGCAGTACATTATTACAGAAGGCGCCACCAATAAAACGGTGAGTCAAGTGCAATTAATCATGAACAAAGGAATTTTTTCGACGAAATGCATCATCTTTGTGTTTATTGCTTTTTCTTTTTACTGCTTAATAAAAACGGGGCCAAATGTTCAGATCGACATGTTCATTCCATTCATGACTCAGCTTCAATTGGTATTTTACATGGGCTGGCTGAAGGTGGCTGAAGCATTGCTGAACCCCTTAGGCGAGGACGATGACGATTACGAATGCAATTACATAATCGATCGCAACATCTCGATCGCATTAAGCATGACTGGCCTGACGAAGGAAGACATGCCGGAACAGATACGTGACACGTTCCATTCGGGCGATCGCCCCCTCTACTCGGAAGAAACGGCAAAACTTCCGGTGCATGAATTAGTCGGTTCCGTCGCGAGACTGGTGGTTGATGGCGAAGACGAGAAGGTTAAAATGGTGCCCCGGGAAGTCGACGAGGAACAATTGAAGTACATGCGTGAAAAACGACACAGCACAACAGGACTCAGTAAACGGTTAAAAGAAAAACTGCAACGACGGTTAGTTGCTTTACATACATTACATTAACGTGTTGCAAAGGGTTAAATTTAACATTATGATAATTTTAAGCTCGCAATCCGTATCGTTGCGATCACTGGAAGATACCCGTGGCGTTGGGGACCTTGATAACATCCCGAATCGACCGAAACCATGGTATGATAATCATGATTTCACAAACCACGGTGAGCAACGTCAAACAAAACCTAAAAAAAGACTGTAACAAACAACTTTGTTTTTGTAGATTTTTCTGCGTCAATGCCGCCACAACGCACTCTGGAGACGGTTAATGAAGAAGACAACCAAAGCGACAAATCAAAGTAATTAATTACCTTTAAAGACTACACTACAAACGTATTACACCACAAAACCATCTAATACGTGCAATGACACATTCCTTCACATAATGCTCCTTTGAATCCCGGGCATCTATTATACACATAATACACGTTCATTACTTTAACTTACACTTGGTATTTAGAAAATTATGTGCCTAAGCTTTTACGTTACACGAGTAATATAAATTTGTTTATTTTTTTATCTTTTAATAAGTTTACATTGCTTTATAAACTGTTTAATCGATAAAGTTGATCGCCGGCAGACGGAGTTGGATGATGTGCAATTTGACCTCATTGAGGGAGATATCTGCTTGTTCCATCTTTCGGGAAGGTCTCGCAATGTCGACATTCTGGCGCATTGCGACTTTATTTTTGACTGTGTGATGCAATGATGGTTAAACTTGCTCTTTTGAGTTTCCTTGCCGTATTTGTTATTATATTGGTTCAAGAATGTAAAGCCGCTTCATGTAATTCCAGTGAGTATTAACTTTTACGCCATTGATATTTGTAAACAGTGCCATTTTCCAGATGAATACTGCCCCCTCGGTTGGTCGGTGAAACGAAAAGCCGACGGATCAACGCAGACGTGTGTCCCTCATGACCCCAAAGTTAAATGCGGAAAGCCATACACCTGTGTTGCGTCTAAATGTGGAATTAACTTCTGTTGTGCCAATGACAGTACGTTATTTTATTATTTATTTATTTATTTATTATGTTTGAGCATTTCGCAAACCGCAAATTTCAGAGATGCTTGCTCGGCTGAAAGAAATAGAAGAAGATCAAGAAGATGCGGACAATGACGAATTGTGACCCCTGGGAAACAGAAGAACTGCCAAATTCGGACAATTTTAAATTGTGTTTTGTTGTTATTAGTTTAAAAAAGTTTCACTTTTAATACCAAATGGTAAGACATCAGACGAAAGAAGTAAGCGTTCAGACTAATAAAACAACTTGCTATTATGTACAAACATTAGGAATCACAAAACAAGTAGACAGATAAACGAAATAAAAATATGTGAAAAAGCTCGTAGCAGGTTTAAGTGTAGAAAAAGTGAATTCTGATACATTAGTTTTGAAACATACTCGAAAGTTAATCCAAAACAGCGATATCTGTGCCGATAAAATCAAATCGGAAGGCAAGAATGTAACGAATGGGACATCCGCTGATTGAGCATGCTTGGAGATGGAAGGCTTCGGCGTTAAACTCTGTTTGAATCATTATGTCCATTACGGCTATTGTACCCATTGCGGTCAATATGTCCGTTCCTGTCAGTGTGGCCATTGCTAAAGCCGTTTACCGCCGGTGGGGTGCCAGTTCCGTTGGTTTGGCTACGACTGGGCCCGGGAGTGCCAGGGGCACTGAATAGTTGATCGATATCGACGCCGCCATTGTTGTCATTGTTGGCACTGCTGCTGCCGTTGGCTTGTTGGACTCGAAGGCGAGCAAAATCTTCGAAAATTATGTCGTCATCGTTTAAATCAGGGGACTCAACTGCGACTTCATCATCATCAAGATTGACAATATTGTTTCGCATTGATTCAGACGAATCGCCTTCATTCACAGATTCTGCCTTTTTCGCTTCCTCTCGTGGCGATTCCTCATCCTCAGGCTTGGGGTGGGTCAAAGTAAACGGCAGTTCAGCGACTATTTCACCACTCAAGGCATTAGTGACAAGACGGATCTTCACACGGTATGTGACCAAAATACCGAGGACTTCCTTCGAACATCCAGTAGCCGACCTAAAACCGGTGATTAGCATGTTTACCAAAAATGAGATAATATGGCTTACAAGGTCGTCGACGAGGCAAGATTAGTATCTTCGTGTTTCAGTTGACCATTCAAGGCTAAGCCCCGCTTTTCCTTGTTTTTGGCGAGAAGAGGACACAGATAATAGACTTTCGACAACGTACCCCCAGGGCCAACCGGAAATCCTTCGCTGAAATTGAAGGATAATGAATTTAGCTTCCATTGCGAAACATCTGCCACTGGGCACCCCTCACGCCAGTGCAGTGCATACTCAAATTACGCTTTAATTGGCATATCATCAATTACACGCGACATTGAGTACGATAATATAGCGTTTCAAGGGTGAAAAACCACAAAAATGACCAACCTTGACTCAATTTTGTCAACATCGCACGAGTACGATGCCGTTGTAAAGATACAAATTTCAGCTGTTTGTTGGACGGAAACCTTGATCTTACGAACAGTACGATTACTGTTGTTTTGGATATGCACATTTACAGCAATATTTTCACCATGATAGTACATCTGGAATTAATTATTATAATAGTAAACATCAGGTGTAAACTAATTAGCTTACTTCCTTATCGAGGGAAGCTTCCAGGTGAAGCAAGCCCGGACTCATTAAGAATTCTTTCGTGACATCAACCATAGGCTGCGGGCCCTCGACAGCTGGTGAATATGTTAGTTTACGGATTGCCAATTTGACCGTACTACTACAAAATACACTTTTATAAGAGGGCGTAAAAAACAAAAATTGCCTTTTCCTCGGACGCTCAATGCTAGCGGGATCGGTCGCCACAATGGTTCGTAGCTCGTAGTCCACACCGCATGGCTTGCCGGTATCACCTTGTGCTGGCTGAAAGGGCACTTTTAGCACTTGTTACACAGAAAACATAATATATTCACACCTGTAGAGTGACTGACGACGCTGAGTGTGGCGGAATGTCGAACCAAAATGGGAATGAATTTTTTCCGAGTTTCTTTTTCAGTCTTTCTTGCAACCTTGTTATCGGTTTTTGGTTCTCAGGCTCCGGCGGATACACCTGGGCCGTTTGCTTGATCAAATCCTTGCGGAATGTTAGGCCGAGGACATCCAAGTCCTCACGGCCATAGCGAAAGACTGCATTTAATTGGACAATTATTTTGCGTCCGAGCTTTATGTACTCTTCATCAATCAAGACCATGCCATCAATAGGGTCTACAAAGGAGCCTCGGTCGAGGAAGTCCCGCTTCCCGAGATACGTCGTAATCTGCAAGAAAAACCGATTTAACCCCGATAAAAGTTGAATGATTGGTGGCGCCGAACCTTAGCATTTGGACTCGTTTTCTTGAAAACACGGGTGCCCGTGGTGGTGGTGACCCTTCGATCATCCGATTCGTTCATTTAGGATATCTGTAATCACATAAATATATAAGTGGCTCACATTGGGCACGCAGGGAGGAAAAAAACGACGGCCAATCAGTCAACAAAAAATGAGATGGTCATGAGGCGGTATAACAATTATTAGGCAATTGGGGCGAGAAGATAACTGCTCTTGCACGCGGACTTGACTCGGTGTAACACATTAAACAGCACAGCGTAGTTTAACATCGATAACTAAAAGGAAAAGCCGCCACAGGCTAAAATGTGGTCACTTTTGCTAATAATAGCTTCGTGAAATATCACAATTTGCGTCAGTGTAAACCGTCAAGTACAAGTACACACGACCACGCGTCTGTTTGGGATAACTAACGACGAAATTGGTGGTAGATGCATAGATGGAATAGGCATCAACAGTTACGAACACCTCCCGACATAATAACCCGTACAAGGAGATGGCATTGCTTAATCCTCCTTCACACGGGATGGATATGGCTGCCAGCCAAACAGAAAATGGTCTTAGCACGTTTAGTCCTTGATGGTTGTAGGCTATGTGTGTCTGTGTAAGGGAGGCCAGGGGCGAGGCGCGGGCGGACCACCATCGACCGTCGTCGTTGTCGAGGCCAGCGGCCGCGCATATACTCTCAGTCGGGGCGAGCCTGCCTCGAAAAACGAAGACGAGCATTGAATGGAGCATTTTTGTTGTTGGCCTCGGGTCTTGCACAGCTGCAAGACGCCCGGCTCCGAGTACACGACAACCCCTGCGAGAAGAAGGTAACACCGACGCGGAAACAGTTGAACTGATGCTGCTGAGAGCAGCCAGCAACCGTCCCGTTTTTTCTTCCCTTCCGTGACTTGACTTCCGCCACCACCGCCGCACAATAACTGGTAGAAATCTTCAGGCGAGGGTTGAGGTACGAAACGTTCATTCAGCGTCAATGAGTCGTCGATGTTGTGTTTCCGGATGCGCGACTCGCGGCCTCCATGTGGTGGTGGTGGGGTTGTTGCAAGCGAGGCGACCACAAAACCGCAACCATTTTCCCCAAAAACATGACTCGTGAACGAGGTTCCGCAAATAACGCCACCAGCAATGACGTGACGTCGTCGTTCACGTTCACGCCGACAAAAATCGCAGTGCAACAGTGCCTGTGGCGGTGAAGCCGTCTCCGCGGCAGTTGTCAAAGTTCCACGCCGCTATTCGCGACCCTTATATATGCATAGGAAAAGGAAAACACTGATTGTCTGGCTGTTTCCAGTGGCCCTTAGGAATTAAAAAGTGCAACATCTTACGTTAATGTTCAAAAGAAAAGACCATCCATGAACACAAAAGAAGCCCTGACGCCTGCGGCGATGAAGCACGTTTTTTCGCGGAATAAATCATCCAACACAGTTAATACCATAATTCCCCCTGTCTGTACCAAGAACAAATAAGCATGTTTACGAGGGCCAGCAAAGTTAATTTCTAAAGTAATACGATAAACTACTACAACTACATTGGGCCAAATGGGATGCCGCTTTACCACCCCGATTGTTAGGAGAGGAAACGCCGGACGTCTGTCAGAGGCTGTCGTAAATGGTGACTGAGGGTCACCAAGACCGCTTTACAAGACGAGGCAAGGACCAAAAAATAGACAATTTTTTACACGAAAGCCCACAAAACAGACATCACGAGACAGTTGAATCGGGCGGCGGCAACGATATTTAAATGCGAGGTACAAACTCTCGCAAACTAGTCCTATTAGAAGCCGATTTCCCAGGGCAGTTCGCATTTTCGAGATAAAAGAAACGAAAATTTAGTAGTGGTGGGCAAGGCACAACTGCCACCATGACACATGAGTTATACTACATACAATGTTTCATACGCAAGCTGAAAGGTGTCTCGAGGGTGAAATGAAAGCTAAAAGGCCGGTTGGGTCATATCCATTGCATTTTTTTCGTCTGCTCCTCCTTCAGTTGAAAGAAAACCCTGTGATGTCTCGGATTATGGCTCAGCTACCACGATAAAAAGGGGTCATGAAAGTAGACACAAGTTTCGCTTGGATAATCGCAAGTATGTGGCGTTGACGGCCTCCCTCTGCTCCTCTTAAAATAAAAAAAACGACCCTTTCCGAAGAACCGCAGCGTGAATGCCTTTGGGAGGTGTTAAATGGCAGGACAAGCGACCGCACTCAGAGCCATTTAGGCCTCATTACTGCTTCCAGATTTAAAAACTGCGCTTGAACCTACGCTTCCGGCACTTACACTAAAAGCATCGAGTTCCTTGAAACTGATATGATGAGCGCTTTAAAGAAGAAAGACAGTGAGTGCCTCGATTTCGATTTAAAGTTGTCTTTTTACGAGTAGTGTTAGTCAACTGCCGCCCGCACGTGGGATTCAAATCATTGATGTTCAGAAAAGGGCGAAGAACGGGTTTTTGTCTCAACTAGGAAAATGAAATCGACAAAACGTACCAAAGGTAAACCTAAATTGATCAATTGAGTCGGCATGTAACACAGACAAAATGACTATTGCGTATGCTCTCGATATAGCCACCACCAATCCATTTTCCTTCTTCAAATTACTTCGACGATGGCATGGAAGTGCTTGGAAAAACTGCGCCAGAGAATATCTCGTTTGGATAGTGGCTTACTTCCTCGTCACGTATGTTGTAAGTCACGAAATGCTGCCCTCAGACTGGCACGAGTAAGAACTCCATTTTCAATTTTAAATACCGTGTGATTAACACATGTCAACACACTGAAAGCCGCTTTGTTTCGCATCTTTTAGAATCCTCAACGGCGTCGTGCACTACCTTGACAGTAAGCTCGCCTATATTCCCATCGTGTTACTTCTGGGATTCTTCGTGACCTTTGTTATTGACAGATGGAAAAACATACTCAACAACATCGGATTCATCGATTGCGCGGCCTTTGTCATTGCCAGCCAAATTCAAGGCGACGCCGAAGACATTGTCACTCAACGGCGTAACATATTGCGGTATTTATGTCTCGCGCAAGTTTTGACATTGAGGGACATCAGCCTCAAAGTCTTACAGCGTTTTCCGACCTTGGAGAGTCTAGTTCAGTCAAGTCAGCATTTTTTTTACTTAATTTTTGACAGAACCAAACTAAATATAAATTTTAGACCTTTTGCTTGAACATGAATTAGCTTTACTACGTGACAAAGACACTGTTGAAAGGTACACCACGCCTATTAACTGGGCAGTTCGGTTATCTGCAAACCTACGCCTTGAAAATTGCATTTCAAGTGACACCGTTTTGCAAGCTGTTGTCAAGGTTGTTTAAACAAAGACAATTTTAGCATCGTTCTATGATATTGGGCACAATATCAAACGGTTGCCATATTAATAATTTAATAGGTAAAAATAGTGGTTTCTTTTAGGAAATAACTGAATTTCAAAAACTTAATCAAAACTTATGCAATTATGACTGGGTTCCAGTGCCTTTGGCGTATCCACAAGTGGCATTTTGCGTAGTACGATCGTACTTGTTTTTATCGCTTTTTGCGAGGCAGGTTGTTTTTGAACATAATGCGAAGACGGTCGAGGTTGATATGGTTAGTGGGATAAACAGGGAGAAATCGGGGAAGACGTAAAAACACTGCAACTTGCAGGAAAGTTGGGCGATGTTTATAATGACAATGTTACAAGTCTTTTTCTATCTCGCGTGGGTCAAGGTGGCGGAAGAGATGCTGAACCCGCTCGGAACAGATGACAACGATTTTGAATGCAACTTTGTCATTGATCACAATATGTCCGTGAGTGATGATTGACATTATAGAAACTAATGTGCATATGTCACGTGTTTTTTAGTTGGCTTTACGATTGGCGGATAGCCATCATGGACAGATTCCGGAGCAAGTGAAGGATGAGTTTGATCAGCAGACGGCGCCTTTGTATCCGGAGAATGTGCCATTTAAAAAGGGTCGCGGATATCGTGGATCGGTTGCGGGTATTAAGTAATTAGGATTTTAACTTTGTTAATTAAGGAAACGGAAACAGTTTTTAAGAGGGTTTAATTTAGCATAGTAAAAAACAAAAAAACCAACATGGTGCCGAGGCAGGAATACACGGAGCAAAACACGTCAAGTATATTTTCGGCGTCGAGTGCCTCAATTTTGCTCCCAGTGCGCATGACGAGACGACTTACCCACCCTTTAACATTTAAACGTCGGTACTCAATGTAAGTGGCTACACCTACCTCATGCACAATAGAAAACTACAAAGCGTTTGTATTTTGCGGTTTAAAGGCCAAACACGCACTTGCCGACAATCTCAAAACAACTCGAGGTACGAACCACCGCACATCCCGAGGAGGTCTACAGGAAGCTCCCTGAAGCTACCGCAACCCTGTACCGAGAAAATCCCTTCGCAGGTGAGTCACACCATCTCAATTGTTTCAACAAGCATGACAAGTGGGGGTGATCTCAACGTGTGTCAAACTTTTAATTTTACAGAATCCTACGCATTCCAATACCATCGCAATCCACCGACACCAACACCAACTGATGAACCTATCTTTGCTCAATCTATACGACATGGTGTTCACAATATTTTATGCAAGCCGTCAGATGTATAAATTTTAATGCACGCGGTTGTAGCGACAGCGGTGTACAACGCTAAAGGATCAAAACGTTTGTGTACTCCGTGCATCCACAGTGCAACAACGTCGCCCCCCAGCAGGTCTCTTGTCACACATGCGCCTTGTTACTGACGCCCCCAAAAACCTGTGTATTGATTTTCACTTTCCAATATTTGTAAGCGCCCTTTGTTCACCTTAGAAGGCTTTCACCATTGTTAGAAAAACGTACTTGTAACTTCGATGAAATAAAGTGGAATGAAGTCATCTATTGACTACAACAGGTACCCTTTTTCATGCAAAAATAGAGTTTTACATTGTATCTGCAAATCCGTTATAAACGTGAAACCAATACGTTTTCAGTGAATGTGATCGCACGACCCCCGAGTCGACTATTTCTTCATATTCTATTGTTTCTAACACAAATAACGGGCATCGCTTGAGTTTAGACCAAGATGATCCACCTCGACAGTGCGTCGTGTGCCACGAACGTACTAGTTGTTATCACTATGGTTTGTTTCAAGACTTAATAATTTTGGATTAAGTGTGAGAACCAAGAAACACAAGTTTACATAGCGTTTTTGTATACCTTTTTAGACGTTCCCTCATGCACGGGCTGCAAAACATTTTTCCGGCGATGCTTGATCTCTGATCGCCGATATGTTTGCAATAACGGTGGCCACTGTGAAATCACAAAAGGCATAGAATGCCGGAGTTGCCGTTTTGACCGTTGCCTAACTTCTGGCATGAACGCGGAAGCCATTCAATACCCAAAATCCGTCAACGCAAATGCAATAATCTCGAAAGTAAAGCAAATGAAACTCAAGTTAATCGAAGATAATCGACCAGTGGTGTCACAGGTAATAAAAACCAACTTGTGCAAACATTGATAAAAAAGAAACGCGCGCCGTTATAGATGTTGCCAGCATTCTTCCAAGATGATGAGCAACGTGATATCAACTTTTTGTTGTACCTTGAAGCGAAACAACGACGTCTCCGCGAATCCGATTACAACCCAACGTGGCTTTTCACATTGGAACTTAAAGATATTTTAGACAAAGCGAGTGAGCTCACATTGGCAGATAAATATTCGGTTTGTTATTGAACAAAGGTTACTGCCCATTAACCCATGGCTTTTCAGAAACCTCCCCAGTGGCCAATTTCGTCGTATGAAAGAGCAATAGAATACAAAAAATATGGTGGTTGTTGCAGTGTGCTAAGTACAACTAAGAAAAAGTTTTTCCCAGTTGTGGACTTTATACTTAGCATTGAATTTGCTAAAGTAATGCCACACTTTCAAAAACTAAGCATGTACGACAAAGTGAGATTATAATTTTAATACCTTGTAATATTATAGTAAACTAAATCTTTGTAGGAGGCACTTGCAAAGCATGTAGCCGTTGTAAATTCCTTATTCACACAAAGCTTTTATTCGAGTGCGCAAGGTTCGGAAGTTATTATTCATCCAAATGGTTTTATTCCGCTTTTGTTTGACCGGCTGGTTGGTAGAGCGTAAGTCTGACAAATATCAAAAGGTTTAACATAAAAGTATTGTTTTAGAGACAATGTATTAAAAATAGAAACGCATTCACGGTCAGTACAATCCCTCAATAGAACAAAACTCAAACCAGAAGAATTTGTCCTACTCAAAGCAATAATATTTAGCCATCCAGGTATGCCAATAGACATATTTCAAGTTAATTAAGGCGTTATTTCAGCAATTCCTAACATGAGTCAAGAAGCCGCCGAAGAACTGTACCAATATCACGAAAGATACTCCAAAGTACTCATGCATTTTGTCCAAAACGAATATGGTCTAGTGGCAGGTGCCTCTAGGTACGCCAGTATCATCCAATTAATTGAAGCATTTTTTCACTTTGGCGAAAAGGTCAAACTATTATACCTCATGCAATCATTCAACACGAACAGATGGAACCAATTCCCGATTCTCGAACGCTTACTCAGATGTTGAACATATTTTCAACTTTTATTTGTCAATAAATATAGTAAGCCAAACAATTAGTTTATCAATAAATTATAATATTCTTCTAAAAAGGAATAAAAGCATTCATGGCAACAGTCGGGCAATTTGAATTTTACGGTCATCACTACGCGGAACAATACCCTGAGAATCCAGAATGTCGCATCGGGTGATTTCAAAGCCGCCGAAAAAGTCTTCCGAATCAGCGTGGAAAAAGATCTTGGTGATGCCAGCGGGGAATTGGAGCGTATGGACTTCTTTGCCTTTCGTGAATCGGAAATAACCGGCAGTGTTTTGGAATTCGAGTTCGCCTTTGAACCATTTCAGTATCAGATAACACTTACTGGTCTCGGGAAATTCGACAGTTTGAAGCCTGAAACAAAAACTGAATGTAAGACCTATTTGACGCCAACAATTCGATTAAACTTACAAGTATTGACCAGCTTTGGTAAACCGAAGACCATTTTCATGGAATTTGAAGCTGTCTTCAGCCAGGGGGCACACGGGAAAAACGTGATTTCGAACATATTCCAGCTGTTTCGGACTTCCAACTTCTGACAGACACTTTTTGAAGTATCTTCCAATGCTGAACGTACCGGCGAAGATGAAAGGACGGTAGTGAAGATAGGGGAAGACAGGATCCCAATACTCGTGACCACTGAAATATGACATTGAAATACTGTAGCATGTATTAAACATTTACCTAGTGATACCGCTGTCTTGGGGCTGGAGAAGACATTCACGCTGATACGCAGGCGCAAAGATACCTGCCGAGAAGTCGTGTTCCTGGATCATCGCAAGTGCATCGGCACAACCTATGTTGCCAGCAGCTGCAAAGGATAACTAATTATAAGCTAAACTGTATGAAACGACATACCGTAAACTGTGTTACGACCAAACACATCAATGCCAACAAAAACTCGATTTTTGGCATCAGTAGGCACGATTTGATCGGTTTTTTGAAGTTCTTTGGCTTTCCAGCAATAGTTCAGCAAAATAAAATCACACTTCTCGAAGAAGATCTTGTTTTTCTCTGTAACAGCATCCTGCCAAGCCAGATCACCCTTGACTGTAACTGCATCGTACCATACGATGATTGGCTCAAACTGGCGCAAAGATCGAATTTTAGATTTCAGAATGTCGATAAACTTGAGGAGATTGTTGATTTCGGGAAGCTAAAAAGTTGAATATTAATGAAAAGGAAAGAAAATGAAACAATCATACCGTAAGCTTCACTTCAACATTGATCAAATAGCCATCGAAACACTTGGCTTCCATCAAATCGGCAAGAATCTGTGCGTATTCATCGAGTCTTTCATTCAGCGTGGTATCGCTGGCAAGAAGCGAATTATGCTCGCCCGTATTGTTTTCAAACAAAACAGTTCCCAAAACAACTTTGCCATGATTGTGGGATTCTTCAATCCAGCGCAGTGGTGGAACAGATATGGTTTTATGAGAGAAGTACACAAAGACGTCAGAATGCGGCATCAGGTGAAAGATGAACGGATGAGTGTCCTTTGAGGGGTCATAGGAAACTGAAGAGCCCCTAAAATAATAAGTTACCATACCAGATAAAACGAATGATAATCAATGCACTTACAGATCTTCGTTGAGGTACCCGCCCTTATAATCATGAAGAAACATGTTCATACGCTGTCCCGAGTGTATCAATTCAAAAAACCGATCAATGCAACGTTTCTGATTATCATAGTCATGGTAAGACTTTCTGCGATTGGCGCCGAGGGCAGTTGAAACTTCACTAAACGTGTTGAAATAATCCGGAACAGTGTCCCTTTCTTTTGGAATGTTGATCGCAATGACCCGATGAGCAGCTGGATGATGGTTTCTACGCAGCATCTGGAATTATTAGATGTAAAATACAGAATTATGACTACCACTTATAAGTATAGTCACACTGAAATGTAACAATTGAACCCAAAAGACAACACCAATTTGTTTAAATTAGTTTATTAAATGACAAAAATGCGTCTAATGCACTATCACATAATTAATATTGCCCGATATGTAACACGTTTATAAACTCAAAGTTCGTCGTTGTCTTCTTGAGTCGCTGCGTTTTCAGCAGCTTCAGGAGCCTCTTCCTTTTCTTCGGGGAAGGCAGTGACATCGACGGAAGTGCAAAGGCCCAAAGTTCGGTGGCAGAATTCGCGGACGGGATCCTCGTTCGCGTTTTGAAGAAACTTGATCAAATCGGTCTCGTGGTCGTCGATAATGTCCTGGCATGCCGAATTCAACTTGCTCGTCTTCGCCGGAATGCGTTTGTAGTGGATAACCTTGTCCTCGTGAACGTAGGTCTTCTTGCCTGTCGTGGGATGCACGGCTTGAGTGTACTTCTTGGACACATCACAAACGGTATCCAAAACTTCATTGAGATGGACTTCACTCCTGGCGTATGGGATCTGAAAGATGGAAAGTTAAACGATACTTTGAAAAAAAAACGTAATACCGACCTCAACTAAGCCCTTCTGGTTGCCTTTCGGATCCACCCTGTAACTGCCGATGGTAGTCGTCTTCTTTGGATCGATTGCAGCGATGGCAGACTCAAACTCGTTAATAAGCAACAAACAAGCTGAAAAAAGTGCGAACGGTTGAAAATATATATAAATGTTTATCGGTCAAGCAGAACTGACCTCCACATTTCAAGCTTGTTTCCTCAGTGCAATTGCCGGCAGCGACGAATAAGGCGAGCAGAAGAGCTAACGATTTTGGCAACATACTTAAAAAAACAGAGATCAAGAAGGCTAATAAGTACACGTAGCAGCTAGATGGAGCCAGGTGTGTTGGCCGATCGAGACTCAAGAGTGCGAGCTTTTCGCAGTAAGAACACACACGGCCGACCTTTCCGCTCCACGGCCGTCCGATGAAGATGCGCTCAAATGGGTGAAATTGAAATGCGTTTCCGTCGAGAAGATTCACAAAAGGAACCAATTTACTCAAATTCGATGTCACAATGATATGTAATGTAATAGAACTGACTCAGAGAGTTTACAGTATGACCTTTCAAGCTCCTTCCAAACATTACCAATTTTATTTTAAATAAAAACAAACAAATACAACTAAAAACCAAAAAAACCCAAACGATGATGTCGTTTGGGCGCATGATGACGGCGACGTGGCTGGTGTACGACGGTCACCTACAAGAACCTCGTCAACGTTCTTGTGGGTGTCCGTCAGGACGTTGGGGCCGGCTCTTCGAGTTGCTGAAATCAGTTTAGATCAGTTTGAAAGATGCAATTCCAAAATTTAAACTTACAGCCGGCCAAAGGTGCTTCCTTACGCTGCTTTGCGGCCCAACGGGCATAGTACTTCGTCATGAAGTTGAATTGCCCAGCTGATTCATGGCTCCTTCCGAGTTTTTATACTCGAAACTGGCTTCTGAAACCAAAATGTACGTTTTACAGGGTTGCAAAGTTTGAAACTAACTTACTGTATGAGCCCGTGTGGTCTATGGTGTCTGAAAGTCTCCGTTACAGCTCGACGGATGGAAAGAAGAGCTGCAACGGAGACTCAGAAATCAGTGCGAATAAGCCGAAGCTGAAAAAAGTGGATCAGGAAGGATATTAGTGAATGTTTATCGAAGATGCACGGTTCTCGGCCATATTTGGGTCGGATTCAACAAGAAAAGTGGAAGCTGGGTTGGCCAGAATCAACAAACACAGGTCATTACGGTTCTCATTGGCATCTTTTTCGCGACAATATGTAAAAAGCAGTTCATTTAACGGAAATGACGATTGAAGGTGCCAAGTGTTAGAGTGTTAACGAAAGTTCCGCCCCGCCTCGACTAGGTTTCCCGCAAAACGATATTTAAAAAATGGAGAGCCAGCCGCGTGTAAAATGCGTCATCACACATGAACTTTTATTACAAAATACTTTGGAAATACATTATTTAAACACACTTTGTTTTTAAAATATGATACTTTTAGTGTATTCTTAATTTCTAGTAAAGCAAAACTTGATAAAACTCCACGTTGCAGAAATATTAATAAATAAAGTTGTGAAACGCATGTCGTGGAAGCACGCAGTCAAAAAGCTTGGCAAAACGTGTTGAATGAATCTAGGCGCGAATGGCTGGAGACAACCAGCTGCTGGCTGTTGGTTTCGATGACTCTCTCCACCCACACCGATCCGGCCTGAAGACATTTAGCTGTGCCGACCCGCCCATCGGTGTCGATTTCCCCTCTCTCGTGCCCAACTCCGCTTTCTCCTCATTTTCATTCTCCTTCCGTCATTTTTATATATGCATCTTCGTTCCAGATGAAGTCGGAACACATCCAAGTTGCTGCCCGTGTCCGACCGCCTCTGCAGAAGGGCAAGCGATGCGTTACGGCGGACACCGGCACTGGACGTATCATCGTCACATCCACAGACGACAAGAACTCATTTTTCGAGTTTACTGCCGTTTTCGATGAAAACACATCTCAGGTAAGCTTGCTCTAGGGAAACCAATTACAGAAAATATATAAATTTGTTCTTTTTCAGGAACTGATGTACACGGAAACCGCCAAGCATGTCGTCGACGGGTTTGTGACTGGCATCAATGGCACTGTCTTCGCCTATGGTCAAACGGGTTCTGGCAAGACCTACACGATGATTGGGCCCGAGATGGATAAGCCTTCCCGAGGTGTTGTGCCTCGAGCTATTAAGGCTGTTTTCAACCATCTAGACGATCAGGTCTCGCAGGTTTGTTTTCCTTTTTTCGGTTTTTGTCCTTTTTAAAGTCATTTGCTTTCAGCTCGGTGAAAAGTTCGACTACATCACACGTATCAGTTTCCTGGAACTCTACAATGAACGCCTCTATGATTTGCTAATGAACGGAGAATCCATCGACTACCGCGAAATGGAGAACCGACAAGTCGATGTCCAGGACAGCGAGCAGTGCCTTGAGGTCATCAGTAAGGGCTGGTCTGGTCGCAAAACTGCTCCGACGGCAATGAATATTGAATCTTCTCGGTCGCACGCCATCATCACTCTATTCCTGTGCACCAAACTCGAGGAAGACGGTGTCGTCCAGCAGCGCGAATCTCGTCTCCATCTTGTCGATCTTGCTGGCAGTGAACGCCAATCAGAAACACAGGCTACGGGCGATCGGCTCCGTGAAGCATGCAACATCAACAAGTCGCTGAGTACGCTGTGCCAGGTTATCCGTTCATTGAGCGCTACTCACAAGCCGTCATACATCAACTTTCGTGATTCTCTGCTCACCCGAATGCTCAAAGATGCCCTTGGCGGCAACTCTCGGACGTCCGTCATCGTAAACCTCCATTCCATGGCAGCCTACTACAATGACAGCATGAGCACTCTTCGCTTTGCCCAGAACGTCCGGAAGATCAAGAACAACGCAAAGGTCAACGAAAACGTCAGCGGTGTGTCTGCGGAGATGCTTCAAGCGAAGATTGTCGAGCTGAATTTGAAGCTTCGGGCTGCGGAAGAAGCGTGCAAACAAGCCGAAGCTCGTGCCAAAGCCGGTCGTTCCAGCGTCACTGCCGACAACAGTGATCTTCTGAAGGCTGAGCGCGAGAAGTTCAACAACTTGAAGACCCAGTTCTCGTCGATGTTGCACGAGTTGAAGCTTCAGCTCGGTCAGGCAGAACTGAAGAACTCCATGCTGCAGGCGTCGAACAAGTTTTTGGTTGATGCTCGACGCGATATTGTGAACACGGACGAGATGACTGAGATGTTCCAACAGAAGTTCGAGGAGACCATCGAGGAATGGAAGCAGATCGTCAACGTGGAGTCCCCAGCGAACGCTTCAGACATCGAGCTGCTCCGCTACCACGAGGAGGTCACGCGGCTTCAACGCGAACTCGCCAAGAAAACCGAGCAGTTCGACAAGAAGAACCTCGAGTTCGAGGAATTGAACACCCAGCTCATGCAGATAAAGCCCCTGTGCGAAGCTGATGAATTCAACCCGCCGCTATCGGTCAGTTGTTCATTTTCACACCGGTTTTCCTTGTTAACGTGCGGTTCTTTCAGCCCGTCCTTGGTCAACAGCCTCAGCAACGCCCCGAACCATCTGACGACCTTGCCTACTACCGCGGAAAGTACAAGGAGCTCCAAGTCGAGAACGTGAAGCTGAACCAAACCATCATCGATAACAAGCGCATCATCGACGATTGGCAGGCTGCCGGCACCGACGAGCTTGAGCGATGTAACCTTAAGCTGCTGGAGGCCCAAGGCGAGATCGAAAAGCATCTGGCTACCATCAAGAGTATGTTTTTGCTTGTTAAAGTGTTTCTTTTTGTTGTATCTACCCCTTTTTAGACAAGGATGGCGAAATCGAGGTTCTCGGCGGTGAAGTCAAGCGTCTCCGTGAACGCATCACCCGTGCTGATGAAAGGGTGGCCGAGCTCGATGCTGAGAAGTTTGCTCTCGAGAAGCGCTACGAATTGGTGGAGCATGAGTTGAAGGATATGAAGGAGCAGTTCGAACAAGTCTTGAACAAAGCCTCTTCTGTTCGCGACAACATTGAGAATATGTCGCCTGGCGGTGATGCTGCCACTGAGTATGAACGACAGGTAGGAGTTTTTCACGTTGTATACAGTAATGGATGGTGTGCTTTCAGCTTCTCGACCTCCAAATCGCCTTCGACGAGCGCGAGAACACCATCAAGTCCCTTCGCGAAGAGATCAAAGTCAGGGATGCTTCTTTGGCGACTTACAAGAAGTTGCGCACCCGCAGTACCGACTACAAGTGTCACCGATGCGTTTCCAAGGATGAGAAGTACGCTGATCTCAACGAGAAGTACGAATCGGCAGTCAGTGCTTTGACGCAGCTGGAGACCGAGATGCAGAACGTCTGTGACGAGTACGAGAATCGCCTCAAGGCGGGTCAAATGAACACGGAAGCCCTCGAAAAGAAACTCAAGGACGTTCAGACGGACTTCGAGCGGTGCAGCAATGAATTGCGAGTTGTGATCGGAGTTGTAGTAAGTTGCTTTCATTCAAAACTGTTGTTTTTCTTACAAAATGCGTACTTTTCAGCTTGAATCGACAGTCAGCAACACGGAGACGCGCTTCAGTGTTTTCGGACCCGGATGTTTGTCGGGTAGCCAGAACGGCTTCCAATTCGTCTGCGAGCGTCTTCGTCAGCAGCGTCAGGCCCTCGCCAATGCTGAACTTGATGTCAAGATCACTGAGATGCACAAGGAGGATGCCTTGGAGGTACGTTTTTGCAATCTTTCGATCATTTTCTGTTACTTTTTGCTATTTTCAGAAGCTCAGCAAAGTCACTGCTGAATTGAACAAGGTCAAGGACCGAAGCGAGCGTCTGAAGACTTTGGTCGATGAGAAGCAGTCCAGCATCGACAAGCTCAACAAGCTCATGGACGAAACTAACGGTTTGCGCGACAACAAAGCCCGGATCAGGATCTTCGACAAGCTGAAGGATGAGAAATACCAAGCTGAGGTGGAGCTGTACAATTTGAAGCAAAAGTGCAAGTGTGGCGCCGCCAGATAGATCTCTTTTACTCTGTGAATGTGTTTTCCTGTGATGATTGATTAGTGTTATGATTTATAAATATATCTAAACTATCACAAAGCTTTCTTTATTTGAGTACGTTGTTTTCCCAGTCTGCGTGCAACATGCTTCGACAAAATCACGTGAGCAGAATATTCACTGCCGCAGGGTTTGACTTGACTGCCTTTTTATTGACGAATTTATATTCTGCAGAACTTCTTTTACTTTGACAGTTTGATCATGTCGCTCAAGGCCTTCGTCAAGAAAATGATGACCATAGTGCACCACGAAGCCTTTTCAATGCCGAGACATCAGGAGTTTAGAAGCCCAGAACGAGCAATGGAGGTGGAAATGCAGTTGAGACGTGATCTGTTCGGCCCAGATCATGAACGCGTCTTGGCAAGACGTAAACCCCAGGTTTGTATAATATGATTACCCAGTTTTACCAACGGATAACCTTTTTCTTTAGTTTTATTATATGGTTTAACGGTTTTGGGCAAAAGTTCCGAGATACTCTCCCTACTTATATCCGACATCAAATGATGCTTTTACCGGAAAAACAGCTATGTTTATTTTGAACCACCACATGGGGGTGAATGCCGAGTACGTGGCTGCATTCATGTTCAAACATAAAATGGTTCGCAAAGTCGGATTCGGGCGTGTTAATGGTATCAAAGCCGATGATACGCTTTACCGGTAAGTAGTTAACGTCAATAAAAGCCAAAGTTGCATTCGATTTTAGAATTGATTACAAGATAATGAGGGCCAAACTCAGAGAAATCGATCGCGGAGGCTTTCCTGAAGAGACAGCTCGTTTGGCGAATGCTGAGCTGTTGGAGGTGCCCGAAGATTCATGGTGGTAATCAGATTGGTATTTACAGCAATTATTTCCTCAGGGGCAATGGCCAATTATCTATCCCAGAAGTTTTATCTTAATTTTCGTTGTAGTTTAATCAGTCAAGCGAACACCTTTCAAATTTTATTAATAGATAAATAGTTAACTAACTATGTGAATAATACTAAAAACGAGCACAAAAAGCAGAACATTAAAAAAGAATGAAGGAATAGATAGATTATTGGTTACCCGACTTGGCAAAGAATGGCGCGCTATCCCTGAAACGTGAAACCATAAATGATAAAAAGCATAAAAAACAAAAGCTTACCTGTTCAACAACGTGTGACAAACATCACACACTTTCGCTGGGCGATGATTGGGACCCGAGGGTACGGACTGAGAAAGGCATGGAGAACAGAAAATCTTTCCGCAGTGATTGCAATGCAGCTTCAACAGGCGAGACGAAAAGCCGGCATCGCATTTGTTGCAGTTGAAAACGTCTTCATCAAACTGCCAACGAACTTCTTGCTCTGCTTGACGAATCTTCTCCAGCTGAATCTGAAGGTTTTGAGACAGACGAACAAAGTCCTTTTGCACCGTTTCAGAGGTGTCGAGTTCGGCCTGCAGCTTCTGGCACTTGTTACGCCACTCGGCAACGGCATTGTAAGCTATAGTGCGTTCATCGACGACAGTCTTCAACTGGGCTTCAAGTTTGTCGATTTGGTCTTGGTATTGCCGCTGGATGTTTTGAAGATCACGCATTTCACGATTTTCGCCGTAGATTGTATTGAGCTGAAACGGCATGCTTTAATGAAATGAAAAAATGTAACGGCAATGGTCAAACTCACAGTGGCACGAGAAGAGTTGAGATCTTTGTTGAGAGCTTCAATCTGAGCAGTAAGTTCGGCTCGGAGTTGCATTTTGTCCTCCATTTCGGCTCTAGCTTGTTCCTGGGCAATGGCAATATCATCCTTGGAAACGGACATGAGATGCTCTTTGGCAGCACGTTCGACGATAAGTTCCTCCTTGAGCTGGAGACACATGAATTGAAGCAGCTCTATGTCTTGAGGGAGATCGATTGGCTGATCCCGAAGCTGGGCAGCCTTCTCTTTGGTGCCACCGAGAAGCTCTTCATAACGACGCTTGGTCAAGACAAAGTCCTTCTCCAATTGAGTAAACATGTTGCAAACATTGGTGTATTCACGGGTCATCTTATCCCGGACGAGTTTAAGCTTGTCAGTCATGGCAGTCTGTTTGTCGACGAGTGATTCATGTCTAATAACGTAATCTCGAGTACGTTCATCGACTTGGGCTGACTTTTTGGTCCATTCTTCTTGAAGCTCTTTGATGTGGACACGTTCTCCCGAAAGTTCATTCTCATAGCGGTTAGCAAGTTGTTTGACGGCACTGAGCTCTTCCTGAAATGGAAGTTATATATAAATCCATCGAAAAAGGAAAGGACAAACCTTGAGATTTAGATATTCTTCCATGCTTGGAGGTGTCGGGCTACTGCCATCAGGCTCCGGCGTCGAAGCTTCCTTGTTTGGACTTACTGATGGCAGAGAAGCATCTTCTTCGGGTACTGGTGGAGCATCCTGGAAAAAGGTTAAATTAAATTATAAAATTGTCGGTTTTATCTTACCACAACATCGACCACAACGGGGTTGTCCTCGGAACCCGGTGAAGCAAAGCTTTGAGCGGTATCCGCCATGGACAATTAGCTGAAATACAGAATAATGGATCAATTGGGATATCAATGGTCGCGGATAGGGCCGGAAAACATGTGGCAACGAAAAGCAAATAAGGGAAGGACAAGGTTTGGCCAATATGTCGTGAAAGACCGCAACTTGTGGGTCAATGACGCGGGCCTGCAGCCAAGGATGCGCAATGGCTGTTAGAGAAACGCGAGAGACGAAGTCAAAAAAAGAGACTTGTCCGTTTTCATCAGCCATCTCGCTCACTGCAATGCAATGCACGCCTTTCCATGTAAGACATGAATGACTTCCTCGCGCTGTCAGCTGTACTGTTGTTGTGGGTCAACCGCTAACTGGGAAAAGCGACATGTTAGCTTTCACGTTGTCAATTACGTTTTAACGTTACTCACTTTTGCATTGGTTTTAGAAGATTTTGTTTTGGTAAAGCTTTTTAGACACCGCATACATGCTTCTTTGATAAAATCACTGGAATTGATCAACTTCCCATTGCGCTATTAACAAATTAAAGTCAACACTGCATGTCGGTGTCACGCAACTAAACTGACGTGTGTTATTGTTTACTTGTTTTTTTTTGTTTGCCAACACCTTTTGTACTACCCAACCTGGCCCCATCCTCGGCCACTTTTCTGTCTAATATCTGGCACTTTTCTACGTGTTTCGGCGCTAGACAGTGCCTCGCATTGGTGCGCAAGTCAATCTGGTTTAGCGCACGTGTCGCCACGTTTTGTGTTTTCGTTTTCACGGACCAACCCCTTTCTCCTTTGTGACGCGTGCACGTGAGCAACGTTTGTCTTTTTAAACCTGCAAATTTGTTTCAAAAGTCTTTAACATTTTTTGCCAAAGGTCATAAACTTTAAATTACACATTTTCTAAACTATTCGAGAAGATTTTCGAGAGTAAAATATATGTTTTCCAACTAAAAAGACGTACTCCTCGCACTTTGCAAATTCACTTTTTCTTTAGAAAACTGACGCGTGTCACTTGGAATGTCTTCTTCGTGTTTTTATCGATATCAGACTAAATTTTATATATAATATCTTTCAGAATGTTCAACACATTCAACAACCTCATGAACCAGGCGGCAGCCGCCGCCACCAAGGCCCTCACCGAGTTGGACGACGGGGCCAGCCAGAGCGATGAAGGCGAAGATTCTCCACGGCTAGTCCAGAAGCTGAAGGACCAAGCAAATACCGCCACGAAGCTTATCACCGATGCTGCCGCGATGCTCGGCGACAGCGAGCCCTTCTTGTCTTTGATTGGCAAGTTTGTTCATCAGAATCTGCCCGCTTTGGAGGGGCCACAGGCGGATCTCTTCTATGACTGGGTAGTTGCCTATCAAGAGTTTAAGGAGCACTTTTCTGTGGATTCCGTCAATGTAAGTACTTGGTTCTTCGTTAATGTTGGGTTGACAATGGTCTTTCAGAAGCTTCAACATTTGGCGAAAGAGATTGGAGAGACTTTGGAGGCGTCTCCAGAGCTAAACGTACGTCAATTTAAAGTTATACTGTTTTACGTTTTCTAATTTGTAAACGTTTAGAACTGGTTCGCTGAACTTCGAGAACTTCGCGACCGCAATGCCAAGCTTTCTGAGGAGATTGCCGCCCTCAACAACCAGCAATGGGATTCCTTCGACGCACCTATTCACAAGTCGACCGAATCTCTTCACGCCCCCTCTACACACTCCAGTGTCAGCATGCCTCTCACTTCAGAAGGCCAGCCAATGCTCAGCTCTGGCTCTGATCAGTTTGAAGAGGTTGATATCAAAGAAGCCGATCCGTCTCGCCAGAACATTGAATTGGCCGCTGTTATGGCCCAGCTTCAAAGCGCTTTGGATGAAAATGCCGAGTTGCGCGCTACGATGCAGAGTGAAATCAGGAACAAGGATGAAGCCCTGAACAATGCCATGTACGCCGAAGCCAGCAGCATCAAAGCCGTCCATGAGTTGAACAAACAACTTGCTCAGCTGGACTCTGATCATAAGGAGCTTCAAACCAAGTATGATAAGCTGACTGTCCTTTATGAGCGAAACCTCCGCAATCCCTCGCCGAATTCCGAGGCGCAACAGGAAATCCGTCGCCTTCAGCAGATAGTGGAGAATCAGAAGGAGTCTTTGAATGAAGTCCAGAGTTTGGTGACAAAGTTGAACTTTAGTGAGGTACGCTTTCACTTTATTTGGTCTTTATTTTACTTGAAGACTGTTTCAGAAGGCCAACCAATCCCTCAGGGCCCAGATTGACGAGATGAATGCCCAGGAACATGCGTGCGTGCACACCAACGATGAGCTGAAACAGCATATCTTCATTGCGTCAAGACAAGAAGCCATCCATCAAATGTTCGATCTGCAATGCTATGCCAACGCAATCGACAGTTACCTCACCATTCACAAGATTCACAAAACCGTAGACGGCATGCTTCGCAAACCTGCCATTGTGCAGAATGATCTGCTTCAAGTGAAGAACATTACCTACGCCAATCACACAGTAAGTTGGACAATTTGTAAAATTCCGAATAAAACAACAACTGAACTACTTTTCAGGACAAAATCGAACACCTTTTGGGTGAAATGGAGTATTTGAAGGCTGTGATGTCGGATAAGGCGAACGTTTTGTTTGATATTAACGAAGCGGCTCAACTTTTGCGCACTGTAGACAAACTTGTAGCTGAAACTGTCGCGAAGGTTGATTCCTCGAATGCTGCTATCAAGCAAAATGAAGAAGCTGAAATACCGTTTGAACTCGTTCAAAACGTTGGCCTTCTTCAAGCCGAGTTGAAGGAAACTGCCGAAAAGTACAACAACTTGTTGGAACAACATCAGGGAAATGAGTCCAATGCTGATGTCTCGGCTGCGAAGGAACACCTCAAGCAGCTTGCATCCGGTATGTGAAGCATGTTACTGTATCATGAATGTTCATTGAAAGTATTCTTTTAGCCCAAATTCAAACCCTCGATTCTGCTATTACGCTTGTAAGCAACTTTTTGACCGAATGTAAAGTCTCGATGGACGAGCAACCTGACAATCGTTCTCTCTATGAAGAGCGTCGCTCTCGATGCCAACAATTCATGGATGAAGCCGATGGATTCATGTCTAGCCCTTCAGACATCGTAGAGGTAACATTTTTTAATCAATACCTTTTATTTATTACGTTCAATTGTTGTTGTTTTAGAACTTTGAAATGTTTGCCAAACACATGGGATCCTTTGTTCAGGACCTGATTCACATGAAGGCTTTTGAAAGACAGAGTTCGTTTTTCAAGTCAAACATTTTGCCAATGTTGGAAAGCCTGCGCAAAGAAAGCTCCACAATCAAGGTATGTTTTTGTCCATCCAATTGATTCGTTTTGACTTTTACTACTTTCAGCGGACCACTGATGGCGCGATCCAAATGTACGAAACTGTGGGCATCAGCGACGATGTCGGACAGCATTCCGTCCAATCAAAGGCCGCGAGTCTCGTGAAACGTGCCGAAGATATGTATCGCAAAGCCTCAAACACGGCAAACAAGGACTTATCTGCTGACGTTGATGAAACTCTATCCACGTTTCTGAAGTTCTTGGAGAACTACTACCACGATGTCCTTGTCAAGGAGCGACAAATCAAAGTCAATGAAATCGAGCAGCTGAAAACTGTTGCCGAAGAAAAGGACGTCAAACTCGCCGAACTGCAAGCTCTTTCTGATCACAAGGATTCTGATATCGCCCAATTGAAAGCGATCACCGATGCAAAGGATGCCGAAATTGCGCAGCTGAAAACTGCTGTAAATGAAGAAGATTCTGAAGTGGCGCAGCTCAAAGCCATTACCGATGAGAAGAACGCTGAAATCGCATCCTTGAAAGCGGCGACCGATGAAAAAGACGAGAAGATCGCCAAGCTTCAAGCGCTTTCCGATCACAAGGATTATGATATCTCTCATCTGAGGGCCGTTACCGCTCAAAAGGACGTCGAAATTGCGCAGTTGAAGGCTGTTGCCAATGAAGAAAATCCTGAAATCGAGCACCTGAAGGCCGTTGCTAACAACAAGGATGCTGAAATCGCTCAATTGAGGGCGGCGACCAGTGAAAGGGATGCCGAAATCGCGCAGCTCAAGGCCACTACTGATGAAAGGGACGCTAAAATTGCCGAGCTTCAAGCCCTTTCCGAACAGAAGGATTCTGATATCTCCCATCTGAGAGCAGTTACCGATCAAAAGGACGCCGAAATCGCGCAATTGAAGTCTGTTGCCCATGAAAAAGGCCCTGAAATCGAGCAGCTGAGAGCCATTACCGGTGAAAAGAACGCTGAAATCGCTAACTTGAAGGCGGCGACCGATGAAAAGGACTCTGAAATCGCCCAGCTCAAAGCCGCTCTTGAACAAAGTGATGTCAAAATCAACTCTTTGGTTGCTGGAAAGAATGCCGAAATCGAAGAGCTGAAGGACCTGTTCAAGACGCGTCTGACCAACGAGGAGAATGCCAAGCTCGAAGCTGAACGTGTGTTGAAGGATAGCGACCAATACTATCGGAATATTCTGGCTGAAGCAAATGAGCGAATCCACACCTTGGAGGAACTTCTGCACAACAAGAACAATGAGTTGGCCATGCTTCAGTCTCAGAACCAACAACAGCCTCCTGCCGATGCCCTCGCCCATCTATCCCACTTTGAAGCGGAGTGTGGACGATTGAACAACGCTTTGCTCAACAAGGAGGAGATGGAAAACAATCTGCGTCAAGAGATCAAGAACATTGCCGATACACTGGATCGTCAAAACGCTGAGATTGAACGCAACCGGAAGACGATTCAGTATTTGAAGGAAGAACTCGCGAGCAAGGACAACGATATCGACGAAGCCTGTACGGCCAGGGATAAAGCCCTGCAACAGCTGAAGAACGACAAATCGACCAATGGGCTCACGCAAATTGTCAAAAGCCAGGGCCATGAAATTGTGCAGCACAAGCAGAAGTTCAATGAGCTTATGGTCAAGGTGAACAATCTAAAGGTATGTTTTGCTTTTTGATAGAATTCGGTTAATTGCATTTGTTTCAGGAGCAAGAACGAATCCTCACTGCCGAAAATGACAACAAAAACGGCATCATCAAAGGCCTGGAACAACGTCTCGCAGAAGCTGACCAAGAAATCCAGCGGCTTACTACCGAGTTGAGCAACATCCCGGAAGAAGCCACCGGAAGCGACAACAGTTCCTCGCAGACTGCCAATGCCGAACTGCAAGATCTCCGCCAAAAGTTGGTCATACTCCGTGAATCCCTGTTCAAGCTCATTCTCGACGACAAACACACCAGCGATCACCATCTCCTTATGATCAGCCTTCTCGACTACGATAGGACGGTATGTTTATCTTTATCATTACACTTTCAATAGTGAGTATGTCATTTCAGGTCCACGACGTCCTGGTCAACTATGTCGTCGGCAAACGAGGCCAGAACTTCGACTGGTTCAACTCGCGCTACACCTTCGGCAATGTCGGCCAACTCGCTGATAACCTCATCAAGTTCGTCGAACGTGAGATCGCCAAGAACAATGTCAACCTCGCTCCTCCCGCCCAGGCCGAACCTGCTGTCCATTTGAGTTTGGAGCCGGATAATGTCGAAAGCTCTTCCGAATTGGACGGTTTGAAGGACATTTTGTGATTCCCTCTTTGTTAACTTTATTGTCCCAAGCATTCTGAAACTAATTTTTTGCTTATTCAAAATCCGCAACATATCACTATCTATACCGGCAAATTTTGTTCCACGGGTTTCCACAAATTCCTATTTCACTTACTCCCGTTTTTCAAATAGTGGCGCTATATCTGATATTCTATTTTGCCAAATAGTGATTATTAATTTTGACCAGTACTCGTGCCTTTACTCTGAATACGGGTTAGGCTGTACTTTTTTGCTTTCTTTTTTATTCAACTTATTGTTTGTCTCTATCCCCTTAGCAGTCAATTATGAATTTATTACTGATACCTTTAAAAAGCGGCAAGGCAGTATTGGGTTTTGCTTGAACTGATAATGTGTTATTAGATTTACAATAAATGCGAAGCGTAAAAACGGCTGGGATTAGCAAGGCGGTGGAACTTTTCCTCCATTGCGGCTGATTTTCTTGTCTTTGTTGCGTTTGGGTGGTGGTGATCCGACACCTCGGGGGTGCGATTCATACAGTCTGCGATAGTTGTCGCTGCGGATGTAATTCCAGAATCCAGCGACGTTCCCGTTGACGTAGGCTTCACGCAATGGCCTGATCCAGGGATTGTTCTCGATGCGGAGGGTCTTGGTGCTTTGACGGCCGGTATCGGTCATTTCAAGAACGCCGAGTTCGGGCGGAATCACTGACAGACGGTTGCCTTGAATGTGCAATTCTCGGAGTTTCTCCAAGTGGGCCAACTGTTTAGGCAAATCGATGAGATCATTTTCGCGGAGGACGAGAATTTGGAGCTCTTTGAGGTTTTCGACGTCTTCGGGGAAGCTTTCAAAGTCGTTGTCGCCGAGATACAGTGCGCGAAGTGTGGCTAAAGAGGTGACAGTTTTAACAGAGCTTTTAGAGAGGTGTCAACTTACGCATGAAGAAAAAGTTGCCAGGAAGACTTTGCTCCTTCAGGTTGTTGTAAGTCAAATCGAGGATTTCAAGCTTGATAAATGAACCGAAACCGCGGGGAAGCTTGTTCAAACGGTTCATACTACAAACAAAACTGATAAAATGCAATACTTTAATGATTTTTCTCACCCGACATTAAGGATTTTCAACTCTTTCAAAGTCGAAATCGACGGTGGAAGCTCTTCGATTTGATTGTTCCACAGATTCAAGTACTCCAATTTGAGCAGATCCGAAATATTCGAAGGCACTGAAGTCAGCTTATTGTGACTCAGTGTAAGGCGGGTTAGTCGCTCATTTGGAACTGTAAAAACGTGAATCATTCACGAAAAAACGTTATTTTAAGCCTACACTGAAGGTGAAGCTGGTTGAAATTGGCAATATTACGATCAACAATCTCGATTTCGGTATCATCCTCAGCGATGTCGTGCTTGCCCATGTTGAGACAACTAAACGAATGATATATAAACTGATGTTAGCAAGGTCAAAAGCGCGAGGTACACGCGTAAACCGCGCTAGCAAACAATACAACGTCGCCCCCACCCTCACTCTATCAACAAAGCACGTTGTGAATAAGCTTAGCAATGGCGATCGACTAGGGCTACGATCGATTTTGGGATGGATTGTTGGCCAGTTGCAAAAGCACCAACTGCCGTTCAACAAACGCCTTCGGACCCAAGTCGTCGAGAGTACACACATCCGCAGGCGGGTAAGGCGCCCAAGCTGTCTACAGCCGACGGCAAAGGCAAACTGCGGTGGCGGTCGTGAAAAGTACGGCGTCCGTTCGCGGGGATGTGTGATCGCTGCCGACCGGCCAGCCGAGTCGAGCTGAACGAACTCGCAAGAAAAAAGCGCCCGTGGCGGTGCTCTTCCCACTCGTTCTCTCTTGCTTTCCTTCCGTTTGTTCGCCCCCGGCGATGTGTTGTATCATAATCATGCATAGTAAACATTCTTAGGCCCGCTGGCTGGCGCTCTTGCCCGCCAGCGGCGGCGGTCGTCGCGACCTCCACACTACAGCGGGTGGGATCGATTTAGGCCTTGTCCGCCGGGTAAATACAACCAAAAAACAATAGAAATACAGCTGCAAATGCGCAATAACATATCCGCATACCTCGACTTTGACCCGGCTAGGACTTTGTCATGCATTGAAAAGACCGAGACCAAGCTTTTCCGCTGATAAGAAATCACGTATGGCACGCACACACTGTTGCACGACGCACGACTCCTACCAGGAATGTTCGTACGCCGCGCATTGCCCATGGCGAGCACCACTGGCCGAGCATCGGTGAATAAGTTTCGACAAGCTTGATCGGTGCAGCTTTCACCTTTTCATCATGCAAATAATGTTGCCGCTGATGCATTTCCATTTCCTGTGATGCATTCTTCGCGTTTCCTGCCACGTGTAACGTTTACAACTGGTCTTTCATCGCCGGTTTTCGCATATCGCGCTATGCTTTGTTATTGTTTTTCGCATATTTATCCTTCCTTTTTCAGTATTAATGTCCTCCGGTCCGCGTGGAGGTTATCGTCGAGCTCAGAAGCCCATTCCTGATGAAGGACCCTACCGTTCGTTTGTCGGCAATCTGCCCAATGACACCATTCAAGGCGATTTCGATAGTCTGTTCAGTGGGCTCCAAGTACGTTTTCTATATTTTGATTTTTATATATCCGCAAGCTGACTGATGGGTTTACAGATTCAATCCGTGCACATGATGCGTGATCGTGAGACGGATCAGTTCAAGGGCTTTGCTTACGTTGAGTTTGGTAGTCGCGAAGATCTCGAAAAGGCGTTGTTGCTTGATGGTGCTGTAAGTTGATTTTTGTCATCCGATCGCTTAATTATATATAATTTTGGCCTTTTTCCAGGACTTTGATGGTCATATCGTTCGTGTGGATGTTGCTGAAGACAGACGCGGAAACAAAGGCGGTCGTGGTGGTGGCGCCGGTGGTCATCGTGGCGGAAGTGAGCGTGGAGGCGGCCGTGGCGGATATGGCAACCGTGATGGCGGCTTCGGCGGCAACCGTGACGGCGGCTATGGCGGCAACCGTGATGGTGGCTTCGGCGGCAACCGTGATGGCGGATTTGGTGGCAACAAATTCGGCGGCGGCGCTGGTGGTGGAGGTGGTCATCGCAACACCTTCGGCCCCAGCGGCGATGCCCGCAAGCCTGCTCCGACTACTGATGATGGCTTCCAAAGAGTCGAACGCAACGCTGGCTTCGGCAATAAGCGTGGCAATGCTGTCAGCAGCGTCCATACCAAAGGTAATTTCTTCAGTTTATACTTTTTTACGATTCTAAAATTTGAAATTTGCAGATGGCGGCCGCACGCTCCCCAAGCCCACGGTCCCCCTGACTTCCGACCCCAACCGTCCCAAGCTAAACCTCGCCCCGCGTATCACTGATCCCGTCGAACTTGAACGCCGTCGCCAGAAAGATGAGGAAGACCGCAAGGCTCGCCTCGAGAAGATCTGCAGCGTTAAGAAGAACTGATGTGCAATCTCTCACATCGGTTTGCAAGAGTTTAAGAGATACCATTACTAACCCCTTTCCGTTCACTTGCTCCGGGAAACCCTTACTAATTGTTTACAAATGACTGTTTTCGTCAAGTGCCCTTATTTAGTAAGAGACCTTGGCGCTATAGTTACTGTTAAGTTGTTTGCACTGATAAATTTGTATAAGTATATATTTGTCTGTATATATATATGAATCCACTGCATTCATTTCGATTACATGGGTTTTTGTCCGCAATACTTTTGAAATTTGGATTTTCAATGTCTTAATTTTAATTTGAATTGCTCAGAAATGGCGACCCAGCAAACGATCAAGGAAAAGCTCGAACTCAACTTGGACACCGACATCGTCCAGGTTTCGGACCTCTCCGATGGATGCGGCGACAAGTACGACATTGTCGTGGCTGCCGCTCGCTTCAAGGACATGAACACCCTAGCTCGCCATCGCCTGATCCACAGTATCCTCAAGCAGGAGCTCAAGTTTGCCCATGCCGTGACGCTGCACACGTTTTCTTTGGAGGAATATGAGAAGGCTGTGGAGTTCCAGATTCCGAAGAAGAAGGTGCTCGAGTCTCTGGAGGATCCGAAGTCCGCTTGATGAAAATGTACCTTAATTGATGCCGGTTTTTGTGCTTTTTTGTAAATTTTGTTTGACTGATGCCAATAAATATGTTATTTGGTAATTATTTAGATTTGGTGTTATCGGGTTTGAAACCTGTAGCTAACTTTATGTGTTGTGAGTGAGGTTTACATTGTTTTGGTAAACTTCAGGCTGTCCCAATGTCTGAACTGACGTATCAATACCGCTCCGCCGCGGCCTTCTTCGCCACCGTGGCTTCTGAGTTTGATCGGTGCACTCAGCTGAAGTTCTACGGACTGTATAAACAGATCTCTGAGGGTCCGATTCAGAGTGAGTTTAATAACTGTCCTTCGAAAGATCATGAATCCGTTTACAGAATCCCCCTGGTTGTTGATGTTCTCCACAGACTTGAAGGCCAAAGCCTGGTCAGCCTGTCGCGATCTGACGAAGGAGGAAGCCATGCAGAAGTACGTCGATGCCACTGAAGAGCTCGGTCTTTCCTGGACCAAAGAAACCGCCAAAGAACACGGCGCCATGGACGGAGGGCTCGGACTTCGTCCCAGCATGCCGCAAGTGGAAGACACTGGCCCGACGACTTCCAGCGACCGTTTCTATGACGCCGTTCGAGCTGGAAACATCGCCGAAGTCGAGAAATACTTGAAAGAAAACCCCAACATTGCGGAGCACAACAAAGACGGCACTCCGATTCACTGGGCCGCAGATGCCAATCAGCCTGCAATGATCGAATTTTTGGTCAAACATGGCTGCTCGGTGGTCGATGTCGACGATGAGGACCAGACACCGCTCCACGTTGCTGCCATCTGTGACCACGTCGAAGCGATCACGAAATTGCTCGAACTCGGCGCCGACCTCGATGCTACCGACGCTGATGGCACCGCTGCTCGCGATCTGATCGAACAGAAGGTGCTTTTGGAATACTACGGAACTGAGTAGTTAAATTAATTTATTAATGTGCACTGAAGACACTATAAATACGAACCAATAAATTAACATTTGAACCCACGGCTGAGAAAAAAAGTCGAATTAGCCTTCAAAAGCAAACATAACAACACGACTAGTTAAAGAGGAAGTGATACGGGTACCCTTGATACTTCAATCTGAAGACTGAAAGCAGCAAACTGAAGAAGATGGCGACAACGCTAAGGCCTGCGATCGCCCATCCACGGCGGTAGGTATCTTTGCGTTCTGGAGCGTCGAGAATGGCGATCATGCCAATGGTGATGATGGCGTAGAGGCCGAGGACGACATAGGTCTCGAGAATTAGCTGAAAAATGGGGTTTAAATGATAATTAAGGTTGTTAGAGGTGGTTACAAACCTGATATTGGGTGCTGCTGTGAATAATAGAAGTTTCACGAGACTGCGGATGGGTCATGACGAACGGCGGGCCACGAATGTGGTTCCACATCTGGCCAGACATGAAGCAGAAAACGATCGTCAGACAGGCGAGACCCCAGAAAGTGCGGTTGAACAGGAATTCGAGGTTGTTTCGGCGCATGTACAGAAGGCCGAGGACCAGCATGACGAGAAGCAGAATCACGGCAGGGGCGGCGTAGTTGGGCGGACGGAGGACAGTGATCGCGACACCGGTACGTTCGCCAACGAACTTGGCCATGGCGTCGGCATCGATACCATAACGCTGGAATTCCATCTGATCCTGCTTCTTTTCACGGCCCTTCGCGGGGAAGTGGTAGATGACGGGGGCTGTGTTGAGATTCATCTGTTGGAAGACCTGTGGAGAGTCTTCAAACTCAACAATACCGAAGTAAAGACCCTGTGTTTCGTAGTTACCATAGCGGAAGGAGTTGGCAAGGATGTAGAACTCGTCATAGGCAGGTCTGAAAGTTGCAAGTTTTTACATAGCCAATTAGTTGCTTCAAAAAACAAAACTTACTTGCAAATTGGGCAGTTAACACCAGCGGATAAGGCAGTGAACATGACGATCATCGAGTAGTTGCGAGGGCCACCACGAACATAGTTCTTCCATCGTTCCAGGTTAATTGGAATAATAGGACGCTTAGCAATGAGGTCTTGCAAGTTGTTGACACGATCTTCTAAGGTCAATCCACTGGACTTTTGTGCGACGGCAACTGCCAATACGACAGCCAAGACGAAGGCTAGAACACCCAGCTTGTGACGGACCATATCTGAAAGATGCTCAATTTACTCACACCGTTATCGCCTATAGATTTTGAAGACGACACGTTGCACATGGGTGTCAAAGCGATGCGCCGCGGCCGGAACGCGTGGATGTCCATGTCCAGCTAATATATTCGCGGCGAGAACACGCGAACGGCCGTTAGCGATGCGGCGGTGGAACTCGTTTTTATATATAATAAGCGGTGCTTTGCTCATTGTAAAACGATGTTATCGTTCCTAGGCAACAATAAAGTCGGTTGGGATTGTAAAAATGAAATATTATGGCAAAAACAAGAGTACTACGCATACTGACAGGGCGGTTGTGTTGTCAATGACAACACGGGGCATACAAAAAGTCGTTTCCAATATTATAACTACCAATTAACGATTATAGCAAGCTATTACAGAAGTGCAAATCAGTCGAGTTGGCAAAAACACGTAAATAAAGTGAAAGGTCAATTGTTCTAGCGGGGACGCTGTTTACGTGGAAGGGCGACATTTCCAGACTTCGAAATTGCTAAATGAGCAATCTCGTATTGCGTTAAATTGAATTTCCGTCTTTACAAATCGTAAGCATCATGTGGACAAGATGAAGGGTAAAAACAATAACGGAAAAGGTAACGACTATACGGAGCAGTTTACAATTCAGTTTTACAACGCAAGTCTTGTTTGTCCCCTACAGCCAGCGGCCGCACGATGCAGCGTTGCAACGTTGCTGCAGCCCAGTTTTTGAAATGCGCGCCCTACAGCAGTGCGCTGGCCCCATCACTGACAACCGAACTGGACGTGCACATTTTTCCACCTTTGTTTCCTTCCGCTGTTCATCACGTTCCAGTTTGGCCTTATTTCCTGACTTTTCTTTTATCTATACGTGCCCACAGGTAACCACCATATGGAGATATACTTTTGGGAGGATATTGTTTGATTTGAACGACTCCATTTGACGATTTGAAAATCCCAACTTTTCCGTGTTGTTTTATATATTTTTCTTTGGCCTGCCTTATTTGTATCGATTCCTTTTTCAGATCAACATGGGTGCCTACAAGTACATGCAAGAAATCTGGCGGAAAAAGCAGAGCGATGTCATGCGCTACCTGCAGCGTGTCCGCACCTGGCAATACCGCCAGCTTGCGGCTATCCACCGCGCTCCTCGACCAACCCGTCCCGAGAAGGCCCATCGTCTCGGCTACAAGGCTAAGCAGGGATACGTCATCTACCGCGTCCGTGTCCGCCGTGGTGGCCGTAAGCGCCCCGTTACCAAGGGTCAGACTTATGGTAAGCCCAAGACCCATGGTGTCAACCAGCTGAAGTTTGCCCGCAACCTTCAATCTGTTGCTGAAGTGAGTTTTTATATAATTTTCTCACATTTCATCTTATCTGTGACCTTTTCAGTCCCGTGTTGGTCGTCGCTGCGGTGGTCTCCGTGTTCTCAACTCTTACTGGATTGGCCAAGACTCCACTTTTAAGTTCTTCGAGGTTATCTTGCTTGACCCCGCTCACAAGGTTATCCGCAACAACCCTGACACTCAATGGATTACCAAGGCTGTCCACAAGCACCGTGAAATGCGTGGTTTGACTTCTGCCGGCCGTAAGAGCCGTGGCCTCGGAAAAGGTCCCCGTTTCGCCAAGACTACCGGTGGTTCCCGCGTCAAGAACTGGAAGCGTCGCAATACCTTTGTTGTTCGCCGCAAGCGTTAAGCACTTATTGTTGGTTGTACGACTCTTCTTATTTGTTCGGTTTAATTGTTATAAATTTTACATTTGTTTCAATTCTTGGGTTCATTTTTGCATTATTAGCGTTATCTGACGTATCTGATATCGCAGCTTGGGTGGTTTTGAGTTTGATTGAGGAGTTCGTTCAGTTTAGATGTTTCTATCACGGCTTCGGTTTGCACTCATTGAATCGAAGAAGGTTTTTGATTCAAGTGTAGTTGAACGTGATGCGTTACGATTGTCGGTTCGAGCAGGTTCCGGCGGTCAGGGCCTCGGCCGATACAATGGACTCGGTGGTAATGGCGGCGATGTGTATCTGGTGCCGCGTCGGAATATGACATTCAGACAGTTGCTTCACGGATTCGAGAAGAATAGGAACATCATCGCTGAACACGGAGCTTCGAGTACTCAAGTCTCACTGGTGGGGAAGCATGGAGCGCATACTGTCGTCAATGTGCCCCTAGGCACTGAGTGTATTCAACAGGACACTTTGAGACTTATCTGCAGATGCACCAATGCGAATCATCGCGTCTTGATTGCGAAAGGTGGCAGAGGTGGATGCGGTGAGAATGGATTCAAGTAAGTTCCATCACGTTTTTATCATTATCTATTAATAACCCCCGTTTCAGAGGAGAGAAAGGCGACAAATTCACCATGACAATGCACATGAAGCTGGCTCCAAACATCGGTCTCGTCGGCTTCCCCAATGCAGGCAAATCTACACTGCTGAAGGCACTTGCCCCGGAGAAACGCAACATCAAAATCGCTCCCTATCCATTCACAACTACAAAGCCGCAGATGATCGATATCCGGATGTCCGAGCTTATGGAAGATCATGAACGGTTCTCACTTTCATGCGCCGATTTGCCGGGACTCATCGAAGGCGCCGCACAGAATCGTGGACGAGGACATTCATTCCTGAAGCACCTTGAATACAGCGACATGATCGTGATGGTCGTCGATGTCAACGGTTTCCAGCTATCCTCCAACTCCACCGATGTCTTCCGAGATGGCCTCGAAACGATCGCGTTGTTGAACAAGGAGCTCGAAGCCTATGACCGTAAGCTCATCAAGAAGCCCATGGTTCTTGTTCTCAATAAAACCGATATTGATGGCGCGGCAGAGGTTCGTTCACACTTTTTTACTGTTTTGTCACAAAATACTGATTGTTGTTATTTCAGAAGGCTGCAGCCCTGTCAGAACTGGCGAACGGCAAATGGTTCGACAAGCTGCCGCAGGAATTAAGGCCGTCACTTCCCATTGCCTTCCACGGCATCGTCTGCACCAGTGCCAAGAATCGTGAAATCGGTTCACTCAAGAAGCAGTTGCTCAACATCTACGATGGACTCCACCCCCTCGAAGAACTCTCGCTCGACTCCGAATTCGAGTCCAAGAACACGAAAATTGTTGTTTGATTGGCGTATGCCACTTCTTGTTGATTTGTAGCTGCCAATGCGACAATAAAAAAACCTGCTTAAATTGTTTTGTTTTTTGTAAAAGAAATGATACTATTTTTACACATAACCCTGGAAGTTATAATTGAAGAGACCCTAAGCTCGGCCCTGCTTGCTCGCAGGAACCATACCGCGAGTGATAGATATCCAGATGTTTGTATGGAAAATTTTCACTTTATTTTGCGGTTTTTAATACAAACTTCTGTATTTATATGTGACGGTAGTTTCGAATGGCAGCCTAATGGAATGACAATCATAACTTGATAAAAATTTATTTTCATTACAGTTGTATTGATGCAATTAAAAAACATTAAAGATAAAGAAGCGGTAAATCGAAATTAATTTGGGTTCCATTATTAATAATTACAACATGAGGAACCTGGGACGTCATATCACCATAATCTACTTGAACAAATCTTTCATTTAAGAGACAGTCTCTCACAGGATTTAGGAACAAGGGGAAAGGGCCGACACAATTTTTGGGACTCTTAAATGTTTTGAGTCAAAAAGTTAGGTATCCATATGAAAGACCTCGAACCGGAAGGATTTGGTCTGAAGCCTTCGGATTCTGGAGATATGGCTTCTGAAAGCATTTCGGTTCAAACCGATGTAGCTTCTATCAAAAGAAAGTTAGAAGGCTGATTTTTTGGCTCTGAGAGTATTTTAGGCTAGGGAACAAACCTACGTACTCAGAATTTTAGTAAAAAATTGTAAAACATGATTTTTTAATTTTCGTATTTTTAAAATGATTATAACTTTTTTATGGGACACCGCCGGAGGCACCACTACATGTCATCGTGTAGCCCGTATTTTTCTCTATTTTTTAACACATTAAGGGAAAAAATGAAATGAAGTCCCAATTGCTTTCTGTCGCATTTACTGATAGGACCCCCAGCTTCTCTCCCAAGCGCAAACATTTGTCATCGCGCGCGCCCGCCGCGTGCCTGCTTGCGAAAAGGGACCGCGAGTGCGCGATGATGACTTCGTCCAGCGCATGGGCCGAGTATCTAATACGCAGCTACAGAAGGCAATTGGGACTCCATTCGATTTCTGCGCATTTTACATTTTCTGGTACAGAAAAGCAAGGTCTAAAATATAGAATGTAGTGGTGCCTCCGGCGGTTTCCTATAAAATTATAAAAAAAGATATAAAATTACAAAACTTAAAAAACTTTGAATTTCGATTTTTTATCAAAATTTTGAGTACGTAGTTTTGTTCCCTAGCCTAAAATACTCCCAGAGCCAATAAATCAGCCTTCTAACTTTCTTCTGATAGAAGCTACATCGGTTTGAACCGAAATGCTTTCAGAAGCCATATCTCCAGAATCCGAAGGCTTCAGACCAAATCCTTCCGGTTCGAGGTCTTCCATATCAATACCTAACTTTTTGACTCAAAACATTTTGAAGTCCCAAAAAGTCGAGTCGCCGACCCTAAATCCTGTCAAATACTGTCTCTTAAGCGTTCCATAAACTGTATCTGTTGTCTTGAAGGGGTAGCCGCACCCTCAAGTTTGAGGGAAAATTTCGATTGTTGACACTGAAAATATAAAATTGTAATCCAAAAGCAGTAACACTATAAAAACTGAAACGGACGTATCAGCGATTACAACAGTTGTCCGCTGACACGCCATCACGTTTAAAAATCTACATTTTACGTTTTGTGTGATAGAACAACTTATCACTCGCAAGTCGACAGCGGATAACAGTAATGCAAATAAAAAAAGTAACTTACTTTTAAAAAACGAACAAGCAGATCAATATTGATATCAAAAGTAGCAAAACGGTCAGTTATCGTCATTGCACGCAGTTTCTTGCGTTGAAACTGCAAAACATTGTGCATCCATGTTGGTGGAACAGTTCCAGAAAGTGACAAATCTTTCATACTGGAAAAAACGTTAAATATATCGGCAAAGTTAGAAGGTGAAAAAAAATCGGTTTCAACAGAAACATGTTTAACACTAGTCATAGACATTTTTGTCGAAAGTCGTTGAAAAAAGTTTGGTGTAAGAATGCATCGAACCACAAAAAGCGTTTGAATGTCAAAAATAACATTGCAAAAAAAGTCAGAAGTAATGTGTTGCAAACTGATTTCTTTTAAAAGAAGATTATAGCAAAAGAACAGTGATGTAGGTTGTATCTTTACTGCAGTATGTACACCTTCCTCTACTGGAACTATACAAAGTTGTTCTTTTTTGTATTTAACAAAACAACATGTATTGAGTATATATATTTTTTGTAACTTCGGAGGACAAATTGTTCTGTTGCCTGCAGCCACTTGAAGACGGTAAAGTTCCGCTGGAGTTGCAAGTTCGGCGAAACGAAGACGGAGGCCATAGGCCAGTTTGGCGATTGGATAGGGCATGGTTCAGTTTTGTAATAAAGAATATGTAGTAAACTAATGTAATCAGGAAAAACGCAAGTTCGGATATAAAGAAAGCGAAACACTGCGACAGAAACAACGACAAGTAGAGTATGCGAACCAAGCCAAAGAGGTCGACTGAGCAATAGTAGTGCTTTTACACTAAACTGAGCGTTGTATTGTTTCTGATCCCTCGCCGTTTGGTATCGCAGTCCCGCAAGCATGCACGACCGACGCGATGCAATCACAAGACGAGGCATGCGCGGAATAGGCAAAACCAAAATGTTTTCTGGCCGAAACCGGGAAGGATACTCTGACACCGGACAACGAGATTCGCCGCCGTATGATAGAGAGACCAGCTGGCTAATCAACATTATTAAAGTCACTTGCTAGATGCCCGTGCTTTTGAAAGATCATGAATGCTTCTTTTTTTTCCTGCGCTGATTTGCCAGGACTGGTTGAGGTTTGTTCACACTTTTTTACTGTTTTGCCACAAAACGGATTGTTATTAATTTAGAAAGCTGCAGTTCTGTCAGAACTGGCGAACGGCAAATGGTTCGACAAGCTGCCGCAGGAATTAAGGCCGTCACTTCCCATTGCCTTCCATGGCATCGTCTGCACTAGTGCCAAGAATCGTGAAATCGGTTCACTCAAGAAGCAGTTGCTCAACATCTACGATGAACTCCACCCCCTTGAGGAACTCTCGCTCGACTCCGAATTCGAGTCCAAGAACACTAAAATTATTGTTTGATTGGCGTATGCCACTTCTTGTTGATTTGTAGCCAACGTGACGAAAAACACGGATTTAAGCCTGCTTACACTGTTATTTGATCGTTCATACATTTATTTCAACGCATTCCCGACAATGACAACCAAGCGTTGTTTCCATTTGCGAATGACTTGCCTTCAAAATCCCGGGTCTTAAATCCTTGCGCAGCCGCGGGAGGTCTGTCAACGGCATTGCGTATTCGTGCCCGCCGGCGTCTGTTTGTCAGGAAAGAGGGCTTTTCGCCTGCGGGGCAGTCAACCATCGTTGACCTCCCCAGTCGCTTATTTGGACGGCACTTTAGCCCTCGCGCGACTTGGAAGCTTCAAAATTTTGCATAAACTCAAACTGGTTTTGTGGGTTGTTTAGAGCACGCGAGAAGCTGAGGGTTCTTCATCGATTAACTAAGTGCCGAAACCGACGGTTGCGTGTTTCATGTCCAACTTTTGCCATATGCAGCTGCAGGTTCGCAATAACTTGCAAATGCGCCCTCAGGGCTCAAACTCGACATAGATTCGTTCAGGCTGAGGCGGCACACGAAAGCATTTGTAAAAGCCGGAAGTACGGCCCGCCGGAACACCGCCGATTTGTGTTCACATTGGCATGACAGTGTCACAGTTACGAATGTTGCAAGTATACCGAGAAGAAAAGAAACTGTCTGGACCTCACGCCATGTGTCTGTTGTCCCCAAACACACCAATTACGCGCATTCTGCAGTGCCTGTTTTGTACGGTCAATTGGCGCATCAACTCTTGACCATGTCCATTATTTCAATTGTCTCAGCTGCTGGCTTAATTTTTGGCCATGGGTCTTTTTGACTTATGTGCGCATGACCCTCATTCGCAACGTTGTTCAACTACCAATTTTCCATGAATTTGCATAAAGCTCTGTTTTCGCCAAAGTTGACTTCTAAGTGCCGTTTCGTGTGTTAATATTTTAACGCTCAACGCTTCGACGCCTTTTTCCTCGAAACGAAGTATCTCTTTCACCAACCGTTTACACCCAGTAAGACAAATACTGCCAATGGATCAGGTTGCGCAAACCCGTCGAACCCCTCTGGCTATAATTGTTATCACGCTGTCCAACTAACGGCAAAATTCGTTCTCGTCTCTCGTTAAAGCAGATGTCAACGTCAATTTTTTGTTGTCCACTTTGGCTGTCTGCCGGGTGTAAGTAAGGCAAGAACATGCCTTACCCTTACCGATGGTCGTCATTCGTGTCCACAGGCCCTGCCATTGAAGATGGTGGATGCCATTGTTTCATTCCTCTTAACAGTGCAGTTTTCGTCTGCCGAAAAAGTCTAAACATTCTTTATGCGCGACGTATGTTCATCACGTATGACCCGTTTTGGATTAGACTTTTGGCGCGCCATGCCCTCCGGGGAATGCCTTCAAACAATGGAATTGGCTTCAGCTTGAAGCTTGAAGCTACTACACAGATGTCGACGAGACAACGGAAATTGTGGTCTCGGAGCGGTACAACGAAAACTCGGACCACCAGAAAGTAAGTAAGATGCTTCGTTGATAACACCCCAAATGTGGTAAACGAATTGCGTTCGTTCGCTTTTATGGGAAGGTTGTCAGCAGAGGAACTTCCGTCAATCCTCCTTGGCCCGAGCACGGCTTTTATCTAAGCACGCATGTGAGCTTCTTTTTTGAGATGGCAAAGTCCCCTTTTTGGCCCACTTGCTTCACGTTCGTGATGGTGCGACTTCGGGGCCCACCGAAACGACACGCTGCAGATGTTTTCATACTTTTTCGTTTATCCATATTCAGTTAAACAGTCGATTTCCTTTTTTTGTCCAACTTTGCTTTTTGAAAGCGCGCTTCAAATTTTTATGTCATAATGTGTTGTCGGGATGGAACGTAGCGCAATCCGAACAAAGACATGTCTCTAGTGTCCTCAGATACTCACAAAAAAAGAATATTCAGTGGCGAAGTTGTCTCTGAAGTACTCTTGCGGGCACCGCCACTGCCGCTATTGCATTCGTTTACTTTTCTTAATTGCAAAAGTACTTTGTTTTAAGGAGCTGAATGGCTTTTGCCGTCGCCGTGATGCCATTACCAGTGGTGCCGGGTTCCATCCCCTCTAGCTGGAATGTTGCATTGACCTTTTTTGCCGTCTGTCCATGAAATTTGCATGTTGCTTTGCTCCGTATTTGGTCGGGCCGGCCGTGGAAAGCGAAGAATGATTCGCTTTTTCATTCGGCACCAGCAACACCTGAACCGCTTGGGTCTTGCATGCAAATGCCAACCTTCCCGATGCTAGGGGCTTTGTTTGTGAGGTCGAAGTGTATTGAAATGTCAGCCCCAGACTATGGGAAAGAGAAGTGCCGGCTGTTTGCTTACATTACAAACCACCTTTTGCGGCTCCATATTTTAATACTGTTACTGATGCTTTTGGAGAAAGGTGTCGACCTTCACACGGTTCCCATTCGAATAGAAATAGTAGTACTAATTCAATGTACTGTGTCCAATTTTTAATTTGATAGTGAAAGTCTCAAGACTTGCCATAAACGCTGCAGGGTGGCGTATTTTATCGCAGCCGTTTTTTCAATTGAATGGAAAAAGTATGTTGATAAAAAGAAAAGTAAGACTTTCTTTACGTCAATCTCTTCATGCCACGCTTTTTCGTGAGAAGACGGAACGTTTCTTTTTTTGAAAAAAATATGGTCATGTCATGTCCGAAAAGCCGAATTTTGATAAACAGCTTTTTCTTTTTCGTCTTTTTGGTGTTTTGATCGGTCTACTAGCTCTTTTTGTTTCAAATAGAACAATTAAAGCTATTTTAGGGCGTTTTAATCGACGGCGACAATGTGATGCTCAAAAGGGGCCACCGTTTAATGGAATTTTCAAAGTGCAAAGTGTCTTTGGATTTGAACTTTCGCGTCATAAACGTGGAAAAATTTATGTTTTATTTTTATTCCTATTATTGCCCTTTTAGAAACTTTGATTTTATTGATATTTCTGTTAAGTGACGATAAACGAACCACGAACATCGTGAGAATTACCCCCGGGGAGCAATAACACAGCCTCCAACTACATACACGCGTTCGTTTCAAGGCGTCGATCCCATTTAACTTTTTTTGTTTATTCTCACAAGTTTCCATCTGACAGGAGGGTTGAAATAATTTCCGGACTAACGACTTCCGAGATGTCCTGCCAATGTTCACGTCTTCGCCTCCTACCAACTGACCACTTCCATCTGACGCCTCTGTTTTTTGCTTCCTTTTCCCCAAACCCTTCCTTGCAGATAGACTTGTCACTCACTCTGCGGGGATTTTGGTATTTTTATGTTTGTATTTGTATCTTTTAACCGACAAATTGTGTAAGCCTTTTTGACTTTGTCGCACTTTTTGTCTTTCGTGTCGCCGCTCTGCTTACTTGATGGCAGAAGCCCTCTTGGTTGACGGACCCGAGAGCACGCCTTAGAAACACTCCCGCGGGATTGTGCATAGTAGTGTAGCTCTTGCTACCAGTTGCGCTTCACTCAAAAAGCCGCAGGGAACAACAAGAGACTTTAAGTTCAATGAGGATCCTCTTGAGTCGCACCCGCGCGACTCATTTTTCTGTTATCCATGCACGATAGATGACTTGACATTTGGTGGGCGTTATGCCAGTAACTCATGGCCATTCTTCGAGGAAAAATGATGTAAGAAGTACAATAACACAAGTCTGGCACGGCTTTATTCAAGTCAAGATGCTCTGATTTGACTCCGTTCTTTGCTCGTCGTCATCGATCTGTACCCGTTGCACCTTAGGTAAAGCTTAAGTGATTCGCGGGCGGAATACCCTAAAGAAGAGATGTTAGCGTTGGACTCTCGCGCATCTTTTTGTGTTTATGTAGCTGCTTAGCTGGTGTACGTTGGAACATCGAGACTTAGCTGCGTTGCGCAACGTCATCCATCTATGGTTAACGTGATTCAAAAAGGCTTTTGTGTGTCTTCCCATTGTTTGGTAAAACAATCTTATTACGTTTTTCGTGGTTTTTCTCCCCCTTTTTTGTTTCTGCTTTTTCCTCTGATTCACCTGAAGCTACAATAGCATTTTGTTTTTGTATTTCGAATTCCAACGCTTCAAATGTTTCAAGATTCTCGCCCTTTCGCGTCGAAATGTTTCACTTGTCTGACTTTTGCTGTTTCTATTTTTGATTTTCACGTTTTAGAGCATTTCCTGCCCAATCAGAATGATCCGCGGAATAATTGGCTGTAGATAGTAAGAATTAGAATGGCCAACTCCACCGTGGATCCTAGCTGGCCATACAGTGTGCCGATGGAGCCTATCCCCGAAGAAGACGATGCCGACGGAATCGGATCGACGACTAACGTGAGCCGAGTGTCACAGTCGCCGCGAAGATCCGCCTACAGCGAGGCAAACTCATCCATGCGAACGTTCGAACAGAAGCAACGCACCAAGGAAATCTACACATCTGAGCAAGTTGACACCCTCGTCAGGTCAGTTCGTCTTCGCCTCCTCCTCACGTTCGTTCCACAAACTTTTTGGTTGCCCCACCGATTAAAGTGAAGTCAATGCCGGACAAATCGACGATTTTTTTGTATTGTCTGTGGTGCGCAGGCACGCTCTACTCACTTCTGCACCATTGCAAAAAGGGTCAATGGGGTCTTTGCGGGTGTCTTTGAGGCTCGTCTACATTTTCCATACTCCGTTTTATGAACCTAAAAAGATGGATGAAAAAAGAAAAACTTGGACCTGGAATAATGGAAACTATCTCGACCGAGATTGAAAGATACCCTTTCATATGCCGATCGCGATAGATACAAATAGCCCCCGTAAGAAATCTATAATATAGCCCGAGCAGATGTTTTATCCCGCTAACGTTGATATTCTGATGTCATAAATCATTGATGAGTAGCACGTTTAATGCTTCTCCGCGCGGATTGGAGCGTCTGGCCGCGGTATTTAGCGGTCAGCGCGAGCTTCGATCGCCAAACAAACACAATTTTGTGGTTGTTTCCGGGGGAGTGTTGGTAAACGTTCACGCATTAGCAATGGCCGTGTCGACACCACGTCGTGAATCGACCGATCTGCGCGAAGTGAGCCCCGAAGCGATCATGGCCGACCACATGTTATTCGTTTCAAAAAGCATCAACACGCGCAAGCCTGTCAGTCGATCCCAACTGTCATGACTTCACAGTTTTAGTTTAATCGCGGAGCTTCCAAAAATGGGTCCACTTCTATGATTATCCATCAAGTGTCACTCAAAAAACCAGAGGAAACTATTGAAAAAACTAAAATTGGGTAGCGTGCTAAGAGTAAATCCGCGTTTCGTAGCGACGGATAATAAATTGTTTCGGATGGGGTCTTGTTATCAACTTTTGCATCCATTCCATTCCTCCTGAAGTAGGCTACTACTTCCTGTCGGCTGTCTGTTCGAAAGCAAACAGCTCTGACATAGTGACATCTTCGCAACTCCCTATCTTGTCCTGACTCAGTCTTTTCGTGCAGTCTTGTTTTTAAGCATATGTCTGGTTTCAGCACTGTCCCGAAAACTAAGATTCCGGAATCCTGGAACCAATTCGCCGAGGAGCAGGTTGTGGTCGACCCCGAGTGCGTTTATTTTGCTCTTTTTCACATCTTTTCTCAATGTAGCTTCTGTTTATTGCGTCCATTTTTCAGGATGACCTCCACGTACATCACGGAGAATCTCGCCGGTCCTGCCTCGGCTCGGGGTACCACATATGCGTACACTTATGAAACGCAGGTTGAAGATCCAGAAAACTTGCCTGAGTATAGTACGTCTCACTTTACTGAGTCCATCGGCGATGACTTGGAAAGGCATACTTCGCAAACACAAAAAGTAAACTTTATAATGCAATTTTAAATGATAATTACGACTGTATTTATAATTTAGGTAACACGGGTAACAAAAGTTACGACCACACGTTCGGTACGGCAAGTCCCTGTAAACCCTAATGATATATTCTTCGACGCTGATGGCAACCCCGTTGTTAACGGTTACGCCGGTAAAAACATTTGCATAAAACGATTACTTTTTTACGATTGATAGTTACAGTACAATCGGGCGACTATCTTGATGATGGGCTCGGCATCGATCTTAGCCGCACTTACATTAGCGAACATGAGGAATACAATTCGCCATCATCGTCGACGGGAAAACATTTGCAATCTTCGCACGGTTACGACCGTTACTATGCACCAAGTGCACCCGGAATGCCCCAAGTGATAGACATCGACACGCAAGAAATTTCTCTAGCTTGGCTGAGGCCCGAGGTTGATGGGACAGCAGGGCCGGTGATAGGATACAGAGTAAGCTTAATCAAACTTAAATATATCAAAGCGAATATTGGATCACGTCAATTCTAGGTTGAATTCCGCCACAGTCCTGGTGAACCGTGGGAAGCCGCGCACGACGATCTCCTACTGCAAACCGAGTGTAGAAGTAAGTCGACCATTTTTCCATGCTACCTTTGTTGACATGATGCTACTCACCAACGCCACCAGGCCACCAGACTGCTCTCGGAAGCGTTAGGAAGATTATCGAGGCAATTCCGCCTTTTTATTGATATTGTCCATGTTTGCGAGCGTCAATTGACGATAGAGTCCTGTACAGTGCTTTGTTATTGATCTCAATCCATTGCTGCGACTGCGCAATTCAATTCGCGAGCAATTTTTTGCAGTACAATGAGTCTTCTATGAGGCGCGAAACTTCTGTGAAAGCCGTGCTCTTTGAGGCGTATTATAACATGAAACGCAAGATCATCGTTGTTGTCGGGAGTGATTGCTAATTCAGCGAGAGAAGAAAAAAAGGAAATTCATTTGCCTCTTGCCCGAGGCCCCGGGGAGGCGCCTTCAACCAGTGACGATGCCCGTTTTTGACCGCGGGCGGTGCTCGTCTGAATCGGCTTCACATTGTGGCCGCCGTGACTGTCAAAATGTAGTTGCTTTTTTTCGTACAAAAAACACGAATTTCCGCGTGTTTCACTTTCATTGAGGAATCGAAATTGAAAGCGAATCGAGTGTCAAGTCAATTTCTTTTGTACTAAGTCGCCAAAATTCTAGCTTGAATGCGTTTGCACGAGAATCAACGTCGCACGTTAGAACGTGTCGACGAATACGGTCGTCTCCGGGAACGGATTGTCTATGAGAAGGATGTTATAGAACGGCTGATCTCCTCTCCCAACGGTAAGTTCCACCACTCCGATAGACACTTTTATTTACCCTCTGTGAATCCATTTCCGTTTCGTTTCTCCCTCGGGCGCTCTGAACCGGCAGAGGGTAGTCTCATTTCACCCCCTTGCGCACTTGGAATGACCCTCCGAAAACATGCGCAAATTAGGTGTCCAGTTAGTTGTCTCATCCATTTCCCAATTGGCGCAGTAGAGTCTCGATAATCCCATTTTTAAGCCTGTCTATTGCAAGGTTATGCACCCACTTTTCCGGAGGCGGCCTTTTAGCATCTCGACTGGAGGGTGTCGCGCGAAATGAGTGTGAATAGGCAAGAGGCTGTTATGCAATTGGATCTCGTCCCTCAGCGCCACTGGCGATCTGCGACACTTTTGGAGCACTCCTTCCTCATCCGGGTGGGGTTCGTCTTTCGGCGTCTTCCTTCAAGTGTGGGATTGAAAAGGATTTCGACCGGAACGTCGACGCTTTGGGCTTTTCTTGTTGAATTGTGTTGATTGAGGGTTCGTCGAGGCTGATTCGCGCCATCTTTCCATGACAACGCTTCGGTAAAAGTGTCATTGAACACGCGTGGGCATATGGATGCAATCAAATTGGTCGGTTGTTCTGACCGTTTGCTGAGTTATGACGCTGGATTGGACTACTTTTGTACCGTGAACGCTATCCTATCCTGAGTTTGCTTTGATTCCCATGGATTAAATTCGTTGTAATGGCAAGCGGGTCGCGCATCGCTGATTGTCATTTTCGTTGTTGCTGCATGATTCGATGATTCAAACAACGCATTTTCCTTTCAATGCTTGTGTTCCTTGCATGCAACGCTGCTAGCATGCATCTCATTACGATTTTTATGTATGGTATTGCAAAAAAACAATTTCCATTAAAAGTTTCCCTTTCACGAGGCACACCCAAACCCCCTGACACATTACCCCCAATAACCCATTACAAAAAAGACATCATTTCCGAGGCGCTAAAATTATGGATTACACCCCATACCCCCTACAGTCATATCGGACAACCTATTTTTTATCCATCCGCTGACCTTTACATACCGAGATGACAGCCAAATTCCATCGACGCGTTCATTCCGTAATCGCATCAGAACCCCATCACGCAAAAGACATAATCTGTGCGCAGGCAACGGAACGGTAGTAGTGCCAACCTTGCCAATGTTGACCTTCCAACCGGGGTCAATCGACCACTTCAAGGCTTTGACCGCTCTTTTGTACACAGTTTTCTTTTGTTTCTGACGGCACGTTTGCCTCTTAACGTTTTTCGCGCACTACGAGGTGGAAATCGACTTTTGTTCACTCGATCATTACATTTTAATAGTCTTGTTTTAGTAGTCTTTATTGTGACGTTATTCCGCTGGCGGAAATGCGCCTATTTCGTTCGCATTAAAATATTTAGTGTTTCGGCTTACTTCTTTAACTTATCAACTTTTTTGCATTGAATCTTTCATAATGCTAGACAGTCTGCAAGTGTTGCCAGTTGGTAGGCATTGTTTTTCACTTTTTGTTATTATAATTTATGTTGATTATTCATAATTTGTATTATTTTAGTTACAAACTTGGATTCGCTGTCTGAGTACCAATTCCGTGTATTGGCAGCCAATTCTTCCGGCTTTGGAGTGCCGTCAAACAGCACACCGCCAATTCAACTCAGACCCAAGTATGAATCGCCTCCGAAGAACGGTATGCTCTTTTGACATTATGACTTTTTATTTTCTATCGTTCCGATTAGATCATATCTGTGACGTGCGCCCTTGTCGGAATACTTTTTGCTTTATTTTGAACAGTCCTTGCGCACATGCGTCAAACATCGAATTAGTTACTCATGCTACTGAATTTTGACTGTCCATGTCAATGTATTTTAATTAAAATGCGCAACAAGCCGAGTTTTAATTTGGTTTGAAGTCTTTTTCGGGTGGCCATGCGCGAATTACTTGCAAGCTACACGACATATTTCGATTTATGATTAATTCATCCATTTTTGACTCTTGAAGCGTCCCTTTAGAATGAACCAAAACTGTGTATTGATCTATTTGCTAAAGTTATAGGCTACGCGGCTCCAACTAATCCAACAATCGTTGCTATCGAAGGCGATCGATGCACCCTGCAGTGGCAGCCACCATACTCGCATAACGGGATACCAGTCAGTGGATACATTGTAGGTTTATTACCCACCTTGAAAGGATCAAAATTATCATTAACTAATGAAATTAAGGTCGAATACCGAACAGCTGGTACGTCTACGTGGGTCGTTTCGAACGATTATCCCACTCAAAACACTCACTACGACGTGACTAATCTTCGCCCCAATGGTGAATACGAGTTTCGCGTTACGGCACGCTATGACGATGGATCTCTTTCTGATCCCAGTTACTCGACTGGTTTTGTAAAGGTGAAACCTATGGTGCCTCTGCGTAGTAGCCATCGATACAATCCCGATTTGATCCCACCAGGACAGCCACAAGTTCTGGAAACTGATTCCACCTGGGTTCAGCTTCATTGGTCGACTTCACCGTCTGCTGATCGGCAAAACGTGCTTTACGTTGTTGAAATGCGTGAGATCGGCGATCCGACATGGTATACGGCTACAACGACGCCAATTGTTGTCAATGAGCTTATCATTGAAAACTTGCACTCCGATTCGACTTATGAATTCCGAGTATCGACAGTGGCCGATGATGGGTCGCAATCTGAGCCTAGTGATCCATCTGAAATCATTCGCTTGCGTCCTATAACACGGGTAGGTGCGAAAGAACGTCAAGTTCCCGAGCGCCCACAAGCACCGGAATACTTGGACTTCGATGGTGGTAGCAGTGTAACCCTTTGCTGGGTTCCGGCCAACAGTATCCTCCCAGTCGAAGGCTATGAAGTTGAATTCCGTGATTTCCAACAAGACGCAACACAATGGTTCAAAGTTACGGATAAGCTTGTCTACTCCTGCAAAACTACTGTCGGATATCTCATTCACGGTCATCAGTACCAGTTCCGTGTTGTTGCCAAAAACGCTGTTGGTTATTCCGATCCGTCTGATGCCTCAGCGCCGATTACAATCGGAAAATCGCTGCGTACGTTACTAATGTTTTATAAAATTCGACAAAATGTTGTTCACGGTGGATTCATGTTTTCAGGCGAAAACAGCATCCTCCCGAAAGATACGAAATACGTCGAAGCTGAGCGATTCGGCGCCATTTCACTTTTGCAGGATGAAATCATTCGTGAATCACCACCGCTGCCCGATCGCGATGATTCGCCGCCGCCGATGAACAGGCAACCCAACTATGGAAACTGTTAGTCTTTTATTCATTTGCACACTCGTGTAAACGAATGTTTACCTAATGCGATTTCAGTGCATTGGCGAGATCCAACACTCAAAGAAGTCATCGATTATTTGAAGAACTCTGACCCGGAAGTACAGCGTAATGCCTCTGGCTACTTACAACACCTTACATTCAATGACAGTGTCATCAAAGAAGAAACACGTAACCTTGGCGGAATTCCGTTGTTGATCCGACTGTTGGACAATGAAAATTCTGAGATTCAACGGAATGCGTGCGGTTGTTTGAAGAACTTGGCTTTCGGGAGAGAAAATGATGAAAATAAGGCAAGAAAAAGGAATGTTAAAGAATGCAAGCATTTTGATTATCGTTTTTAGAAGGTCATTATGGAGTGCAATGGTGTAAAGTCACTGGCCAATGTCGTCAAGACAACATCAGACCCCCATGTCAAAGAAGAAGCTACTGGCGCTTTGTGGAACATCTCTTCATGTGATGAACTCAAAGAACCTGTACTTAATCAAGTCGTTGAGGTCATTGTCAACAATATTGTTGTTCCTGGCTCAGGTTACACAAGGGTGGACGCATTGAACAAAGATGTTGATCACACTAAACAGTTTGGGTCTAACGCTTTCCGGAATGGCACTGGCATATTACGGTAATTTATAGTAGACTACAAAACTTTTAACATAATGATAATTTTTGTAGAAATGTATCAGCCGCTAACTCCCAAGCAAGACACTTGTTGCGGAAGCAGCCTAATCTGATCGAGAGCCTCTTGCACTTCTTGAACCTGTCACTTGCTAAAAACCAAGTTGATACTCGTTCAGTTGAAAACGCTGTCTGCATCTTACGGAACCTTAGCTACCGTGTGGAAGAAGTCGTCAATCCTAAGTACAATCCGAATGATCGATCACGCACTTCTGGCAAAAAGGAACGCAGCAAATCGGCCCCAAGTGGTGATCGCAAGCCAAAGAAGAAGTCTGGCGGTCTGTTCAAGAAGTCCAAAAAGTCGAAGGAAGGCGAAACTAATGGAACTGCATTTGGCCCAGCTCTGCTATGGCACCCTGATACAGTCAAGTTGTATTTGAGATTGTTGCAAGAGTCTTCAAACTCCGATACATTGGAAGCATCTGCCGCTGCGATACAGAATCTGGCTGCTTGCCAGTTCGATGGATCTGTTCAAGTACGACAAACTGTTCGCCAAGAAAAGGGTCTCTCCATCTTGACGGAGTTACTCAAAGTGCAGGATGAAAAGGTTCTGACCGCTGTGGCTACTGCTTTGAGAAACCTTGTGTTGGATCAATCAAACTGTGAGCTCATCGGAAAGAACGCCATGTCTTCATTGATTGAAAAGTTGCCAGAAGTTGACGAACAACGTCGCGACCCTAAGATCAATGACGCTACTTTGAGTGCTATTTTGGGTATTCTGTTTGAAATTGTGAAGTCAAATGTCCATCTCACCAAGAATCTGCACGAACTCGGAGGCACCGCTCGTCTGCGAAAGCTTGCTCGAAGCTACCCGACCTACAGTGCACGTGTATGCAAATACGCTAGTCAAGTCTTATTCATGATGTGGCAACACAAGGAACTTCATGACGGCTTCAAACGTGCCGGATTGAAGGAAGCTGACTTCTATTCCGGGTCTTCCAGTCATAAGCACCGTGACACGACTACCCTCTCCAGACCAATTTCTTCACAGGGTGCAGAGCGACCAAGTCACCTGCAAGCCGAGAATTTAGATGACAGTGCAGAAAGTGCTGCTGCCGCTTACGCTCAACTTGGTAGCAATCAACGCTTCAACGACCATCAACAGATGACGCCGAACAGTGATCGCTCCGGCGCCTCCACCGGTCACTACGGATCTGCCGCCATCACCCCGCAGCAACAGTATCAGGTGCGAGATTCTAACACTGAAGCTTCACCATCATCAGCACACGTAAAATTTATCGAACAGAAAAAGAGCCCAAAGCCTGAGAAAACTAAAAAGGCCGCTCACAAAGAAAACTTAATCAACTAATTTCCGTTTATGTTAATAACTTTTTATCTTCAGTCTCGCACTGCCCGCTAACATGGCACCCGCTACAAGTTAATTAATGCTTAAAACAAAGTAAATACTAAGTTTGCATCTGCTTTTCCTCAGTTCAAACCGAGTTCTTTCTCTATCCCATGCTTGTTGTGTTTCAGACACCAGGTGAACCTCTCTATGCCTCTGTGAACAAGCGCAATGGCCGTCGACGCGGCTCCATCGGAGGCGACAGTTGGGTGTGATTTCGTCCTCCTCTCCCCTGCAATTCTTCTCAATCCTACTTCTCCGTAAAGCTATTCCAAATACCATACCTGACTTACAACTGCCAAAGCTTTTACCAACAATTTGCCTTTTATTCTACAATAAAATTTAAGCCATGTTTTTTGTTATTGTTGTTTCTAAATCTAAAGATTGACCAAACTTTCCGTGTTCTGTATAGAGAGCAGTGAAACTGTTTCAGCTGCTTGCATGCATAATGACATTTTATTGTAATAGTTTGTGATGAAAACTAGCTTTTGATTATAAAGGCAGATATTTCTATTATAAAAACTGTGGTGTGTCTTTGATGTTACAGTAAACCAATGCGGGGGTAAGAACGTTCAAACGTAGCCCTGATGTCACAAATACCAGACTCAGACTTTATGAACTCTACATAATGTCACGTATACTTTATAGCACTCTTGCAAATGGGAAACTTTTTAATAACACACTACACATTTTAAAAAGAGTAAGAGTATCATGTGAACATCCAAAAAAGAACATTTTAATGAACTGTTTTTCAAAATTCCCATGATGAATGTACTTTCAGTTTTTATTCAGTTTTGCATCAGCTGATTCGTCAAAAAATATAATTTAAAGAACAAACAAAGTAAAAACGCAAATTTGCAACTTAAATAAATCTCAGTTTCCATGAACTGAGTCATCATGAACATGTTTTAAGCAGTAACATTCCAGCAATTTTAGGGCTGTTGGAACTAATCGCTTTTTCATTTGAGGACTGTAAAAAATGTACAAATAAAACAAAATTGCGTGATGCGTGTAGAGCAAAACATGAGCAGCTAGGCTAAACCGTTGCATGAAGACGGACTAAAAAAGATTGTTAAAATTAAGTATGAGGAAATGCAAATGGATTCAATGCATGCATTCATTGAGAATTTTGTTTTTTTGGTTTGTCTTGAAATGAAGGAAGGATAAAACTTGCCTGATCGCTTATGTTCAGTATTTGAATGGCAATTCGATATGCATAATTAGGCATGTTCAGCATTATGAAGGCTGTGGTCACTACGAGCAGACTTCGTGTTAATTGAAGGTCTGCATAACGAAGAGAATGTCGCTTACATCTTCCGGCTTCTTTGAGCTCGGCTTTTGTCAGAGAAAAGCGACTATTGGGTCGACACAGACTAGCTCTGAAATTACTGGCTTTATGTTTGTACTTTTAAAGATAATTATTACTTTGAAATCATCGTTGATTTGACTGTTTGTGATGGACCAGCAGTGGAATAGACTGTATCAGCTGTATTGAAAGACACTGTAGGTGAGCATGGAATATCCTTCAGATGAGCTCGTAATCGGAGAACGACGAAAATGTTCGAAAAAACAATAAAAATCGACGGTATGATCATACAGCTGATCGTTTCAAAGAGCGAAAACCAATTATAAAGATGATCATAAGCACTGTTGATGTCACACTCTCCGACTTCATTAATTTTTGCAACGAATAGAATCCACACATTGCATATGCAGGCAATCACCAGCACCCAGATTACTTGTCTTTTTGCGCTTGACAAAGTGCGACGTACACGGAAGCTTCTGCATAAAATAATTTTTCAGCATTATTAATTAAGATTAGGGTAATAAACTTACGATGCTTTATATAGCAATGTCAACCTTTCAAAGCCGACAAGTGCAATAAGCCAAACACTTGAAAAGTCACAAAAGTGAGCCTAAACCTTTTGTTTTTTTGTCAAAGTTATGAAAGGATTCATTTTACTGTAATCCACTTACCAAAAATGTCGCGCTTTTACATAGGACGTTGGAATGTTTGTCGGACATATCCAGGAAGCCCCAAAATTTATTCTTTAGATTAACATAAGATTATCAAAGACAAATGTTCACACTACCTCTTCGACCCAGAAACTGAGAAGTGACAGTAGGAAGATGCTACTCATGGCAGCGAGGAAAAGAAGGTAGACACTTGATGGAAGTTTGCGAAAGATTCGATTTGTGCTTAAGAGTATTATTTGTTTAATGAGACATGAATTAATTATTTTACCAGATTAAGAGGAACACCATTGCATTTCCGCTCAGACCAACAAATGCACACAACGGCATGTACGATAAATACAGAAAAGCGATGAGCGATGGACCACTATCCATGTATTCAAATTCGGAATGTAAAGAACCGCTTTGGTTGAAATACATGGTCCGATTGATATCTATGGCCTCCTTGTCAAACGCAGTGTCCATGATCACGCCAGGGATGTGCATATCCTATAAATAAAATTGATAGTTTCACATTTGGGTGTTAAATTATTAAACTGAAACGTTCAATGACTAGCATTTCAGTACATAACAAGTTTGTATGTCATGCTATAAGATCTTTGGAACACTATGGATAAAAAAGATTTGGATATTTACGTGGCAAGCCAAAATTCAACTTCAAGCTTTGGGCTGCAGCTGGAGTAAAAACATCCTGTAGTTGCTCTCACGTAGGGACTTTTATTATGACCTTCCAACCGATTACAGAGGGAAGCAAAGAGCGTGAGTAATTATGAAAATAGATATCTGATGGACTTGGTTGAAAGTCTTGAAAGTCGCGGTACTAATATGAAATTTATAAGGGCCATACAACCAACGGGGTTTCCATTTTATTTCGCATGAAAAGAAGACAAAGCGACTGCGGATATGGGCGGGGTGTCATGTCAGAATCCCCTCAACAGCGTCGCAACCCTGCCTTATGGTTAGTAAAAAAAGGTACCTGCGCGAAAATGCCATTATACACTCGCGTGCGAACAAGTGAGGGACCATAAAAAGAAGCTTTGACGTTGGCTTAAAACAGGATGTCAGTTGAAGAGTGGCACACCTCGTGTAGACACTTTTGCACGACAGGTAAAAGAAATATTCGCTAAAAGGAACTGATAATTGTCGGGAAACAACGTTGCGTGCCGAATATTTTTATTCACGGAAAAATGAACGCTTTGAGTACAAGTGATTTCATTGAGTTAAAAGAGGAGGAAAAACAAAAAAGACACGCACGGCTCACAAATCGCGTCATTAGTCATTAGCAAGTAAAAAGGAACAAAGACATTTTGGAATTTGGATTGGAATTCGACTATAACTTCAACGAGATTTGTTCGTAAAACCATTTGATAAGCTGACTGACCTTTGAAACATCGGGTGACATCTACTGCGTCATCTGCCAAACATGAGCTTACAAGAAAGGCATATCTCCAAAAACAATATCATATTTGTTGCGTCAAAAAAGCAAAAGCTGTGAGGGACAAACGCGACACAACTGTGCTAAACACATGACGCTTATTCACGAAAGTATGTGTGTGCCAATAAAAATAATCCAAGCAACATATGAACGGGAACGTAAAGGATGCATTTTTTTAAACAACTAACTGCCAAAAAAGTTTTCAAAAGTCGCCAATAGCGATGCAAATGAGTATCTGGTAAGAAGCATGCCAATGATAAAACAACTGGCTTCTCGCCAAAACGGTCTGAGGACCTCATTAATGAAAAGCTGACTGGGTGCCGCATTTGGCGACGACGTTGTGTTTAAAAAGCTTCCGGGAAATGTTCATATTGTGTTTATATAACACTTTTCAGAACATTATTTGTATGAAAAATATACATTTTACGCATCGTTGAGCGTTGTCAACGTTCTACAATTGGTCATAATGTGATAGAAAGTTGATCTCTTACAGAAAAGTGTAAAAGTCGACGCGTCATTTTCAGTTCATTTAAGGAACATCTAATTTTTAACCCTGTCATTGGGCTGTCGTTTCGTGAAATAAACAAGCAGGGACAAAAACTAGAAAGCTAAACACATTCGGAAAGGATAAGAGGTTGGCTGACGCATTATTTAAACCGAGTAGTTTTGAGAGACCCGTCTAACTGAATTTATATAAATAAGGATATAAAGTTGTTTTTCAAGGATGGTTTAGACATTTTAATTAAAGTTGCTTGTTTAGTTTCGATTAGAATGAATCACATCCGACAAAACTTATTTATTTTATCACATTATAAATGCAAAATTTTGGGGAATGTTGCACAAAAGATATGTTATGTGTACATGGTATGTACAAAAAAGTTAGAAAATTGAATATAACATGCGTACCGAAATAGTTTCCTGGAGGTGACGTCACATGGACACACATACTTTTTCTGCATGAATTTGCAATAAATGGAAGCAGGTGATAATGCATGATAAGCAGCTTTTGTACATCTTATATGGCTTTAAAATCAATTCTAACTTTGAACCCGGATAAGCATTAGAAGCACATCTAACTAACAATATTGGGACACTCTAATTCATCGAAAATGAGCAGCTTGCTTTACTTACATGGGAAAGACACTGTTTCCAAAGCTCGGAAGGAATTGTTTTATTCTATTTTGGCCCAGGGACAAGTTGTTTCCGCCTTGCGATTTCCTTAAGCACGCGTTCGGGCATCTGTTGAAGACAAAAGGAGCATGATAGATGAGATTGTTGCGACTGTGATTAATTCCTATCCAGAAACGGAGGCTACAACGTTTCAAAAAGTTTGGCGCTTTACAGAGTTGATGTGCGACGCGACTGAAACTTTGGAATTGTATAAGTAGCTTGTGAAAAAAACTGTCTTACTTGTAGTCACATGGACGGTGCGAGGGCCCATAACTCGGGATTGATCGTACATGCTGGAGAGAGGTATGCCGAGGACCTTTGCTTTTAGTCTGAAATCAAAAATTTCAGAAAAAATAAATTAAAAATTTAACTTATAACCAACCGTTTGGTAAATATTTCACGATATGGACGTACATAGACAAATGAAATCAACGGCGGAAGTATCAAATGCACAGAAAACACAATCATTGCCAATGCGTTTACGAGGGGGGTGTAAAAGCCCATTGAAACAGTGACTGTAATGATGCAAAGTGGGACGCCAACAAATACTATCGGCACCATAGACTGGAATAAACCCAATTATATATGTATTGACGTTTATATAACTAATAACTAACCTGTAAAGTTAACGAGATGGCTAATGCGCGTTGTAAGTCGTAGGTTCTTTTGCTAACTGTTTTGCGTATTTGTGCCAACGACCTGTAAACACCACAGTTTGCACCATTTTGACATTGTAAAACTTACTTGAAAATCTGGATTGCACTGAATATTAGCAGACTGTATCCAAGAGTTAACACACATGCAGCGATGTAGATCATGTAATACACATTGTAGTCCATGTGGATCAAGTTGCCGAAACGCGTTTCTTCGGAGTCGCCTTTGTGAGCATAGTATTCGGACCAGTCGTTGACCTCAATAGTTAACTGTAAGGACAAAATAAGAAAACAGCAGAAGTAAGAAATCGGTTGTTTACAGAAAAGTGCTTGGAAAAGGAAATTATCAGCGTGTGAGTGCTAAGAATCTTCTTTAAAGGACACAATTATGGAAAATTCTTTACCAGTGCTGCGGGGCCTTCTTTGGGCATGTCACCCCTCCACATTAGAACCGACGCAGTCAAACTGACACAAATTAAAAACACAATCAGAGGACCCATGACTTTCTTGCTTAAGAAGATGTAGACATAATTTGGTCGGCATACAGTCAGGTATCGAAAGAAGAAATTTACAGGTAAATCGAGCACATTATACAAGAAATGCCCAACAAACAAGCATGTAAGCATGTGGTTTCTTGCTGGGTGGATGAAATACACGACAGAACCGCTGATAACGTATGAAATTCCTGAATCGTTTGCCGGTCTTTCAATCTGAAAAGCGGTTGAACGTTTTAAGAAGAAAGAAGCAGTTTAAACGGACTTCTTTTAAACTACTAGACGGTTTCGGCATTAACATCATAAATGAAAATGCTAGAATCAGCTGATTGCTTCCAGCGTGAATCAGAAACCTCTTATAACTCTTCATTTCTGACGGTGTATAGAAGATAATAGCAAAAATCCATGTCAAATTAATAATTATCGCCGTTGAACAAGTTACATAAGAAGAAGAAATAAACGCAATTTCATCAGGTTGCATGTTTTTTGGAACTATGAAAAGAAATGTTACTTTTAGTTTGACGTACTGACGGAAATCAAAGGCACAGTGGGCCACACTTGGTTACACTAGGTTACAATCAAATAAAACATTTGTGGCTAATGGAAGTAGATTAAGTGTCAGTTAGAACAAATGTTATTGCATACCGCCTAGAAATTTCCTATAATTGTATTTCAAACCAAGGCACAAAACATTAGCGCCAAAAATGAATCGCGATGGACCTTGGGATATTAACAAAGACATCTATCGGGCAGCATAAGCTAATAATGGAATGACTAAAGTCATGATTTCAGAGCGTCATTAACTCCGACAGTAATGGTACTACCAACTACACAATTGTAGTATAAGAGTGCAACGAGTCTTATTACATGCTTCAAACATGAGCAAAATCAGAAAACGTAGTTAAAATTTTACGCTTGTATAAACGTTACAAGAAACACATGTACTTTATTTCGAGGATCTGGGGGCAAAGTATCAAACAGTACCAAAGTGCTTTTAATCTTCGTTTTTTGTTAAACGATGAATTGTGCCAATAACTATTAAACAGTTACCGTTTGTTTTCATAAACGCAGGATACAGGTTTTGGTGTTATGAGACGAAAGGAAGAAACATTGAAAAGGATTATTTTTGGCTTACAGTATCAGAAACTAACCGTGGTTTCACAAAATTTAAACAAAAATTAAAAAAAAAACAATCATTAACTTTTTAGGCACACAAATAGTAAGTGTTTTTAAGACCACCCCTCACAATTCCCGAAACACTACGAATAAAACACGCAGAAAAGGTGCGCGCAAGGTAACATGAAGATTGGATGGCATAGGTCGCGCAGAGTCGATGCTACTAAACTTACAAACGAAAAGTTGAACTACAACTGCCTTTGTACAGCGGCTGCTAACGCAAAATGGAGATGTAAACCTTACTTTTTTGACTGAATCGTTTATTTGGATAATACATTAAAGGAAGTACATTGTATGTTTAATTTAAAATCAGAATATTATTGTTTCTACTAAAAGGCGCATCATACCTTGCCCTTTTCATTTCACGAACAAAAAGAAAATAAAATAAAACTTTTATGTAGCTAACAGTGACAGCAAGTCGGTATGGTATTTCACGGTAACTCACAAGTTTTTATAATACAGTTGCAATTTGCGTTAATACATATAAAACAAGTTCTTTTAAGACCACCCCTTGCACATTCCAAACTAATGCGAATAAAACACACAGAAAGGTGTGCGCCCAGTGACATCGAGATGGGATGGCATAGGCTGCGTGAGGTCAACGCTACCAAACTTACGGACAGAAAGATAAACTATAATTAACCATATAATTTCTGTTAATAACGCAAAACAAAGATCAGAACTTAGTTTATTTTACCAAATTGTTTGTTTGTACATATAACACCGTTAAAGGAAGTACATTGTACGTTTGATTTAGAGAATGTGCATACATACACGCACTAAAACACTGTATATGCCCATTTCAAACTGATCAAGTTTTTTGCAGTTGCCACCATTATCTAGACTAATCAAATCTATGGAATTGGCCAGAAAACACACATGGAAAACCGACATAAAAATTAAGAAAGAATGTGACAGACAAGTCAATTTATGAATAGACAACTAAAATTATTTTCGTTTTTGCAGACACTAGTAATCGCGTTAAACTTTGGCTTGATCAAATAACTTAGAGCTAGAACTTATAAATAATAAGTCGTTAACATTTACTGTCTACACTGAAAGTACGATCACCTTCATGATAGAAGCAGTTTCATAGTGCACTGAGCTTTAAAATAAATACCTTGTGACGAACTTAATGACATACCAAAACTTGAGTGCATGTGTCAACATAACACGTTGCAATTACCGGGTTCTGGCAATATTCTTTAAGTCACCAATGACAAGAATAAGAAAAATTATATGTATAACTGTCGAAAAATGATTTTTATAAACTTCCAAAAGATTTGAAAAACTTAACTTATAACAGAAATCAACATGTACTGAGCTGTACTTTTAACCTTGGCACTAATTTTATGGGAACTTCAAAATCATTTAACACTGTGAGACACTACATATTCCATTAAAATTAATGTAGCTGAGAATTTCACACATTTGAACTGAATGATCTTGTTAAGTTAAGCCTTTTTTCTGAAGTTGCGTTATAAACAAGATAGCCGTTATTCCCAAATGCAAAAGGAATAGAAAAACAGTTTCCAGTTTCGAAGCTGTGATTTACTTATACCAAAGACCACATGCCTACAAACATCGGAAGTGATAAAAAGGTAACGCGTCAACCGTTTTATTGAATTCCGCGGTGGCGTAAATTTGATTTTCATTACAAACACTTTATTTAACGATAACTGCGAAAAGGCAAGTCGTAAGTGTCTTACTAGAAACACATTGAGCTGAATGGCTGAAACAAGATAAGCATAGGAACAGAATGCGTACTTCTAGGAATGATGTATCTTCACTCCTGTAGGGTTTTGCTTGAAATTCCAATATGACACGAAACCATTTCTGCAACCGTGGGTGTACAAGTAGTTTCAATGGTTTTTCATTTAAAATAGTAACATATTTTAATTTTGGAAACGGTCATTTTTGTCATGTGGACATTTTTATCACAACCAGAATAGTTCAGATGGATAGAAATCCATTAGTTTTCTATTTCAACATTATGCATTTATTTACTTTTAGTCATTTATGATTTTATTTACAATAAACAATATCACGATTAAAATCACTAAATTTAAATGTAGTCATTGTGGCTAACAAGACAACATGCGACAATAACGAATCAGTCGGCACCTCATGAATGATATGAAAAACAAACAAAATAATGAGTTAAAAGCTTGTTTTACGACTTTAAAACACACTAAGACAAAGATGAATGTTTGTGCAATCCAATAGCAATTTGCCTCAAGTGTGATGCACTTTTATGAAAACATGAACCCGTGGTGAGGGATTACCGATAGAACAAGGCAGCTCCATCAGTTCAACGGCACTTTTGATACTCAGCCAATGGACGGATAACATCTTCTTTGTACGCTCGTAGAATCGATTCGCAAACGAATGTGTATTGATCCTGAAAAAGGGTTAGGATAACCTCAAGTTGCAAAAAATGAAGTAAACACTTACCGAAGTTTGAATAAGCATAGCGCGCTGGTCGCGCATGGTTCTAACAATATCGAGGGGATAGACAGGTTCGTTTGCTTCGATCAAACATGACGCTGTTTCCATTAGAATAAGGACTCCGGTTCGGCCGATTCCCTAAAGCAATTGTTTGTACAATATGAAAATAGAAGGAATAAAAAAGTTGCAAAAACACTTACAGCTGAGCAATGAACGATAATCGGATCAAGGGAGCCGTTGCGTGCTCGACGTACTTCACCAACAAAATCGATGAAGTGCTTCGGATTATCAGGGACACCGTGATCAGGCCAAGCTGTGTATTGCATTTGCGTAACACGACGTTCCTCGCGAGTCTGGAAAAACAGTGGATTAGAGACAATAGCGACAAAGCAAAATAATAAAAAACAAACATTTTTATTGCGAATAGCAAGCTCACGGTACTGGCAGTGCGCTTCAAGACGTTCGCTGACGTTGGTGATAACGAGGTATCCGCATTCGAGGGTTTCTTTGCGCGAAGGCCAATATTGATGACACTTGATGCGTCCTTTTTCGACCAATGTGGTCAACATGACGATGGTGGTGCATCCTTGTTCCCATACCATAAACCAAAAATCGGAAGTGGTATGCGCCAATGGTCCTTGGGTTGCAATGTATCGGTTAACGATGCCGCTCGACGGAATTTCCATATTGACATGGTTTGCATTGATATAATCACCGCTCGGAGCCCGTTCCAATCGCACTCGAGTGGAATCATACGGAACGACATCACGGTAACGGTTTTTGCTAATATTCATACTCGCACGTGAGTCATTCATCGTGAAACCGGGTTTTTTGCGGTACAACTGTTCGAATTGGCGGACAATTTTGCCAGTATCAAGCGAATCCTTCAACATCGTCAGCGACGTTGCAAGCTTATCGGAGCGAGGAACAGTTTCGGAGACATGGGTGACTTCAGGGGTCGCCTGGGGCAAATCAGCGTCATCGACTTCACCGCAACGATAGACATTGGGCTTGATGGTAAGCTGAATTTCTCCTAAGGCTGTCGAACTGCGGATGTTACGGATGCAGCTGACAACACGCTCATACGACCAGAGCGAGATATCTTGGCCGTTAATTTTGAGCACCATATCACCGACATTCAAGCGGGGATGACACTTATCAGCCGGGCTGAGAGGAACAACACGGCTGACAATGACCGGATATCCGCGATCGTAGCCTCCAGACACATTAAAACCGAAACGACCCTGCAGATCAGGGACCATGCGAACGACGACAGTACTGTCTTCGCTTGTAATACTTGTAGGCGAGTTTGACTGAAACAATCAGACTTATTATTGTTTTACGAGGTGAAAAAAACAACTTACGTGTTGACGAATCGGAGATTGTCGCGTATGTGGAGACCCGTTTTCATAACCATTATTAGTAGCAAGGCTTGTGCCATTAGTGTAAGTCGACGAAAAGCTCGATACCGAGTTTCTCGGAGAACTGTTCAAACCATTTCCGATTTTACCATTTGAGTTTTGTAGAATTCTCGTAGAGTTCTTATAAGGCGAACCATTACCAGTTAACATAGCACGTCGAGTAACGGTGCCGTTGTAGTCAGAGTGCGAGTTTGTACCGTACGTCGAGTTATTCGATGCGTTACTGCTGAGGTAGCTGGATTTGGAGTTTGTCACTTCGGAGCCCGCAAGGCCGTTCGACGGTAATGATGTAGTGTTTAATACCATTGATTTGCGACAACCGTTCGGGGTCAGACTCAATTTATGATGCACAGTCGACGTACATGCCTGCAATAATTCGAATTAACATATGTGATGGGTTGGTTTGGGTTGACACTATTTGCGGTGCAAAGATAATGATTGCGACTCCCGTGCACTCGACTAATCGCTGTGGTCTATCAAACTAATGACCCGCACTCGCCAATAATCGAAGCTATAATAGCAATATGCAAAATCCGGTCCTACGCTGCTTCGCTCTAACTTGGTCGAGCTTCGAAGCCCTGCAGCAATGCGTGGATAAGCGAAAAAAAGAAAGTTTCACCTTCACCGAGAAGGTGGCTGGAGAAAAATTCGGGACTAAAAACACTCTTATTCAATGCGATTTTTCTCGCAAAACTTGGACCGGTTTTGGATGTCGTAATACACCTTTCGCTTGCGACAGCTGGAAACCCGATCTGAACGCTGCTGCGCTTAAACCTCGTGTAGTGATTGGCACAACACGGTGCCGCAGGCGACACAATGTCACACTGAACCCACCGCAACAACTAAAAGTTGTGACTTTTTACCTACCTATGTATTAGCATTAGCGTTAGCATTACTTAGTTAACCAAAAAACATGGTCGCTCAAAACAGGGATAGAAAAGTTAAGCTACCAGTTTGATGTCAGAATAACCAGAACGGCCGAAAGGTATAATGCTAAGTCATATATCATGCGAAAGGGGCTTATAAGCATATAACACAAATTATTGCAAGCCGGAAATTGGCTTCCTAGAACAAAAGCTTAAATACGGCAGCGCGGGGTTGTGCAAATGTCTTGCTATGGAGCCGTATGCGATGTCCCATTGGTTAGAAAAACTTCTGAGAATCGGCCGAGGCTGCCTACATGTACGGGAACAATGCTAAACCAACCAAGCAAAAACCAAACGAACATTTTTTTGTTTTTTCTTGTTTGACAAAAAACCAAACGATTTGACGGAACAGCTGGTCCTACGCATGATTCTTTTTTTCTATTCATTCAAAGAAGCAGCCCTACTTTTCGCCTAGTAAAAAACAAAGGCTACGTTCTTGATAAATGCCTGAACAAAAACCATTCGAATTAAGTATTCCGAACGCAAACGTAGTCAGATAACAATTTTTTATACGACAAAAAAGTCGTACGATTACGCATAGCCCCGGCCGTGACAAATAAAATGTGGCGTAGCCTTAGGTTGGGAACGGCTAAAAAACCTGTCGTTCATCCTAAGAGCAATACCATAAAGCTGTGGGTACATCAATTAGTATAAACTTGTCTTCGGATACAATCGATTGTCTGTGAAAGGGGCAGACGATCAGTTGGGCGTAAAAGAAGGGCGATAGAAAAGATGCGCAATTAATTCGCTAAATACAAACGCATGATTGCGCCAATTTTGTAGACTGATAGACTTTTTTGGTAAATAATGTCAAAAAGGATTGTAAAAAAAAACAAAAGGTCAAAATAAGCACCGTTAAAGGAGTTTTATCAGTTGAAGTTGTCTCGGTTGACGTGTTTTTCGGCTTCTTCGGCTTTGATGCATCTCGCACTTTGCGCGTTGAACCAACACGAGTTACATGATCGACTTTTGGCCGCTCCAGAACAATCATGGGGGCAGCTGATTCCCGGGGCATTGCCTGCGAAAGCAGCTAACTTTAGGGCCAACAGATTTATCGACTCGACTTCGATGGTACACTCTGTAAGAGATGAAGCTGCAGGCAGTCGTTTCACAATCACATCCATCGTACGCGCAGGTGTCACGAGAAGTTGCCTCACCAGGTGTTCTTTGTGGCAAGAAAAGTGGTACCGAAGGGATTTGACGCAAGCTCGGGGGCAAAAAATTAAACGTAAAGGCCGAGTGACCAACGCATTTGTCGGGTCGCCTAATTCGGGTGATGGGCAGACAAAAAATGAGGGGTAGTCGAATTATTGGAAAGCCCTCGGGCTCCGGTGATGTCGTACATCCATCCCGTACGCGTGCATAAAGTATCCCTCGTTTCGTTTTCCTGTGGTGCTTACATTCGCGTATGCGAAAAACACACTCACAGGTGGAATCAGGAACACACAATAAAGCCAGGGTGGTGGTGGTAGATAAGTTTAGAGCATTGAAAAACAAGAGCTCACATCAGATGCAAGCAATATAACTCCGACTTGCGTACAGGTCCCGCAGGAGTACCCAGCAATCCGTGGATATCCGGAGTACGACGTGCAAGCATTCGGGTGAAGTTTTTTGGTCGAAGCGTTGAATTCGACATTCAAGACATGCGAACAAGTACTAACGCGAAGAGATAGGGATCCACTCAACGGAAACGAGGCTCGGCAAATCGAGTTGTTCGCGCGTTGCAGAAGTTGCGGATGCCCCCGGCCCATCAATGATTGCAAAAGCTTGAAGAGTGCGTTAACACGTGGTGCAGAGGGTACCGCCAACGCGAACCATCCTAGACTGTCAAATATTATGTCGAACGCGTGTAACTCGGCTGAGCTAACTAAGCTTATTTTAAAGACCAAAACATTTTTTCTTTTTTCTCTCGGGTTAGTTAACACAACCCTCCATTGAATTACGGTTGAAATTCAGCCTTAACACAGTGGAGACCCGATCACAAAAAACATCACACAGCAGGAAATGCTTGCGCGAAACAAAGAATGCAGAAAACATATAACAAAACTAGAATGGGTGTCAATGCCGTCCACACCCAGAATCAATGATCATTAAGGTTGTTCGCAGAAGAAGCACGAATGACTAATGAAAAGAAATAATGACTAATAAAAACGTGGCAGTCTTAATTAGTAATTATAGGTCGCATGTTTGCACAATTGAAACTTCGTCAAAAACCAAAGAAAAACTAGAATATAACTAAGCCGACATCGCAAAATGATTGGAATCCAATGGTATTAAACAGAGGGAAACCAGCGGGTGCGAGAATAGGCCTTTGTTGCCGAGGGATCGCCTGCGCTGGCGGTTCCACTCAAGTGGCGATCTTACAGTTCAAAACGTGACAACAACCAAGCGCCAAATGAAATTCGCTATTGCAACATAAGTGGATCTAAATCGGGTCGCGCGCGTTGCGAAAGGCGATAAAAATAAAACTAACCTGAGGATTGTCATTGATGATCATAGTAGTCGTATGATTCGGGCTTTGCCAAATTCGAGGTGATTCTTCTGTCCCGTTCGAAATGGTAGTCGTAGAAGAACTGCCAATGAGGGTGTTGCTGACAGTGTCGTAGGGGGATGGACTGTGGTACCGACCGTGAGGGTCTTTCAAATGCTCCTTTGCGGGGATGTAACCCGGATAATACTGCGATGATGAAGAAGCACTGCTGCCGGGAAGTGTTAAGGACAGCTGGGCGGCGTTACTCGAGTAAGCCGATGATGAAGCTGTCGGTGATGGCAGGTCCTCGGTAGCGTGGACTGTGCTGTTTCGGGAAATAGGTCGCACGCGAAGGGACAATGTAGAAGACGCGCTCGAAGGGTTAGTGTTGCGGAGGATAACGGATTGTGATGGTGGAGCACTCGGACCGTTGCCAACTGCTGCGAGGCTTCGTCGATGAGCCGCTAACGATGGAGCTGCGCTTTCACTGAAAACAAAGAGTAAGTTTTTGACGCGAGCAAGCATAAAAAACTTCAAAGAAGCTGCAGGTGACAAACAATAAAAAAGCATAGGACAAAGGTGCAACGTGAAATATCAAAGAATAAACCCAGAAAATACGTATGTACAAAAAGACCAGTTTAGTAAAAAGAAATAAAGAAAACCCGAAGAAGCGTTGAGACAAATTGTCAAATTAAACCATTGTCAAATCGCATAAAATAGCCTCCGATTCCGATGGATCGAACTAGACCAGAAGCCCATGATGATCAAACAGGCTTAAAAGTAGCAATTAAAAAATGAAAACATTGTAGTTTTGTGGGACCTATACAACCACCGGTTGTCGCTACTGCGCGGGAGCCTTGATAATCGGTGGCTCATGGCCGATGGACAGGACGTAATGACTGTTTGCACGCGCGCCCAAACCCAATGCGATTAACCACTCCAGGCAATGCTCACGAAACCCAACAGCCAGTGATCGCCGCTGGGCGTTGACGACCAAGCCCTGAGGGAAAAAACTATCCAAACAAGAACGGCGTATGCACACCCTCTTCTTGCCAATTCCGAGCATTTGCACATGCGCCTGACACTCAAAGCTCCTTGAAAGTAGTGAAGATTCTTGGTGGCGGTGCATTGTATATCGCTATAGTTTTTAACGCCCTTAACGTGCCAGTGGTCACTCCTTTCAGCGAAGTTCTTTCTTATTATGGTGAATGCACCGGTAAACGTGAATTTTCAGGATGGCCTCAATTCGAAGTACCTTATTACGACTAATGTTAACCTGTCGGAACTGTTGAAAGCATTATACGACGAGGCAATAGAAAATTTGAAAAACAGCGGAAATTGCTTTTCAACAACACGAATCAAAAGCGTCAAACCATGCCAGTTGGATAATACAAAAGCAAGGTTACATGAGTCGACACGATGAAAAGAATGAAAAGAGCTCAGAGCAAACTTTAACTCAACAGCAGTGTTGACATCTGAGACGATCACCTTTTTGTGAATACGGAAGGAAGATCAATGATTTGGATTTGATGGGGGACGACGTACTAAAGCATAGAAGACCGAAAAGACATAAAAATACAAAAGGCTGAAACAATGCATGAAAATGTAGGGTTATGTGAATTGATGGAACTATTAAGAAAAGGTAAAACGCATTATGGAGGAATTCAGCAGGAACCGCAAAAGATGGGAAAACGCAGCATGCAAAAGGCGAGTGAAGTGAATTCATCTGATTCCAGATCGCCGCCCCTGAAGAGGCGAGGTCCAGTGCATCAGGTCGGTCAAGTTGCTCGCCATGAACCGGAGCGCACCTTGTTACATTTTGAACATGCATGACGGTTTTGCGCCTTGTAGTTTTGCACTAAACTACTCCGACAGTGCAACTGATGCCTCAAGGCAAATGTTTTGTCGAGGACTTGTATCGAGAACAAATTGTGATGTGAGCCGGTAGGAGTTGACACATACTCCTGCACGTTGGTGGTCCTTTACCTTACCCACTTTCCCATGAATAAAGTTAATGGTGATTGAAGGGGGAAAAGGTACAGTTAAAAAATGAACAAAATCAAATAATGACCAAATAGATAGAAACAGACAAAAGCTCACCATCGTCGTCGCAGGCGAATCGACGCGTAACGTGGTTCAAGACGTTCATGGGTGGTTGCATGTAATGGCCCTTTGAAATCAGGGTCTCGAGTACCGTATATGCCTTCAACCCAATTCCCGACTGCAAACTTCAACATGGCGCCCACTTGAGATTCTGATAGTGGCGGTCGGCGCCTATGACTCAATAAGGCAATGGAATTTGATGGCTGTGAGTGAGGAAGGATGCTTTTCCACCGGCCGATTGATGGCCGTCGGCCAAGCCTTCAAGCGGCGTCAGAGTTGTCAGGAATGATGCCAAGAAAAACCCGGACGTCGTTTCGGGTCCAAAGGAGTGCCGCCTGCTCTGCTTTACAAACGCCGAGCACCAAAAAAGGAATAAAGCCTCGTTGCGCGGCCGGCGTTCGAGAAGTGCAGCTGCCAATGGAGCTAACGTTCCGGGAAAGGACTGGTAACCGCCCTTAGCGTTGCAATGAATCACCGAATAATGAACTTTTTGTCCATACAAAAGTCAGGGATACTCGGCGTGTTTAGTCATTGCTTAATAATCGCCAATATAGGAGGCTGCACAGTCAACGATGATAAACAGCCTCAGCACAGCTCCACAAAAAAGGAATTTTGCACAAATTGGCGCCGCTTTGGGAAGAACCTTGTGTATCTATGCGGTTTCTTATGTTACCCAGAGGGCGTTTAGGCAATAATGTCCAGGACAGGAGTAAAACCAGGCTACCGCCGTGGGGTATTGCGCAGCGGCAATGGGAATGGATGTCGCCGGCAAAAAAAACGTTGATCACCTTCTTCCTTTCGGGTAGAGCCGTTCAATGTGATTACCCAACAGCCGCCGATTAGCTCAATGGCGGCTTCCTTCCACTTGCGAAGTGAATGACAAGATTGCCGGACAATCAGGTGAGTGACCAATGTGTTAAACGTAACAACTTGCAGCACCTTTTCAACACGGGATGTAGTATCAATTGGGGCGAGAACACGTCAAAAACAACAGGCTACGCCGGAAGGAAGAGCAGCAGCCGTCCGTCAGCTTCTGTTAGGAAGTCTCATTGTTCCGAGAGCGTTCTGCTGATGAGTGATCAAAGCAAAAAGGGAGTACCCGTGTCAGGAGCCACAATGCCCGACATTATAAGGCTGCTTACTAGTCGCAAAAGCACAGCCTATGGCAATGCGTAGTACATCATTTTGGGGCGAAAAAGAAGATGCATGACTAGGCTCGAAATCCCTTCATGCTCGGTCATTGGCGATTAACTTCCAACGGCTCACATAACAATAAGTGCATAAATTTAAGACAGACTACCCTACCCGCAGATAAGCTTGCAAAAACGACAAGACAGATATGAGCGTTTTTTCTTGCTGGAATGAATGACGTGACCAACATGCAACAAACGATGGCCATAAGAAAAGCAAAATAAGAAAGAAATGTGCAAACAAAAATAATAATGGAAACTGCGAAAAGCAGGAAGCAAAAAGCGTGCTTTGCAAAACGAAAATGGAAAAAATAATGAAAAAATGACTCGCCGAAATGAAAAACAGGAATGAAATAATGAAATAAAACCAAAAAGCAGACAGAAAAGGTATTACAAGAAAAATTATTATTAAAAAAGCTTTACATTGTTTTTCCGGTTCCATTCTTTTTACCCGCATCTTTGTTGAATAGCTTTTTGAAATGGCAACACAGCATCGGTAGGATACAGAGTGATCGTGCGTTCTCCGTGTGACTGGAAACGGCGGAAACTTCCGGAGTTTCCGGCATCCTAATAAAAAATATTGTTGCATACAGTTGCTTCTGGTGTGGCACGCCTATCGCGACGCGAACAATGGGTCAAACAGTTGTAAACATCACTTTTTCTACGGCACTTTTTTGTTGCGAGAAAAGTGTGGGAAAGTGTAAACGAAAACGGAACTGTTATCGGTACAAAGTATTTAGCGGGAAACTAATATGAGCTACAAATAGACTGCCTGCGTTTTCGATAACAGAATAGGGCCGTTTGCGCGGTGACCGCAGATAGGCCGGATTGAAACCAGGTGGCTGGCTGTTTTGCACTATGAAGAAAAGCAATCTGACATTATGACAGCTCGTAAGTAGCGGGAGTGCAAAGTCTCCTATGCGATGAAGCTGTGTTACAGTTTAAATGTCAAAAACGCGTTTAAAGACTGAGGAAGAGCGTGAAATCGGTTGATTTTGAATTCGGTCTAGGCCCCGGGGGCGAGCGACGGTCAATCTTTTTTGATCCCAATATATCGGTATAAAATCCCAGCGTAAACTGGGCCCACATCATGACCATGAAAACATGTCTAGCAAACTTTTTTGTTCCGTTGCAAAAATCCGGGTCGCACAGAATCGCGCAATATGGGGACCATCAAGATTAAAAAAACGATGTACATGAGGGGTGAACAAGGGGTTAAGTCGGCGATGATTCAGCAATTCGCTTCATAAAAATGAGTCAATAGTGGGGCTAGTTTCGTTTATTCATGTCTAGCAACTGCAAAGATTGCATTGAACAATAGGCTACTGAACAGTGCCTCCGGAGAGTATCACGCAGACATTTTCAGCAGCAAACGACCGGAAAGGAAGCCAGCCACTGATAGGTTGGGAATGGATGGTGTTTGATTAAATCGCCCTACAAAGAAGGAGTCGAAATGCGCCGCTTTGTCAAGGTTGAAGCGTCGAAAACAATGAACTACGCCCTTTTTCCATCGATCTCCAAGTTTCTGGCTTAACATCATCGCAAAAAATGGAATAAATAAATCAAAGAAAGGCTTTCGAAGCGCTAGAAATATGAAAAAATTAAAACGATTAAACAGCCTTATGCGTTAATAAGGCTTAACGGTGGTGTCAGAGCGATACGTATGGGCATCAGATTGCATGCAATAATCGGTGAACCAGTTGAGAGGTAACACTTGGGCACAGCAGGGTGTCCCTGACGGCATTAATAAACTGTAGACAGACCGGAATCGTATGGATTACGCAAATAACAAACGTGTTCATGTTAATGCGGAAGATTGTGCAGTGCTCGGAAACGGGCAAAGTTGTTGACGCGTTGCACGCGGGGCGATGGCCCTTACAAAAGAAAGGACATGCAGAAGGAAGGCGAAGAATAAGAAGTGCAGTATCGAGAAATGGTCACCTCGACGAGGCAGGCGGCCTTTTCAGTTCAGGCTGCGCGATATGAACCAATATGAGGCTCCTTCTGTAGACGCGTGCCAGCTGACTGCAGAGATTTAGTATTCGTCGGGGTGGTGGTGCGGTGAGTAGCAGCTCATCGATGCGATGCTCGATGACTTCCCCCGAGAACTGCCAACAGATAGATAACGCGACCCGGGGCGAGAGAACCGACCGGTAATCGAAACTATTAACCCCCTTAGGAAATGGACACTCGGGAGTGGAGTCTTTTGCACAAAAACCGGACAGAAGTTCCAGGTCCTCGAGGATGCAAACAAATTTTTTAACTGAGAAGGTGTTTGTCCAACGTGATAGGTAAACAAAAAGATACAAAAAGCGAAAAACTGACCATTCGTCGTCGCCAAAGTTTTCATCGTAGTCGGGACGAGCCAATTCTTTCGACAGCTTAAACGTTGACGTTGACCTAGGCAGCAAATTCTGTAAGAAGGTCGGGAGTGCGGCCATCGGGTTCAGCTGCGACATCTTACGTCGAAATATATTATTATGCAGAAGTGCGGAGGGACCGCCACGGGGAAGAAAGCGTTGGCACCGACTGAAGCCACAAAGCAAGGGTAAACTTAAGGAAAATTAAAGCAGACAACACTCAGCATTAAAATCAGGGATAGCAAGTTGCATTAAGCACAGTATCTACTACGACTATACAACTTTAACGAACCTGGTGAGCTTGGATGCGTAATCACCCGCAGATGTTGCCGAAAAGGCGCTTGAATTCGACGTGTGCGACGCGGTCGACAGCGAAGATGATGGTTGTTGACAGTCAATCGGATTAGTAGTACCAGATGGAAGCCTGCCAGGTCGACTCATGTTCATCGACTGATGCCGGCTAAAGTTACGGTCAGCCAGCGCTCGTCGACGCATCTCTTCCACTGATTGGTATTCCGTTCGGCCGCTACAAAAATACAATCACTATTTGTTCTATTTTACATGATTAATGGCTGTTACTACAATCCTACGTGTGATAAAGTAGGACTTGACAGACTTACCTGTACCGGAAACGACTGCCCAAATGAAAGATTGATTTTTGTGGTACAGACGGTGGTGCGATGAGTCGAAAAAAGGTGTGATGCTCGATACAGCTCTTCCAGAGCATTTTACAGTTTGGTGGTGATACGGCATTGAAAATGTAGAGGGAATCTTTTTGTTTCTATATATTTTTGTTTAATTGTTGAATTTAATTACAAAAGCATGAGACACTCACCCCATTGTCCCATTCCTTCATCTCAACGTAAAACAGTTTGCGTTTGAAGCTTAGTTTTAAAATAATAGCCCATGGAAAGGAATTCAAAGCAAGACCATTTTGGAAAATAGATATTCCGTTGCAATTTACACCGAGTACTATGTCAAGATCGTCACCATCCTTAATTTACACTGTTAGTTTGCAATTTGATATGTTTGTGTTTACCTTTGCCTCATACAAATCAAACCCGTAAAGTTGTAAGTTTTTAGCAATATCGAGAAACCTAAATTCAGCATCAGCTGGATACAACCCATGATGGTGTCGATGCAATTGACTGATTTTTGTGTTCAATGCGGGTAGTTGAACCGGAACAACCCGGAAATCAGCCAGATAATTGTCATCGTGCTCTTCAGCCGAATAATCTCCAATTTCAGCTGAAAATTGTCGTTGGTCATTTCAAATTTCAAGCTGTCACTTTCAATTTACTAACATTGCGCGGCATAACTGCCTAATAGGGCAGCTTCACTCTCACTACATGTTAATCGGCCTTCAAGGATGTCCTTCCTCAATTGCAGATAAACGAAATACCTGCAATAAATCATTTGTTCAATAATCTGCGTATTAACCTGTTTGTCGTCTGTGGGCGTATGTTCGGTTGTTCGTTAATCTGGCAAAGCCAACTGACCTTGTGTACTCCTCGATGAGCTTGCTCGGATCACTCACATAAAATTTTACACGAAAGAACAAATGGTAAGGCGGACACATCATCTGACGCTTGATCGACTTTTTTGAGTCCAGCCATCGCTGAAAAATGATCTTCCCTCATAAAGGTAGTCGACGACACAGGTGGCTTACCATTTGACTTCCCGTTGAGTTTACATCCAAAATGCAAACAAATTGAAGCCCAAAAAAGTCTTTTTCAATGAGCTCAAGATGCGAAAATACTTTTTCAAGTAATTCTTCTCCAATGGCATTCTTCTGAAATGAGAATGGAATAGTAAAGTCAATCCATAAAAGCGTGCCGTAAAAGCTTTGATCGATATGGATGAGCCGATTTACGAACGAAAATGACCCTCAACGACGGCCACATCCCTTGAGACGCCTTATGGCAAGTCTGTGGCATGGTCATTCGTTGCCTCAATATGCAAATTGAATAAGGGCAACAAGATGAACGGCCAGAAGGGTGGGAACCGTCGAAAAATTCAAAGTGCATGATTCAAACTATAATTCAAACTCAAACCACGACGTTAATGGAACTTACATGGAATTCAAACTCGTGTTCAGTGTCGTCGAGAAAAAATACAGTACATTTCAAATTAGAGGTAGATGTTTTAGTGTTACTCGTAGGGGTCGCAGTGGTTTTTGAGACAAGTTGTGGTTGAACGCCTTCAGAGTCGCGAACATTGTAAGTGCCCGTCCCGAAGCGTATCATCACATCTGCTACAAATAACGCAGTTTTACAATCAAAACATAATGTAAACAAATGGAAAGAGAAACAAGGATGGAAAAAAGTGGGTAATTACTGGAATGACACACGGCGTCACACTAGTCACGACGACAAAAGTTGCGCGATACATACCATATAACAATGGGAAGAAAGAGGAAGACTGTGAAGTCAGTCTTTTGAAGCGTCACTATCGGGCACTACGCCGAGGCCGGCCAAGGACCCTGTTGCGCCACTTGTCCGAGACAGATATTTGGTCCTTTTTTGGAAGGCATAGTGGCGCCACAATCTAACGACCACAGTTTTGAGAAGAACACCCTCGTCAAACGTACTTGGAAACAAAGAGGCGATAGATAGCACGGACGGATTTGTTACACCCAAAGGTCCTTGGAGAGGGGACAAACGCGCGTTGCCAAAGGGCACGCGGGTCTTGTCAGTCGTGCCCTGAGGCCACAGTCCGTAGCATTAAGCGATTTATGTCAAATCTCGGGAAAAGTTATGCTTGCCCTTAACTAACGAGTGCAAATCGAGGCGGCGAGTGGTAAGGATGCGAGCGCGCGTTCCCAATCCCTGTGCCTTTCACTTAGAGCCTCCTTTTTCGCAGTAATCCGCTCTCGGTCATAGCTTTGCCCTGTGCCATTAAATGACAGGCGGTTTGGGACAAGGCCGGAGGGCGAGACGACTCACAATTTTACTAACAACGAAGCGCAAAATCTGCACACAAACGGGATTTATTGGGTTCAAATAGCGGCGAGGAAACAGTGTCACAATAAATTTGGCGGCTCATCCATGTATGGAGGCGTGAATTTCGGGGTTATGGTTCGCTTCGCGGTTCTCCAACCCTTATTAGTGGTAGCAACAGAGCGCGAATCGAATTCGACCGTTTTGGAAGGCTGGAAGTCAGGCTCCCACGCAGGCACTCACTCCATCTACCGAACGCGCAAGTCAAAAACGGCCAGGCTTGCAGCCGCATTTTTTATGCATGCAAGCATAGCGAGAATCACAACCATTTTGAAGGACGCGGCGATAAATTGTGCCAAAATTTTAATATCAAGCTGCGTTGAATGACTGACGGCAGCAAGGCTTGGAGCTTCATCGGATGTGAGCAACATTCCCCATGACGGCCACTTTTGAGCGATAGATGTATTTTTACTCCTTAAGTGACCCCTGCGGACAAAAAAAGAATTTACAGACGCGTCAGAGTAGTCCTCACTGACAATAGACACTGTTGCCTTCGACAGTCTCCACCCAATGGGCTCTAATAGCGGAGATACAATAACGCTGTCAAATAAATCTGTTGCGAGAAGAAACATGCCTCAAAAAGAGGAGGACAGAGTCGAGCAGGCTGTTGTTTGCTTGATCATGTCGATGGAATGGCTGGACGAGAAAGCAACAAATGGAGCCTTTTTGCAGGTCATTCAAGATGGAGATGGACGCTGGCTGACGCCGTCTGTTTTCGGGAAGAAGGGGCGACGACGAGGGACAGTGTGGCACTTGCATGTTAAAAAATTGAACAAAACCATCTGCTCGATTCGCGCAGTGGGGATCAGCAGGGCAAAGCAACTCAGACGCTCTGAGTAAAAGGCATTCGCTAACTCACGTTGTTCGACTTCGACCAGTTCCGACGACAGAGTTTATGCACCCCTTCCTCTGTCCACACTAATTGCTGAATTCCGTCGCTAACTCTAACATACACTGCATTGTCACATCCGAACACGATGGGAAACGAAGAAGGGGAAAACACGGTCTTTTTTGAGGAGAAACAAAATTTGCGAATTCGAATTCGATGAATCGACACGGTCAAAGGCCTGTTCGAGTTCGATCGAGGCGAGGAATATAACATACTTTACATTAGACGAGCAAGGTGTCGACCCTGCGCAAACATTTCAGCCATCTCTACTAATGACCACGAGTCATCAACTCAGGCTTTGGCCCATCGTAAGCCCCGTTGTACAGGGCCTATGTGCCGTGTTTGATTGTATGCCGTGCGCGAGGCACTATCGACCCGATACTTCGCCACAACTCTTGCTGGTACGGCTACAGCCCTTTTGCGGCGGAAATGCACAGCTTCCTGACGCTGGGAGCGCTTCCTCAAAATGCTCGCGGCCGATAGGACACCCTGCGCGAAAGCTGGCAATCTCTCGGACTCGCAGCGTCTGTGCAGCTATTGTCAGGAAACGAACAATATGTCGATGCCTCCTCGATACCGTGACGATGTTCACAGGTGCTACATGAATCACACTGCGTAGTTCCGTTTTCGGGTATTTCTCACACATTTTATTAGGCGGCCACATGCTTTGATATTTTGAGTGACTGGTCGTTTTTCATGATGAATGGCGGTGCATGTATTCAATGCGTGGTTTTTAATGGGTTACAGAAAACGAATGTTGGCCCCGAGCCTCAGCCGTTTTTGAAAACGTTTGGAAATATGTTGGTCGAGGGTTTCTTCAAATGTTAGGGAATGTTTTACGATTTATGAAAAGTGGTTTTGATGATCGGGAAAGATACACATTGAATGTCAAAATGCAAAGAATGAAAATAGGTACAAACCTATTCAAACAGAAGCTATAGTATCAATGTTTTTTTATTGGAATGACACACAGTTGCATCTTTATTCGAGACAAAAAGTAAACAAATTTGCATAAAAACGTGAAAAGAACTAAACCACGCATTTACATTTTTTGTACGTCTGGGTCTAATCTACAAATATGCATACATCATTAACCAAACCTTTGTTACGCCATCAAAAACAGTCATTCTTGGAAGTTGGCCTGCTAGGCTTGTCGTTTTTTCCGTGATCTACGTATCATTCGCAACTGTTCTATTTTCTTAAAACTTACTTAACGATGATCTCGATGCATTCATTTCAGATGCTACAACAGTGGTAACGAGACAGCTATTTGTTGGCTACAACAGTGGTGACGAGATTGGCCCCCGCTTCCGGGGCCTTAAAGGAAAACACGGCCCCACCCAGAGTCAGTTTTGCAGAAGTTGACAACTTTGTGGTGGGGCGGTGTGCAAAAGTCGAGCCGGATCATCAGTGAAGTTTGGTGTTTTATTTGTTTCTGTTTTGTTTAAATTACTATTTCAGAGGCACGATTTCAACACGAAGCAGCAAAGCAGAAATTGAAATTTTATTTTATTATGCTTCTGTTTTTATGTGTTCTATGTGTTTTATGAAATAAAACTGAAGTAAACTCAAGTAATGAGAATTGACAACTTTGGGTTACCTTTGCACTTTTGCAAAACGGTGTGAAAGTGCCGTAGCTGGAATGCTGGTGGTGACACACGTGTGAAATTCCTCACTGTCGAAAAAGGGACGAGTGCTTTGGTTTGGCAATGTGTGCGGAAACACATCGCTTGCAGCACGATTTTCCACCACTCGTTTGCAAGTTTATAATTCCTCATGTTTGTCGCTTTACTTCTCTTTTTACACCTGTTTTGCATCTTGTAATGATTCACCTGTTACCGTGATAACATGTATACGTAGCCACACCTTTCGTTCATCTATACATAGCATTAGCATTCCAGGTAAACCATGTTGACCCCCTGGATCCAGCGGGGAAACAAAGCTCTTCAAGAGATCGTCACGCTTCTCTTTAGGCCGCCGCCACCACCAGCTTTAGCTCCCGCTCTCTGTACAACATCGATCCAGCCATCGATTCCCGGCTCGTCCTACACCGTTCAGTCGATTCTCAATGATTTCCGCATCGTTCTGGGAGTTCCGAAGTATCGCACACCGAAACGTAAGTTGCATTTCCATTTTTGACATGCTTTTATATATATTTTTCCATTTCTTTCGCATATTTCTAACATTTTTACACTTTACAGCTCGTATCTTCAAGCGCAAGTTCGGATACACTCGTTTGTTCCATGCTGAAGAGGGCTTGACGACCTGCAAAGATTGTGGTTTCTCGCACCATGTTTCAACGATCTGCGGAGTCTGCTATGAAAAAATTCGCGATGTCACCAATGCGATTAAGAAGGAAGTTATGAAATACAACCCGTATGTCGGCGAGCGACAGAACAAGGAGGTTGTCGTGGCCTTCGAAGGTGAATCACCAAAGTCGACTAAGAAATCGCAGCGTGTCGTCGAGGTTCCGCGTGAACGCCCGTCCTGGTTCAAAAGCAAGCTCAATGAGTGAAGGTCGTGCTCATATATATTTTTCATTAGTTAATGTAGAATCTGAATCTTATGTTTTTGATTGTTAGTTGTTGAATTTTTGTGGAATGAACATGCATTCAAATTTGTGCTGTTTTTGTGACGGTTGCCTGGCAATCGTCATTGATTGCTTTAATTTAAAATACTAGAAAGAGTCAACAGCGAACTCGGGACAGACGCTTAGGTGGTTGCACTTCGGGTCACAGGTGACACGCAAAAAAAGTCTACTATAGTTCGTGATAGCTTGAGTCAAGTCAAGTCAAGTGAACTTGCAATATGTATATATTTTCGAGTTCACAATGCTTGCCAGAGGCAAGTGTGCAGGATGCACCGGTCCCCTGAGGCAGTGTCTGGCCTCTGGCATTGTGTCGTTAATCCATCCGTCTTGCCTCAACCACCCGGTCGGCATTTGTCTCGAACTTGAACCAGCGCCGGTCTCTCCTGATTTTGTTTGCCCCGAACATCTAGCTTGTGATTAACTGTCTGTTCTGTTCCGCGCTGGCTGCTATCGTGACCCCCCTGATAAGGCCATACTCACAAATAATCTGGGGCCGACCACACAACTTCCCCTGCCTTGCCTTGCCACTTGCCAGCACTAGTTTCAACGGCTTTGTACCTGCATTTACACTAACTAATATTTAATGTATTAACAAAAAGTTGGAGTTCGTTGGATTTTGTTTGTCATAACACTTGATACATACCGAAAGCGGCCAGCGGCGCGGCTCTACGAATAATGTAAGTCCTTTTTTGTGCATGCGACTGTTTACGATAGTGTAGGTTTGGACGGTGTTTCGGACGCTGTTGACGTCGACATCGCTTTTTTCGACGAAACGAGCAAAAAGCTGTGTGTGTCGTCTGAATTCGGGGCGGATGGGCAGCCTAAACTGGGATGACGCGCCACCACGTTCTTCCTCATCTATATACCAGACCAGTCGGCCTTGCGCAGCTCGTTTTTAACCCATCGATTGTCGCCGTGAGCGGTGACCGTTTTCACCGCACTTTCCGTCTAACTTTACATACATACCTTTTTCGAGCGATCGTGCTGGTACATTTGTTTGTGAGTACCAATTAACGTGATATATAAATCATAACAGAATAGCACTGCACAGATGAAACTGAAATCGTGCGTCTTGTTGGTTCGGGACAAATCGCCCGAGCAATTGTTCCGTTCTTCCTTTTGTTTTTCCAATTGCAATTGCAACGTTTCACCCCCCGTTCGACCGCAAATCATTCGCATGTCTACGAATTTCAGGGCGAGGGACTCGGTGTGGAGGAATGCTCTTCCGGAACCATTTCGTAGATACCGCTTATTAACACTGCCAGATCCAAACATGCCTACCCATCATGTCGAGGTTTCACGCCGGATACGGGTCTACGCCACACAAAATCATCCCTTCTGTGGAAATGAAATCAGGTTTGTCGCCTTTTTCAAACTTCGTATTTTGAACTGCAATCAATTTGTTCATTGTGATGCGTGGAAAGTGTTTTATAATCGCATACTTTCAGCACGTGTAAATACAATGCATTCTCGTTCCTACCTCGATTTCTCTACGAACAATTTCGACGATATAGCAATATTTTCTTCTTGATTATTGCCTTGTTACAACAAATTCCGGATGTTAGCCCTACGGGTAGATACACTACGGCGGTGCCGTTTCTTATCATTATGTCTATATCTGCTATCAAGGAGATCTTTGAGGACATTGTGAGTTGTTTTGATGTGTTAGCTTTGTTTATTTGACGGATTTGTTTTAGAAACGACGTCGTATGGATTATGTTGTAAACAACTATATGACATTGGTCCTCAACAATGGCAGATGGACTGAGACGGAATGGAAAAACGTATGTTTTTTACTTATGGCAACTTACAGTACACATATTTGTAACTTACAGGTCCAAGTCGGCGACATCGTCCGAATCGAAGACGGTCATGTATTCCCCGCTGATATTGTACTACTATCCTCCAGTGAACCTCACGGCATCGCCTACATTGAAACTTCAAGCTTGGATGGTGAAACTAATCTGAAGATTCGACAAGCTCCAAAGATTTCTGTCGACTATAACACTGTTAACAAACTGATCGACATGCATGCCGAAATCGAGTGCGAAGGCCCGAATAAGGATGTTGGAAGCTTTGCCGGAACACTGCTCATCGGTGACATCAAGTATCCGCTCAAGGCCAATGAATTACTTCTTCGTGGTGCTCGTCTGAAGAATACTTCCTGGATCTTCGGTGCTGTCGTTTACACTGGTCATGACGCTAAGTTGCTGCGCAACTCGAAAACGGCTCCTTTGAAACGCTCGACGATTGATATGATCACAAACGGACGCATCATAGTACTCTTCTTCGTTCTGGTCGCGCTGGCTTTGATTTGTGGAGTTGGCGCGAAAGTTTATGACGTCTACTTTCTCAAAGACGCGTATTACCTTGGTCGGGTTGCGAATGCGAACTTTGCTTGGAACGTGCTGACGTTTTTCATTCTTTACAACAATCTGATTCCGATCAGTTTGCAAGTTACATTGGAATTGGTTCGATTCTTCCAAGCAACATACATCAATAATGTGAGTCAGAAGTTTTCGGCCAATATGAACATGAAAATGAAATTGGGCATTGCTTTATAGGACATCCAAATGTATGACGAGGATTCTGATACCCCAGCGAATGCTCGCACGTCCAACTTGAATGAAGAACTGGGCCAGGTGCAATATGTTATGACTGACAAAACCGGTACTTTGACCAGAAACATCATGAAATTTAAGCGGGCCTCCGTTTTGGGCGTCAATTACGGTGACGATGTGCATGACTGCTTCAGTGATATGAGGATTGTGGATGCTGCTTCCAAAGATGAGGTACTCTTTTGTCAGAAAATGTGAAAGCATCCTAATGGGAGTCATTTCAGTCCGAAGACAAAGTCGTCGGCCACTTCTTGACGTCTATGGCCATCTGCCACACCATCGTGCCCGAGGAAAAGGAAGGCGAACTCATCTATCAGGGCTCTTCGCCCGATGAAGGCGCTCTCGTTCGTGGAGCCGCGTCACTTGGCGTCGTTTTCGAAACGCGTTCGCCAGATCACGTTATTGTCGATGTACTGAATGAACGCAAAAAGTTCGTGCTGAATCACATCATTGAGTTCGACAGTGACCGAAAACGGATGAGTGTGATTGTACAATCCGAGGATGACGGACGGGTTTTGTACACGAAGGGAGCGGTTGGTTTTGCATCACCGCTTCGAATGAAAAACCAAACCAAAACCATTTTAGGATAACGAAATTTTGAAACGACTCAGTTCCGGTCAAGACGCCATCACAAAAACAGCGGAAGACCATCTCCGTGAGTATGCTGCCAAGGGCTACCGTACCCTGTGTTTCGGCATCCGGTCATTGGATGAAGACTTTTACCGTGATTGGGAACAGAGGTACATCAATGCTATGACTGCTGTGCCGAAGGATGAAGATCTTGTTCGGGATCTCGAGAATGAAATGGAAAATGATCTCACTTTGCTCGGATCTACCGCCATCGAGGATAAGCTACAAATAGTACGTTAAACTGTTTGTTTTTACGAATTGTTTTACAACTATGTTTACTTTTCAGTACGTCCCCGAGACAATTGTTGCACTCAAGAAGTCTGGTATGAAAGTGTGGATGTTGACTGGCGATAAGAAGGAAACCGCGGTCAACATTGCTCAATCGAGTGCTCTTGTCGATGAGCATACCATTTTGCATATCATTCAAAGCAACAGCGACATTGCGAACATCAAACCAGTGAGTTTAACGAATCAAAACACAACTTTTTACTATTTGAGTTTTTTAGGCGGCGAATGAACGTAATTATGCACTAATTATCAATGGAAGTGTCGTCAAGGACATCATCTCAAGCGACAACAACACCTTTGTCAAGGATATCCTGTTTGCATCGAATGCCGTCGTTTGCTTCCGGATGACCCCATCCCAGAAGGCCGAGATTGTTGAATTGGTTCAGAAGACATGCAATGAAGTCGTTCTTGCTATTGGCGACGGCGCTAACGATGTCGCGATGATCCAGGCTGCTAATGTTGGTATTGGAATCACTGGAGAAGAAGGTCTACGCGCCGCATCTGCTAGTGATTATTCCGTCGCGCAATTCCACTTTTTGCGACGCTTATTATTGGTTCACGGTGCCTGGAATCACGATCGTACTGTCAAGGTTATTCTGTACAGTTTCTACAAGAACATCTGTCTGTACATTATTGAGTTGTGGTTTGCCTTCTTTTCGGCCTTCTCTGGACAAACGATTTTTGACAGGTTTGTCGAGTTTAAAAACATTTTGCCTCATTTAATTCGTACTTTCAGATGGACGATCGCCCTTTTCAATGTCCTTTTCACGGCCTTCCCTCCTGTCATGCTTGGCTTGTTCGATCGACCCGTGTCAGCTCGTACCATGCTCGAAAACCCGCCATTGTATCGAGTCTTCCAGGAAAGGGCCTTCTCCGATCGTATCTTCGTTCAATGGATTCTACTGGCTATATGGCATTCGTTACTGCTGTTCTTCCTCACCTACTTTATCATGGATCACGGCGTTTTGTGGTCTCACGGCCTTGTTGGTGGATGGCTCATGTTGGGATGTTCCTGCTACTCGTATGTCGTGACAACAGTCTGTCTGAAGGCTCTGCTCGAAGCTGACACCTGGACGACTCCACTTGTCTTCTTCAGCGTTGGGTCTATCGTCTCCTGGTTCCTCTTCATGATTGTCTATTCCGAAGTTTGGCCATATCTACCCATCGGTGCCGATATGTCTGGCATGGCTTGGATTATGATGTCAAGTTATACTTTCTGGTTTGGCTTGCTCCTTGTGCCCATAGTCACACTGCTGTCAGATTTTGTTATCAAGACGTGAGTTCTTATCACTGATTAAGCATTTTTGGAATGTTGCAACTTTTCAGGCTTCAAACCACATTGTACCCATCCCCGCGTGATCTGATGACATCAAAAGAAAAGTACAGCCATCCGGTACTTGTGCATACTGTTAGGTATGTCATTTTACTCTTATCAGTCAATGTTACATTGGCATTGGCACTTTTCAGAGTCAATGACGATGACGACGACCGCAGCTTCGAAGTCGACGACGATCCGATCACGTCCCCGGTAGTCAGTTCCTCACCCCGTGTTCTCAACAACACCAAAAGCGCCGCACTACGTAATAACCATTTGCCGATGTATGGTAGTTATCAACCATTTCAATTAAGGAATGCTTTAGATCGCGAGAATCAGTCCCTCATCCATCCTTCCACGTCTTTGACCTTGTCTGAAAACGGCGCCTACTCTAATCCCGTTGTCGTCGAAGACATTGAACTCGGCACCACTGATAACAGCGCCCGCTTCAAACGACTGTAACCAACACCGTGTAGCCACCGCCAATCTTGCTGAAATCGCTTACGTTTAACAATACGGGTATTCAACACTTACCTTTTCTGATTAATGTATTCGTACGAGTATCGTTTTGTTGCTTACGATTTATTTACTGATTAACTAATAGCATTTTAAATTACAATTAATCGACAACTATGACAATAAATTACTGATAATATTTAGGAATGTGTCAATAGGATAGGATTGAGATAGGGTGATATGTTAAACTAAATTTAGACTGTAGAGAGAATGTAACGGGATGAGACAATTTTGTTGTTTTTTTTTAGGAATTAACAAAGAACGAGATAAACAAAAACTTAAAGAATTACGAATCACTGTGTTGGAGTTAATAAAAAACGAGATAAACAAAAACTTAAAAAACTATAAATCACTGTGTTGGACAGTCTTATCTTAAAACAGGTAGGATGTTGTATAAAAAAATAAAAGAGATGGGAATTAGAGGATGTTCTTCTTAGCTTAGTCGTTCAAGAAAGCCTTCAGCTGTTCCGGGGGAATGATAGGTTTGGGCTGGCGCTTGGCATATCGGCCCAAGCTGGCCACGCCCCGATCGAAGGAGGAAGTTTTCTTCCTCTCCTGCCAGATCTCTTCGGCAGTTTTCCCGTCTGCGGGCGACAGGGTACGGCTATGACGCCGTTTGACCCGAGGCTTTCGGGGGGCTCGTTGAGGTGCTGGAGCCTGAGCGGCTTCTTCGCCTTGCGGAGGTAATGATGACTCCTCCTTGGGTCTGCCCTTGCGTGACCAACGGCCACGGTTATCGTAGCGCTTGTGGCGCCGCCCCTTGCTTGGGGGTGTGGTTTCAACCTCTTTTTCAGCCGGCTGAAGTAGTATAAAAGTTAGTGTTGCACTATTACTTATCAATTTGAACTTACTTTGTCCTTTTCCTCCGTAGTGGTCGAGACCGTTAATGCTGCCACCTCTTCAGCGAGGGCATTTTGCTGAACTTCTTGAGCTGGCGGTTCGGGCGTGGGGTATCTCTCGAGTGCATCAACATCGATGTCGACGACGTTGATAATCACGTCTTCATCGACGTTGTTGTACTCGACGTCGTCGACGTTGATAATCACGTCTTCGTCGACGTTGTTGTACTCGTCAGCCTCGACGTTGACATAGTCGTCGTCGTCGTCGACGACGATGTACTCGTCGTCGTCAGAAGCTTCGGCACCTGGGTCGATGATGACCTCTTGTGGCCTGGCTTCGGGAGCGTTCTCCTGTTGGACATTTTGCTCATCTGGATTGGTGTCAGAACTATCACGACTAACGGTACCGTCCCCCACTACATCGACATAAGGATTAGGTGACACCGGCACATAATCATCCACTCGTTGTTCGAATTGAGCCGCATCATACTCGTTTGGCTCCTGCAGGTAGTCCATTGGAGCCTCTTCGTACTCGTGTTCCTCCGGTCGGTACACACCAGGTTCCGGCGGCGGATCCTCCTCTTCTGGTGCCGGTGGGTACTCAACGGGCACCGGCCGATACTGTTCATTGAGTCTAAGAAGGCTGTTAATCATGAACTGAAAATGTCCTAATTAGTCAAAGATTCATCTCGTTTGTATAACTCACGTAGTTAACGTTTTCCTGCGGCTGGGGATTTATGTTCGGTTGAACCACCGCAACCGGAATTGGCACTGACGAACTACCCTGTGCATTGTTAGACCCAATCGACGGGGCATTGCTTGCCATGGTCGACTGAAAAAAAGTCAACTTATTTATCTGTCATGCGCGTAAATGGCCAATTAACGGAAGCATTTTCAAAGCACGTTCATATAAGGGCAACACGTACAAAAGACATCAATCGGAAAGTGAAAGGTTGTGTAAACGGGCATTGATAAACAACTGACCCAAAAAAACATCTCTCAAAGCGAAACACGACGAACATTTTGCTCCAGAGGGGTCTACGGCATTGACCAGACGAGAGTGTTAAGCATGGGAAGAGACGATAAAGGAAGTGGCCAGAAGCTAGACTAAACATTTGCGTTGAACGACGCACACTTCAACAGCCCCAGTTGACTGAGTAAGGCAAACGTCAGCCCCACTCCTGCCACCCTGCTGCCGAGACACAACAAGAGAGTGTGACAAGCCTTGAGACTTTCTGTCGCTTCACGTAGAATCCCGAAGCCGACAGTGACAGCGACAGCACACCGTGTGAGGCTAAAGGCGTTGCGAGGGGCATTGGCACCGCCGTTCTACTTGTTGTTAAGGAAACCAAGCGGCTTATAGGGCTATGGAGGGATAGAGAGAGATTTAGCTAGAGATACAGTGACAATGTCACCGCTGCGCTGTGCCCCTCCAGATAAGTAAAGTAAACCCACAAGCTCGCCGCTGGGTGTTTGTGGTTTTTACACCACCACTGACTGGCATGAAAGTGTGGCAGGGTAAGTGTGGAAGTGGCGGCCCACGACCTGACAAAGGTCGACGTCGACGACGACAGCCAGCCAGCGGCACCGCTATAAGCGCAAAATGTTATGAAGACTGCGCTTTCTATGCGCGATTTCGAAAGGATGTTTACGTTTCGGCAACTTGTGGAAAGGGGAAGAAATATGCGCAATTCAATTTTTTAATTAACGCTATTTACAGCCGTTGGCTGGATTCAAACATGAGAAAAGAGGACCAAGAAGTACACATTTGTATCCATAAATAACGTCGTGGCATCTCAATTTACACTTACACTGACAGTGCATGAAGAGCAGCACTGTGTCTCCTTGTAGAGGCGTGAAAACGGCGAGAGCGCCAGCCATTTACGGGCCGATTAAATTTAGCAATTATTTTTAAGGGAAAAACGAAAGCACCGAAAAAAGTGTTCCTTAGCCGTAGTTATATTTTGTGTATTTTAAAAACACATTAGTTTATAGTTATAGTTTATGCAGCGCCTTTGAAAAATTAAAATTTATTTACTACCTAGCATATTTAATTTTATTTACCCAGAACTACACTAGAACCCAGTGCGACCAACCTACTTAGACCCCATCAGCTATACGAAATGAAGCCGAAGTAATTTAATGGTCCTCAATCTAGGTTGTGTTTGTAATAAGCATTTATGTCCCGCCTCGTCGTATCTTAGCAACCGTGTGCGGCATGGCATCTAAAAGCATGCAAACGACAATTCGTAATAAGAGCAAAGTATACTTTTTTGCAGTCAGGTGGATGGCACTTAACTGTGACTAACTGTTGTAAAGGTAATTTTTTGTAGGTTTGGAATTGGTACTCAGTTGTGATGTCACAATTTTGCAATGTAAGAGTTTTTACATTAGTGACCTTTTCACTCACAATTTTTTCACAACTTGTCGGTGTTTTATAATGTTCGTCCGCAACTTTGCGATTTGCAGTTTCATCGGAACCCCGTTAGAGCAACAAAGGCCAACTTTTTTCCTTTCATGTTGCGTGTTGGCGTGTTAACGCGATCGTTATTGTGCAGCGTTTTACGAACGCCACAAAGCCGCGGTTATCTCAGCTGCACGATCTGTACAAAGTTTTCTGCAGCTTTCTTAGAACAAAAAAACTTTCCTCCGGCTGTTTTCAAAGCTTTCCCAGCCTTATAAGCTACAAATGTCTTCTAGTTGTTGACTTCTGACTGTTGGTTCCGCGTGGTTTGTTTTTTAGTTGGGCTGTAAACAGTTTGGGATGTTTAATCCTTCTTTATCTGATGTTCGCCCTGTCCCTACACGACGGGATTTTGGGGACAGTTCAAGAAAACGCGCTCGGTCGCTCGCCCGCCTGCATGCGACACGCAAAAAAAGGTCGAAAAAAGGAGAGGGTCAGTGCATTTTTTGACATTTTGGTGGTCCTATAATTTTGCACTCAATAGCGGATGTTGGCACAGAAGTGACCAATTCACTCGCCATTAACGTCAAATTGATCGTGACAGCCTAGCGAACAAATTCACCTGTTCGATTTGCGATATCTGTTGGCCGCATTGAGAAGCGTGCCGAAACGTCGACTTCTGGGGGTCGCGCGTCAGCAATTGCAGATGCTTACAATAGCGAATCTCGGCACAGAGTGGACCAAATCACTCGCCGTTTGTGTCAAACTGACCGCAACAACATAGCGAACAAATCTGTCTGGGATTTTTCCGATATCTTTCGGCATCATCGAAAAAAGTGGCATTGTGTGGATACGGAAGTGTCAACCACCGTTTTTTGACAATAGCAGATCTCGGCACAGATTGGACCAAATCACTTGCTGTTTGCGTCAAAATGACCGCAATGAACTGGCAAACAACTTCCTCTGAGAAATTTTCAATATCTGTTTTCATCGCCGAAAAATATGGCATTATGTGGTTTTTGGGTGTAAAAATCGGCAATCACGAGCGTTTGCAATAGTACAACTCGGTGATAAGGGCACCAATTCCAACGCGGTTTGAACCAAACGGTAGAGCAGATTCATGGCTACGACTTCACCTGAGAAAATTCGATTTGAAATCTTGGATCAAAGTCTGTAGCGTTTCAAGTAAAAAAACTCCAGGATTCACAGTCTTTTTCCTCCCTTTTCTCTTCTTTTTCGCTGCAGCGTACGCACAGGTGCATGCACCCAGTGCAAAAAAAGCGTAGATTTGCATGACCCAGCTGGAAAGAGCGTGCGCCGTGTACTGACTAAAACCCCCTATGCAATCCCGTCGTGCCTATTCTGGGTCATTATAAGTCTAATTAGCGAAGGCCACAATGCCGCGGACACAGCTTTGTCCTTTCGTTTACTGTCATTTGCGAATTAATGACTCATTGGCATCAATTGCGGGCTTGTTTTTCGTTGCATTTGGTTACGAGCCCATGGCCAATACGCCCGCGCCGATCCAGCCTGCTTTGACATTCATGAATTTGAGGAATGGTGGAACACTAGCAACAAACATCTGTTTTAATGGCCCACAATGCGCTTTTTCTTATATGGTCGCTCCCAGTAAAGTTCTTGGGTAAGAGCTGGGACTGCATTTTAGTGCCAAAAATATGTTTGCCCAATTGTCAATGGCATTTTAGTCCAGTGAAGCGCTTACTTGGGAGGTCCGGCGGCTTCGTCTTTTTTTCTTTGATGCAACCAACGGCCAGTTTTGGGCACACAATGGCCAAGTAGGAGCTTCGATAAGAATGGGGTGCGAGAATCGCCACCACGAAGCAGTTTCCTGAAGGCTGTGCCTGTAAAAAGATTTACGGAGTTGAGGCGTCAGTGTGTTATGGCCAACTTCCTTCCTGTCTCAATATGTTAGTATTTTTTGCGCTATGCGATGCTCTTGCCTCCGGCTGAAACCGCTCGAGTATGTATATCAATCAGCGAAAGGCGTCGAACCACATTGGTGCGGGCTCGAAGCACTGAAACATGCTTCGGCAGCTTTTTCGGTCGGCGCGTAAAAGCGGCATCGTTTGGTGCTATGGTGGCACGATGCGAAAGCGCGCTCCCTGTGGGGTTTCCACGCGCCTTGAACATTGCTTGTTGTCGGGGGTGCGTCAAGAAACAAGGCTCGTCATGCCCAAGGCGTGTTCCTTTGGAAGGCCGAAAGCGTGTCGAGGTTGTCTCGCGTCCGAGATCGAACAGAGATCTCTAGTTAGATCGTCTCCTCCTACAGTGTTCGCATCATCAGCGCAGAGGAAGTTTGACGGTCGGCGATCAACTGCAGAAGCGCGCGCCCCATCGCGACCCACAGTCACCTTTTGAGTGCGTTCCACCGAAGGTTCTCGCCCGGTCGCCGACGGGCTATAGAGCCTGTTCGTCGGCGTATCTCCCCCACCCGGCTCTACCTAAGCTCGGCTGAGCCCGCTGGCGTGCGCAGCCTGTGGGATGTTGTGCGCGCGTTTCATCGACCACCACCAACCAAGCAACTACCGCAAGCCCGGTCGACATCGTCGACACAATTTTCTCCCCCCTTTCAACGCACAACACCCCCCGCGAACCATCACGGGGGCTCGTGGTGGAGCTCTACGCATCTGTGACGCGCACCTCGCCTTGCCTTAGATGCCGATGTTTTATCCCGCTCTCTTCGACACTTTTCGGTTGACTTTACCGCCTGTGGTTTCTGCCTCAGGGGGCAAAAGAGACGCTCCAAATTTTCGGCTGTCTAATCCATTTCTCTTCTGCATGCCACTTTTTGAGTCAATGGCAGCGAGGCAAAACTGGATTCACATTACGTTTTTGCTAAGTGCTCCGTTTAATGCAAAGAGTCGTGCACACAACACAGTTATTGTAACGACATGTTATGCGGGTTGTTCGGGACACTCACTGGTCAGCTATGCATATGTTTAGTGTTGACACCGCTCGACCCAGCGGCAATTCCTCCGGTAACGCATGAGTGATAGATTCATACATGACTGAATATTGATTGTCTGCCTGTATGAAAGTTGTGGTCGTCTTCGAAGAAAAAGGTCGGCGACAGCGTACGTTATGGTGCTGTTTGCTCTTGCGAGTGGAGGCCCTCCTTCGTGCTTTTCTGCGTGTTTCTGGGCGTCATTCGGCCTTACCGTGTACTGTCTGACTGATGACTGACGGGTTTAACGCGACTCAATCCGAACCTTAGCACGTAGTTGAATGATCGAATTTTAGCGGTAACCGGTTTCCGACCTCCCTTTTAATTTTTAACCCGTACCATGTTCACAGTGTATCTTCAATCACCTTTGCCTTTGTTAAGGACCTTTTTTATGTCGTATTAACGCCTGCCACACAGCTGTTACCTGTGTTTGCGCCTTGTGGTTTACCCAATCTCGCGTTAATTTATCTTTTCTTCGCACAAAAATTAATTGCTCTGTCTTTTCTTGAGCATTTCTTTGACTCAGAGTAATTTAAAATTGTTTTTCAACGTACACTTTTTTGCACATTCACCATGGCAACCCCTGTTTCGCATTTCCGGTGCGGCTTCCTTCATCAGCTTATAATCGGCGTCTTTGGAAGTTTTTCGTAGTCAGTTTCCTGCGCAACCTTTAGTTTGGATTAAACCCATTTTAAATTTGGCATGCAAATGAAGTTCGGTCTTTGCGTGTGTGGTGTGACTGAGAAAAATTCAATTTCCCTTAGTGACTTTTTCATAATAACCTTGTTCCCACTGACGTTTGGTTTGACACATCTTCTTAACTAAGTTGTTTGCCCCCTCTTCCAATCACGAGCACCGTTGACCACTTGCGATCGATAGGGTTTCTGCGACTGAATGTGGTGTTTCCAATTTGTTGAACTGATGTACAAGCAAGTCGTCCTTCCCTTTTCGCAACGATAAGTGTCTTCGGTTTGATATGCTCTTTTCCTTGTTCATGTTCAAATTGAACGTGGCGGTGCTTGTTGATGGCGGCGCTCATGAGCGGTGAATAATCGGCCACGCAAGGACGTTGTTGCCCCCGATTTCTTCTTGAGCGAAGCGGGCTTTGTTCATCTGTACACCGCTCCTCCACATTGCAGTTCAGTACTTGATGCTCTCACAATACAAGCATGCTCTATGCCCAGCTCGGCTCTGAAATCCGAGTCTACTTATTTTTTACCCTGTGCGAGAAGCATGGACTTGGTAGTTGTACTTGCCTATTCTGTCAGTCGTATGTATACATCTTTTGGATCTTTTTTTTTTCTTTAAGAAGTCCAATCGTAATTGAATGTTGTCTTTTTGCCCAGGGGATTCTTTACATGTGTAAGGTCCTTTCTTTCTGCAGCAATCAGTCAAAAAAGTGTTCGCATGATTTGTGATCTTGATTTAAGAGCCATTCGTTGATGTGATTGCTCCCAATGTTCGATAAAGATTCCATGTTGGAACTGGTACGATTACCTGTAATATTCAATCTTTTTTGCATCTTTTGCCCCCACCCACCTTTCTTGAATGTGTTGTTCTGAAACAGTGTCCGACCAGTAATGTAATGCGTGTTTGTTTCGAGATGCAACTCCAACGACCTTTCCGATTAACCCAAAGTTTCCGTTTCAGCGTTCACAAAAATGGCGGCAGCAGCGCTGCTGGCGTTTTTTGTCGCTGGACTTGCCCTCGCCAGTTCCACACTCATTGAGGTAATCTCCTTGTCATTTCAATTTGCTTAACGTCCTTGGGGATTCATTGTGTACTGCGGGTCGACAGCTAGCTCCTGTTCTGTTTCCGCCAAAAGCGAATGTAAAAAACTTTCAACTCTGACAGTACGTTGAGGCTCTGCCATAGCACCAACCACCGTCAGAGGTTTTCTGCGCTATTGTTTGCCAGCTACACCTGCTACTGAAGACTAACAGCAAAAAAAGAGTTCGACTGTGTTGTCAAAAAAGAAAATGGTTTCACCATCTGCCAGTCAACGAAGGAAGCTCTTTATTCAGATGTGCAATTTCGTCAGCTTGCTGGCTCGCATTCAGTTCAGTTTTAAAATGCTGTGCTTCCATTCTTTTAGAAAAACTGCGGGCGAAAAGCAATTGATGCTTTGGGAGGAAAAAAACCACACGGAAGCACCAGGGTTGAATAGATGCCGACAGCGATGTGCTGTTTTCTGGGGGGCTTGATTAATTTTTTGTCATTTGCGAAAGGCACTATTTTACAAGGACAATCTTCAGGGGGTCTCCGCAAACGTTGATGGCGTCGATAGCCGTTTCCATCAGACCTTCCTCCCACTGGTTGCCTTCAAATGTGGATACCGCAACCAGTACATGCGTGAGAACGGTGAGTGGCACTCCGACGATAGCCACCTCGCACAATGCCTTGAAGGCAAATACGACATTTTGAAATATTGTAAACGAGTAAGTTTTTGCATTTGACCTTGGATTATATTCGGACTGACTGTATGCAGACAGCCAATGAGGAAGTTAGAGGTTCACATACAAAACTATGTGTGTTTCCGGTTAAAAGGAACCCTTTCTGTCATGTCCAATTTATGCAAAAGCGGTGTTCTTTCAAAGTATCTCATGTCAGCAAGGAACGAGGCCGTTGGTTCATTTGCATAAGTGATATGTCACCATTCCGAGGGTGGTCACACTCTTTTCGTAAGGAATACGGTGCTCTTTTCGGGATTACTGGCCATCCGTCGCCCATTTCGCGCATTGGTGACTCAGCCACCCGTTGCTGAGGGCCTTCATTGTCGAAATAACAACACTGGGTTGTTGTTGTCGGAACAAGTCAAGCGAGTTATGCTATTTACAGCCATAGAGACTCATTTTGGGTCCCCAGGCGAGTAAGTAGACAGCCAGCAGAACACTCGCGTTATAGGCCATTTTTGACGGCGTGGCTGAATTGATTTATCCGACTGCATGGATGGTGAAAAATGACAACTCTTTTCGCACAAGGGAATCCACAGAACCACAGAACCAGTTTCCGGGGCCCAGATTGGCGCATCCAGCGGAAGAGAATGGCTAACTTTCACAATTGGCTGTCTGATATACGAATTCTTGAGGGACAGAAAATACAATGAAACTTTATTTCAGGTATACCCGGGTAAAAACATCAGCAACATTGTTGAGTACTCCCACGAGGTTAACGTTCACGAATGGTGCAAGGAAGACGGCACCCAGTGCAAGCACAGCTTCACTGTCAGACCTTTCCAGTGTATCGGTTAGTTTTTTCGACTTAGAGATCAGATTCTTTCCACACTAATGAATTTGACTCACCACAAATTCCTTTTTGGTATCCTTGCAACACCTTTTTTCCTGTTTCTAAACTAAAAGTAGAACGTCATTGGTTTTTTGAAATGACAATCATTTCCAATCGCGGCGCCAACGCTTTTCCGATTGAACAAACTTCGATAGTAGTTGTGATTCACGTGCGGTGAGAAACTTTTGGACGCATCGCGGGCAACTGTACAGTAAAACGGAACAGGGAAAAACAAATTGAAACAATGTGACTGACGGTAGCATGAACTAATGTATTTACAGTTGGTGAATTCGTGACCGAGTCTCTTCAAGTGCCCAGTCAATGCCACTTCTCCCATGTAATTGGTCGGTCGTCGTGTGACACCTACAAGTACTGGAATGGTCGTGCCACCAAGGAATGCGCCGACAAAATCGACAATGGTAAACAGCTGGCTCTCCACTCGTTCGCCATCCTCGAGCCCTGTGGTTTGGACATGTTCCGTGGTGTCGAGTTCGTTTGCTGTCCGGCAAGCGAAGAAGGTAAGCCGATAGCCATTGACCCATGGTCAAGCATTCATTCATTGTTTGCGTAATTTACAGCTGCCAAGAACGCCAAGTCCGAGCAAGAGCTCTCGCCGGCCAAGACCCTTTCCCAGGACGATGACGAAGACGAGGACGACGATGACGATGGTGTGTCTTTTTTACTTTTTACAGCTTAATAACACGAGAATGCATGAAAGCAAGCAATGTTTACAATTGTGTTACCGTAAACGTTTGCAGATGACGAGGATGAGGACTCTGAAGAGAGTCTCGTTGACAACAAGGAAGCCGACGATACCGCTAAGCTTGATCCTTACTTTAAGGAGGACGACTCTGAGAACGAGCACGAGCGATTCAAGGATGCCGAAGAGCGTCTTGAGAAGAAGCACCGCAAGAAGGTCACCAAGGTCATCACTGAGTGGAGCGAGTTGTTCGAACGCTACAACAAGATGAAGGAGAATGACCCCAAGGGTGCTGAGGAGTACAAGCGCGAGATGACCGCCCGATTCCGCAAGACTGTTGCTGCCCTCGAGGAGGAGAACAAGGAACAACGCCAACAGATTGAACAAGTTCATGATCAACGCGTTGCTGCCTTGCTCAATGAGAAGAAGCGTCAAGCTACCCATGAATACCGTACCGCTTTGGCCATGCAAGTCGGCGCCCAGAACAAGAACAACGTTCTGAAGTCGCTGAAGAACTACATCCGCGCCGAAGAGAAGGACCGTACTCACATGCTTAACCGCTACCGTCATCTGCTCCGCACTGACACTGAGCAAGCTCAGGCCTTCGAGCCCGTCATTCTCCACCGTCTGCGTTACATCGATTTGCGCATCAATGGCACTATTGCCATGCTCCGTGACTTCCCTAAGCTTGACAAGCAGCTGAAGGAGATTGCCGTCGAATTCTGGGGAGAGTACCGTCGTGAAAACACGCCCGAAATCACCGATACCGAGCTGCTTACCCTCGGTGACGACAAGGCTAACGAGAAGCTTATTGAGACCTACAAGAAGACCTATGAGCGTCAAGCTTCCTTGTCTGACCGTATTCTCATCATGCCGACGGCCACCTCCACCGCCGCTCCGTCGACCACCGTCAAGACCATCTCTCTGAAGAGCATCCTGTCTGGCAAGCCTCAACCCTTGTCCCAGGATAACTCCGATGAGGATTCGGATGATGACGATGAAGATGATGAGGATTCCGAATCTTCGGAAGAAGTCATCACTCCTAAGAAGATCAGCATTGGTGTTGAGAAGGAGGAGAAGACCGAATCCAAGCCTGAAGTCATGGCCACCGAGAAGAAGGCCGACGACGACTCTGAAGATGATGAGGACTACGAAGATGAAGACGATGATGATGAGTCTGCCAGCGAGGAGAGCGAGGAGAAGGACGGCGACCTCCGCGTCGTGATCGAGCCTATTGTTGGACGGCCACTCCGCATCGAGGAAGAACTTCCGGAACAGAGCAGCTATGCCAAGCAGGAGCGTCTTGTCAACATCATGGTAAGTGTTTGAAGGCCTTAACAATCTTACAGTAGGCGTTTCAGCGTGAAAACGACTTCGACACCATGACCGTCGCCGGCAGTGCCAGCAACACCCTGGTCATCATCGCGCTCGTCTTCGCCGTCACCGCGACCACCTTCCTGATCGTCCTGATCCGCCGACGCACCCGTCATCCCGGATTCATCGAGGTCGATGTGTGCACTCCTGAGGAGCGTCACGTTGCTGGCATGCAGGTCACCGGCTACGAAAACCCCACTTATTCATTCTTTGATGCTAAGGCGTAACTGTATTGAATTTGTTTTACTTTTCTGCAGCTAATTGTTACTTTTACTTTTCTCATGTCGTCATTTTTTCATATTTTCATATTTACATTTGCTAGTGACTTTATCCATGAACATTTTTTAACCTCAATTCGAGTCTCCGGCTTAGGCCGACTATACTATTTGTTTCATCACCACCACCACATTTAGTTCTCAACTTTTGAGAGCAGATCGCAAAAGCCGGTTGGCCCATTTGTAATGGTGCCACGACGCCTCTACCTATTATAAAAAATCTTAAAAAATTGTTATTACCACCAAATAAGTTCCGGTCATGTTGAACCATCCTTTTTTCGTATACTGTAGCGCTAGGATTATCAATTTGTACTTCCGACGCGCGTAATCGACCAACTCGACAGCCCATTTCAGAAATTGGCCAAGCCTTACTCGAAGAATGTGGCAATGTTTTTCTAATCCCACTATTCTCATTGCATCAAGTTAACACTTTCATATTAATCTCACCTTTTGTATTTTTGTGGTTTTGCACTTTTTAATGTAACGGTATCGAATAAAGTTTTATAAAAGTAATAAGGATAAGGCATCACTTTATTTGCTTTGATATTTATCTATTTCTTGTAAGGACAATCCAACACCAGTTAGTTAAGCAAGGAAAGCAAAAATTGGTAGTGCACTTGTAGCTGCCAAACAACAGTGTTGTAGAAAACTGAGCATGAGACTGTCAGGGAATGTCACGAAGACAGGCATCACATGAAGTCTCAGACCAGCAAGTGAACCCGGAGATTTTAACCACAACCAACCCAATAATGGTCGATTAGAAATAACTTACATACTATTAGGATTAGCTAGAGAAATAAATATTTTGTCCCTTTGGTACGTTTGCGAAAAGGGAAGACAAAGGCGTACAACTGAATTAGTAAGAAAGGAGTTTTTGGTTGAAGGTAGCTAAGTGAAGTGTTTAGTAGAATCGCTTTCGGGATCGCTCGTTGCGTTGTTGGAAGTACGATACACCGAAGAAGAGGAGGCCGCCGATGAGAACAACGGCAATGACGATCAAGCCGATGATGCCGAACCAGCCGAGTTGGGAGGGGCGTGCGTCAGTGATGTGGTCGCGAGGAGCGGCAACGAAATCGGCTTCAGGCTCGATGCCTTGGCGATCGCCTTCGTTTTGGCGTTCAACGCGAGCGTATTCCTGCTCGAACATCTTGACGGCAATGACGTCGTGGTTGTCTGGAAAGGAAGGTTCATAAGTTCAGTTTTTAAGTTCAAAATATATAAAAACATACCGCTAAGATCACCAGTAGCAGCACTGACACCGAGGTAGTAGCCGGTAGGCAGACGGACACCGTCGACGCTCATGCAGTTCTTCCAAGTTCCTTCGCCATCGACATCTTTGAAGATCTAAACAAAAAATTCAATCAAAATATATATAAAAAAGTTCAAAGAAACCCACCGTCAAACGATCGCCAACATAACGGATCAAAACCTGTGTATCAAAGTCCTTGTTACGGAACTTAGCCTCACAACCGGTATGTTCGCCACCAAGCTGGGTATGAGTGCCATCACGGTCATGGTCATAGCCGACGGATCCGTTCGACACCATGGCAGAGATGTACGGATGGCCGTGCTTGTGGGCGCCATTGTGGTTGCTGTAGGTATCGAAGAAGATGCCGAGACCGCGGAAGAAGTTCTTTGAGCCAAAGATATCGCCGAGAACCTTGGGCTCTTGGACGTACCAGACGGCGAAGCCATCACCGAAGAGATCGCCAGTGGAGCCGTGGACGCGGAAGCTGACCAAAAGTTCCCAGTCGCGAGATTGGACGGGCTTAAAACGTCATTTACAGTGAATTTATATATAAAATGTAATGAAAAACTTACCAAAGTGTTCCAAACGGCCCCCTTGCGGCTTTGAACATCAGCGGTCAGACGGACTTGCTGGCTCGAGACGATGGTAGAGCCGAAGATATCCCAGTTCGGAATGGTCATGCCATTGCCTGAAGGTTTTTGTTAGTATTTTTATATATAGATGCTTATTGAGGTAGAAACTCACCCAAGTAAGGCTTAAGAATCGAATGTTCACGCTTGTAGTATCCCCTCCATTCCGACACGGATGTTCCCTCGAGGTTGTTTGCCAGCTCATCAGCGACAACGGTCACGCCGACACACAATAGTGCCAGTGGCAGTAGCCAATCAAGAGCACCCATTTATATCGGCTGTTCCCTAGAAATGCATGCTTACGATAGAAGACAGATGGAAAGGCAAAAAAAGCAGTCGCGCAAACCACAACAAACACAACACGCCGTCGGCTGCGCTCGGGCCAGATCAACGTTGCACTGCAGGTACTCTCGATACGAAAGCTGTGCGAGAGAGTGCGAGAAGGCGTTGCTATACAGTAAAAGAGCTACGTCGGTTGCTCGCAGAACTGCGTGCGACACGGCTGCGTTGGCGGCGGTGTCGAAGGGACGCGTCCACACTTTGCGTTTTGTCCGCCCTCTCCTGCAGTTGGTTGTAGTTGATTGTTGGAAGATGTTGGCGTGTACCGCTTTCCCTCTTCTCCGCATTCAAATTACTTTAATTAAGTTGAAGTAATATTATAGATGAAGGTCTTGGTTGGTGTCAAGCGCGTCGTTGACTACGCTGTTAAAGTCCGTGTCCGACCGGATAAGAAAGGCGTTATTACCGACAATGTCCAGCACTCGATGAACCCCTTCGATGAGATCGCCCTTGAGGAAGCCGTCAAGTTGAAGGAAGCCAAGAAGGCCAAGGAAATTGTTGCTGTTTCTTTCGGTCCCGCTAAGGCTCAGGTTTGTGTTTTGTTTCGCTTTATTTTTATATATATCGAGTACCCCTTTCGCGTGCAGTTTGACCAGTCATTGTTTTTCAGGAAACACTGCGCACAGCTCTCGCCAAGGGTGCTGACAAGGCAATCCACATTGAAGTAGATGCGAAGACGGCTGAAAAGCTCGAGCCCTTCCACGTCGCCAAAGCCCTGGCAAAGATCGCCAAGGACGACAACTACGATGCAGTCTTTGTTGGTAAGCAAGCCATCGATGACGACGCCAATCAGACCGGCCAGCTCATCGCGGGTTTCTTGAACTGGCCCCAGGCTACCTTCGCCAGCAAGGTTGAGGTCGATGGTAAGGCACTGAAAGTCACCCGTGAGATCGATGGCGGTCTCGATACCGTCAAGGTTAACCTGCCCGCGGTCCTCAGCGCCGATCTGCGGTTGAACGAGCCCCGTTATGCCACGTTGCCCAACATCATGAAGGCAAAAAAGAAGCCGCTTGAGAAGAAGACCCCCAAGGATCTGGGCATTGATCTCACCAGCCAGACCGAAGTCCTCGAGGTTTGTTTTTCTTTATTTGCAATCATTGCTCGGTCCAACCAATGCTCGCTACAAATATTATATTGGACTTTGTTCAGGTCTCCGAGCCACCGGCACGCACTGGAGGTGAGTTCGTCGAGGATGTCAACGCGCTGCTGGCCAAGCTTCGCGAGAAGGGTGCCATTCCCTAAACTAGTTTCTTGCCTTAATATATAGGTTTTTCTATGTACGGATTCCGAACAAATTTCCTGGTATTTAAAGTAACTCAGTACTGATTAAACGATCTAGTGTATATGAATTGTACATAAAGACATTTTAAACCCGTGTATATTTTTGTTTGTGTCGGTTATTGGTTATTAACCAATGATTATCTGATGTTTTCAACTTTGCCTTTTTATATATTTAACTTTTTGTTTATAGATGAAGTTTGTTCTTCTGTCTGCGCTGCTCTGCGTTGTGTTTGCTGAGGAAACCGAACTGGTATGTTTACTGCTCTTATCAGTGAGATGACTGACCGCTATAATGCCTTTTATTACAGGATTCGAAGCCGGCTTTGAACTCTGCTCGCATCCTCGCCTCCAAGCACTCCCTTTCGCAGTACGCAGTTGAGAGTCTGGACTACGTCATCCAATACGACCTCTACAACATCGGTGACCAGCCTGCCCGTCAAGTCGTCCTGGATGACCGCAACTCGTTCCCCACCCAGTCCTTCGAAGTCGTCAAGGGTCTCCTGCAGGTCAAATGGGACCGTATCCCCGCTGGTGAGAATGTGACCCACTCCGTCGTTGTCCGTCCCCGCAACTACGGCGTCTTCAACTACACTGCCGCCGCCGTCACCTACTACCCGTCTGAATCCGCCAAGGATGTCCGTTTCGTCTACTCCACCTCCCCCGGAGAAGGTAAACTTCACTTTTACGACTTCTATGCAGTTCTAATGCTTGTCTTTTCAGGTTACATCTACCGCCTCAAGGACTACGAACGCCGCTTCAGCTCCAAGATCGGCACCTGGATCGGATTCCTCATCTTGGTCGTCCCCACCACCTTGATCCCCTACATCCTCTGGAGCAAGTCTTCTGCTCTCTACCCTGCCTCGGCCGGTGGCAAGAAGCAAAAGTAAACTAGCCAGTCTGCTCAACTTACTTGTTTGTTGTTAAAAATCTCTTTCGCTCTCCACTCCATTGATTGGTTTTTCTTTAAAGTATTTAATTAACGTTAATTATTTTTATTTATTTATTTTTTCAATGAATAAATTAAATTGATTGAATTTACTGTCTCGGTTTGAATGAACTCAAAAGTGGCCTTGGGATAGGGAGTCAAGTGCCTCGTGCCTATCGCAGCTAATCCCGATACAGCAATGACCATGGAGGGGATACATGAGGGCGGGGGCGCGGCCGTCTCGACTGACGAAGTGACCCTGACATTGTCGTGTTTCCAGCCTTCCGTACGCACGTGTATGATCACAGTGTCCGGCATCGTCGAGAGGCGCGTAATCGCTCTACGCCATCGCCTTTTCGCGTCACAGTGTCAGCGACCCAGCGCAGTGCAAGAAGTTCCACTGTCGACATTGAACAGCCCGTGGAACACGTCGAAGAGCTCTCCGGATCTGACAACAACCATGGCCACGTAAGTTTATTTGGCCTAAAAGTTGTTTTAAGACTGTAGAATTGTCTTTTAGGAAAGATCCCACCAACACCAAGTGTAGCTGTAACCGTCTCGCGTTTAGCTTGTCCGGTGCCTTTGAACACGATCATGTAAGTGGCTCTTTTAGTCAAATAACTACAGTAAGTAATGACTTTTTTGCAGTTCGAAGCATTCTACCGAAAGGCCATCCAAAGCGTCACGTCGGAGGATTACGAGAAAATCGTCGCTTACAGATACAAGGATGATTCCCTAGCTTGCCTCGCGGGTCGTCTTTTCCTGCGTCAAATCACCAAACGAGTAAGTATGAACTGATTCTTATCAGTAGCGATATTAATGTTTGACTCTTTCAGTTGACAGGAACCCCCTGGCATGAGGTCGAGTTTGCGCGGACCGAAAAGGGCAAACCGTACGTCACGAATCCCGCTGGTACTACTTTTGGCTTGAATGTGACCCATCAGGTTTGATTACTTTGCACTTTATCAATGAAAACTGTTTCAACGTTTAACTTTAGGGTGACTACGCCGCCCTGGCGACAAGCTGCTCCGAGAAAGTCGGCGTCGACGTCATGCGTCTCGACATCAGCCGAAACAACAAGACTGCCGACGAATACATCAATTCGATGGCTCGTTCTGCCTCGGCCGCTGAGCTCCGTCAAATGCGAGGCCAGCCCACTGAGGCCATGAAGATGACCATGTTCTACCGGTTTTGGTGCCTCAAGGAAGCCGTTTTGAAGGCGACTGGTGATGGTCTTCTCGATGATTTGTCGCGATATGACTTCAGAGTCGACACGTCCGACCGTTATGCTCCCGGCTGTTACGTGACGTCGACGACCGTCCTTGCTGATGGCAAACTCCAAAACCAATGGGTCTTTGATGAGTCCTTCGTTGATCGAACCCATTCCATCGCCGTCTGCCGCGAACGCAAGCTTCCTCGTACCTGCATGTTTGCCAAGGATCCTGAGGCCAAGCTTTTCTTCTCGAAGGCGAACTTCGACTTTTTGCTTGACGGCGCTACGGTTTTGAACCCTCTGCCCAACGATGCCGCTGACGACTTCGACAACTTCCAGAAGAAACTTCGCAAGAACTTTTAAGATTATGCCATTTACTCGTTTTACTTTTGTTTTTGAACAGTTTCATATCAAATTTTTTGACTTTTGCTTGCGAATTTTTAACTTGCATTTCTAAACAATAAAAAAACTCATTTAATTACGTTATTACATGTTTGAATACAAAAGAGACCCATCTAATGAAAACAAAAACCCATAAAGTTTGCAAAACAAAGTAAAATTGTAACCATGCAAAACCGATTAACAGTAACAAATTAAGATTATTGACAAGTTAATATGAAAGACGTTAAGAACAGTTAGAAAGATCATTACAAATAAGTGCAATGTTGGAGCGTTTCGAGTACGTGATTGACTTCGGCGAAGAAGTTTTTGAAAAATGGGATATCCTTTTGCTGATCTGGCAGCTTGATGCGGCTAACTGCCTCGAGCATAACCTTCCGCTCGTAACAGTTTTTCTCGAACAGTGGTTGGAGGTGGGCGGATCGCCTCCTAGCCCTTCTTAATTCTAGTCACCGACGAACTGTTTTGAGTATGATTTGAACATCTGCCCCAAGCCGTACTCAGATTGTGCCGACAAAGGTTGCGCGTAGCAAGGATCCGCCGTGATCCTTAAATTGTCCTACGCCACTTTGTTGAAGGTAATAAGGGAGATTTAAAGGGTAATTTGCTACCGATGCAGAGGTTGGTTGCCGAGCAACCATTGGCGAAAATACAACCCCCTACGTTCAACCCTGCATCTATTACAGCTTGACCGTTCACTAAATAAGTCATAGTCGTCAAGCCTACTCATTCTCGTTACACCGAACATGTTGAAATGGTTATTGAGCTTTGTTCAGAGCATTTTTCACAGAGTTTTTTCTGTAATATGTTTTTTTATTGGTTTTCCTAAATCTGTGATTACTCGGTGGCGTCAAGAACCGCGAAAAGTGTATCCCCTGTCAACATTTTCATATTCCTTTCAACGTCGTCTCCGTGAACTTGCGACACCAAAAGAAGCCCTTCACATTCAATTCGCCGATGTCGATCAGACAATCCACTTCAACCCGAAAATCAACTTTGTTGATAGAGTTAATGAAATGTATTTAGACCAAAATAAAAACGACTTTTACATTACTACTTGGACTGATGAAACTATTAAATTTGATAAAAACACATTATACTATGATGCAACAATGATGGAACTGCATAATGTTGATGCATCAATATTCGATCGTGTTATATTTCCTCAAGTCGTCAGAGCATCATTAAACCTTACAGTGATTGATTCTGTCATCGACAGTGCATTTCTTACCAAACTTTCTCACTTTTATAATCACCCACCTACGGAGGAGAACACTCTTTGCTTTGAATCATGTCAAATTGCGGTACCAAACATTTTTAAAGAACTAGAAAAACTCAATTATCCTGTCGAAACACTTAAATTTAAACACTGTAGAAACTTCGATTGGATTAACCCTCTGTTGGAAGTCAAACTGACTAATATTAAATACATCATACTCATGGATTACGTAGATTCTATATTTTGGAACGTCGATGCAGAAAGTTTTGCGAAACTAGTCGCCCGAGACAAGAAGACGAGAGGATATCTTCTCACTTTTGCTTTGGAACCTGATACCATTACCTGGGATGATGTAAAAGATCGCGTTCTTAGTATTTTTAATGACAACATTGTTTCGGGACGCACTGCACATGGATTTGATGTGGAGGTACAAGTAGATAACACATTACGTTTTTTTATTATTAAAAAACGTGCGATATTTCAAAGCACATGGTTTTGGTAAAGTGTAATAAATGTATGATAAACTGTTCGGGTTGACTTCCATCGAATACTCAAGGGGACGCATAAAACGGTGAACTTAGCAAGAGTCTGAAAAAAACGGACTGAAAACAGCTCAAATTGGATGAAAAAGATGCTACCTTACTCGAACATCAAGCGGAATGCGCTCCGAAAACGTCTTCTTGCAAACGAGTCTAATAAATGCGACATCGAGGGACAGCTAATGAGCTTGGATATGTCTGATGGATTTGTAAGAACCACTAATAAGAGCATTGGTGGCTACAAGCATCTTCAGCTGCAAATTGTCGAGATTCTTATAGACAACCGTTGAACCGCTGATTAGTACGGCGATAAAGCCCATTGCCAAAAATGATTGTTGCCGACGGATACGGAAAGTGGTTTTATAAGTTTTGCCACTGGCGAGCTTCGATTTGACGTCAGCGAGGAGAAAACGGACGCATTCAAAGGCGGCAACGAAGGGAAAAACAAGCAAACATACTGTTCATCCAAAAACGGATACAACGAAGCATACGACCGAACTTGCAAAACTTGCTTCAAACAAAATCTACAAAAAGCCGTTTAACTAACATCAAAGCGTAATCATAGATGATGCACCACGTACAATGGTGAACATAATCTTCTTGAGTACCAGTCGGGAGGTTGATGCAATTCCGATGGCGCTTCACTATCATTGTCTGTAGCTGTCGACGAAGTACCAGGTGGTAATGCGGCGTCAAAGAAGCCGCAAGCGTCGGATACAGGCTACCGGGTTGGTGTGTTGATGCATCCGCTGATTGGGGTACTTCGAACAGGTGTCGAGATTGGCATCGGCGAGGATTTCAAGGGCGCCGGTAGTGCCTTCACGATTTTGAAGAAGCTGGGAAAGACAAACACGGGCATTGACGAGATTCTGGTTGATACTGATGACGTTCGGCAATGTCGAGGTTGTTGAGCTTCTGTAGTGAGATAGATTCGGGGTACAAATAGAGCCCATGCAGGTGAAAAAGCTCCGCATCATTAACAAAACGAGTGGATCGAAGCAGATTCAAAGTGAAAGTTTCACGTTGTTTGTGTTCTTCGAGTTCCAGGAATACTCGGGCAACTAAAAAAGAGTCTATGTATCAGCGATGAAATGATAAAAAACTAAATCTAACCGATGCCAGTCTTACTTGTTTTATCCGACTGAAACACAAAACAAGTCGGCAGAGTATCAATGAAGGGAAATTTTTTGTATCTGCAGACTCCACGTTAAGCAGGAATCGGTAAAGTTTTTGAAATTGAGTAATTACTTGGCAGAGCGAAAGCTTCAAGAAAAGATACGACTTCTCGCAGTGTATCTCCGGCAAGCAGCATGTCGTGTAAGTCTTCCATTTCAACACCTTCTGATATTAGCAGTGCCGGCGACAGCGAAGCCCATCACCCAGAAGTTCCTTCTGGATTGCAGGCGTGGTACCTGGGAAGCTCGAAAAAGCGGATCGATCCACCAACATCATATAACGGATTGTCCGGGAGAACCAGAGAGATCTGACTCTTTCTGTGACATTTCAAAAATAAACCCCATTCCAAATCAAATTCGACCTTTATTTTCAAACCAATCGATAATTTCAAAAGTTTTAAGCTTTAAATTATCAAAACCGGAAGCTTTTTATAATGTTCACATTTTTACAACACAGAATGTCTTCGTTTTTTTGTTTACGTGAAAAATTTGTAATTAACCGTTATCAGTGATAAGATTATGCTCATTTTGACAGCTTTCCCCAAAATAAAATGAAAAACTTTGGAAGAATAAAACGTGTCTTTTTGTCAGCTCTATCCATAGGAAGTGACAAACATGATAAATTTTTATTTCCCACGGCTGCTAGAAACCGCCAAAGGCGATCTCGCCGTTTTTTTCGACTTTGCTACCGTATAACTTTTGTCAAAGTTAATTAACTGAATCCGTTCAAGTGTCAAAATAATCGCCTTGATGTGGGCTGTCGATTGATACCTCGAACGTCAGCTATGATTTTATGGATTCTGCCAGACGGATTCTGGACGCTAGCGGCTTCAGAAGGCATCTATATGGAAAATAGTTACTAAATTCGTATTCTACGCCATCAGAATGGTCTGTGCACGAAGTTTCAACTTTTTCAAATGGGATTAATTTTTGAAGTGTCAGCGAAGCTTGTGGTTTTCCCGGAGAATCCGTTATATATACATCCTGATTCCCCTGCTCAATGGGTTGCTAATACGCCTCAGCAACGTCCTGACAGTTCTGCCTTATGGTCACACAGTGTACTTCAGAAGTCGAATCGACGACCAGACCTCCGGCTCCGTGAAAGCGTGTCAATTCGAACACGTCATATCCGGCCGGTGACATTCCAGATTCGACATCAATGAACAATGAAGCGCATTCGCCATCCCTCCATGACGACTCCCTCGTTCCCTCGAAGGGCCAGTGCCACCGTTCGTCGTCAGAATCGAAATCTTTACGTGATTCGGCACCAGCCTGAACAACTGTTTGGAAATCGTAAGATTATTCAATTTGTTGCTCGCGTGCGTCTGCGGTCTCAGCGCGAATGCGCGCTGGTCGGCGATTGAAATCGCCTGTGCGGCTGGTTGCTCTGTCGAATTTTGCGTGGTATTTTTATATATTTTTTATATAAACTTCTTTAAAAAGTATCGCGTTAACTTCCGCAAGGTAGCCGTGCTGTTTGTAAACGGTTTTGTAATAAAAACGCGTCGTGCACGGCACTTGTTCACTCGATTTTTTAACTTTCTGACGTTTCAGACTGAAATCCAGCTTCTCAAACTCGCCCTTTTCATCCATCTTCATCACGGCCTCGCTCCACACTCTGTCTACAATGGCACATCAGCGCACCCAGAAGACCTTCGACGTATCTGGTGTCCCGAAAAAGGACCTTCGGCGCGACGACTTCGAGCACGTTAACAATCTTGGCAAGGGCGGGTTCGGCATGGTTTCGTTGTGCCGTCAAAAGGGTCATACCCAAGAGGTGGCCATCAAGCGTGTAAGCAAGACCAGACTGAACACCTTTCACGAGATCCGGCAGCTGAAGCGTGAAATTAGCGTTCAGAACGGCCTCCGGTGAGTTTTTGGTTCCATTTTTTCAGTTTTGGACATAATTATCTTGGTTTCCAGGCACCAGTTCATCCTCAAGTTCTTCGGATGGTTCGACGATCAACACAACGTCTACATGATGCTTGAGCCATGCTCGTTCGGAAGTCTGTACAAGGTCCTTCGCAAGTACCACCAGCTCTCACCACATCGCGCCTGCTACGTCGTCCACTGCCTTGCCGATGCGCTTCAGTATTGCCACGACCGCAACGTGATTCACCGCGACCTCAAACCCGAAAACGTGCTCCTCAAAAAGCCGTTCGTCCCGAAGCTTGCCGACTTTGGATGGGCTGTTCGCACCCAAAAACAATAGTTGGTTTATTATATATTTTTTTCAAAGTTTTGCTTACTTTTGTTTTTCAGTCAGCAAACCCTCTGCGGCACGCCTGAATACCTGTCTCCCGAGATGCTTGATTTTATGAACGACAGCATGCACAACAAACAAGTCGACAATTGGGCGCTTGGCGTCCTCTTCTACGAATGTTTGTTCGGGTACACGCCTTTCTACAACCGCGACCAGACCATCCTCTTCCAGAACATCAAATCGGGCATTGTCAAGTTCCCTACTACAATGCTCAATTTCGATAGGATTCCGGATGAAGCCGTGAAGATCATCAAACACGTATGTTTCGCATTTTGTTTAGCTACATTGTAATACGCCCATTTTCAGCTCCTCGCCCTTGACCCTGAGCAGCGCTACAGTCTCAAAAAAGTCCGCAAAAACAAAGTCATCCGCGCCCAAGTTGCCATTTACGCCAACAATTTGAACTTCCCTCATCCCCCCCAGTGATTCGTCCCGGATTGGAATACTGACGTCTCGTTTTTGTTGACCAATTGTTATGTTTTTTTGTTTTTCGGATTGATGCCTTTGGACTTGGTGCTTTTTTGTAAAACAGCAAAAGTTGAACATGCGGATTCTTGACCTTTTTGCCTTTTTAATTCGTTTATTTTTCTTTAAAAGTTGTTGCCACGTCAGTTTGTGTATTACTTTTTCTGTTAGCCTTTGCTCTCAATCTTGAAGATTGTAATACTTTAACTGAATTGACTTGTTGCCGTTGATAAACTAAAATGAACTTGATGTTGACTTTATTGCTTTGATTAACGACATTTTAAAACGTTGATTCTAAAAACTTTGAAAAGCTGTTTATTAATCACCAAAAGTACATATAAATTACGTGTAATATTACGGTTGTACGTCGTTATGTCGATGCAATGAAAAGAGTCGTTTTCTACATTGATAACGATTTGCTAGCATCGACGCCAATGATTGTCAACAATCGTCATCAATAGTGCCCCGAAGTCCAAAACAACCGCGTCGAACACCATCCGTCAGTTTCCAGCATCGGTTTCCGGAACCCTTTTACCAGTCAGTCTTTCGGGTTCTGTAGGAATCGTAAAGTCTGTTCGTAATCTTTGGTAGCAGTGAGTGGTTCGGCAGTTGCGGCGATGGCGTTACCATGTGTCCCAACTGATCCATACAGGCGACATTGGCACTGCTTGAATTTCATTGACAAGCCTGTCAAAGCTTCGATCGTCGTCGGGCATCATCGCGCTCACGCTATCTTCAATCTGGTGAAAACACATGGAATGGTTGCAAGAACTGTTGAGATTATGCTATTCATTCGTTTTACTTTGTTTTTGAACATCTAATTTGCACTTCTGAACAATAAAGACCTCATTTATTTACGTTATCACATGCTTAGTTACAAGAGACCCATCAAATTAAAACAAAAACCCATAAAATTTGCAAAACAAAGTGAAATTGTAACCATGCAAAACCGATTAACAGTAACGAATTAAGATTATTGACAAGTTAATATGAAAGACGTTAAGAACAGTTAGAAAGATCATTACAAATAAGTGCAATGTTGGAGCGTTTCGAGTACGTGATTGACTTCGGCGAAGAAGTTTTTGAAAAATGGGATATCCTTTTGCTGATCTGGCAGCTTGATGCGGCTAACTGCCTCGAGCATGACCTTCCGCTCGTAACAGTTCTTCTCTGACAAACCACAATCTTGTTTAACCTGAAATCCAACTTAGGATTGTTCATTAAGTGGTCTGAAACCCACCAAAAGGGGCTTGATAACGTTGTTGGTGAGACGAATGTTTGGGCAGTGGTTGGGACTGATCTTCAGATTGCACCATCTTGAATAGTCGGTTTGGCAGAGGATCTTGACACAGCTCTGTAGTGGTTCCAGCCGTTCTTCTGAAGTCAAACAACCGTTGTTTTAAACTACGATATGTGTATAGAAACGCGTACCATTTGGCATTGTCTCGATGGTTTTGCAGACACGGGTAATTATTGCGAGGTCGTAGACGGCATCGATGACGTCATCTCTCGAAGATCGAACAAACTGAAAGTGAGTGTTTATGTTGTGAAACTGGCAGGAGAATGATAACGTACCTCAAGCAAATGGTCAACAGCCGAAACAGAACGCTGGTTTTCCTTGTTAGACCTCAATAAATCCAAAACTTGATTGATAGCGTCGTGGGCTGTAAAGCCAACTTTGAATACCGCAAAATGAAACATAAAAAACATACCTCTTGGTTCAGCAGCCTTAACAATTCCCAAAAACATAGCCATGCCACAGGCGATTCCGTGGTTGTCACGAGAAATGGATGTAACCGATTCACATACTCCCATCGCCAAGTCACCCAACACGTTCGTTTCCTTCAACAGCGACTCCCCCAGCTCCTTCCAGAAGTCAAACTTTGACAAACCCAGTTGAAGCGCAAAGACATATGAGACGATACTGATGTCGACGTTGTTAGTGGACAATCGCGCCACGAGGGCTTTCAGATAGGTCTTGATCTTGATGGGAAGGTATTGAGTGACGATGGAGAAGAACTTGCGGGCTAGCGGTGGAGGCAGGTCCATGACCTCCTGATGCGGAAACAAAGTGAGGATCTGACTGTTTTTATTGACAGAGAGAAGGTCTCGAAGGGCGTCCAAAAGGTCGCTGCGATCCAAATCGGGTACTGAAACAAAACACTACAATTGGCGTACAAAAAACAAAGTCAAACTCACTATTCGAAATGAGCTTCTTCAGCACTTCGATGGGTTTTGACCATTCCTTGGGATGAATCTTTGGAAGGGCAAGAAAGATCATCCAGATGCAGGACGTGGATACTGTGTTGTCGGCAAGAGCTCTCATTTGAGTAGGAACCGATGGGAAGTCTGCAAAGATCACTTTAGAATTGAACTGATGAAAACAAAAGTCAACCAACTTGTAGAAACAGACAGCGCGGATATGATGAGGCAATATCGAGTGATGCGGGTCGAATTCTTCCCGGAATTATCAACCCATAACGATCCAACATCGGACACAAGTTTCTCACTTTCTGTGGCATTCACAGACCGCGCCGTAACACATTTGACGAGAAGATTCACGTAATAGACAAAGTCGTCTTCAGAAGGACCAGGGGTGCCGATAGCCATCTTCGCGGTGCGGGAGAAGTCGGAGTAGGACGACAGTTGCAAGGTGAACTGTAAAAACAACTTTTGTAACATTGAACAACAAGGAAAACAGCACTTACATTATCAACGCATTCCTCCGCAGCCATTATCTTGGTTATTGTCTTCAGGTAACGATCCAACGATGGAACAATCTCGGGAACCCTATCAATGAACTCCACCAAAGTTCGATACAGTCCGTCCGAAAAGTGCTTGATTTTCATGGACAAGTTCTTGGAAAAGGCCTCTACTTGGATGAAAGCGGTACAAACATGGGGATACAAGGCGAACATCGTTGCCAAGATGGTTTCCAGAGGCAGTCGAACCATAGCCATTTTCACGGCATCATCAAATTGCAGAACCACAGGCAGTTTGTCGGAGTAAGGTACATCGATCTCGATGGACGGCGCCACGGTTCCCCATTCACCGCCTTCCTGCTCTGTGATGGTGGGTGTTGGACGACCGCCGCTGTTTGTGACGGCTTTGTAGATGTTGTTTAACGCTTCAATTGGCTTTGATGTTCTGGAGAGATAGACGTTCCAGGCAGAAGCGACGCAAGTGCAGGGAACAACGCGATTCTAAAATTTTTTGTTTACAACTTTGCCTAGAAAGGACAACGGAACTCACCGAAACGGACCAAACATTAAGCAGGATCGCGGAAAAGCCTTCATTGATAACACGTTCAAGGGTATCTACCTCGATTTCATCGAGTTTTGGCAGACTTTTGAGAACCTTTGAATTTGAGAGCTTGAAAAGTTCGGTCCAGACGAAGAGACACTGATGTTGGGCGTCAGTAAGGGCCTGGAAATGCAATAATTGGACGTCTGCCCTGAAGGTTCATTCAAACTCACTTCATTCTTGTTCACCGTGCTCGCAAACATCGACGAAAACCGAAACTTTGCGATCCGCCATAGGTAATTGAAGCTCGTTTCATAGACTTTCTTGAACTCGCACCTATCAGACGACATCCGAACACAGCTTGACAGGAATGAGATGAAGCCGTTCACGTTGGTTCCATCACGGATATTCATTTCGTAGAGACCATCAAGTTGATCTTGCATTTCAAAGAACTGAAATATATATAAATTTGGTTTGAAAGATATATAAAGTCAAAACTAAACATACGAGGGGGACTTCTTCCGGTTGAAAATCGTACCCGAAGGCATTGCTGAGGAAGGACAGGTAGTCGGTGTCATCTGGCTCAGCTGGACCGGGTTGGATCACGTCGGTGGACAGTTTGTTACACATTTTGACGAATTGATACGAAGAAGAGCGAAGTTCGAACCATTGAATGAGCGCGAAAATTTAGCGGAGTGTGTTGGCGCTCGGGACGTTATGCCACATTTTTGCGTGAACTTCCGTCAGAGTAGCCGGGTGCTCTGCTCTTTGATGCGACGAAGCAGCCGACTATCAAAAAGAACGTCGACCCAGGCTGTTGATACCCAAGTTCGTTCATTCAGATGTTTCTCTTTGAACTCAGCGTTCTCGAACAGTTGCTTTTGTAGACGGAAGCTAATTAGACCGTTGTAGATCAAGAAACCTCGACCTCTGACGTTTACCGAACGGATCGCCGCTGGCAGCAACATGTCTCAGCACATCAAACACTGCCTCAAGAGCAGCAGTTTTTACATCACTTTGAGTAAGCTTGTTTTTGTTGTCTAACTGTCACTGATAAGTTGCTGTTTTCAGACGGGAAGAAATCCATCCTCGACTACCGCCAGCTCCCCAACAAAGTGCTCGACTTCTACCACACCGAGGTCCCCGTCGAACACCGTGGTCAAGGCTATGCTGCGCAACTTGTAAAGGTTAGTTTAACCCCATTTTATTCCCCTGCCAACCCAAATTGACTCAAATTCCTTCCAGGAAGGGTTCAAATTCGCCAAAGCTGAAAACTACAAAATCATCCCATCTTGCTCCTATGTCGCCAAATACGCCCGTGAAATGGCCACCCCGGACGAGAAGAACCTCATCATCAACGATTAAACTTATTTTTTAATTACTTTATTAATACAATGAAAATACGTTAATTTAAAGACGATATAAATAAGATACTACTTATAACGTAGCTGGAACATTAGAAAACAGGCAATTTGCGATGAACCCGAAATTGCAAAAAACAACAACTGTCTAGAGCTCGGTGTGGCCCTCTTCGGCATCTTCATCGGCGGTCTCGTCGGCAGCACCAGTCTTGCCGTTGGATTCGAGGAACTTGACGAAGGCATCAAGGGTACGGTCACCGTTGTAGTCGATGATCTTGTCGGAGTTGGCGGGGAAGAACTTGATGGTGGGGAAACCTTGGACCTTGACGTCTTCGACTTCGTTGGTGGTGGCGTCCATCTTGGCGATAACGATGCTGTCGTCATCGGCGAACTTCTCTCCGAGCTTCTCCCAGGTAGGGATGAGCTGCTTGCAGTGGCCGCACCAGGGGGCGTAGAACTCGACGAGGACGTTCTTGGTGGGGTCACGGGCGACCTGATCGAAGTTCTTGCCGACGAGAACCTTGACGGGGTTCTTGTCCCAGTCTTCGGGGATATCCTCAGACATGAGATGGGCCTTGATCTTGCCATCGAGGTAGTCCTGGGTGAACTTGACGACGTTTTCGGTGGTGATTTCGCTGAAGTCGGGCTTGAACTTGGTCATGTCTTCGGCGAGAGAGATGAGACGGAGGGCGGGGAGGTCATCCTTCTTGAGGCCGAAGAATTCCATGATGCGAGCGTTGTCTTCACCATCGGTGTTAATGAACACGAAGAGGAGCTGTAAAGAAGCCAATTAGAATCTGATTCATGGTGTATTGGAAGTGTACTTACCTTGCCCTTGAATTCCTTAGCGGCGGCGGTGAACTCAGCGAGGAGCTGGTCGAACTCGGCGGATTCCTTGGACAGGAAGAGCAAGTTGTGGGACTTGATCTCACCACCGAAGATGACGGGAGCGGTTTCCTGGGAGAACTCAGAGACGAGAGCGAGACGGTTAACCTGGATGAAGGCCTTGATCTTGTCAGCGGTGACATCCTCATCGTAGTCAGCCTTGCCTTCATCGAACTTCTTGTAGAGGACGAGACCTTCCTTGGCGAGCTCAATAGCGGCGGCGGTGTCCTTGTCGGAGATGATACCGAAAGGAATGTCATCGATGGAGGCAGCGGCTTCGAGGAAAGCCTTGGCGTCATCAGAGTCGGCAGACTGTAAAGGCAAACATTAATATATAATATTTCAAAAATGACAGTTTGATACAAACCTCGAAGTAACCAACGACAACAACGTCGGCGGTGTCCTTGAAGTCATTGACATCATCGGCGGTCTTGAGTTCCTTGGCGACGGGGCCGGCCTTCTTCTTCAACCAAGCGACGATGGAAGCCTGGTCGCGTCCACCACCGTATTCGGTAGGCTTACCGCCGCGGAAGAGCTTGAGGGTAGGGTAGCCGCGGACTTCGAAGTTGGTAGCGAGCTCGGAGTGGACGGTGGCGTCAACCTTACCAAGTTTGATGGCGGAGCCTTCTTCCTTGAGCTGAGTGGCGGCCTTGGCGTATTCGGGAGCCAAGGACTTGCAGTGACCGCACCAGGGGGCGTAGAACTCAACGAGAACGAATTCATTGTCCTTGATAACGGTGTCGAAGTTGTCCTGAAAAGGTGGGCAATAAGTAAACTCTCGAAAAACACGATGAAAGAAGAAAGCAAACAAACCTTAGTCAAGACGAGGACAGATTCTTCTTCCTCGATTTCGACGGCATGGACGAAAGCCGTCACGAAGAGGAGGGCAACGACCAACTTCAGCATCTTTGGAGAGCTCACACTGATATCCGGTGGAGCGCCTAAAATACGATTGACTAAGTGGTTGGAAAAGGCAAGGGCAAGGTAAAAAAACACGGCGCGAACTGCGCATGTCGCGCTGACCAGCTCCGCCTCGACACGAACACACCGCGCATGTTATCAACACTATCCATGATGATCTTTGGCGATGTTTTGCAACGAACCGTCAGTGCCTCCGTGTTTTTGCTGTACGAAACTGAATGCGTGTACAATGCAGTCGTGGGCTTGTCTTATTGGTTGCCGCAGCGCGACTCCGCCCAAGAATATGCGGAGTTGGCAGCGGTCACCTACTAACCCATCCTCACGCAATCACTGAAGATGCGCCTCACTCGCGCAGATCCCAGTTACCAACGCAAATTCACGCAACCCCACCTCTCCATACAATCGCCATAAGGAACATACGCTATATGGACCTCAAAGGTACCATACAGGGTACCATATGGTACTTTAGCCTTAACGATACCTTATTTTGCATGATATGGAAAAATATGTTCCTTTAAGGCGAAGCTTTCCTTAAAGGAACATATTTCATGTTAATCTGTTCATATAGGGCAGAATATGTTTCGTAGATGTTTCATACTATGAAACATACGTTGTCATAAATGGTCCTTATGGCGGTTCGGGGGCTAGTAGGGGAATCTAGGGCATGTCCGACGGCGGCAAGTGTTCTTTGGGGAAACACGGAAATAATGGCAGACGCTTTGGTGTGGCAATCAATGCGCTAGTTGGCCAGCGAGCCGCAAGCGGACTGCATTGCAATGCAGTCAGTCAGACTGCAAAAAAAGAAAGCAAAAACTGCAAGGAAGCGGAAGAGAGTGGTGAATGGACAGAGAGTCAACTCGACACGCGGCTGCGAGAGGTCAGAAAAAACCTCAACAACTGGGCCGGCGGCCAGGCAACCGCAGCCACGGCGACCGATAGAGGGCAGCGAGTGCAGGACAACTGTTTGTTCGCTGCCGCTGCGCATGATCAAACAAGCTGACGCGGCGTTGCCTCGGAAACTGTCCTCTCTCTGGACAAACGGTTGTAGCGAGAGCAACTCTCGATCGCTCGCTCATCCTGGGTTTGAGACACTCTTCCTGGAAGGTACTCTCTCTGCACTTTCTTTGATGACTTACATTACTCAGTTTTAAAAGTACTCTCCCTAATGAGGTGAGCCATGATGACAATTTACACTATCCAAAACCCCAGGGCAACGTAGCATTTGTCATCAAAAATTGAAAATTGTGACGAAAGGACAAGCAAATGCCGCGTGGTTGCCCTTTCTCGCGCGTCTGTTTAAACAAGCCGATGCTTCATCAGTTTTGAAAACTAATCCAGCCCAGTTGATCCGCTCTTATACTTTTTCGCCGAAGCCGACTGATGTATCCATGTTTGCCAAACTAAAAGCCCATCCATACAAGTGGAACGAACCTATCTGCCGGATTTTCCAATCAAAGGGGTCCGCCAGCGAGTGATCTTTGTTCCATTATTTCAGCATTTCTAATCGCGCAAACATAGGCTATATTTACGTCACCTTTTATCTGACCATTCAATGGACATCTAAAATATCCCACAAAATGTCGTACAAGACCAAAAATATTGTTTCCTGCAGAGGTGTAGGAACTGGCCGATCGAGTTTTCCAGGTCAAGGACCAAGGCGAGGCCGTCGGCGCAAAAGACGTCGCTGACAATCGCGATCGGCTCCACCAGAGGTCATCGATTGCACGATCTATATTCGCCAGTCATCTTTCATTTGCATACGGCGCCGCTAAGCACCATTCAGAGGGATATGTTTAGATGAATGCCAAGTCGAGTCGACCAGGGAGCCGTTTTTATGACTTTCTTTTCTTCAAGAGTGTTTATTCAATCACAAACAGCAATATACATACATTCTATTCAATTTGCGTAACAATTAAACTTAACAAGATCACTCTGATTAACAGTTCAGTTTTTTTCTGCAAACAATACTACCCGGAAAGGTTCGATTTTTCAGTTTTGCGATTACACTTTTTGCTAATTACAGTTAATGACCACGATTCAGAAGGTCGCATTGGGATTGGGGCTGGTGATGGGAACCTCGTCGTACAGGGGTCGTGCTTCGTTAGCGCACCAGGTCTGATGCCGCCAGACGTCGTCGATCCAGAACATCTCCACGTCTTGATCTAGGGTTTTCGCTCGCTTTCGACGACTCAGGATGACCGACATGTAATTCTAAAAAGAGCACAACGCCTGCGCAAAGTGTGATTTGTTTTCATAGAAAGTCACGCACCTTGAAATTTGTCACAAAGTTATCGTAGCGGTAGCACTGCATGACCCGTTCGACGACATAGAGGGCGAAACAGATGAAAAAGAGCTGCATGATGTCCAGCATAGCGCCGAGAATGGGAACCATCTCTGAAATTGTGTTTTTGTATTTCAGTTTCTGTCTTTTTGGCTAAATAGTTACCGTTATCCATGAAAACGATATCCCTGGCCACTTTGATTCCATAAACCCGCTTGATTCCGACACCAAACTTTTGCAATTTACGGATCAGGATCCACGCATCGGTGACACTGTAGGCAAGCTTGTCGAAAAGTCTCACGCCAATTTTGCTGACTTGGAAGATCTGAAAAGATGGGAATGTTTAGACCTTATTGCGGGACATAAACAATCTTTATGTTTAAAAACGGACCAATGCCAGTTGCGACGGAATGAAAAAGCCTGGGAGCCGGGTTGTTAAGGCAAACGTCGCCAGGAGGGGATGCACGACGAAAAACACTTCGTAGAAGATGAAATGCTCGAGATAACTTCCTGTAAAAAGATGTTTTCTGGTCAGTTTGTTGCAAGGGGGGAAACTGTAATGTAAAAGCTAACCTGGAGGGATGTGCATCATCATGTCGGAAAATTCGGGGACCTCATTGGTGCTGGCACTGAGGCTGATGTAAAGCCGAGTGTACTCCTTCAGCATGGGTTGGACCATGGCAATGCCGGCGACGAAGGACAGGATGATGGACACTCTTATCCATATCTGTAAAAATTAGGATGATAATAAGAAAATTTGACCAAAAAAACAAAACCAAAAAGCTCGCCGTGCAATGGATAGACAGGATAAAGTAGCGTTGGTCATCAAACTTCTCAAATGGAACGCCGGATTTCTTGTGCCACCAATCGACAAACGAGGTAAAGGGAAGGATTGCCTTTCGGATAAAGTTCAGAAACGGTGGTGAACGCTGAAGATGATTACAGTTGAATGGGAAGATGTAAAGTCAAAATCATCATTTGAACAAACAAAAGCTTACGGTTATGTAATCCACCAGCGGCTGATCCGAATCCAAAGCTGTCATTCTTGACAAACCTAAAGTTCAACAACCGAGGTCCGTGGCCCCGTTTCGACTGACCGATTGAAATCCGTTGCATTGTGGACATTGTCCTTGCCATTGACTGCTTTGCGTTTTTGTCACTCGCCACCGATATCGACTGTCTGGACGTGCGCGACGTCAGTTTGCAATGCGTCGGCCAGCTGGAACTTGTGCAACTTTTGTTATATATTTTTCTTCTTTTTGGTCTACAAACTGTCTTATTACCTAAAAGTAACTAAACTGGTCGCTCAAATGGTGCAAAAAACAAAATATAATGAGCGATTTGACTAATTAATCAATCGTTGACATCTTCCTTGACCTTTCAAAACTGTTTAGAAAAACCATTTCCAAACCCTCGATGAATCGATAAGATAGCAATAAATGCAATTCAGCCTTTTTTGTATATGTCGGTTTTGTTTACATGCTTTATCTGTGGTGTCCCGGACAGAATCGACGTGACTCATGTGCAGCGCTGCCTGGTTGCTTCTAGAACTATATATGTGGAAACCATCTTGGTTATTGCACCACACCACTCGTTTTCCTCGCGCTTTCTTTACTTTCTTTATGCAAGACTCGTGTATCTGACGTGGTTCAGAACCGATTTTTACGTAAACCATTCCAGGATGTCCGTCAACACCTCACATACCCAGGATGGCGCCGGCGTTTTGTTGTATCAGGGCGAATTGTACGTTTTAAATTGATTTTTTATATATAAAAACATCTAAAAATATGTTTCTTCAGCGTTTTATTGTTCTCTCCTCACGTGGTGATGGAGTTTGAAGCCAATCCGAGCCCGATTTTCCCGTCGAAAAAGCTTACTGGATACATTTACCTGACTTCGCATCGAGTGAGTTGATTGTTTTTATATATTTTTTGAAAGGTTTTGATGTTTTCATTGTTTTGTAGGTTATTTACATCAATACCAAAGGTGGAGCCCCTCTGGCTTCATTCGCGATGCCCTTCTTCTGCATGCGTAACGTCAAATTGGAACAGCCGTTGTTTGGAGCTAACTACATGAAGGGCACGGCTATTGCCCAGCCCGGTGGCAACTATCAAGGCGATGTTTTGTGGAAGATGACGTTCCCTAAGGGTGGATGCATCGACTTTGGTCAAGCTCTGCTTCGGGCTAATGATACAGGTATGTCATTTCGAGAAATCGTTACTTGTCATGTTTAAACTGATCATTTCAGTCCAACGTTTCGCTCAATTCACTGCTCCCCCGCCATACGTACCGCCAACGGCAAACTACCATTCCGCTCCTGCGGCGTCGTATTATCAAGGAAACAACCCAGCTTTCCCGGATGTTCCATCCAATGTCTACGTCTATGAGCAGCCTCCTCCATACTACGGCATCTACGATGGCGGTGCTGCCGCACATGCTTATCAGAATGTTCCCGGAAATGTGCCTCCCTATCCGGCCAATGCCCCAGGTGTTCCACCGTACCCCAATGCGGCCACAAATGCGCCGCCGTATCCGAATGCCAACAACGATGGCGTCCGCAATCGAGGAAATCCGGCATCGTCCGCGCCGCCGTATGAACCTCCTCCGGCATACGAAGCCCCTCCATTACCCCACAAGGCTTAATCAACGTCACTTATCATTCACACCATGCGATTTACTGTTTCTGTTCTGTCATTCTACTATTTATTGTAACTACTTGCGAATGTGTATTATATTGAATCTTCGATGAGAGTGTATAAAAATTTTGTTACGATAAATTTGGCATATTTTTTACAAATCCCTACAATTATAACTTTAAAGGTATTTGGAGTTCGGCTAAGCTTGTAAAATTAGGTGTAATTATAACTCGGCGTAAGCTGCCGTATATCCGGTGCTTGAGCGTAAATACCGAAGAGCTTATGAGGATTAGTGATAATTGGTTAGTCATTACGTAAAAAAGCGAAAAATATACGCTTGAAAGTTCTTACGATTTTTAATTACTCAATGACAAAAAAGGAAATGCATTTATTGTGTAACCTCCATGTAGTGGTAAACTTTCTGCTATAATTAAACATAAACATAACGAAATTTTTGGCAAAAAGTAATAAAAGTATGATTCAAAAAATTGGACCGAAGTGATATGCCAGACTGGAGCTCTGCCATGCGGCATAAGCCGTTGATCCGTTTTGGCGACACATGAGCGCGATCGGCTTAATCAAGACCCCATTCTTGCTTAAACTCAATTCCGTTGTTTTAAGGTACCATGGCGGATTCTGGAGCCTAGCGGATTCAGAAGGCGCACACACACAAAATAAGCGGTGAATTTGTCTTCTCCACCCTCGTTTTAGTCTGTATACCGAGTTTCAGCCAAAAATATTGAGATTAATTTTTTTTTGTCCCAAGGGTTCTCGATTTTCCCAGCTAACGCGTTTTACAACTTTTAAAATTTCAAATTTACAATTTTGTTTAAAAAAAGTAAAATTAAAACTGAAAATAGCGTCTAAAAACATTTTAAATTATTAAAAACGTGTTTTTAATATTGTTAAGTCACTTTTTTTTGTCAAAATTTTAAGTTTCAAAGTCTACCGTCAGTTGAACTGCTTTTCTAGGTGCACGTGTAAACAATAATAATCACCTTGCGCGGATAATGCACGCTTCATTATCCGCGCATTCGATTATGCGATCCGTAAGTTGCTGGTAGTCTAGCTGTAAAGTTGGTCAGCACAGACGTCTACATTGGTAAGGTGCATAAATTTACCATCACAGAGCGAAGGGACAAAGCAATACCAAGAAACTCCAGCCAGCCATTTCTGCAATTTCGATTGCTAATTGTCCAGCTGTCTGTGTACATCTCAGACAATGATAACCAATTTGGAGGTCGCCGTCTATTGAACTGCTACGCAGGATTCAATGCAGGTGCAAGTTGGTGTCATTGGTAGTTAATCAACTGCATCGTTGAGCGGCAATCGCTTCGAATTTTTTACCATCATTGACACATAAATCATACTATTCAGTAACATAGTCCTGGAAAAGTCATTAATCGTCGCTACAATACTTTTTTTTACCCATACATATGTACCTTGATTTTATAAAAATAGGGCAGATGAGACTGTTGCTATGGAGCTGCAGACGCATTTTTCATAAAAAGCCATAAATTTAAATAATACGTGCATTTTGGCAATTGCAATTGACTTTTGGTATTACACATCGTAATGTGAGTTGTCATGGTAACATGGAGGTGCCATTGTAGATTCAAAAAGAGCAACTCGTCTCATAATTTGAGTTATTGCGGTTTCAATTGTCACTTTGCTCTTTTCAGCTTTTTTGCTCTGCGTTGCCATGTCGATTCACATAATTTTAAACCCGAAGAAACGGCGTACAGAAAATGCACGTATGGGAGGATACAGGATTTTTATTGGTTTCCATAAAATATGTGTCTGTCTCAGTTGTCAACTCCTTAACAACGATTATTACGTCTGCCATAACAACGAGATTCAGACGTCTCGAGGTGTCCTTATTGAAACAGTTTGGAAAACCATTTGGTCTAAGATTTTAACTACAACCATGATCAAGGCTAGCGTTCTTCTGGGCTTTATTGCCCTGCTTGGTGTTGCCAATGCAACATTCCGCAAGCTCAACGGTGTTCACCTTGTAGCGGATACGTTGTATGTTATTTCCGTCCCCGAACGGTTGGACTGTATTAAGGAGTGCGCTCCTCTCGACGCCTGCATCGGATTTGAGTACCGCCCGAACAACACCACTTGTCGGCTCCTCACCATGATTCGCAACGCTTACGATGCGTATGAATGCAGGTATTACATAAAAACTGACACGACCGTCGTCATTGCCGGCAGATATCTAACCGAACTGGAGCAGTACGTACAGAACTTGGTCTACATCACGGAAGGTGCATGCCCTTATGGATTTACAAAATTGAGAACTATTTGTGTTTTGCCTACAACTAAGGAGACTTGCAATGAGTATGCTTCATTTCTTCAAGCCGCCTATGACGACTTGATTCAATGCTACATTCCAATACTGCATGAGAACGGAACCCAATGGTACAGTAACAAAAATTGATTACTGTTCTCATATTGCTTTAATCCACAGAGAAGAAACAAATTTATGGGCACTCGGAAATCAAACAACTTACTATATACCATACTGCTGTCAATTTTTAAAGCCTTTGTAACATTGTCAAAGTTATTGTAATTTCTATAATTTAATAAACTTTTATTGTCAGCTACACTTGTATATAACAATTCTAATAAGGAAAAATAAATTGAATTGAAATATGAAGTGTAAAAAATTTGTTTTTTTGCGGTTTTAGTTAGTGCAGTTGTTGATTTCAAATAGCTTTTTGCAACACGAAATTGCACAAACTTTGGGTTTAACAAAAATGCTGCAAACGACCGTCTCATAATTAATTATGTGATAAAACCAGTTGTCTTATCTTTTTGATCACACAGCGTACTGCTTTCTGTGTAAGATAAGTTTTATTTCTGAACTCATTTATTTTTTTTCTTAGTTTTTTATGCTCCTTAATGTTGCGACTTTTGGATGAAACAAATTTGTCAACCTAAAAGTGTCATGCAAAAACCGTGCACGTGTAAAATCCTGTGAGAACAAGACTTTTCTTCTTTAAAAATGCGATGAAGCGCTTTGACAGAAATCTCCACAAAGTTTTTGTGTACGAGGAAATGCCAGGCATGAACCCTAATATATTCAAGGCAGTTAAGAATCAGTGCTTCTTGCGACTTTTCTACAGCAATGTTGATCATGCCAACTACATTTTCAAGGGTGCAGATGGAGTGAAAACTTTTTAGTATAAATTACATAAAAAAGTGAAACTCAAACCTTGAGATGCTCGAAACAAAGTTGTTCAAGCTTTTCCAATTCATACGCGTTCGCGACTTGGACAACATCCAAAACACTGTCAATATTGTCTTTATCCAAATTGACGGCGCCAGTGTAGATGAACTTCAAAAGTTGCTTGAAGGCTTCCAACGGTGTTTCTGTCAATTCGATAGTTAACTTTAAAGAATCCGATTTTTTGTCGAGAAATTGTTTTCTAAAATAAATGTTTAAAGAAAGAGAGTTTGGTGTTATGTCAAACTTACTTGAAAACAGTACATTGCTGACCCAAGATGTTTTAATGCACGGGTAACTTTTCGTCACCGATGACGAATGTAACGTCGGAGGAAGTTTCATTCAGAAAAAGGTTGCCAAATTTATCGACAATATCAGCACCCTCAGAAGACATGATTTTCTGAAACAATGGAAACATTAGGAAAAGAAAAAACTGATAATTTAGGGGTAACAAAGCCAGAACCGTGTAAAAGCGCGAGAAGTAAAAGAGAAAGCTTAAGCCAGGACGACATGTAAAGGCTTGCAAGTTTAGGGTGACTTGCGCAACTCACAGTAAATATTGCCCACGATCGATCGATCGGCAAATATAATAATAATGCTATGCTGTAGAAAATTAATAAATAAGAACATGTGTGAAAGTTAAAGCACAATTTTACCTATGGCAATATGCGGCTGGGTCGCTTCGCTCCTTTGCTGCGAGGACCGGCCTTCGGCTGAGTGAGGAAATTATCATCATTTGTCACTGCCATACGGTGGCGTCATAAAGTTACTTATTTATCTACACCAAAAGCGGCATTGTTTTTCTGTTCAAAGTGACAGTACGATTTTTAATTACTTAATCGCAAAAAAAATAAATGCATTTATTGTGTAACTCTCATGTAGTGGTAAACTATCTGCTATAATTAAACATACGAAAAACAAAATGTTTAGCAATAAGTAATAAAATTATGATTCGTAAAAAAATTGGACCGAAGTGGTATGCCAGACTGCGGGTCTGCCCTGCGGCACAAGCCGTTGATCCGTTGTGAAGACACATGAAAGACCGATAATCCTAGTCATTCCGCCATCATGACCCAGGACTTCGCCCTTTCAAATGTCACGGAAGAACCGCTTGGACCGTGACGGACTCGAACCGTCGACCCCAGTTTTCTGTGCCACTGCGCAACCGACTGCGCTATCAGTCCACGGATTTGATCACGTCATGCCACCCGCATGGCCATGGACTGAGCGGCAAAGGACTAACGACAGGTTCAAGCAAAGTGCACTTTTCTCGGACAAACCCTGCGACTTTGGACGTCCCTTACCTCATTTTGTGTTTTAAAGCATAATCCAAAGTGAGGAAATTATCACCAATCGACCTCTGCACGTCACTTATACCATGCCTTTTATGCGTACATTCATTGAAAAGTTGCCTTATCAGATGACGAATCCAGCACACCTAGCACTCCTTGTTTGCCCTACAAGGGGAACTATGAAAGCACACTTATCGAGTAAAAAGCATAGGGAAATCATTCCATGGTAGATCGTCTGTCAGTAATGATGTTGTTTCTATTATTACCGGTTTTCGTAACGGCCGTATTAGGCATCGATACCATCACATTAGAACCTGGAAAAGTATGTTTCTTTACATTCACTAATGCCAATTTTTTTACAAAAAAAGAATTTAGATCGTCAACCTGACACAAGGAGACTACATCATTCAAAGTCCAAACTTTCCAAATCAGTACGGATTTTATGACAAAAAAGGACAAATTATTCTTGCCCAACCTGCCGAAGTTGGCGCAGGATATTACTTGTTTTTTAAAGAGTTTATGCTGAGCGACAACGAATACATGACGATTAGTCATGATTTTACTTCCCAGACGTAAGACATATTGTTTGAACAAACAACAAATAAAATTTGTTTATAGATTGAGAGGTCCTGTATTTCCTAACAGAGGAAGTGCAGCTTACATCTACACCAAAAGCGGCATCGTTTTTACTGTCCAAAGTGACAGTTTACAAGAGGATGGTTTAGCTCATACCGGGTTTCAAATTGTTGTTCAATATCATGGTTTGACCAACTCTTTTTGTTAGCTTATAAATGAGAAAAAAGCTTTTAGGTCCCGATGAGGTTGTTGGAACTACCTTTGATAACACGACAGATTTGGATACGATGGATCACACGTACTTTTTCGTTTCACCAGCTTATCCGGCAACTGCTGGTAGCAATCCTGGGCGAAAACAAACTTTTACATCGGAAAAGAATATTCGTGTTCTTCTTTATGATTTCAATTTTCACGGAAACATGACTTTGTCCGGTACAAATACGAGTGGAACCGAAGTCGAAGTCCCATTAAAGTAAGGGTTGATTTACTTGTTTAATGATGAAAAATGGTTGCTTTTAAGAGGATTTGAGACAATTATTTCGACAGTGGCTAACTATTTTATGCATGAAGTAACAATTGATGTAAAATGCAACTTTTTGACTGGATGTGGACGCTACTTTATTATCGTGGAACCCTACATACCAACCGCTACGACTTCTACGGCAGAAAACATAACGCTTTTGAGCAATATGCTACGAAATTTTCAATCATACGATAACACCTTGCTTCAAGCGTATCCGAACAATCTGAACTACTATCTCAACATAACTGCACCAGAATTTGGAAATCAAAAAATCATGCTTTACATTGAACTTGAAAGCGAAGCTTCAAGTGACGTCATGACTTTGTCTGGACTGACCGCCAACCCTGCGGCTGATGACTGGCGGCTGACGGGTTCATGGCATACAATTATTTTCCCTGAAACTAACCATTTGCAACTAACGTTTACAAGTGATGGCGTTGGTCAAGCTGCTGGATTTAGAGGATCGCTTTTCATGCAGTGTAAGGCTTATATCCTTTAGGACATTGGCAACAACTACTTTTTCAGCATGTAATTGTCCTGATTCTATAGTTCTTACGGGTAATTATTTAATTACTAATCCTGGACTAAATGGTAGAAGTTACTGCCCGGGTCTAAACTGTGAATGGAGTTACAAGTTTGCTGCAAACAAAATATTACAACTCGATATGTACAGTTTATTGTTACGAGATTATGACTATCTGAGGATATTGGATCACCAAAATAAGACGATTGTCGTGTAAGCATTTTGACACTATATATAAATGAAAAGAAGTCTTTTAGGGTGTCAAACTCAAACATACCGGAGTCATCGATTTACGTGGATTCGGGCATTGTATATTTCCATTTTATTACAAGTACTGTACTGGAGGTGCCACCTGTCGACGTTCTTAATTTTGCAATAAATTCAAACCTCATAGACAGTGAGTCATAAAACTTATTTCTGACTTCATAACTTTATTTTTTAGTAAAAGGCCTGGCAGACAATAACATATATAACAGTGTTTTGGACGAGGTTACTTTCATGCAGGACGATCATGTAAGCCCGTTCTTTTTATTTTAGATAATTTGAGTACTGTTTTTAGTTTCGCAAGGGCGCATCTGTCGGATATCTTAACACTTTGACCATCACACCGCCGTTTACAGTGTACGATTTATCTACACTACCAAATGGGCTTTTGAGCGCCTACAATGATGGCAGTTCGTCTCCGGCAATAAGGTATTCGTTTTTTACATCGAGCAGTTTACACAATAACTGTTTCTAGTTCTGATGTACGTTATGGCATTGCAACGTATACGTCAAACGAACCTGTCATGACTGTACAATATTTCAATTCGGAATTTACCGAAGGAAACATCATTAAGCTTTTAGCGGGTCCATCTAATAAATTTTCAAGTTGGTTTTCAGTTTTTTTACATTGTTGTACTTCATATTTTAGGCATGGAATGTTTGTTGCCACCTGTAATAAGCGTTGCGTTTGGTGCTTCAATCAAACTAGATTTGGAAGCAAAAAACACAGATTGTACAGTTTTCCTGTATCACAACATAACAGATATAGAAAACTCTGCATTAATGTTTTCACTTTATGAGTTACACAACAACTCCGATGTTGAAATATTTATGGGTACCGGCTCATTCCGGCTTGACCATGTTCCAGTTTATGTCTACGGTGAAATTGTAACAATACATTACTCTGGATCTTCGGGTTCTATTACGGTGAATTCTGTTATACCTTGTAAGTTTTACACATGTTTTTGACGTAATGTCGATTTTGTTTTGCCAAATTGTAGCCACTACCATGACAGTTGGTGATAGTTGTACGCCAACTTACGTCACAACTCCTAGCTTTAAGAATGACTTGACCAACACCATTTATACTTATGAGTTTTCTGCAATTACTGCTAGTGACAGTTGGACATATCATTTTACACCTGTGACTGATCTGCAACAAATTTTGACTGTTACAGTTTGGACAGGTCCACAGTCTAAAGAAATCCGGTAAGAATTTTATAGTTTTCATGTTTACAAATATTTTTTTCTAGATACTCGGATATCAAAGCTGGCAAAGTGCAAAAATTTGTTGGCACCCGTTTAACGTTGAAAATAGAGTACGCTGGTAATCCTGTCGGTCTTTATTTTTCTATTGCAGCATGTAAAGATGCTGTTGATGGTGATCACACCGGGGCCGCCATCAGATTTGGCTACACATTTTCAATGATGTTTATAACAATGTTAATAACTATTTGTAACAATTACAAGTCTTTAATGTGAGCAGAACCGCGACGTTTCCTTTCTAAACTTCGAAAGCGTTTTTCTTCTGGAATGTCAGAAAGACCATGAACCGTGTCTTTGTTGTAGTAAAGAACTGTTTGAAGTGATGAGTTTAAAGGCCTAATGGGATGTGTTGATGAGCGTTTTCGACTCATAGATAAATCACGTACAGATACTGCGAGATCGCTCACTTGAAGCGCGTTCAGATAAGCTGCGACTGTGATTTGAAGGTATTTACAGGAATCGGTTACATACAGGTCGTAATCGGGAACAAAGTCGACCTTGGTTAATAGCTGTTGTTGTTCTGAAAGAGATTTTATGACTTTTTTACTAGTTAACCGCAAAAAACCGACCATTAAGGAAGGAGTTCAACTGCCCGCGAGTGTACTTAGTCAAATGTTGCTCAATGTTTCTGATCACATCGAACCCGAAGTTCTCCCACGGCCCCACGGTGAACTTCATTTTGCTTGCCGGGAAGCTGACAGTAGCAGAGCCTTCTAAAATGAGCACAAAACGCCTTGACGGCTCACCCGCAGTGTAAAGCTTGACCATGTCCATTGCGTTCACAGGAGTATCAGAATTATGTGAGAAATCAACCTGTAGATCAATCGATCGTTACGTTCTCATCAATGCATAATTTCGACTCACCCGATGCACATTTTTTCTAATGAGCACCGTCAATGCACGTTTCTCTAAGTAAGCAGCACCGAAGATGGTTGAATGCATAAAAAGCCACTGTTCCGTCACCTCGGCGAGGGCGCTTGAGATGTTTTTCCAGTTCTCGGGACCGGGCAATCGGTTAGATGGTCGATTTTCCTTAAGAAATGAAAAAAATTAATGAGGGCTATTATCATGCAAAGCAAGATGCAGGACACAAATCTTACCGTGGAAAAAACACGTTTCGCTCTGAATTTGTTATCAGTGATTACATCGGACTCGTCAATAATTTCCGCCTGTAGAATCTCCTCGACAATATCCTCGAGAGTCACAATGCCGATAACATCTCCCTCCGCATGATCTTCACTGTCCTCCGCTTGGGTCACTATGGCGAGATGGTATTCACCCTGAAAAAAATTAGGACATCTTTGGTTGCACTGCTCCGACAAATTGTTTATTTGAACGTACCACTTTGAACTCATCCAGCAATGAATGGAGCGGGCTAGTTTCCGGAACAAATCGAACGGTGTGAGCATAGTACGTGCAGACACTCTTCACGGTGAATTCATCGTCCGGATCGAGTAACGCCAAATCGGTGATAAACAGTAAGGAAACGATGTTTCCCCGGTTGTTGTCGGCATAAACCGGAATTCGACTGTACCCTTTCTTGACAATCTCTCCAATCGTCTTTTTGTTAAGTAGAGTTTCCTCGGACAGCATATAAACATCCTCTATTGGTGTCATTACATCACAAACATTTTTTTCGATTATTTCCATTGCACCGACAACAATTTTGAGATCTTCTGCCAGGTCTTCGTCCCCTGTTTCCCACCGTGGGGTCATCTTCATAAGTTCGAGAAGTTGATTGTGATCATAGCCGACAATATCTTCGCCGAGAATCCAATCCAAGATTTTGCTGATCGGGTACGCCAAAGGAAAAGTGATACACATGAAAAGCCGCATGAGCCAGATAGTGTTTGCGCCGACGGCTAAACCATTTCTGCAATTTTTAACCTTTACACTTAACAGCTGTTGTTAGTGCGGCTTACTTGATGCAAACAGCCTGTGGAACAATTTCGCCAAAAACCACAATACACAACGATGCAATAATGAAAGCAATTAGGCCTGACGTTAAATCTTCCATAAGAATTGAAATACCAGAATTGACCACAACATTCATTAACAACAACGTGCACAATAAGTAGTTTCCTTTTCTTCGTGTCGGTAAAATTGCCATTGCGTATGCTCTTTCTTGGTCCGAACCTGACATTGATTTGTTTTTTGGGTTGTAATTAATGCAACACCCTTACCGGATTTCTCAATTAGTGTCAGTTCCTGAGGGGACAAAGCCATTAAGCCTAAATTCAAGCCCGAAAATAGCCCAGACATACATAAAAGCCCGACAATGATACAGATTTGTATCTCCTCGGGCATCAAATGATGCGGCGGATCATGTGTCGCAATGATCCATGTGCGCATTTCATCGACCTGTAAAAGTTTCGGCGATAGGGGTTGGAATATTTACATGTGTTTCGACTTACAATAACCAAGTCGTTTTCGTCATCTTCGGGATGCCCGGTCGGTTTGTGCTTTAAGCAGATGCGATAAGCGTCTTCGGCCCTAAAACATATGGGTCAATCGAGCTATTGGGCCAACGCACGCAAAGCTTACTCGGGGAATTTGGTAATAATCTCGATGACCTTGTCTGTCTGTGTCACAAACCCGGACAAACTAATGTTCTTTACCGAGCGAAGGCAATTGTCATTTGTGAATGACACCATGGAAACTTGGTCAAGCCAATAGCCAAAGATAACGATACGAATATCGACATCTGGCTCAACTACACTCATGGACGCGGCACTGTAAGACGGCAAGGTTCAAATGCTTCACTAACACATTTGTCTTTGCGCGAACTTACTTGTAACTAACAAAACCCGGAATTCGACCAGAGTTTTCGACGCGAAGACCCGATATGTGTGGCCTTATCTTTACCGTGACCAAGTCCTGGGGGTTTAGATTAAGGGGAATATTCTTCTAAAATATGAATTGTTACTTTCGATAATATCGTTATTATTATTGAGCTAAACCCACTTTCGGCTGCTTTTCAATGTTAGCCGGTGCAATAACACCAAAGGACCAAGGAAGGAGCAGGACAAAAACTATGCACCTATACATCGTTGTCATGGTTCATTATTTTGTTCAGCTACCTGGAAAAAAGGGCTGCCCCGTCTAGGAAGAAAAGATAACGCGAGAACCTCGCGCTAGAGCACTTCCATCAATCGACACGTCCCGGTCGTTCCCAATCAGAAGGGTGTCTCTTTTCATTCATCGTTAACACGCGCAATTGGCCGTCACTTGGTGAAGACTCACATTAGGCCCATGGGCATGGGCCCGAAGCAAGCCTCTCGTTACATAATGGGCGAGTACGCGATAAGAACACGATTCCAAAAGTGAATGTGAATGCGATAGATACTCTTCTGGCAGACATTTTAAAGTAGCAAATTTTGTGTTTTTTGACGGGTCGTCTACTGGTATTGTTGATGCTATCATCAATCGGTCAAACCCCCACGACCCGTGAGCCCCGCGATAACGCACTAGCCCGCCGGTCACGATAGCAAGTTGTCTTAATCAACAACAAGCCGTCACGACCACGGTGTTAACCCCCTATAGGCCAAGCCAAGGCACGACAAACGCGTCAACATACGACGGACCTGCTTCAAAGTAGCAACGTCAAATGTGTCAAACTCTTTATCTTTTCAAACAAAATAGCCTCTTATAAGCGTTCACTTTATTTTATTCAAACTGTTACGTTAAATCGACAGAAAGTGAGAAGAAGGAAGAAGTGTCGATCGAGCTAATCGAAAGAGTGCGGCACTGCCAACATTGCGCACACTAATTCGATCGGACACGCACGCCCATTCGTTCAATGATCGGCGCATTTGTCGGTTATGCGAAAGATGCACCTAAAGTTTGCGTGTAATTTTCCTTCCAATTGACGTACTGATTTTCTATTAGTTGACAAACCTGAACGACACAAGCCTCCAATGCAATTGTTACCAAAACCGCAATCAAAATTATTGCGGCAAAGCGGGGGTGGGTCGGAGACGTCGACGCATAGCGAATTAAAGCATCGCTGTGTATGAGGGCAGTTATTATCACTTCGGCAGCCTGGAATTCATTCATGTTTGCACGTATACTTACGTTATGTTTCGCAGAAATGTCGAACAGTACTGTATTTTTGGCGTGCTTTCACATTAATTGTCTCTCAAATAGCTTTTAGATTAATTTTCTGTGACATTGCGCTGTGTAATGTTTAGTAGTACGTGCATACTTTGAAAGCGTAAAATTTTGAGAAACTTGATGTTTTTTGTAGCGGTCGTTTTTAAGAAAACATACATTTTTAGTTAAGCTTAATGCACTTTTTACCCATAGTATACTTCCACTTGGACTATGTTGTGAAAATATTGCTACAACCTACGTTTTTGGCATCTGTTAGCAATACAAATGTTGTCAGTTCCACATTGGTTGTCGGTGAGACATGAGTGGGGCCGTAATCCTTCTCTGGGTGCTAAATTAGCGTTTTTGTTGAGTTTTTTTGGTTCTTGCATTCCGTAAATCCCTACCGATGAGCCTGTGGCAGGTGCCCGACACGCATACGGTATTCTGTGGACAGTCACTGAAGAAGCGACATCCTGTTGCACATCTGTTAGCCACGCAAATCCCACTTGCACCTGGGCAATGATCGTCGGTCTGGCAGAAGTTGGGACGAAGCTCCACTAAAAAGGTCATGCTTTTTGGGGCGTTCGGGGCTTATGGTGCTAAGATATACCGGCAATACACTGGTTATCGATGCAGCCGGTGTTGGCTGGGCAGTCTGACCATTCACGGCAAACTGGAATTACTTTTTCACATCGATTGTGGATGCACTTTTTTCCGAAACTACAGTCAAAGTCCGAACCACAGTTATCTAGAAGACTTGTCTTGTTTAGGATTGTTACTCTGATCGGCTTTTCTGGTCACTCACAGTTAGTGCACCCCGTAAAACCACATATTAAGATTTCGGTGTCGTTCCTCCGACTCGCATGACCTCCTAAAAGTGTATCTTGTATGTTTATGTTGTTGTGCTTAACCAATATGCCCTATTTGCCCTATCTATACCTCCCACGCAGAACTCATTATCACCGCAAACGCCACTGCTGCAGTCACTGTCCCTAACACATGGGGCTGTAAAGGTTGTTTTGGGGTGATTTGTATGATTCATATTTGCGCTGTGTCAAGACTTACCACGCGCCGTTTTGCATTGCTCTTGAGCTACGCATTCTCCATTAGCTCCTCGGAAGTATCCCTCGGCACAGATGCACAAAAGCTGGTTACAAAGCTGGTTGCAATTGGGCGGTCCTTCACACTGTCTTTCACAGGTAAGCTTGGAGCAATTTTGTCGCACCAAGACTTCACCGAACTTACACGTTGGTGGAACGGGAGGCGTGGGTTGCGTAAGTCGACATTTATCTGGCCGGATACAGCTACCGGAAAAGATATCGCGCACAAGCCCTGGGGCGCATTGGCAAGAGGGCGGTCCGCAACGGTTGCTACACGTAGGGTTGGGATTGGCGCAAGAAGGTTCACATGTTGAGCATTGCCACAGGACTTCACCGCCATTCTGACAGCTGTAAATGTCTCGAGTCAAGTCGGTTAGTCTCTGGGTACGGTATAGGTCTTTATTCACTTACGGGGACGGCCCTGTCGAGCAGTCGTTTAACACATTTCGACACCCATATTGGTCCACGGTAATCATCCACTTACACTGTAGCCCATTGATGGAATACGGATTATGCGTGAGACGGAGTGGATCCAGGGGTGGACATGTCACGCTTTGCGCCTTGCCAATGGCAAAAAGCGCCTTAAAACCCATCCATTAGAGAGCGACGACAAAACGAACCCTGTACTTACCAAGAACAATGCGGCTTCAACCAGCATTTTCGGAATGATGCATCCCTTCGAAGCCATTTCTCATTTTATGGTGCCACAATTGGCCCTATGTTTAATCGTGATTCGCCGTTTTTCCATATTTTTCCAAAAACATTCTCCCTTTTCTCACGTACTGTTTCTGGTTATTGTTGAGACTCATTGAGGGCCAAAAATCATCGTTACGTGGTTATTTTTAATGATGACTGTATTGTATTGCTTTTCAAATGCTTTCAAAATCGTATTTTGTTCACTAAATCGTATTTATTGTGCGTAATGCTTTTTGTAAAAAAGGTCAGACGACAATAAGTCTGTGCTGTCTGTCGCCCCACTTCCAAGCACTGTTTTCGTCAAGACTAGGCTAATTATGCTAACCATAAAAATGTGCGTCACTGAAATGATCAGTCAAAAATTTAAAATAAACACTACCCAGTTAGTATAAAGTAAATATAGCTTTTTTGTCGCAGTTAAATTCGCATTTTGAGGCTTTAATTGCTCAAAGGCCGCAGGCGCATTTAGACGCGTCTTAATGGGCCCCTTCTCATAATAAAAATTGGTGGCTTTTCAAGCTTCAAGCAAGCAAAGCGCAAAAATCACAAAAGGAACTACTAACTAAAATAAAATACGAAAAAGCCTCAGGCGCATCGAATTTAATGGCAATGTCGCAGGCGCAGGCGATGCCCTGCGGCAATTTCTATTCCGGAATGTTTACTCACGTCGAATTCGACACACAACGCCAACAATTTGAGGTTTATACGCTGTTGTCAACTTTTGCGACACTAAAAGTACATCGGTCCAAAATTTGAATAACCCAGCACGGAACGACGTGACCAGCAGACTCTCGTCGGCCGCCCAGACAGTTCGCGCAGTCTGGGTGGCTGCCACTCATTTTCCGACCTGCATAAAGAGTAGTGCGGCGTGAAAATGTGGTCTTCACATTTTTCCTCGCTCCAGAGCCCTGCAGTGACGAGTTGTTTTCGCTTTCGGCTCGTTTCCGTCCTAACTTATTTAGTCCCCTTCTTTACGTCACGTGCTGACTTACAAATTTTACCTTGCGCGTTTCCATTCAATCCCATCCAGTCATCGATTTATGACGATTATATATATGCAATCCTGCCTTGACCAACTCACGGACTCGACTTTTAGGACTTGGCTAACTTACTAACTACGTGCAAGAGCAAATAACTGTGCTCTTTGCCGATGCAGGGCACAGTTGATGCTCCCCCGAACCCTCAAGGCCCGCAGGATGCGGGTGGAGGGAACGGCGTTATGCGTGAGTTGATATATGATCGTTTTTATATATCAAATCACTTACATTTTATATATTTCAGTAATGGACTTGGATCAGGTGAACGCTGATGCCGCTGCTCCATCGTTCCACAACCCCAATGGGCAGTTTGTGGCGTTGGGCAGCGGCAATGCGTTCAACTACGTCCCCGCCGGCGGCAATCAAGCCTTCAATGCTCAAGTTCACGGTGGTCAAGCCTACGTCGCTGTTCCGAATGAGGCTTATAATGGCGCTCAGAATCAAGCCTACAATGCCGTCAATCAGCCGATGCCAGTCGAGAATGCCAACGACGACGATAATCAGCCAAACAGCCCGGTATCAAATCGACCACCGCCAAGCATACCACCACCACCAAGTCCTCCGATCGGCGCCCATCCTTCTGATCGCCCAGCACTCGAGATATTGAAGTCAGCTGCTCCGAGAACGCTTCGCCAGATTCAGACGATTTCACATCATTTTATTGATAAGCGGCCACTTGTAACTGATAGTGTTGCTATCATTAGTGAATATTTGGCTAAGTTCGCGATGGTAAGAAGCATTATCTGGAAGACGGATAAAAAAATTATCATTTCAGAACCACGAATCCATTTTTGAACGCAAAGCTATCGAAAGCTTGGTCAAGAAGTTGAAGGATCGCCGAAACGAGTTGGACGAATTCATCAGATCTATAGCTACGCTTGGAAATCCGCGAACTGAATGTGTTTCGATTCAGAGGACGTTGGATGGTCGATTACAGGTGGGTTTTTCGTTAATTAGATCTTGAATTATAAAGATTGTTATTCAGGTCGCCGGTCGGAAAGGCTTCCCGCACGTTGTCTACGCCAAAGTGTTCCGATGGCCCGATCTCCACAAAAACGAACTCAAGAGTGATAGCATGTGCCAGAATGGATTCGAATTGAAGACGGAAATGGTTAGTCAAAATAGTGAACATAGTGATCAGAGTGAACAGATTGACTCTGAAGAAACTGAAAAAGAAAAACCACCTAAACCGTTGCAGGTCTGTGTTAATCCGTATCACTACGTTCGAATCGTGGTTGACACTGACGTGTGCGCAGGAGTTCTGACGAATATGCCGTAAGCTTTTTTTTATTAGCATTGTTGAACGAAGTGGCAAAAGCATGTTTGCAGGAAAGCATACGTCCCCGATGATCCACAAGGCCGTCGATTTGTGACTGCAGATCAACTTGAAACTTGCCGAAATGCGTTAGCTCAACGCGGCATCGGTTTACCTCAAGGTAGTCATCGACCGTCCGCTCCGAAGGCAGTAGCACCGGGACCGAATCCCGCGGCTTACGTCCAACCGATACCGGTGACCACAGGGCACAACGAGTACGCGATGCAGCAACCAGCGGCAGATATGGCACCATCGTACTACTCTATGGACATGCAAGTAGCACCAACGGATTCTCAGTATGCGATGTCTGTACCAGTCGGCACGGTGGAATCGCAATACATGATGGGACAGCCTGTGCAGTCTGATTACGCTATGAATGCTCCGGAGAATGAATTCAAGCCACAATTCGCCGATTCGAAGGACTTCCAGTCTCACCCGGAGCAACTTGCCCGACACGGAGGACCACCCATGCAGCAACCGATGAACCCCCAGTACCCATACACTGGTGCAGATTACCTCGGCATGGCACCGGTATCAGAGCCGCATCACGCCAATGTTGCCTTTGGAAGCTACCGTTTCAGTTCAGATGATAGTGAAGGCAGTAGCTTACAACCGTACACCCCCCACGCGCCGAATTCTTATGCGCCTCCTGCCACGTCAATGACACCCCACTTCGCTGATGCTACCACCAACCAAGCCGGAGCTGTAGCAGCCCATTACGCTGTAACAACCTCCCAGGACCTATCATCAACGTACACCGCTACCACTTCCGCAGAAAGCTTCTATGGCCAAGCACTCGGACGTAATAATGTGACGACATCAACCCCCACAGCCGGCCCCAGCGTTCCGACATCAATGTACTACGCTCCTGAAATGAATCCACCGGGACCAATGTACATGATGGAAGATGCCCCGCCGACGTCTGCAGCCAGCTCCCAACACAATACGTCACCAGAGGCAGTGAAGTCAGTTCATCAAGCTCAACCGGCATCCAACTTCAACGCGTTTGATGTTGAAACTTCCAACTTTAACTTTGATTCCGGCGACTACCGTATTGAAGATTATCAGTTCAGCGACGAACCCATGCAAGATCTGACGACTCGGGATCTCGACAGACCGTTTACCAGTACCTATGGTTCGGATGACGAGATTCAACCGATTTTGGGTATTCCGCTAGCTGAGAGCGTCGCTTCATCTACCCAAATCAACGCCGAAACAAGCCCCCGAAATGCCGGCATGCAGGAGCCGATGGACACAACTCCGGCCAAAGTACCCACGCCACTGAGGAACAACCCTACACCTGAATGGGAATCTCAATGCTTCCAAAATGACCGTGGCAGAATGGTTTTCTTCGGAAACAGTCCTTTTTTCTCTGATTTGCCGTACTCCGCGAAAGTAACTCTGTGCAAGATTGTGCGAGACTATTATCCCGGTGATGACTGCGGCAAATATGTTACCTTCCCACCGCAGAACGTGCACATCGTGAATGTGTTTGCGAGAGCCGTCGAATTGGTCGAAACGAACCAGGTTCGTGGACAGTTCAACGTCGAAGATTACAACAGGCTCCAGAATGTGTACGCAATGCTGTGCCGTAAACTGGAGGAAAGGAAGTTTATCGAACAAGGATTGTCAGCAGAAGAGGCCAGTATCAAAGCGAATCAGATGATGAACGCGCAGCAACGTCAGGTTTCCAGAACCGCTGGAAGAAATGCTGCCAATATTGCGTCCACTCCGTCACCCGGTAATTCGTCAAATGCTGCAAATACGAGTCCAGAGATGTATGGCGATTATCAGTTTGTTTCGTTTTCGACCCCGAACGAGACTGAATCCGATGTCTCATATGTTGGGGCTATTGATTCGCAATCCAGCGTTGATTCGGAACGTCCTGGAGTCCCGGCCCAGCTGTACCAATATCGACATGTTTCATCTGACAATTCTGGCTCCAACGTCAACAATGATGCACTTCTGAACGAATATCAACGTGGATCTTCAGCTGATTGTTCGGAAACCAGCGTGCGTATTGATCAGTTTGTCGAATACATGCCAGTCCAGGAAAGGCGCCCGCTGCTCCAATGTGATCAAACCACCGGCCAATACCAGATAGAGGTTGCGCAACCTGCTCTTCCTCCAGCACCGTTGCCCCCGGCACCCAAGCCGAAGGCTGTCTCAGGACGTAAGCCACCACAAAAGCGAAAAGCAACAAAGCGAAAGTCGCCAACAAGCGAAAGCCACCCCGATGCAAACGCCGCGCAATCTTCGCCGCAATCAGTGTCCCAACAGTCACAAGAATCGGTCCAACACATCGCAGACGGTGGTGCGCCTGCTCAGTCGTTAGGTCCTCGTCCGCATCCAATTACGTATTTGACTCCAGGTGAAGCCGGTTACGATCCGAATTTGAATACCACATATAATTACGCTCAAGTGCCATACTTACCGCCGAGAGTGGCACCAGCCGGGCCGACGCCAATTTCATCGCAAAGCAGCGGTAATCCATCGGGCTTGTTTGGTGGGGAGTCGCTTTCAAACGTCCTTTCACAAGACATGACAGGCGGAACGAATTCACTGACCGAAGGCATCCCTATGAACGTGGCAAGTGTATTTTTATTATGTTTTCGATTGACATTCAACAACATTGCGCGCGTTTTTTAGGCACCATCATCGACGAGCGACGGTCGCCACGACGAAAGGACGACGACTAGCGCCGCACAATGTTCCCCTGCCAAGCGTGTTTTGTCTCAGGCGGTCTCCGGAAACGAAGCGATGGACACTACACCGCCTATGGCTGAATCAACGAACAAGCCGCCTTCTTCTTCTCCGTCTTCCTCTGCGGTTTCGGAAAACTCCAATGCGCCGGCCGCTAAAAGCCAGTCTACGGACCGATTGGCTTTGCGACCGGTGGGACTATCTGATACCATAGGTCCGATTATTCGTTCTCTCGGGAAATCCGAAGAGGAAACGAATAAAACCCTTCAAGTGACATATAAGGTTGGAGAGGTGTTGAAGGAATTGATGCAGGGCACGGATAAGTCGTATTCCGAGAGTCAAAAGGTAAGCTTTTCACACTTTTTTTATGTGTTTCTGACGCAATGCATCTCCAGAAAGCGGACTATTACGACTCCCTGTCAAACCCCGAGCCTCCACCGCCAGCTACACTCGAGGAAGCAATCAAAAGTGCTGTCCTAGCATCTCACGATGAAGTCGAGGTTCTTGAACCATTGGCCCCGGTTCGACCGAAGCCCATAGAACACTATGAACGCAATCAAATGGTCGCCGAAATGACTTTGGGTATCATTCCTGATCCCGTGGCACCCAATGCTGTCGCGCCAGTGGAACCTCACCCGCCAAGCAGTGTTGATTCCGTTCTGACAAATGTGACAACAGGCAGTGAAAGCAGCATGTATCTGAATCAGCAGTACTCCCAGTATACATTTGGTGAAAACAGACTTGTCAAGCCTCAATCATCGTACACAATGCGTCCAATCCTTCAACATTCAATCCTCTCGCCGCCGGCACCCGGATCCCGAGTCCTACGCTTCCAAGGACCACCTCCCATGGAAATGCCTGCTCCTCGTCCGATGATGCCAGGTGCCCCCTATTATCCTGTTGTCGCTCCCATGCCAACGTTTGAACCTACGGATTTGGTTGACAATACTGAGATAGAAGAATGTAAGTTTCTTTGAAAGATAGCTTCCAACTTTACAGAATTATATTATCTACTTTTCAGTTTGCGCCCCTCCCGCTGATGAATCGACTGAGAAAAGCTTCCCACCGTACTTCAGCCGCACTGTGCCACCATTCACTGGTCCAGATCGTAATGTCGATCAACCGGCGGCTGAAGCCAATGAACTGTTTCAACAGGTGCAAGCTTCGGCTAGTCTGACCAGTCAGGAGATGCCGTTCTATAGGCCTGCATCGGCGTCGAGTAGCAACTCCAGCTTGGCTCCTGCAACGAATCCGTACAACGAAGCACCCCGGCGTGGAACTGAGAACAGTCTGCGTGATGTGAGTTGGCATCATTTTTCGTTTTTCGACTTCTAATAAGTATGGTTCTTTCAGTTTCACGGCGAGATATTCAATCCGAGCGAACAAAACTTTTTCGAATCAAGCAAGATCGAATTGTTCATTAGTTACCTCAAAACTATGAAGTCCATTGGTGCTCCTGATTATATCCATGGAATGAATCAGTTTTTGAAACACGAATCGTGCAGGGTCATTTCCGTTCAACCAAGTAAGTTTCGAGTTCTATTAATGTATTTACTTTTACTTACTTGTTCCACATTTCAGTGCCCGTGATATGGAGTACTATCGACTACTACGAGCGTAGCCGCAGGATTGGCACCTTCAAATGTGATGATAGATATCGGTGCATAGCCGTCGATGGTGGTATTGATCCCAATGTGAATGATCGATTCTGTTTGGGTTCCTTGCCAATGTTGAATCGTAGCCAGGAGTCGCTGACTATGTTGTAAGTTGCTTTGTTGCTCTTTTTGAATGGTAATTCATAACATAATTTCAGACGCAACATTCGCAACGGTATCCGACTCCACTTGAAGAACGAAGGCGACCTCTGGATGACTGTCGTTTCGCCGCATCCCGTCTACGTATCCGCCTTCCACCTCGATCTTCAAAGTTATCGCTCTCTGATGGAAGAGCCCCACAAATTTGTTGCTGGAACCACGGTCAAAGTGTTTGATCTGCGTCAGTTCCACAGTGAAATATTGCAACGTAAAGCGTACCAAAACTATTGGAATGATATTCGCAATTGTCGCGCGAATGTTAAGGATGTGCAGCACCCTGTTGAGAAGATGAAACTCGATTTGGTAAGTTGACGTTTTTACCTTTTTATCACAAGTTCATTACTAATTTGGGTTATTTCAGTCCGTCAACCACGGCGTCGATGATCTTCGTCGTCTCTGCACAATCCGCATAAGCTTCAAAGATGGCTATGGTCTAGCCTATGACAAACGCAAGATTGTTGATTGCCCTGCCTGGGTCGACATCAACATGGCGCGTGCCCTGCAAATTCTGGATGAATGTCTGCAAAGCTGAAAGCTGTTCTGATCCAGTCGCGAAATCAGCAAATCTTCAAGTTGAATGTTTTTTTGGTAATTTTTAGAGATTGGCTTTGATCAAAGTCTGCAACATGACAAAAAATGTTCAAGCTTCAGTTTAAATTTTAGTGTTTTAAGAAATTAGCTATAGCTTCTATTCAGTCAAAAAGGATGTTTAGTGCAAAAGTGCAAAGTTTTTTCTTTCAATTCTATTATCATGGTACAAATTTTTCTATTGTTTGTCTTTCTTAAAAGTTAATAGTCCGCAAAAAACAGTTTGGTTTATAGTATAGTTTTTTCTTTTTGTTTTTCGTTTGTTTTAATTAGCTAGTAAGTTATATAGCGCCTAGTTATAGACTTATCTTTTTTGCAAACCGTACCGTTTGTATTTTTGTTTTGAATTGAGAATAAAGGTTTTAAATCCACATTGTGTTTTGACATGGCGACACACTTCCGATTGTTTTAGATTGTGCTTATCCTTTAAGCATGCAACTTCTTTTGCCTACGCTTTTCTACATTTGCAAGCTTTTTATATCCTCGAAACAAATTTCAAAAATCTGCACTCGTGTAGATGGATGGCTTTTGGTCATATCATGTTTCATTGACTTTACGTTTGGGTGTTAGGGCAGCTGACAGCCCGTCTTGGCATAATTTTGGGGTCCTTTATCGTCTTCTTCCCTCCTGGAACCAACGTTTGTGCTTAGGCTTTTCCGAAACGAAGACCATATACGATAGGGCTGTTTGTCTTTGCATGAAGTGCTTCCTGTGCATTGAAAAATCCGCTCAACCAGCCATCTTTCAAGAATAATGGAGTACAAGGAACGGTTTAAACCCGGCGTTCTCATACAACTGTCATGGTATACCTACCAGTTTGGGCATGCCCTGGACAAAGTGTTATTACTCATTCCTTGTTTTTGGTATTTTTTGTTTTTTTCCATCTTCCTGTTTATTTTTTGGCATTGCGTTGGTTGGGGAAGGGAAGTTTCCTATGACATAGTTAGTCATGTTGTTCTCAAATAGGCAGACAAATTAGCGGTTGGCCAACTTGACCCCGTTTCAAATAAATTAACATTTAACTTTTGCACGCTATTTTTGCATTTGAGTTATGTGGTATCTATGTACTATTAAACTGTAATTTATTGTTTTTTATTAATGAAACCGCCTTCTTCGCTTAATTCTAGCCTTCAGCGAAATCATTTGCATGAAAGTTTTGGTGTTACAATAATTTATTGCTCCTGCACACGCAAAATGTCTGTAGACACACGTTAATTTACGGGTACTATCTGGGAGTTAGCAGAAAACTTCAAAGTACCAATATTTTAATACTTAAGCACTATAAATAAATTGCCAGAACGCCATTCAATACCGGCTAGACAATTTTGTTTTGGTGTTTTTTGCTCAATTCCCTGAGGTGCATTTTCCTTTTTTTCTTTTTTGCATCTCAATTATATAAGAAGCTTGATATAAATTATTTCGGACTCCCTGCAAATGATAATATGATTTAATGGGCATTAAAGGGGGTTATTGATGATCCTTTATTGGAGATGCACCTATTTTAATATGCGTTTAAACCGTATTGGAAAATAGCTTTTTTAAAGCTTATTCATACCAGTTTTTGTACTGGATAAGCGGCGTTTCATTGTAGTTTTAAATTGTAGGAATGATACATTTAACATTTTGAATTTGGAGCCAAAAAATTGTGACGCGTTTAAGTAAATTGTACGTAGTATTTTTATATTGATAATTTTGCGTACTGTAATTTAGATAAAATGCGATGGAATTTACTTTTCTGTGTTTAAAAGGAGTAGTTTACATTTCTGGGGTGCCTGAAAGCTTGGAAAATGTTACAGCTGAGCCTACATTCACGAAACAAAGAGAAAAGTTACCGACTAAATTCCATTTGTTTGTTTTGATTACATTTATCTTGTTTTATTGGATGTGATGCAAATCACGTTGATACTATTCCAGACTTCGCACACATTTTTTGAATCATCAAAGATGCGAAACGAACAGCTTTTTTTGGTCGTTCTGCTTTCACACTTTGTCTTTTGACTTTGCTTATTGCTGGCTTCCTTAAAATACAAAATGAAATGTGTCTGTTTCTTCTCAGGAACACAAAATTTTGATGAATGAACACTTTCAATGGTTCAGATTAAGTGTGGGGGCGGATATATTGCAATCTTACCTGTGCGCGGTCAACAAGTGTACTTGTCGTTGAATCCGTCTTGCCTGCGCTTATGCTTGTCAAGTAAGCTCTATTTCGATTCGCAAATACGTTGAGTGCTTTTCCTGCGTTAATAGAGGCTAACAAAGTAAGATGAGCAACGTGTAGAGAGAGTCCAAGACGAACTTTACCTACCAAGAGTTCCTAGTCTGCACCCACTCGAAGCGGCAAAATGCGCATTTTGTGTGAAAGCCGCACAGAAGGACCTCATGATAGCTACTTTCACCCCATCCCCCGGGTCATAACAACTCTTTCTGATGCCCTTAATGGCATTTTGTCTACTTCCGAGATTTCACGTTTGCAGCGTGCGTCTCGTATTTCCGGCTGTTAATAATCATTTTTTCCGCGTATTTTGGGCACTATGTAAACAATGCAACGTTGACTTGATTGGTGTGCCAAATAGACCAAAATGTTTATTGAATAAATATGCTTTAAACTTTTATTCTTTACACGTTGACGACACTTCGCGGAGGATTGACGTGATACACATTGTATCTTACTTTAGCTACCGTGAATGCCAATTCATTCTGGGATTGCAGGTCAAATTTCGCCTTTTGACACCTACCAAAACGACCGTGTGAAAGACGAACTGACTAAATCCTTGCGGGTAGAACAGCTTTGTACACAGGTAAAAATGATGTCTTCCATTGAGGTAGTGTCAAAGTCAATATTCGCGCTGGAATCAAGTAGACATTTCTCCCTATCACCGGCACCACAGAACACGGTCATGTCACGTCCATTGGCACATATCTCGTCGCCAGATGACTTTATTTTCGATCTATATTGGAATAACACGGAATTTGAGTTTGATTTGGATAAGGTGAAAGCCCTCGGCAAGGCAGCGGACGAAGATGAGACCGCTTTTCGGATCAGTATCGAGATTTTGGTCATAGTTGCAGCCATTTTTGGATTAATTATTAATTTGTTTATTCTTGTATTGACAATATTTCACATTCGAGGTGATTATCGTCATTTCATAGCAAATATGGCCATTGTAGACATTATTGGCGGTGCGTTTTCTTTACTTATGTGTGGTTCATTGTTGACTTTTTCTAATTTCAGCCTTATTATTTGCTTTTATGGGTTATATTAACCTGAGCGACCGAAAACGCTTCTCCGTATCGGTTATGACGTATTCAGCATTTGCATTTTATGGATCTTTCGGTGTGATGATATGTGCCTTAGTTCCGGTATCATTGAGTCGAGTTGTTGCTGCGGCAAAACCGAAATCTTACGATAAAGTGAGCAAATGCAATTTCAACTCAATATTTATGATTGTTTTTAGCTATTTTCTGGTAAACGCTCATTTTTGGTCTGTGTCATCTCAGATATGGCCCCAATCATCTTGTTAGTTATCATCTGCACGTCGCGACATGATGTTGGTCGATGGTTATTTTTTGCCTACGCTTTCCTAACTGTTTTTGCGTACATCGTCACATTTGTATCTAATATTGTAGTTTTCCGCATCGTGTCCAAACATGTTAAGGTTGTTCGATGTCTACATGATAAAGCGAGGTTGCTTGAAACAAGGCAAGTTGCAGTTGCGACTTTAGCTCAAGCTGTTGTGCCATTGATTTGTCAGGTAAACTTTTTCAATCTTTTTTTAGGTTTAAGTTTAGAATTTACAGGTGCCAGCATTCCTAACACTGTCATCAGCCTTATTACTTGTTGAACCCTTCCTCGATGGCCGAACAATCGTCCTAACCCAATTAGTACTAGCAGCAAGCCCCCTTTTTGACGGCCTTATCACCGTTTTTGTAATTAAACAATACCGACATCACACAATTGCCAGTTGTGCTACTCTTGCAAATTTCATCTGTGCTTCCTCAAAATCCTCAGGAGCACGGTATTTTCCAGCTAGCCCGGCAGAACAGAAAGTGTGACTGCTTGTTCATTGTGTTTGCAAGTCTCTCAAAATTCTCGGATAAATGAACGATCTCGCGCGTGCTTTTGGTGGATTTCTGTCACATATTTTCCACGTGTGTTTTACGGGTTGTAACTAACTGATCATGTTTATTTTTTTTACTGAGCCGAATAAAGTAAAATTCAAACTTAAAGAAATGTGTCTTGAGCAGTACTGGTGATACTTGGACTAGGCTGCGAAGAACTTTTTCGTGAGTTCCTGCGCCTTTGGTCAGCAAGCAATGCTGTGTATTGAGTTGCCACTTGTCCATCGTCGTGAGCACGCATAGTTGAGCGATGACTTGAGTTTCGGAAACTGTAACAATGTAAATTGCAATATGTTTAACCTTTACCCTTTTTCTTTTTGAAGTTTAAAATGCTTACCTTTTCCTCAAAATATATTCGCCTTCTTGTTTCCGTACATTTTTGTGTTTTTTGAATAAAATAATCCAAAGTTTTTGTGAAAATATACAGACAAGCGCAACATTTGCTGACATCGATATGGATATACAAAGTGAAGTGGTTTGTATCTAAAAAATTTTGACGTCAATAACTTTTTGTGGTTTGAAAAGGCCTACTTGAAAGTCACCGCCAGTACCAAAGAAAAAGAATATCCATGAACACCAAATTACGCACGTTGTATACATGCTGAATCCAATGAATTTAGTCTCATTATAGTTTTCTGGCACTTTTCTTGTTTTGATGGCATATACCGTACACATGACAATGAGGCCGCCATCATAGGCAAGAGAATATAGAAAGTGGTGATCCGGAACATTACAAGTTAGAACTACCTGATCCCTAGCCGGGTAGATATGTCTTACGCCGGGTGGAACAATGAATAACCAAATAAGAGTACCAAAAAGTTGAGGTCCGGCCATGAGGGCTGTCAACATAATCTGTGACATTGGCGAGATACAATTCGGACGTTGGGCAGAGCGTGTTGCTTGAGAAAAAATGCGATAAATGCGGTTGGTTTTAACAAACATTGCAGCGTAGAGACAGGAAAATGCGAATCCGATACCTAGATTTTTAAAAGGACATTTATAGAGGGTTCAATCATTAAAGAATGGCTTACCTGTACGTTTAATAGCACAAACGAGGGAGGTTGGAGGTGAGACCAGAACGAATGTCATAGCGTAGCACATAATCATGGAAACAAGTAAGATGTAGCTGAGTTCACGACCAGATGCTTTGACGATTGGGGTCTCATTGTAACTATAATCATTCAAAATAAAGTTAATGTTACATGAAATTTGTCAAAACTTACTAAATATAAATAGCAATCACAACCAGCGTACACAAAATACCCACACAAGATATTACAATCGGTATTATGCTGTACAAAGAATTCCATTCCATGTGCATCAGCTTAGTTTTGCTCAAATCATAGCATGCCGTTCGGTTATCTGTTGGCCACCACCCTTCGCCACAATCAACACAGGTTGTTTCATTAGCAAGGTATTCGTACAGTTCACATTTTGAGCACGCCCAACAGCAAATTTCATCCTTAAACAATTAATTTTAAATCCAATTAGAAACAGTTTAATATAAACCGCATATGTATTATAATTAAGTTAATTGACCAACCGCTTTTATCAATTGTTTTTTATAACCCAATTTACAGTCCTCACTGCAAACTGAGATTGGGGTTTCACCATCTTCTCCCTCCATGTTCCAAAACATAAGGCTTTCATTGAGTTTGAGGCGTACTTCAGACCAACTACCAACTTCGACATAATCACCTCGATCGGAATCGGATGCTCGGGTTTTTGTGGCTGATGGCTGGTAATTTAGGATGGTGTAGTGTGCAGGGCCGTCACCTTGGGGACTGAAGTGGACTTTTTTGCCGACCAGATCTAAAGAAAATGATGATTTTCATCGACAAGAGTGACAACAAACCTTGGAATTTAACATTGAGAAGATATTTGTTGTAAAACTGATCGCCATCGATGTGTCTCATTGCAGCACAAACTTCTGGAGGTTTTGCATACCTTGTAATCCAAGAAGTTTCAATGGTGTCGTTTGCGCAAACATCCTTTTTCATAGCGTGTAAGGCATGCGCGATGGCATAAACGGCTTCGATTACAAATTGAATCTTATCATCAGGGCTGAAGTTGTCTTTTGATTGACGTTGTGCTTCGCATCTGCAAATTTAAAGTTCAATCGCTTGCATAAAAGTTTCAAATTGTTCACCGATTGACAGTTGAATCTGGTGGCAGATCAAATTCACAATTAAATTTATGCTCCCATAACTCTCTCAACCATTTGTTCCTTTCAAATTTCTCAGTTCCCGGGTGCAACGATAGGTAATACTCTTCGAACGAGGGCACTCGCTGTGATTCTAACATAAGCACAATAGCTCCTTCTGCAGACAACCGTCGAGTTCCCACAGTATAGGCTTCATTATTTCGGTCCCAGGCTTCGCTCGCCAACCAGATTATCCGTTTTGGTTTTCGGTTATGTGGAGTTGCAAGCGCTATGCGCCGCATGCGCTCTGACGTTCGTTCCATGAGATCTGGAACGTACTCTGTGCCAACAAAGAGAACAACAACGCGAGCGCCAATCTTTTTGTTCTCCGGTTGCAGTCTAAAACATTATTTCATTATAATTATATAAGCAAAACTGGAAAAGCGATAAAAACTAAATTCTAACTTTTTAACAAGATTGTCGACAGATTCAGTAAGTGCATCTTTTTTCATAGAAATTCGCTCCTCAATGGCGATGCAGATGTTGACTCTACGGGCTTCTTTTTTAAATGCATCAGCTCCAAGTTCACCGTATTCATCCGCAGAATAAACTAATGACACGTAGGTCCAATTGAAGTGACGTGCAATATCAATCATAGCTCGGGCTTGATAATTATCACTCGGGACAGTTCTGGCAAAATATTCGAACCGACTTTTGTCACTTAAATCAGCATTTGTCGCGGCTGGTGATACCTGGACTATTCGAAACAGCCTTAATAAGTTTGCTATTTGTACAGTGACACTACTGTAACTTGCACCAACAACCGCAACCACATTTCGTTTTGGAGTGTGTTTAATCTCAGGTGTTGCACCGTCTGAACATTGAAATTCCGACATATCTGATGACCCTATCAATTCTCGAACAAAATCTAGACTTTGGTTTAATGCGTAAGCCGGATTTGAACACGAATCCAATATAAGTGCGCCCTGAAAGCAATTGTTGTTGTTTACACCAGTGAAACTTTGAAACTTTCAAACAACTTCCGTCTTTTTTCATGCAACTTACAAGTTTATAGCCTCTAAGAAAGTCCGTCTGAGCGTTTATCATGTCCAGTGCGTACAGCATAGCTTCTACCCTGTGGATACCCCTGCAAAAAGCGAAATCGTCCATCATTATGTTTGAAACAATTGTAAGCTTGCCTTGTCTCGTAAATCTCCCCGCATGGCGGTCCTCCGGGAATGTTTGATTTTGCGTGCATCGGAAACACACCGCCAATGATTAGATCGCCCGGAATTCGAAGTTGTCTGACTTGATTCTGCGACACTAGGTAATTTGTGTCGTCCAATGTCTGCAAATTATGTATGACAGCTAGCTGGTGCAGCCGTTTTTTAAACCCAATTTGTTTACCTGAGCCAGCACATTGACATTGGCGATAATTTGAGTCGCCATTGTAAGTAAGGAATACATGGTTGCCGACTATCGCTCTCCCGGTTGCCAAGCAAAGACGCCGGAAGTAACAATACTTAAAAATTACAACCAAGAAGGAGTACAAGCCATAGCGCAGCATGCACTGTCAGCTCGTTGGACCCATGAGCAACCTGCTTTTTTACGAAAAACACATCCTCATCCAAAAATTAGCTGCTACATTCAATGAGGGGCAGTGCGGTGGGTGGATAATAATATAAACTCTCTGAAAAATGCAGAAGGTTTAAAATATGGACTGTTGGAAAGAAAAGGAGGATGCTTATTGTTCGCGCCAACAACGTTCTCTTTGACAGAATCAGCCCAGGGGTGGGCTAACGAGTCGTCAAATCGCGTGTTTTCTTACGATTGAAACGGCAGGGCATTGTATCCATTAGGGAACAATAGTCGTAACCATTACTTTCTTGCGTGTATCCAGTCTAATAAGCGGTCTACGAGGACGCCTCCATTACCCTTCATGAAATCATTTCAAAAATAAGGCGGATAAAGCCCTGTCTTCTTTTACTGCAAAAAGGCGGAGATTGGAAGGCCACCAGAGTTTTGTCGTCTGCCTGGCCCCCCGGTGCCGTGCCGTCAAAGTTGCCACCGACGCAGCCTATTTCAAGACAAACACGTTGCTGACAATGGTCTGTTAGCAAACAACTTCCGAAATCTGATATGCGAATCTTTGCCATTTGTCTTCAAGTGGCAACATTGCCGCGGGTGTTGCCGTTACGGACTAAGTCGAATTCCGCGATTCTCAAAAGTGCATATCTGCATTACGTCGTTGAAAGGCAAATATCGAGTCCAAAGGGCCTATATCCCCCCCTCTATGCGCGGATGATCAAAGTTGTTGCAGCACTTTTTCCCGCGCTTTTGCCTAAATCTGGACGAAGGAAAATATTTCGCACGCTTAAGGTCCTATGCCCCTTTTTAAAATATGTTGCACATCCTGTACGCAAATGGTTCGAACAAATATAGCTCGCCTTCAAGCCCCATGGCTACCAATTTGACAGGGCTGTGACAAAAATTGCTACTACATCTTACTAAATGCTATTGTTCCTATTTTCTTAAGCCGACTCAAAATGGCTAAACAAATGGGTTTACGACCAAAATACTTGATGAAAAATAAGACAAGTCAAGACAAATTATTTTAACAAGGCGGGCCGAGTAATTTACTGTACAAAGGCTGCAAGACAAGGGTTTTAGCTTGATTTATCACAAAATAACAACTTTCAAAGGTTGAAAATGGACTTTCCCAAGCAGTTAAATTATAATGCAAGTGTAAAAAAAGTAGTAAACATTATGAGTAGAACGGAACAGTGTTTAGACGCCTGCTTACCCGTCCCAGTAAAGCTTGAAGAAGCGCGTGTGGACCGGTTGGCGCGGCATCTTTTAAAACACAGTGTCGCCTATAGTCAAGCGGAAATCTCGTTAGCATAACGCGTGTTTTGCGCGCTTCTATCGCCAGTACGAAAATCAGACAAAATGTACTTCCACGACGGCACTTTAAGGAAACTTTGAAGGTCTTGAACAACGCCGGGACGAATTATGTTAAAAAACAATGTCTGGGCAATATTGACGTTTAAAGTTAACACTTTTATTTGCTTTCACAATAAAAGTTTAATCCAAAAGTGAATTGAACAAGCATCAAAAATAGAGAAAGAAAAAAAAAACCTTAACGAATATAAGCTTTGGAGTACCTTGCCAGTTACTCATTTGTAGCTATGACACGGGGAGTGAACAGCTTTAACACACGAAAAAATACCAAAATCCCTCTGGGGAGGCATCTGTGACCAACAACGTTTTTGCTTCCGCTGCGCGTGCCACTTTCAGTGAAGCGATCGTCAAGCTAATGACCGCAGGCTAAACAGCGTCTGTGTAAGACCGCCAAATTGCCGCAATCAAAAGCTCCAAGGGAAAGTGCTGCCGTGGCAAAAAGACACTTGACGCACAAAGAAGTCACCAACCTAAAGAACTTTTGGCCTTCGACAGGGTATTCCTTCAATGCAAAGATATTGCTACTAGCATCAATAGAAATTTGAAGACTTTTTTCAACCGGCACTTGAAAATTTAAGCGTTTTCAATTGGACTCTTTTTCTTGAGCCGATACTGCCGTGGGAACGGTTTGTTGCAAGCCCTTTGTTTCGTAAACCACTTTGCACTGTCCCTCAGTCAAGCTTCACAAATTGAAGACTACATCAATTTAAACTTTGACGCATGCTGCTTACTACCCTTTTCATACTTGTCCCTTGAGGCCGGACGATTTTTGATATTTTATTACCGCAGCTATAAAAAGGTAATAACAACGATAACCAAGCAAATAAAAGAGTTCCATGTTGCGATGAACGGCGGCCCCGAACTCAATGACATTTATTGCAACAATAAAGCAGATGCCCAGAGGCAGACATCTCATCTTCCTTTGAGACATGTTTATCTTATCAGGTACCTAGGTATCCCCCTTTGGCGGGAGATTCCACCCATCCTGATGGTACCATGACGCAAAGTTGTGATAGCAGCAAGTGACCGCACTTTTAACCCTGATTTCTGCACTCCTTCCTCACATGTGTCGATGATCGTCAACTCTTAACCGATAAGGTTTCGCGAAACAACAGGAAAAATAAAGTAGCCATAAGAATTGCGAGGGAAGCTCGTGTGAGCTCGCACTGATTTAAAGCGAGCAACGAGCACAGAAAAGCATGAACGCGCCAATCATATGATTTCACTTCCGATGTTAATGTCCCATATATTGCTTGAACTAGCGTCTGCCACAAGTGTTGTGTTCCTTAAATGCGTGACACAGCTGTGTTATCTTAACAGATAGCAGGAGGGTGGGCGAAAACGAGTATGGCGGTGGCTATGTATACAAGCTTCGAGTCCGCTATCTGTTTAGTATGCGCGCGAGAGCTACCTTGAGAACGGTCGGTTAATTACAGAACTTTCCAGATCGAACACTAACTAACCATGCTGGGAATCGTTATCGTAAACTCATCCAACGAGATTCTCCACAGTTTTGGCAACTCGGGCTTTGTTGATCACGTTCAATCCCTGGTTTGTCATAATCTTGTGGAAATCACATCCACTAACAAATTTTACAGCAGCAGCAGTGGAATTTCGTCATGTGAAAGTTCCGTGAACAAAGATGCTGCCTATGTCGCTAAAGTTGGCGTGAGTCTTTTAACCTTTGCGGCTAGCCATCAAATGGACTTAGTGACCTTTTCTTTCAGAAATGCGATGATAGCGCTTTGCTTGACATGATCTTACCTTTGTTGGCCATGTATCAATCCAAAAAGGATGCATGTGACAATGAGTATAGCTTTGTCTATGGCGACAATTGCAAGTACTTCTTCGAAGAATACGATCCATCTCACTTCATCATTGGCATTGCCGGTGAAACCTACTCGGAGAACGAGGTCGAACAATTGGTATTTAACGTGAAACACCTTCTGGAGTTTTACTACGGTCCTTTTATCCATTTCTTGCGGGCGGATTTGTCCAGCGTAAAACGTAAAAAGAACCGCGTCGAAAAACGCGTTAATGCTTTAATTCAACAGGTCGACCAAGGTATCCTCAAATACCCCATGTTGAATATAAATGCACTCCTTGCAAACGCCGACCATTTTCGCGGCTATACAACGTTCTTCCGGAAGATTGTGCAGGAGATTGGCAACTCCATTGGTGCTTGTCGGTAAGTTTTACGACGTGTTCATGTTTGTTTTATCTATACAGTCGGCCATTTTAGGTGTCTTTTTGTGAGTGGCGGCCAAATTTTAGCTTCGGCTAGCACACGCACTAAGCACAATATCCCATTATATGACCTCATTGACCCCACTGATATAAATAACCTCATATTACTGAGTCAAATGCTTGAGAATAGCAATAACAAGGATGAAGGAAGCACCAGAAAACGATTGCAACATCATATTGAACAGGTGTGGGTGCACTTTCCGAAGGCAGGTCACCGACGACAACTTGTAAATGCATTTCTGTTCTCCCTTACGGGTGAAATAGATCTAATCTGCGTGAGTGCTGTAGATCACGGCAAAGAGATTCATGTTTTGAGTGATTTGGTCGACCTGTTGGAAACGTCTGAGAGCGTGACACACGCGGCGCCTTTTGTCGAGAAATGTGCCAATTTGGTTGAGATGATCTGCCGAGATCTGGCACACTTTATCCCAAAATATGCATGCAAAGAGGGACAACTTGTGTTTTTGGAAAACAGCCAAAGGACAGTAACATTAATAAAGGTGAGCAAATCAAATCAGCTGATCAACATGTACTGAGGTAATAAACATGTTGTTTTTAAGAACTTATGGGGTCGACTGCGTCTTGAAATATTGCGACCAAGCACCGACGATATCCGAATGTCCAGGAAACCCAGCATGATGACACTGTGGTCGTCATCACAGAGCCCGATGTCAACAATTCATAGATGGAGCTCAACGGCATCACTTTTTTCGTCAGTTTCCAGTCAACAATCATCAAGCATCATCAAAGACATGGAACCAGACACGTTAAAGACCATCCTTCCCGTCCAGACACATGCGATGATTAAGCACTTCCAACGTCAATTACGCTTCGTTCTCAACGAACTCTGTCTGCATTCCATGATTTCGGCGAAGTTAGACAAGTTCAAGATGGCCGAGAATGGCATGCAGAAAGCCATGGATAAGAACAGCAATAAATCACTATTACCCCTGTTCAATGCGACAGCACGACATCTTTTCGATTCGGCGTCGATAGCGCCCGCCAAACTCGGATACGACATGCTTGGATATGTTTTTTACCGGCTTGACGCGCCGTTCAATCTGTCATCATATCCTGGTAAGCGTTAAAGCGTTTTTTTAACATGACAATGGCTAAGGCTGGTCTTTTAGATGCTTTTGCGAGATTGTTTCTTCACGCTCAATCCAGTCCAATTCTATCCGAACTCACGATAGTTCGCCTCGAATCAGGACACCTATTTGTACAGGTATGTTCTTTCTTTCTTTTTAAGTTTTTGTACACTGATTACTTTTGTAGATAATGGGCAAAGCGCCTGAAAATACTTCGAATTCGTCGAAACGAGTGAAAAAGCCGACAACTCCCAAAGATGCCTCTGTTTTCGATGTTCCCGTCAGTTGCTGCGCAGTGTTTCCGGAAATCGTTAACACCCAGCTTGCGATCAAACAAACCATGGACCTCGCATCCAAGTTCAATTTACGTGTTGATAAGATCATGTTAATGTTTGAGTAGTAGTAGTTTTTGTTGATGATTGTTTTTCCATAGAAATATAAACCAGATTCTGAGTAACGAAAACGATTAGAATAAACAGGAGAGGGATCAAACAGGATTTTATGGGTGTTACCTCATGGTACTTTGTCGCATTAAGGCAGCCTTGACGCTTTGACATTGGGGCATGTCAGTTACACGATCATTGCTGATAGCGTAGACTGATGCGCATATGCCCTCCTCAAAGTGAAGATTACGATCTTCACGGGGCAACTACACTTGCTGCCGCCCTCTAAATTCAGCAGTTGGAGGCAGTCGTCATAGATCGTTGTCATTCTGGCGTGTCGTCCGTTGCGCAAGTCGTGCTCTTTTCCTTAGAATCCTCAGTTTGACCTGTATTTTCCCGCATTTGCAGACTTGTCGTTGGATATGCTTGCCACATCTGAAATCCGTAACCTGGTCCAAAGCTCGAAGATCGAGCGTGCCCTTTCTGGCAATCTGCTCCCGGCTAACAACAACCCTTCGTTTCTGAATCTCAGCGATGTCTACACCGCTACCGTTGTTGAAAACGACCCTAAGGGCGCTGTTCCCGTCGCTTTCGGTCTTTTCAACCACTGTAGCCCGAGTCAGGTGTATGCCAGCATTGTCTCGCTGAAGAAGGGTTACGAAAACAACTTCGTCGCCATCAAGCCAGTCAAGGGTACCATGGGAGTCGAAGCGGAACACGCCGAACGCCACACTTGCTATGAAATCACCGAAGTGCGTGACACGGAAGAAGATGTTTCGAGCATGCCTCAATACTACAGCGCCTTCGAGGTTAAGGAAGTCTACCCGCTCCACCAACGCGTCGTTGATGCTCTCATCGACCAGACTATTGGCCACACTAACATGGACATGAAGCGTAACCTTACCGTCGACCTTTACGATGCGCATACTGGGTGAGCTTCACTTTTGAATTCAAGTTTCGAAAACTAATATCCGTTATTTTAGACGCTACTCCGAACTCGACGACCACCTGTGGCGCGACTGTGATGGATTCATTGTTGCTGACCGCTACCGATTCGCGGAGATTGAAATTTCACGCGCTGCTTTGACCAACATCCTCCAAAAAACCACAAAGGTCGATGGTGTCACTTTTGAGCCGCTCAACGCTAAAACTTCTGCTGCCTTCCTCGAATATGACTCCGAAATCGCTATTGCTGACCGTAGCGAATATCTGGAATATCTCTTCGGTCTTTCGGGTGTTAAGGGTACCGTCGTTTTCGATGAAACTAAGCGCCCTGCCGGCTACGTTCTCTCTCTTGGAAACCACATCTTCCAAGTCTATGGTGAAACTGCTGATCTTGCTAGGTAAGATTATGATCAAACTAGTCAAATTTAACGATAACTTTGTAGCACTGTCCTGGCCAAACACGTCTCCCAGATGATGGAACCCACTTTGAACTTCTTCCAACGCATCGACCAATCCTGGATCTCGAAGGAGCTTATCGCCGCTGCATCTGTGAGTCGACGTGTCCGCCGCTTCCACTCCCGAATCCTTCCATCCCAAATTAAGTGGTCAAAGGTCTTTGTGCTCAACATGGGCATCCATCTGTACTAAACAAAACGCAAATTGCAATCCTCTCATATCAACATTTACATTTTTAAAGCATGATTCATTATGGTACATTACGCGTTTTCTCGATGCAAAATACTTTTGTCTAGCTTGAAAGTGAACTTCTTGTCTCGCTCGAAGAATAGTTGCTAACTCGAGAAAGCGAAGGCGTGAGTCTGAATTGGGATTCTGGTCGGAAGAATTCTGCATTTCTGTTTTTGCCCGTGTACCACATTTCCTGTAGAAAAGTTGCAAGTAATTCAATTTATAAACTTTGAAAAGCATACCCGAGTCATATAGATAATCATCAATAGCCAAAGAAACAACAAAGCCCATCCCATTTGACATATTTCGGACTCGCGCAAAATCCGCGTTTCGTTAGCAAAATACATTACTTTCACTATGGCATGTCGAGAGTGAGTGAGAATGAGAATATTAAGAAACCTTGCTAAAACGGTGTGATCAAGTTACATTTTTTCACATCAGGATAAGCAAAATGCTTTACACAACGGGTCGTGGTCGGGACGTTTGCTCTGACAGCTAACGTCGACACAATATGATTATTGCAACGACGAAAAAAGCGAAAAAAGGTTTGGCAGAAAAAACTATTCATGTCCACATGTCGCCAGATCGGATGGCTGACATTAACAGACAAAATAATAGATACCTACGTAACACATTTTACAGAAGAGGAAAACCCATATTTCTTGTGACGCCTTCGTTAAATGCATTTCCATTAGGATTCGTCCGGCAACAATGCTATTACATTCATAGCAAATGAGGGGTGCATACATTAGTTTTTTTTATTATAGGATCTTCAGTCCAAAGAAAATGGACTAATTGCGAGCAAAATTGTTACCGGCAATGTAGTTCCTTAATATTCATGAAGCACGTGTATGTGTATTTTTTTCGCAGAAATCTTATAAGAACATACTGTAGAAAACGTCAGATTTAAACAAAATTTAGAAAAAGATAGCATAAAATAAATATTTGAGCACAACTGAACACTAATGTAGAATACAATTGCTTGTTAAAAGTGATAGATTGCTGTGGGATTGTGTGAAATCGTGCCGCTTCGAACGCTTGAAGCCTCATAGTCATTCAAGTAGTCAAACTCTCGCAATGCATCTCTGACATCCTTCCCCAGTGGTGTAGCGGTTGCATAATTCTGGTTGTTTTTGTCATCTCGTGGAGCTGGTGGCTGCGTAGACGAATGTGGTGATGCAGCATGCTTTTGCATTCCTGCATTCCCTTCGGAAAAGGCACCATTATCTGGATGGCGCCGTTTATCATGTCTGTTATGAAGTGACCCATCAGTATTTAGATTTGACATTGACGTATCATGATAGCGTTCATGTGATGGAGGTGACAGTTCAGCCATTCGGGGACTTAGCGCATCGTTTTGTTGCTTTTCGACCATGTTGATGGGGATGTAAACGACATTGCCGGAGCTGTCAACTGCTTGTTGTCCTTGTAGCGGTTGACCACTGCGCGGGGAAATGGCTGGTTGATAATCGTTGTATGTTTGTCGTGATCGTGGGGAGATGTGGTTTGAATGGGGAGACATGGGGGTTTCAACGTAGACTTCAGGACTTCGAGTACGGCCAGAAACACGGTCTACCATGGGTAAAGTTGGGAATAGGTAGCTGAAGCCACCATGAGTTGGTGGGATTTGAGCACTTGGGTATCCTAAAACACCAATGTTAACACTTTTAGCCAATGTTGAATCCCTACCAGGAAGCCCAGGCTGTTCAGGCTGTGAATCCGCGTTCGAATAAGCTGGTGACACTGTTCTTCTTAAAACACGATTAAGCGTTGAGAACTCATTCTGCCCAGATTGTGCATACACTCCCGGATTGCCAGTGTAGAATTTCCCAGGCGCTTCGGCCGATCTCGGAGGCATCGAATTAATCAACGGTGGCGACATAAGATGCGCCGAAGACAAATCATGAATGCTTTGAGACATTTTCGCATTAAACATCGAATTTGTTGCATTTGGCGGCGTCGCATATTCACTATAATCATTAACACCAAAGCGTTTTAGCCTCCTGTTTTGTGTGCTGTAATGATCCTCCTCGGGTTCTTCAACACCCATTGCACTTTCTGATTTAACCCTGCGCATCCGACCCATCCGCTCAAAATCGTCATGACCAAACATACGTTGAGGCGACTGGAGCCCATCGAGATTCTCTCGAGACTTTGACAATGTGTGTAAACTTTCGTGGTGGTAGTAATTTGGAGTGTCTCCATGTCGTCGGAGTCGTTGTCTTTCAATATTTTTAGTAACGGAAGTCTGGGCCTAAAATAACCGCAAGTTAATGTAATGTCAAAGTTAATCCTGTTTTTATCAACGGTCACTAAGTTCTGTTCTTTCTTACTCCCCAGAGAAAGTTTAGTATTTGCTAAAGCCGCGACAGAAAGGTATTTTACGAGCGTCGAAAACGTCGACACACGCCATAGTTGGCATACACGTGCGCGAAAATGTGAAAACGGGTCGACACCTCGACAAACAGTTTGTCGAGCGGCTTCCAGCGATCACAAAACCAAAAGCTTACCGGTGGGTTTTTAAAAGCTGTCCGTCCACGTCGATTGCGGCTCGAGTCTTCAGAGGACTCATAAGAGTTCAATTGGGACACTCGGTGATGGCCGCTGTCAGCGGATCGGGTCGAGTTTCCGGCATTCGGGGTACCGGTTGTGGAAGAGCACAAGTTGCGCCAAATCGCTAGTTCATCGTTTAGGACTTCACGGCCACCCAGAAGTCCGCCGTTATTGGTAAGCAGCTTTTCAACATAGTCCACAGAATAATGAGCAAGGCTGGCTTCGGCCTGGATTAGCATTCTATGGTGACTCGAAGGTGCTCGGAGTAGCAGCTTATTCATCAGTTTTGCAACCAAAATTTGTATATGTAGTTTCGATGTATGCAAGCCATGCTTCAATTGTGATATGATTATAGAAAGTCGCATGTAGTCACCAGTTCGTGCAGAGATCATAGTTAATGACCGGAAAAGGTGTTCAAAGCCGTGCGACTGATCCAATAAACCAATAACAATCTCGAGCGCATAACACTTTGAATCTAATTGAGGACTATTGATTGAATACAAAATCACTTCAAGATTTTGGGGGTTCTCCAGCAGTATTTGCCACACGTGCGGCTAAAAATAAACATTTTGTACTTTGACGACTGAAAAGTAGAAAGACAAGCTTACAGCTTTTTCTAAGATTAGCTTGATGCATTCCATGCAATCAGCTTCAGACACACTTGCTTTCCTTCGAACATTTGTGGCTGAGTTTTTTCGGTTCAGCAGACTGCTAAACTTAGACGCTTTGTTGTTGACAAGATTGATAATCCCTTGCAAAACGACGACTACTTTGATCAACAAGACTAAACCATTGTGTTGCTTCGACGCGAATTCACCGGGAAACCCAATGTTTCTGCAAATTAAGTAAACGCAAAATACAAAGTTAATGGGTCAACATTTAGTCTTTCTTACCTCTGGTCAGTACTGAGAAGCTGGTCTTTCAGCCGTAGAAGGAGGAAGCCAACATCGGAAAGGCCAGCACCGGCTTGGGCCGCCGACGCATTCGGATTTTCAGCGGCTTGAATAAATTTTCGCAACTGTTCAACAAACTGCCGACTTCGCTGATGAGGCGAGATAGCGCTGTTATTAGCTGCCTCTTGAAATGTAACATTCATATCGCAAGAGTTTCACCCAGGAGTAACGGCGTGGACTGATTCATTGGACAAAGGAGTTCAAGACGACGACGCAGTTCTATGTAGTCTGCAAAAAGTAAACGCCGAATATTAATCGACTTATGGATGTTCGGACAATGCTTATCCGATCGGCACATACAAAAATTGGACAATGAAAAACATCCGTAAAAAGACAAGCAATGAAATTAGACAAGATGGATTGGAGCTGTTTGAAAAGCTGCAAAAAGGAGAGTGAGGGCGATTGCGAACAAAAAAGAGACTTCGGGAGTGTTAGATTGAAAGAAACCAGTCGTAACAAAAGCAAATATATCCATGACAAAGCCTCCTCGCGATCATCATAGCCATAGCCAAAGATTAGTGTGCGACTTGGAGCTAATGCAACAACATCAATTACGCCCATTTGAAAATAATCCATTGGTCGGATCTTGTCCTAATGCAAGCACAGTTTACGGATAAAGAAAGCCTAAGATGCTACTTCATACGGACGCCCTCTTCGGTAGGGTGATTGAACGCACTAATCTCGGGAGGCTAAATCTAGTCTAACGAATTTTTTTAAATTGTGCGCAAAAAAGTCTCAGGCTGGCTTGAATGTGCAGCCTAAATGATCGAAGAAAAGCAGGTAGTGCCTCAAAGGCTCCGCTAGCAAGACGTCGAAATCGAGGGGGAGAGGAAACAACGTAGCGGCACCTACGAGCTCGACACCTAGGTTGTCGTCGGGTCGATGGGGGCCTTCCCCCTCTCTCGATGCAGTCACCGACTCGAAGCGCGAAGGAGGCATTGAGCTTTGTCTTGGCTACCGGGGAGCAAAGCTCACAGAATTTAGGACCTGATCGAACTTACCGAACCGACCCCCAACCCCCAGATATATGTGGCAAGTGCACGTCTGTCAACAATGGACGAAAGCTCCTGCAGAGCAGGAAGGTGCTGACGGCCATTTCGTTGTGTCCTTTTTTGCTCTATTTTAAGGGAAATGAGTGACAATCCGGTTCACCAACTGCAATAAAGACGTTTCAATGTTACTACTTGCGCAACAGGCCCATCAAAATGTCACTTGGTTTTGTTTTTGGTGGTGTTACCCGACACATCCGGCATGCATGCTGAGAAATTCCAGAATTTTTTTGGTATAATCAAGCATATATCCGTTTAAGGAGACATGCTTACCTAAACCTGTCGAAAGGCTATTGATTACGCAATGTGGAACATAATCAGGTCGCTTGCTGTCAGTGTTTTCTTTTACTTATCACCATGCAGATCTTCTTTCTCTCCTTTTTTATGCACACCTCTAATCCGTCACGAGTAGGGTGGATCATGAAATAGACAACCGGGATAAGTGAGAAAGCCGTCCTGAAAACTGTCGTTGTTATCGCCTGCAGGGACGCCTCTCTAATAAAAGGAAAATGCCTGCATACAAATTGAGAACATCACTTTCACGCCGGCAGTCGTTCATCTGGAGAGGTGATCCGCGATGCGTCTGCTACCTGCTATTGCCTTTTTATGTGTCGTCGGATATGTTTTCGCAGATATTGTCGAGATTATTGAGGAAGGCTCAGGCGAAGAGGAGATTATAACCAAAGAGTCTGATTTCGACGATGAATTGTTGCCGAATATTCAGCAAAGTATCCCTCTTGTGGTCACTTCTGCTGAAAATCTTACTGATAGCAAGCCAATTACTACTACTGTAGCTCCTTCAAGCACACCACAGACTGGCGAAGAGTGTCTTCCCAAGTTGGATTTGGTTTTCTTGCTCGATACAAGCGGAAGTCTGGAACAAATTTATCAAGAACATGTCCGATGGGCCGTGTCACTCGTCGATTCTCTTCAAATCGAACCCGACGCAGTCCAAGTTGCTGCCGTACAGTATGCCGGTTTCCCTCTGACTGAATTTGCTCTTGGCACATACCCCACAGTTGAAGATATTCGTGCCCATTTACAACAAATCAACTTCCAATCTGGCGTAACTCGCACAGGTTATGCGTTGCGTAAGGCTGAAGCTGAACTATTCCGTGAAGAACGTGGCGCCAGGTAAAAACTCCGGATAATCTTTGACGTCCTTTGAACCAATTCCTCTAATCTCTTGTTTTTAGAAAAGATGCGCTGAAAGTCATCATCCTCTTTACGGATGGGCTGTCTATTGATGACCCCCTCAAACCAGCAGCTCAATTGAGAGAGATCAAGGGTGTAAAAATATACGTCGTCAGTGTGGGTACCGATGGTTTCGAATCGGAAATGAGTAGAATCGCAGGAAATAAAGAAAACGTCTTCGGGTTGGTTTATTATTTATTTATTTTTTTATTAAGTGAGCATTAAAATCTAATGAGTCGTAAATCTTTAAATCCAATCATGGGAAAGTGGCAATAACCATTGTTTCCAACTTTCCAGCCCTAATGATCTACCTCGGCTGCGCAGTGCCGTTCTTAATGATGCCGAACGGGCAAGGGCATGCAGTCAAATTGGCCCTAGTTGGTTGCGCCGCAATAAGGTTACAAACAAGCCGACTGGTCCGCCGGCGGCAGCAAAGATTTTGAAAGAAGGCATTCTCCCACCGCTTGACTTTTTGAACTTGGTCGAAGATGACAGTGATGATTCGGAAGACATTTCAAATGAAAAAGACTTGGCATCGGCTACAAAGCCTTCGGTCGACTTTGATGTCGATGTGAAGACGTCTGTACTCATGACCGATGATGAAAAGCAATCAAATGATGATGGCGAAACTGTTACCCCTGAGGTGCCCGTAGATGGTAGTGCTGATGTTGCGGTGGTCTCAAATGTGGAAAGCACGGTGACCCCTACGGCTGCGACGGAAGCTGTTAAGATTGAGGCGACCATCAATTCCATTGATGTCGCCGAACATCCCTCGCCAAATGACGAAAGCACGACCCCGACTGTATTAGAGATCACAGAAACAGAGGCTATTAAAATTGATGAGAGTGATAATGAGGCACTTGAAAAAGCCATTAAGGAAGAAGCTCCTGTAGCTCGTGCTTTTGCAGCACCAAGCTTTAATCAAATTGTACCCGAATCTGACGAGCAACACAATGACGTTTTTGATCTGAATGAGGAGGAACGCAAGAGCTTTTCAATGACGACACCCTCGACAACAACGACTTCAGAACGCCCACGCACACGTGGAACGACTACGACGCGACGACCGGATACTGTAGAAACGGCAGCGACTTCGACATTGGCGCCGAGTTCATCGGCATCGACAGTGAAAACGACTAAACGCATTTTCACAACTCGACCAAACCCGACTACGACCACACCTTCGACGACCACAGCATCGGCTTCTACCCCACTTCGACGCTTCAGAACCACCGTCGCTCGCAAAGCCTTATCAACAGTTGCAGCCACCCCTACCACAACGACGACACAACGTCCTCGAACAACTAGACGACCAGCAACGACACAATCACCTTCGACGACACCTGTAACACTGCGCTTCACAACTCCTCGTCGACGTCCAACAACGCGTTTCCCGCCGCGCCTTACTCCAAATGCGTCTGGTTTGTTTACATGTTAAACACGCTAAAGAAAAACCCGAAAAATGTTATCTTTTAGGACAATGCCCCATGGATGTTCTGTTTGTCGTTGACAGTTCTGGCTCGGTCCAAAAAATCTACGACGAGCAAAAGGAATATCTCATGGACGTATTCTCAAAGGCCCAAATTGGCGACCAACATCGTGTGTCGTTATTACAATTTGCTGGTAGCAACGTTCAAAAAACAGAATGGAGCTTCGATGCAATCAAAGAAAGCGCCAAATTGATGAGAGCATTAAGACAAGTCCGCCTTATCACTGGCACGACCTACATTGGTGCCGCATTGGATAGTGCATTACAAGTATTGGAAAAACGCCGCCATAATGTGCCAGTTATAGTGGTTTTGATCAGTGACGGGTAAGCACATTTAATGCCATTCAAGACGGTCTTAAAAAATATAGCTGCCAACATAATGGTCCACACCCCAAATGCAATTTTTTTAGCTTTTCCCAAGACGACCCTATCCTCGCGGCGGACCGCATTCGGCAGATTGCCAACATGGAGTTTTATTCTCTCAGTATCTCAGAACTGGCAAATACGTAAGCATATTTTGGGATTGTTGTTGTTTTTATGGCTCATGTTTGTAAAATTTCAGGAGCTTACTCACGAAAATGGTCGGTTCCGAGGAGCGTGTGTACGTGGGACCCGACGCCGATGAGCTCAAAGATCTGCTTATCAGAAAATTCCACTGCCAATGAATCAACACTGTGTCGTGAATAATAATTTATAGTAATAACACAACTTTGTCGTGCAAATTTTTTTCTATGAATAGTATGTTTGCGTTGAAAACCTTATAAAAGCCGCCTTTCCTTGTCTTGCGCACGCGATTAATTATTTAGCTCACCGATAATGTAAGTCGGGTTAATCCGCCTCTGAGGGAATCTAGATTGTATTGCGACTTGACTTTTGTGCGACAACGAAACGGAAATGGATCCCCAATGACCGGATGCCTAGCTAGACATAGCGGCACCTTTGTTTGTTTGTTCCCTATTATAGTTTTGACATGTTCTGAGAGCTTATCAGTGCTTCAATTCGAGGCCCACGGGCTGATCATCAAGCTAACGCGTTGCTCTTGCCGTTTGGCCAGTGATTCATAGCGCTCGGCTTGTGTGAAGGACACGTCCGCTTCGCCTGAAGCCTATCGGCCACAAACATTTCGCATTTTCATAGTGCATGGCTGTCTCCAATGAATTGCCTCGTCAAGTGTATTTTGTTTCGGCCCATGTTGCCTTCCTTAAGTCATTTTTTTTTAATTTCAAACGCTCGTTTTAAGGCGGCCACAATTCATTCCCGTCCACCATTTCGAGACTGTTTTTTGTCGTTCCAGTTTTTTTCGAGGACGCATTTGCATATTCACAGACAGATCGTGGCGGTAAGTGTGCAAGTGTCAACGCCAAATCCGATTAATGCTGCCACTTGACGCTATGAGACCTGCTGCTTCAACTTGAGAGCCCGGGCAAGGTCAACGTTTAAGGAAATGTTTATACCCAAGGCCGACCGACTTTGCTACCCGCAGCTTACCTGATTCACAATCCCTCCCCACGCCTCGAATCGCAACGGCACGCAACCAGGCGCAACTGGCGACTTACGCGTTGATCAGTCGACAGTCCTCAGGGCGATCGTCGCGAGTTTGTTGACCCGACCAATTCTGTTTACATAGTAGCATTATGTTGTGCATTTCTTCTATACGCCGCAAATTGCGACAGTCCACGAAGTGGCTTCCGCTGGTTGTCGTCAATGGTTCAAGCGCCATCGGTGTTGGTCGCAACCGTTTGTCCTTATGTGTCGGAATCCCTTTTCTATGCGCAGAACTTCACTCACGAGGGTGCCAAAACCACCGACTTGGTCATTTACGGCAATTTTCCCCCTAATTTGTTCCAACATGTATGTTTCGCATGCTTTAGTCTAGGCAGCCGTCGGGCGATTGTTCCAATTGTCGCGCGGTCGAGCACTTGACGGCTGTTGTCAAAGCGCCGATTTTGTTTTCGCGCCTTTTTGGCAATCCCCTTACCGTCGCTATTTCCAATCGGTCATGGTCATCGGTACAAAGGCATGGAGCGCATGTTTCACGCGTTCCCAAATGGTAGTTGCTTGCTGTCTATGTTATTTTTTTTTCAATACGCACTATCGTAAACATTCAAAAAGTCATACGCGAACACGAACAGCAAAACGGTTGAATGTTTTTGAAAATTGTTCGACAAAAGCTTGCATGCTGTGGGCCATTATTGCAGGCTACTATAGGGTTGGTCTGTACAGTGTACAATTTTTTAAGTGACAAAAAAGTGTTACAGTCTGACAGCTAGTTGAACACTGTCAATGGCGCCTGTCTGCGCAAGGGTGCCAAGTCCATCCGGCGCCTGCCTGTTGGGGCTGTACTTGCGCAATGCTTCCGGAAAGTTATTGCGGCTTTTTATGTATGTACCATAATGAACTTGACGGACAAACTTTGTCGTCGAGCACCTGAGTCAAGGACTTTGCTCGTCAAACCAGCCGGTTGGCTCTGCCCTGTGAACACGGGGTGTACAGGATGAGTGAAGAAGGGGTATACTTGACCATGACGGCCATCGCGCAGTCGACCTATGGCGCCGTTATATCGCCTCTGCGATCGATCTCACGGACGAGCGCCTGTAGTCATTCATGTCCTACGGCAAAAGGGCAGGGTTTCATTATCGACACGATGCACCTGGCAAAGCATCCCTTACATGGTGAGGTTGTCAAAGAGGTCACGTATTACACCTGAGTACCCTTTGTATTGTGACGTCGATCGAAATACCCTAAGGCGCATTGACCGTTAACGGAGTCCACGATGGGGTTCGCGTTGCAGTTAGTTGACTCGGTCGATGACCACCGGGCAAACACTAGTGCTAATCTCGCGCACACAGCCCCATCATTGATTCTCTTAAGCGTCCACGACTCTCGACTTTGCTTTGAAGCCACACGGTCGGGTAAAACTTTCGTCTGCAAGCTGTACCATCGCCCGTCTTCTGCGCGAAATTCCCTTGTTAGCCTCGGTCACTCGTTCAATTCAGCCCCAGAGGCACCACCTCTGGCGGTCGAGTGATTGATTGGCGTCGATGGTCACCCTTAAATTGTTGATTCCGGTCTGCTTCAGCTACTAAATCCGGAATAACCATTGTTGACAGTGTCATCTTTTTTCAAGTACTTTTTGAGTTTGTGTCTGTTTGAATCTTGAAACAACACTTAGCCCGCCATTCCTACTGTCGATCAAGCTCCTCATTGTGCAATGTGTCATAAACGAAGAAGCTATCCCACGGGTCGATCATTCTGTTTTTTTGCTTCTGAGCCAATTAAATTAGCATATTGTATCACCCCAGACCACCTCCCACCATTTCCCCATAGAAGTCTTAACGATGGGGCAGGTCATCATCATAGATACTTCGCCTTTGTCCGACCCATCCAGACATATTAAAAATTCCACTTCTTCCTCCATTTTTTGTCTTCATTCCTGAATACACTCCACTTGTTGCTCACTTGCTTCTGATTCCAATAATCAAATGCAGAAATACAGCCGTATGCATTCATGATCATTTCGAAAAAAGGCGAACACTCTTCCATTTTTGTCGGTGCGTGATTGCCTCCGACTAAGATGGAGATCCGTTTTTTGAGGCTTGAGGATAGCTGCATCCGACACAAAAAATGGTTCAGTCTCCCTCTCTTGCGCGACGCGACGTACTCGAACACCCACTTTGTCGGAAATATGCACTTTTCTGAACTTTCACCAACAAGAAAATTTCATCTAGCTGGCTTTTATTTTTCGAGCAGCAATAAAAACTCATGCATTTGCGTAGGAAACTCACATTTTTTACTTTTTCTAATGAATATGTTTCCCGCGCACCTTTCCAACCCGGTTCGATCCATCCAGCCTTCAAGACACAGCGGGCGCCGAAATCGTCGGACTTTCCCATTTGAATGTTTGTGACTTTCGATTCTGCACAAAAGGCGGATGATGAAACCCTTTGCATGTTTGATGGACGTCAAGCTTTCAATATGTTTTCATCTTGAAACGTTTCGAGAATTTGTAATGGGACTGTAGGTTTTGATGCATGCCTTTAGCCGGTGCCGACAGTTTTTGTTTCTTTGGCTGCTCTTTCCTGACCTTGAAATTAACCCGACCACAACCACGGGCAAACGAGAATAGATTTTGGCGACATTTTGTTGAAACCCTAATGAAAAACGATCGGTCTGTCTGCAAAAAGAAAGTTTTCACACTCCATTGTCACCAACCAATTTACGATTCTCCTGCGTCCGAGCTTCAACTTCTCCCTAACGACCGTCGTCGATGGGAGCAAGTTACTCATGGTGGTGGTCGTCGCCGCGAGCACAGCCGCGTCGTCCCGCATTGAGTGGCCACTACTGACCGCTGGCTGATTCAATGATTTATTTTTTTCGTCAAAAGAAATCGCGCTTCTTTATGTATTTGACGTGAGGACCCGGGGCACCCCCTCCGAGCATGGATGCATCCTGACTTCTTATGAGTTTTTCTTTTGTGTCAGCTCCTCAGGTCGCGTCATACGTATTTGTTGGACGTTGCTTTTTTTTATTTTCGCCCTCTGTGCTGTCATTCATGCCGGGCGGGTCTCGGTGTCAGCCGGCTTTCGGAGCGCCATAACGTCTAGTCCGATTTTTGGAAGCAATAACTCTGGTGGTAATTAGAGCGGCTTATTCTGCACCACAAATCCGATGGCATGTGTTCGGACATAACCTGCTGTCGTCCGAGAGTGACCCTGCGCTCTTGTCGGCATAATTCGAATTGCGTCGAGACTGCCGACTTTTGAACACTCCATATGGCTTTATCCGCATGTCAATAGTCTTGTTTCCTTTTTTATGGACTTCCGTTTTGCCTGTCGCATTTCATTTTTTACGGTTCCGTCGTATATCCGTACAATTCCTATGTATCATAAATACATTTGTTTTAGTTTAGCCACCTTTTTCAAAGTGATGTCAGATGGTCTTTCCTTGTGGTCTTTTGCTAAAGTGTAAAAAATCAAAACTTTTGTTTTGCCCATTCCATCGGCATTTGAAGATCGGAAACCCCGTCGAAAAAGGCTGTTTTACATATAGTTTGTCTTTTGCGACAACCGCTTATTGGGGCTCTTTCTTCTCATGCGTGATCAACGTCTACAGAGCGATCCTCACATTAGAGGCACGTAGTACTCATAAATCGAAATGGGGCAAGTCCGCGAAAACGATTGAAATTTGTGCCTTTTCGGTGGTGACGCACATGTTGCTTGGAATCAAAAAATCCTCCCAGTCTTGGCTGATTTCAAATCCAAATCGTCGCTCTGCCAGTTCGATCCGATCCGATCCTCAGCTTGCCTGTTTGTGTCGATATCGTGTCGTCTAAACCGTCGTTGTCGACAACTCGCCATTTTGTATTTCTTAACAAGACAAGACATCAAGCGCGTTAAGATTCAAGCCTAGTTCGACATTCACGTGGAATTGTTCCCCCCGGACACTCACAAAGTGGTTTGTTTGCGGTTGCGCAAATGCTTTACCCCTCAATCCGATGGAGATGCGTTCGGTGGTGGTAGTCTCCACGACTTTGGAGAGTGTGACAAAAACCTACGGACCAAGCATGTACCTGAGGGATTCTTTCTTGCCAGACTTTGTCAGCCCGACGCCTGCTTTAACTGTGTTTCTGACGGATTAAAATCTGTTTTAAAAGCTGCATCCGTCTCGTTACGCTCGTTGGTGAATATTTGTTCAATCCACAGGGATCTCGGGTTTTGCTTTATCGTGACTACCACACTTGAAAGTCCGCTCATTGGCCGACCAGGGACTATAAATCACATCTAATACAATATTTCGGCATGGATCTATCTTTAAATTATGCCTATATTGTATAGTGTCTCGCGCGCTTGATCAAAATTCTCGCCGTCCCCAGGTTAGTTGCGCAACTGTCGCCCCACTGGAGAGGAGGTTCTTAATCCGAGAATATTCCGCTCTTGAGGTCATTGTTCGGGTTATCCAGTTATTAGCCATAAACGATTCTATCCCATTGTGTCCCTTCGCGACTGTTTCTTTTTCTGTCTATGTAATACGATCAGCTTCACTTGCGTGTGTGTCGCTAGCATTCAAACTTTCCATCCTTGCGCGGTGTTGCCCTTTGATATGACGCTCTTGCGATGACACACTCTGACGACTTTGTCCACACTTGGCACTTTTTAGCGACCTACTAATGTGGCCCAGGAACTCTCTTAATCGAACACCACCTTCTTACTGAGCCCAAACAGTACGATTACCCTTCGATCATATTGTAAGTCGTAACTTTAAATTTTCAATGTCAACATTTTCTAAACAACTGTTTTTCCAGACCCATGCCATCAGCAAAAGTGTTTGATCGTAACGGTGCGGCAGTGGCATCTACAGGGATGTCAGTTCCGCTTGTTGCGAATCCCTTCAAAGTACCACAAATAAAAAGTAAGTAAACTTTGTGACTTCCTTTTTTATAGGTGTTACGAGTGACACTTGGGAACCACATAAATTTATGACCTCACCAGATGTCTGTCGAGTGCTTACTGCAACCGGCTTTAAAACATTTGTTTTTACAGGAACAGAGAAAAGCGAAGAGGAGAAGCAGCGCGATGCGAAGCGTGCCAACGAGTTGGTTGCTATGCAAGCCAAGTTGGAGGATGAATTGTTGCAAAAGCTTGATGAGCTCAAAGAACTTTGTTTGCGTGAAGCGGTGAGTGACGACATTACTAAATCACTAACTGTGCGGGGTTTCATGTCCGCGCAGCTTAACGAATTGTACAAACATTAGTTAAACGACTAAGCTAATCCACTTAGCACATTTTGGGTTTGAAATATGATCAGAAGCATGCGCGGACGGGTGAAATATGGCCTCTGTGATGCTTTGAACTTTTTTCGGTCTCTGGATTTCTGTCTTGAAAAGGGTGCACTTATTCTGGGGATAAAGATAAACGGTTTCGTTATTGTGGAAGGTTTCAGGCTCTTACGGGACACTTGCCGACTGAGATTTACATGACCCTGCATCCCGATGAACCCGTACCGAAGATTACCCGACGGGTCGGAACGGCCTACTCTTTGTCGGATATCGTCTTAGCTAGCGCAAATACGGTATGATTTACAGTTACGCATTTCGAATAGACTGTAACTGTGTGTCATTCAGGATGATGCCGTTGCATGCATTGAGACCGACATCCAAATCCAGAAAGGAATAATCGCTGCCACAGAACGAATGTCCAAAGACAGGTTTATCAACAAATCTCTTCGGAAAAAGCATCGGCGCGACTTGCAAAGTGCGCATCACAAGTTACGAGATCTCGAACGCGGCTTGCATAAAGTGCGGATTTCGATGAGCAAGCCTGATGTGAGCAGCATAGATGGCTCTATTCATTCCTCGAGTGGCTTTTCGATTAACAGCTTGAGTAAGTTTGAAAACTTTACAAACGCTTTGCATTGAAAAGAGAGGAAAATATTGACTTTGTCTTTCTCTTTTTAGAAACTTGGTCAAGAAATCGAGGGAACTCCCTGCGCAATGACTCCTTCGCCAAATCATGCCCGACGACGCCTCGAGGATCTGTTCCGGATTTGTGTGACTCTGAAGATGAGCATACTCCGACGTGGAATGAATCACGTGCTCCATCGACCACGTCGCTTGCACAACTTGCACAAACAGCCCCTTCGACCACCACTAGTGGCACGTCAATCACAACGAACACGAGTCCAAATGATAGTGGCATTCATTCCGGTTTCGCAGAATCTTCACCACCGTCCCTGCCAGGACGTCGTGCGACGATGCCATCGAATCGAACGGCTTCGGTTGGTGCGGGACGTCATGTTGCGAGTCCGGATTCGCATCTCTACGAAAACATCGGGTACACATCCGTTGCGCCTTACAAAAGCGCTTATCGACAATCGAATTTCCCTACCATTAATGTGAGACATTGTTTGCACAGAAAACAATTCAACAACCTCAAAATGTATGATTTTTTTAGAGCAACGAACCAACGGGGCCGGTGCATGATCATCCTCCCGCTTTAAAAACATCCGTCAGTGCAATACTTCCGAAACGCGGCCTTGGATCCACTAATTTTGGCATCAAAGTAGGAAACAACTTTTTTTTGAATTTGACAGTTCAGTGGAATATGTACCATTTTTTACAGAGCAACTCTGTGTCGCAATTTGATGGACTCGCAGGACATCAGAACTTGACTTCGGTCGCTAACTCGCAGCTTGGACGAATCGTCCGCAAAATGAGCAATGCAACCCCGGTGAACGGTATGCATGGACCTAACAGCCGGCTGTCAATGGCGAATCCACCTACGCAACGCGCCTCATCCGTTGGCGCACCACCGACTTCCGGCTTTGCGACAGCCTCGCTTGACCGACGAGCTCTGTGGCATCGTCAAATGGCTACCATTGAGAGTAATGGCGCCAACAAGGAAAGTCACAGCACGCAAAATCAGACGACGACTTTCCCTGTGGGGACGGATAACTTCCAAACAAGGTATGGAAAGACATTTCAAGTTGAAATCAAACCGAAACTTTACAATTTTCAAATTACAGTACTTCCGAAAGCGACCGAGCTCGAGCCCGTTCCATCTCTCAACAAAACGGCATCGGCCTCAACGTGCCTCACTGCACCGTGAATCCCCGAAATCACTCTACGAGTCGCCTTCCTTCCAACGAATGGTTCCGCTCCAACCGAGACCCTCAAATGGAAGCCTTGCTCAACTTCTATCGTAGCGAAGACGTTTTCTCAAAGCAAATTACACCCGGTCCTGTCATTTCGGCAACGCCGAACACTCGAATCGTGCCGATTCAGCAGAAACCCGCACAACGCAAAAAGGGTGCTACTATGGTTTAACAATGTAAGCGAGTAATAGCTGGTTCTTTCTTTCGATCTCCGAATCCTTAGATTGTCTGATGCGGACAAAACCATATTTCGCAATTTCTGATTCTTTGCTCATATGACGGCAATGTATGCTAATACAAGTATATTATTATGTAGTATCGAAGGAGTTGATCGATGTATATATAATAAAGCTATATCGTAAAATTTTGGATAACACGACCGGATACGCAATAAACAGGGGCTGTACATGGAATGCCCGGGGTCATTATAGATCGGTATCCCTCGGTCTCGTTCTCGACAAACAGGTGTCCGCGGACGGCAATAGGCAGTGTCTGTCAACCATGGAGGTGCACCACCGATGTCGGGACGCAAACGAGTTCAAGGTTAACTGCGCCATCGAGAAATGTGGCAATAGTCGCCGACTGCCATGAGGACTCGTGCTTCCGATGGCAATACACGCGACAACGTTTGCATTTGCGCCATCGCCGTGTAGACTCGCACCCAATGCGCGAATGTGTCTACCTAAATTTGTTGAAACCTCTTATTAGAACTGATGCGTAGAGCCGGAAGTTGCGTGTCTCATCCCTCGTTAACCTTGGCTGGGCAGTCGACATGGTAATCAGTTGACGGATCTGCAAGGTCGGAATGGCACTATTGTTTTACCGCATTTGTATAGGTGCCTACATACTTTTTTTTGTTATTTCTCCACATACAGACAACACGAGTTGTTGCTATTGCAAAATAGACTATCGTGAAACTCTTTCAATCGTCAAGTTTGTCACGTAACCTTTATTTGAGTTTTTTGATGCCTTCGAACCCACTTGTCGTTTTTTTTCAAATTTTCTCACGCTCAGTTACCAGCTGTGTTTGGCATGAAATCCGCAATATCCAAGGTTTTGTCGGGCGTCTTTGGGGTTCTCTCATGCCGCAGTAAATGCGCTCTCATACATACCATGATCGATGTCGTATAAAGCCGCGCACTTGACCTTACAACTGTCAGGATTTGCTGTCACCATGAAAGGCAGGCGCTTACGGCTTTGAAATGTGGTTGTCTTCTGTGGCGGTTGAAATTTGAGGGTTACCTGATTGTTATTTTTCACTTGCTTTTAAAGGTCATTTTATATTTTACTTTTATGAGTCATTTTTAACAGGATTAATGGATGCAAGTTAATCGTGTCAGGAGTTCACATTGATCAGGGTAGTATTTTGTTTATTTCCTTGCACAATGCCTGCAAGATGGTGTGAAAACAGTTTCCGTTCCCTGTTTTATTGATGCCCTTAAGCGGTCAAACTGCCAAAATCATTTAGTATCAACCTTGCTGATGGGAATTTGCATTCTTTCTCAGACGTTTAGTATGTACCGCACGACGATCAATTACTTTCACTACTCCTTAACTCCTTTTTTCTCTGGCGATCAGATAGGTAAACGCCACCGATTTAGTACTCAAGGTCATCCTCAAGTTGCCGACCACTGCCTGCAGGTAGTAGTACCATCAAGTTGATCGTCAGTATTATTGCCACTGTAAATAATGCCCGCGCGAATGAGTCAGCCACCCCATGAACTTTTTTACGGACTTCCATATTTTGATCTACTGTCTACCTCGAGGCGATTAAGGATGACTCATGCACGTGGCGTCGATTTGCCACTTTCTCCCTCACTCGTTCCACGATGTCGATTCCTCCTCTGTATACGACGTTGACGACGACGACGGCGGCGGCGGCGGCCGACGACTCCGCGCTTCTATCCATCCATTCAATAGCAAATCTGCCGACAGACTGGTGGTTGGTTGCCTGGAGATCCCCCTGTATGTATGAGTCACACGCGCCACCATCACGTTTTGCCTGAGCTGCCGACACTAGACGGTTTTGAAAATTTGCAATTCCATCGCAGCAGGAGATCTTCTTTCTTTCCTTGATCGGCAACCTGGAGGCGATGCACGTCGAAATGCATGCATCGGCGCGGCTCCGAGAGGACTCAAGGCCGCCCCATACTGACGGGCGTTTATCCGACAACGTCCAACGCAATGTGAAGTGACCTAGTTCATCCAGCTGAAAGACTTGGATTCATGGTGTCATCCCGAAAATAAACTTCACCACGTTTGTTTCTTGGCGCCGCGCCATCTCATTTTTTTGTTCTGTTTATCGAAATTTTGAATTTGAACATTACGGTTTCAAAACTAGTTGGCAATGTGTCGAATTATTGTTGATAAGCACCGTTTTTGTTGTCTTTATTCCTTTGTCTCCACAGAATTCCATCATAGCATCCCAAGGGAGATTTAGAATCTGACTAAATGGGGCTTGCTATCGGATAATGTGCCATTCCGGCATCCAATTTCAACATCCTCCCATAAAGCCCCCAATTGTGGCGCCCTTCTCCCGGTCGAAATTCAAATTTCAAAGAAACCTCGAGCTGTACGGTGCAATTTCGGTGGCATGAAGGTGTTCGGGCGTGTGCAGCGGTGCCGTACTCTAGGGAATTCGAAGTCAGTGGTCAGTGTAGTGCTGTCCGCTTGAAGGCCATTGGCAGCTTGTGAAACCCTTGCCGAAAAGAACCGCTGTCATAACATGAAGGTTGTTCGTTTACCTGCCTCTTCCTGCCACAACGCTTGTGGCAGCCTCCTGTGTGTCCGACGGAAACCGGTTGAAAGGCAGTTTTCAGTGCGCATGATGCCTCGTCTTCTGGACGCCGCGAGCGCTCCTGTGCTCTTACTGCTCACCCATCCACACACCAAATTTTATGAGTTCGCAACGTCGTGCCCCTGACGACGACGGCCCTCAAGCGATCATCTTTTGTCGTTCTGTAGCTTTTAACTTTTTGAAGCGTGCTTTTCTTCGGGTGTTTGTTCGTACATATTTAACTTGTATGATTGCATCTCATAATAAGGCGATTATTGTAGGGTTCTGCCTGTAGACAACCATGTCAGAAGTCGGCAGAAAGTCGACTATAACAGTATCAGTGATACTGTCATTGATCGGCATGGGGCTCTCCATCGCCGCTATCATGACCCCATCATGGCAAGTGGTGAATCTTCGTGAGTACAACTCAATTCACGAGCACGGTCTCTGGTTAGATTGCACTCGTCACACTCGAGATGGAAACGTCTTGATGAGGAGATTCGCTACGGTGTCCGAGCCTCTTCACTGTGTTTATAAGTTTGATTATGACAAGTATTCCGGCACTTTTGATCTCGAGGACGACAACAGTCCCGTCGGTGAGGTCAATCGTCACAAGTTTTACGGTAGGTTACTTCCTAGCTTCAAAAATGCGGTCAATCAATACCATTTTGTCATTTTAGGATGGCACACCGCTACCCTGGTATTGTTAGCTTTGGCACTGCTCACAAGTTTCATGTCAGTTTGTATCGGCATCTGTGGATGTTGCTACGGTTCATTGTCGCTTGTTTTTACTGCTATTATGTTGATTACGAGTAGGTTTCTTGATATTCCGACTAATTTAATCAATGTTTTTGTAGCATTCCTGTCGTGCGTCGCAGAAGGCCTTTTCTTCTTCTACTCGCACCGTGCTGATAACCGTTTTATCAAGGGATTGGTCGGCACCTACGAACAACGCGTCGGTCTCGCCTTCTTCCTGCAAATGGCCGCCTGTGCCTTCCACTTCTTTAGCTTCCTCGTTGCCGTCATCGCCACCTATTTCTCATTCACCGTCAAGGGAGGCGTCCTGGACAATTACAGTGTACAACGCAGCTCCCGAACCAACATGACAAACATTGGCCGGTAAGTCATGTTGTGTATTTACGTTTTTCTCGTTTTGTCGTCCCACGTGCTTCCTAATGTTCCTTACGTCTGCACACTAATACTTTCCTACAGTCCTATCAAAGATGACAAAACAACTTTTAACACTAACACTAACATCTGCTTACTATTGTAACACTTGTAGCACTCCGTCATTCGACGATTTGCTGATGTCGAGTGATCAACGTGATAGCAACTTCAGGTCCATGGATTTCGACTCCCAGCAGTTCAGCGGCTTCCAGCAAAACCCCAATAAGCCAAAGAATACTCCGTATTACATCAAAAACGAGTTCTCCGGCTTCGACAGTATGCCCGAATTGGCCCATGCACGAAGCTACCAGTCGGACCTCAACCCTCCCAACCGCATCCGAAGGAAGTCTGAAACTTGCGTCTAAACAAGCTCTCGGGTTCCCGAATATGTCTCAACTGCTTTTATCATAAGATGAATTATTATTGTCCCCAATGAATAAACCAATAATGTTTTAATGATGCTTTGTTCAACGTCTTGCCATAGTGACACCAAAACTTACCCTTGATTGTTTATAGAAAATCCGGCTGGTATTTGACACAAAAATAAGATGTTCTACTTAAACTATTAGTGTTCCCTCCTTCTTTCACGCATTTTCTGTGAACTCGTTTTCTTTTTATTGTGAATCGCAAACATTATTGGACCGTTGGTTGCTTGTTAGAGCCCGTCAAGTATTCAAATTGTCTTCTACCTCCCTTCTGTCTCAATTCATGTCGCACTTGCGCGTGTATCTAGTTCGTTTTCAAAGAAGCTACTTTGGAGACTTCTAAAAATGCCTTTTTCATTGCTGTCCATTAAATCGGGCTTGAATATAATCAAAGAATAAAAATGCGGATGACATTGAGCCGGCGGGAGTACATAACCTTCGCGTTCCCACACAATTGAAATTTTTTACGAGATAGGTCATAATGTAGAAAAAGTTTAATTACGGGAAAGGGAGGAAATTACTTTTAGAGGTTAAGTGAACTTTTAGATTGTTTTATGTTAGTTTGAAAGTTTGTTGTGATAGTTCAACCTGCCTGTTAGTTCCATCCCAGAGGGCAGATGAAGGACGCAAGATAATTTGAATCCCCGTCCATGTACGGCCTTTGATTTGCACCGCGAAGACAGACATCTATCGCGACGGCTGCCAAATTTGTGCATGAATGAGTCATCAGATGGCGATGATCGCTGCGAATTCACTCTCATTTTGTGTATACGTCGTCGCGTCAAGGAACGCCACCAGGAACTTACCTTTTGACCAGTTAGTTGCCCTTGGCGTTTGGTTTCGCGTTGCGCGGACCAGTCCGTGACCCGAACCTGGCGACGCATTGGCTTACCCAAAAATTCAACCCCCCAGGTGGTAGTTGCATTGCAATGCTGTCCGAAATCCTCGAAATCAATCGACCTTCAGGCGGCGGGCCCGACGTCGAGGTGCGTCACTTCGGATCGTTCTCCACGGCGTGCCAATGGCGTCCTCCAGGAGAGAGGGGAGCCTCGCCTCTCTCGATGGACACTGTCGTTAGCAAGAATTTGGGTCACGGTTTGAAAGTCGCTCGCGCAATCGCACCCACCGACTGTCGGCAACGGTTGGTGCTCGGTTGTGCAGGGCGGAGCTACGCTTCGAATAGCCCAGTCGGTTGACGGCTACGGCTACTGGTCCTCTGCTGCTCCCAGCCAGCGTCCTGCCTGGAGCAGGCCTCATGTTTTTCGCCTTCAACGTTTCTGCCGCCTTCTGCCCTTTTCTGAAAAATGTTTTATTAGCCCATGCTGTGTTGTTGAGTCAGCCGGCCCTTCCAACCAGTATTTAAATTTTTTACTGCCTTGCTTTTAAGGCCGTGCAAACTCCAAATCCGCGCTTTGCGCTTTCGATCGCTAATGACACCATCTTGTCCCATGAATCCTTGGTTGTTCTCGCCAAACCAACCCATCTGACCGATCATTTGAATACGAGTTGAAACTGTGTTTGCGCCTCTACAGTCAAACTTGTTTCTGCCTTCTGCCTTTTTCTATCGCCTTTAATGCGATTTCTGCGTGGATACGTCGCCTTACCCTCGTTAATCTGCAGGTGTTTGCCTTCACACTTTTTGCATTTACTTTTTTAGCTTTCCTGGGGGTAGCCCCGTCCATCGGCAATGAATCTGAAACTCCTGGACGGCGACTAGTACCCTTTACAACATGAATCCCCGAGATACATCCTCGGGCAAATGTTCGGTTAAAGCGGTCTGGCTTGCGTTGTATTTCATCTTTCAAGTTCTCGGGTTCACATTCTCCTTACTCGCACTGATCTCACCATCTTGGCAATTTGTTTATCTGGAAGAAGGTCGCACTGAACATCATCACGGTCTCTGGCTTGACTGTAAACGCGACTATTCGAACGAATATGGACGACCTCGAGAATACTATGAGAAGCTCTTTCGGTAAGTATGGTTAAATATGGTCCTGTGGCCTTGCTGGTTTCATTCCAATCTGGGAAAGAAATCATCGACCGGTGCTTTCGCTTTGTTGTCATTGCTGGGAGTTTGAAGACGCCTTGGATGGCAACTCGCGTGCATGCGCATTCCACCATTGACGTCTTTACACAGTTTGAAGGTCATCTATTGCGATAAGTTGACAATTGAGCGCATGAAACGGCGATTATCACCACCCAGCCAATACCCATCCTTTTTTGAGTCATTTTGCTGGTTTGAATTCACATCAGAAAAACAGCAGATGGACAAAACATGATGCATGTGAATTGTTCGAAACAGGCGTAATAACCTTGAAACTGCTCGATCGGGCATTTCGGCGCGGGGACGCTTTTCAATTTTAATGGCGGCTTCGAGTTGAAACACAAATACAACCGAAAAGTAACCGGTCGATGACATGTCACACAGAATCGGACAATTATGACAATTAGTTTACAGACTCGATCACATGCAAGGTCCGTTCGACCAATTTTCCCTTCCGCCGTTACAATGTGTGTACAAATTTGACTACTGGATTGACGAAGAAGACCTCTATGAGCACGGATATGACGAAAATCGGCTTCAAGACGATGCCTACCAGCACCTTTTTCTTGGCTGGAAGATAGCGGCATTAACTGCATTGACTTTTTCATTAGTTTGTGCTTTCATTTCACTGGTCATTGGAATTTGCGCATTTTGCCATCGACTTCTCGTATGTGTATCGACAGTCTTATCCACGATCGCGGGTAGGTTATTCATTGTTTTGCACACTTGACTTGACCCCCGAGATTTCAACTTTGTTTCAGTTATTACTGCACTCATCGGAAACGTCGTCTTCTTTATGTACGCGCGGTACCAAGACAACAACATCATAAAACAGGAAGACGACATCTATGAACAATACTTCGGGTGGTCATTCTACACGTCCTTGGTCGGAAATGCGTGCTTGTTTCTGGCTGCTGTGATCGGGTGTGTAGCAACTTCAGTGGCAATGAGCTTGGGAAAGGCAAAACTTGTCAAAATTGAGGTATGAGTTGCATAAGTGTTTAAATTAGCAAATTTTGAAACTTTAGCTCGAAGACAATGACAGCCATCAGCTTATCAGCGCAGGATCTAGTGACCAGCCGTTTAAAAGATCTTTTTCTGCAGTCTATAAAATCGATTCGGTTGCGTTACGCAAATGGGAACGAGAATACATGAAAAGTGTAAGACGAGTGAGTAATTTTTGCATTTTGCATAGACTACAAAGATTTTGTATGTATAAACCGTTGCAGAGCAAATTTAATCGTGCTAATTCACTTCCAAACATCAAAAAGGGTCAGACAAAGCCGACGCAATCCCCGGCTTTCATGCATTCAAGTTCTGACATTTCGAAGGCTTTTACTGATCCGGCCCGGGTGAGCATAACGCAATTTTGAAACTTAATTAATTAAAAAAGCTTAAGTTTACAACTGGCCCCATGCAACCACAACCAGCCATAAGCACCACTGAGTTCCATCATACCCACGATCAGTACACCCGAATCTTGCCCCATGGCGGTAGTGCTTTTCCGGCGTCTGTCAATGAACCTGTGTATCCGCCTCCAGTTCTACCGAAGACTGATGACGTCGTATACGAATACGTTGACCACAATACTATTAGTCTTAATTCAAGCATAAAGTTGGACACTCTCGGACAAAGGTGAGAACCTCTAACACCAAAACCCTTTACAGTCCATTACACAGACAGGTTTCAGGAATAGTAACGGTAACTCTCCCATAAAAGAGGATTCCACGACGCTTAATGTGTATGACCGTGTCATGAATTCAAAGCCACCGTCACTGGAAAACCAATCGGTTCACATAAACGAAGATGATGAGTACCTGCGACCCAAGGTTTCCACAGTGGCTACAACGATCCCAGTTACATTGCCGAAAGAGGCCGACGGTAGTCAAGCGATCCAAAATGCGACAACAAGTTTTGGAGCTTCTCCAGGGCACAGAAGAATGCCGTCGACTGACTTTTCGCGTCGTGGGGGATCGACCCAGATTGGTGCAGGCCCATTAATCACGCCGATGAAATCTTTTACACCTACTTTGAAAGCGTTGCCGCCAGAGGTGGTCAGTTTAACTGCAACTAATCCATGAAAAAAGCAATAACTTTCATTTTCCAGCCAGTGAAACCGGCGTTTCTCAAGAAGCCGCTATCGAAATCCACCGAAATTCCATCACAAAGTGCCACTTCGTTCCATGAAAAAGAAAACGATGAACAAATTATGATCAACACATTTGATGAAGCTAGAAGACATTCGAATAACAGGTTATTCCAGAGATTCAGCTGAATTTATGTGACGTAAATACTTTCAGGTCGCTTACGAGTCTGTCGCAGAACGGAGCAGAACAACCCATTAACATTTTCGATTACTCGGAAACAAATACATTAAGCTCTTCACCGGCGTCGAGTGCCGATAACTACGGAATGAACAGAGGTGTCTCCAGTAAATTGTTGCACACCGTTCTCCGCAATGAAGCAGCCAATGCAGTTTCAACCAAAGGAGTCAAAGAAACGACATTCGATTGGCCATCAACACCATCGCCAAGAAACACGAGCATCGTTTCCAGCAAGTCCGGAAGCTCGCTACGAAGCTTTCCCTATGCACCGTCTGAAATGGACCGTTCAATCGGGGCCTCAACCATGATCTTACCACACTCACCTACTCAGCGAATCTATGAATTTGATTCCGACGATGATCGACCTCACAATCCTGTAAAGTCACGCAAACCCGACAGCGAAACTTTTGTTTAATTTAATTATTAAAGTCATTATATCACTTATTAGATTGACACACATACGGGTCTAGTTCTGTTTCTTTTATTTGTTTAAAATAAATGAAAATAACGAAAAACAAGTCTAGATTAAATTGAAGCTAAAGCGATAGACTTATGTTAGACGAATCAATCAGTCAAGTTAATCCATTGCGTTTTTTCATTAGTCGTAAAAATGAAAATCACACATTACTTTCAACGTTCCAAGGGTTAGTCTGATTATTTGAGTTCACATTCACAAAAATGTGGTCTGACACATATTTCCGTAATTCATGATCAATTGCGTTCAGGTTTTACGGAAAACAATGGTATCAGTAAATCCACCGCCCGAATCCGGAAAGACGAAATCAAAACTAGGCGACCGAAAAGTTAATTTTTTAAACCCGAGAATGAAAGGGAAAACAAATGGGAACTAGATGCATGACCTAAAAAGAAACATGTTCCGAGTTGCAAGAAAATTTTCGTAATTTGCAACCAGGTAGACAATAGACATAAACTATGCAGTCTAAAGTTCAACCAGACTAACTTATTTATTTATGTTAGTTGTTTTGTATTTCACAATATTAATTTACTAAAGCGGAGATCATGGTTTATTGGCGACAAACAGTAATATGTGTAAAGTGCCGGCTACAAATTTAGCCACAAACTGTTTTCTCTCAAAGTAATTAAAGAATTTAAAATAATACTAAAGCACATTAAGAACACAATAAAATGAAGGAATGAAATCACAGCAGGATGGTGAAATATTTTCGACTGTATACTGGGAAAACTCTTTTTTGAATGCTTATCGTACCGTTAGCGCATGAGCATCCAAGCATGTCCAATTTGGTTTTTCATTGGCATTTCAGTGAGAAAACTGGTCAAATGACAGAAAATGTAGAGCGAACTGATTCCGCGACGGTACAGTCTGACTGAATATCCCTTTTTTGGGGTGTGTATTACGTCATTAGTCATTCATGACTGTGCAAAATCCACAAAAGCGTGTCCAAAAAACGTTTACTCTTCGTTTTTGTGATACTTATGAAACCGCTGAAGCAGCATTACCGATGCATTTTTGGTGTGAAGTATGCGTGCCAAGGAAAGGATACAGGCGTTCAGCGTCAAGAAGTGCAATCTAGTCGGACTAGATAAGTTTTACGTGGTTGAAAGGGCATCTCACGCAAAACCAGTTTTAATCTAGTAGCAACAATGAGAAAGGGAAACAATCTTAGGCTCCGCTGGACAACACAGATCTGATCGACTTGAGTGGACCGCCCACAGGATCTCCCACGGATTTTCAACTATAAATAGATAATGCGGCGCGAGGTTTTGGCATCAGTTCTGAGCTTGAGCAATCAACTACTACTGCAATCAAAACAACAATGCTTTGCAAGATTCTCTTGGTTGCGGCTATCATCCCGTTGGCTTCGGGTCTCTTCTTCGGCGGCGGATGTGGATGGTAAGCTTAAGCTTCTTGAAGTTGATTGTATAACCTAATCTTATTATTACAGTGCTCCCCCTCCTCCTCCCCCATGCCTTCCCCCGATCCAGCTTCCTTCCCTGTGCCTTCCCCCTCCCCCGAGACTCTGCCTCCCGCAACTTCCCAGCCCTTGCGGTTGCGGCCGTAAGAAGCGTGAGTCGCCTGCTCCTGCTCCTACTGTTCGTGGTCAGATGGGTGCCAGCACCGACGCTCTCTGCAATAATAACACTCTCCGAAAGATCATCCTCAAGGTAAGTAGCCTCTGCCCTGACACATACAGCTGATTAAATATGGAACAACAGCTTACTGATTCTCGGTGTCTTTTTTCAGAACCTCACTGAGGACCCTATCATGTCGAAGGCTGCCATCCACGCCGAGGCCAAAGCCCAGCTCGGTGGTGAATTCGTCGTCGTTTGCGCCCAGGGCGCTGCTACCTTCATCGCTGACACTCACAACTACTGTATCGATGGTAGCAACAACCAGACTTGCTACGTTTTCGAGGTCTAAACTTGTTCAATTGGCTGAACACCAACCACTTCTAATTGCAAACACCTAACCAAACCTACTTGTCTGTAAAAACACCGGAGACCACAGCCATCCGGCTGGATGAACTGTTAATATGCTTTTCCCTAATATGTCATTAACATGATTGCAATTAATACATATATTGTTGTTTGTGTCTTGTATTAAATTGAGAGAAATAAACGTGACTACCTCAATGAAGACTGACGAAGGGAACATTAAGGGAATAGGCCACTGGGCGGCAAAACCAGTTGCAAGCCGCCACATTTGCCTTCGGAGGTCATACGATGTTGTGTCATCGGCCAAAGGACGACCAAGCTACGAGGAAGCAGTGCCTTCAGATCGCATCCAGAGCAGCACGCAGACAAAAACAACATTTCTCGTTTTCTCCTGCGAAGAGACCTACTTTCACTCTTTTTAACGTCTTAAAAATCGGGCAGCTCCATCAGCAACGTCGACCTCTTAGGGATGCGTAAGGTTTTGCTGCTCACGGAATAAAAAACAAGTCAACGAAAGTCCTCGAAGTCGGTCCTTCCGTCCGTTTTACAACGAACCAGTATCCGACAGCCGTCAACCGCCGGTTTGTAATCACGCAGCGATCGGACCTGCTATGCAAGTGCCGCTGCACATAGCCTGCGGCAAAAGGCCCTGAGGCCATAAGAGGAGAGGAAAAGGAGCACATGGTATGTCCTTGTGCGCAAGAGGGTTTGTCGGCGTCTGGCGGAGTGGCTTGGACACGATTACGGGCCCAACCCCAAAAAGCAGCTCACTTTCACTTTCTCTTCATTGCTACGATTGAAGGCTATACCGGCTTTCCGCTTCTGTTTCAAATCCGATCCCTTCTACAGAGATGAGCCAAGTTTGGCCTTCTGTAGTAAATCTCGCCGCGACAAATTATACGGTCGTGCCACCACGGCCGCCGACTGTCGAATCCGAATCGCCACCGGCACCGAGATGGTGTCATTGCATCATCGATTTATCAACGCCGGCTACGCTTGAAAGAGATTTTTACGCTTGGCTAAACGTGAGTTTAATTACCGTCTACCCCGTTCGAATTTCGTAAGTTAAAGCGTGCGTTTTAAAGGGTGATGAAGCCATCTTGCGTCAAACTGCCCCATGTTGCGTGTTCGCTTCCTCGTCTACGGTACAGTGTCAGCCTAATTATGGCAATTATTACATGCCAAAATCGGACAGTGATGACACGAATCCTTGTTCGGTATCGAGTTCCTCGACGAACTCAAACAACAATGAAAACGCCGACCTAAAAAGAAAGCCCAGAAATCGGCGAAAGCTGACTGCCACTCTTGACAAAGGTAGCTTTTTAGCAGATAATAACGGGATTATCTGTGGTATTTACAGGTCGCGGCACTAATCTATACGGACGACCATATTGCCCGGGACGACCGCTTTGCATGGACGAACGCTTCAGAATAATTCAATTTTTCCAAGCAGGAATGAAGGTGAACGCTATATCGAAACAACTGTGCATTTCACATGGTTGTGTGTCGAAGATCATCACAAGATACCGTGAAACCGGTCTGTTAGTGCCCTCATCGCATTCGCAATATCGACGGAAGCGACGAAAGACCGAAAAGGATTCCTCTTAATAAGTTATTAATTGTATCACCGATTGATGGATGCCAAGGCTTTACAATAATATGTTTAATAAACAATTAATTGCTAATTTTAATTTATTGAAGACTGAGGTGCAGTTGTCAACAAGGAATAGCAAAAAAGATGGATATAAAATAAATCAAATTAACAGAAACAGAAATCGTGCAATGAGTGACATCAAGCCTTGGTCTCGACTTCCGCCTTCTTGCCCTCGTCCTTCTTCTCGGCAAGCTTCTTCTTCTTGAGCTTCAGGCTTTCATTGATGAGGGTCTGCGTGGGCTTGTCCAGGGTGTGGGTGCTCTCGAAGAGGGACAGATCCAACGGGACGCCAGTGATCTTCAGGATGCCAGTGGAAGTGATGAGAGCGGTGGTCTTGAATTGGGCAACGATTTCACCCTCCTTCTCATAGTAGACCGGGTAGGGTTGGAGGAGGCCGTGGCGTTCGCATTCGACGACACCAACCTTGGCTTGGACCTCGTTCTCGAAGCTACGGATGGAGAAGGGCATGCCACCGTACTTCTTTTGGGCTTCGGAGAAGAAGGTACGCGCGTTCTTCATCTTCAACTGGTAGACCAAGTTTTCGGCCTTCTTGTAGACAGTCGTGCGGTGATCGCCAGCCTTGGCTTTGCCGGTACCGGTGGAAATCAACAAATCGATGATGTAGACCTCGTTTTCTTCAAAGCCAACTTTCTCGATCTTGCCAGCCTGTTCATCGGTGGGGTTCTGGATGATTTCTTTGCCGGCGCCGAGGTCGAACTGGCCGATCTGGTGGGAGAGCATGTTCTCAATAGGGGTCGTTTCGAAGACTTTGCAAATTCTCGTGATGTTGCTGGTAATGTCGGTGTTCTTCAACCCCTTGTGGGGGAACAACTGTCTGAGGGTGGCTTCCAAAGCATAGTGGGCAGCGAGAACGACATTGGCCTTAGCACCGGTAACTTTGTTGGTCTGAAAAGAGCAAAGTGAAGAACTGTTAAACGTATCAAACCAAAAACTCACAGGAGAAGCGCCAACAACAACAGTATGCGCCACACTGGCAATGTATCCGTCAATATGAGCCCCGAGATCAATCTTCACAACATCACCATCAGCGATAGTGACATCAGTTTCACTGCGCAATGGCGAAAAGTGGCAGACAATATTATTGACAGAGATGCACGTTGGCATCGCGATACCCTTCTCAGTCTCTTTGTCCTTCTTGAATGCCTTCGAAGCAAGCTCGAGGAGGCGATCATCACCGAACGTGGCGAGTTCACCAGCAGTGACACCGGGGGCGACCTTTGCGATGACCTCCTGAAAAGGTTGGATTCGTTAAGCAAGGAAATCAAGTGATGAAAACCCAACAAACCTTGAGGACGTTATTAGCGATCTGAGCAGCGCTCATGTATTTGGTGACAACGGTCTCGGTGAGGACATCAGCACCCTCGGACTTCTTCTCGTCGGACATTTTAGCAGGACAGAGACCGAAAAGGGAACGTAATTTATATATCTCTAACCAGTAGAATGATTCTGAATAACGCGCGGAATAGGTAGTGAAGTGGAAAGGAAGAAAAACTGTGACTAATGTGACGTTTTTGGCGGGTTTGAAAAAAAGCGGGAAAAGGAAAGAAGTGTGGTCAACAATACCCGAGCGATCGAAAGACAACAACAAATACGATTATTATGTGTGATAAGAGCAATCGGGCCACATCTGCACGTGATCTACGCAATAATTTGATGATAAAAACAAACATCAACAAGTCCCAAAGTAGTCTGAAGTAACCCTCCATTCAAGAGTGCTCCGAACGGACCAGTCGCGACTGTTTTCAAGCGTCATCAAGACGGCGATGTGAACACGATACGTCGATAATAAGATGCCAAAATCGGAAAAGGCACCTGCGAGAAGGTTTTAGGAAGACAAAAATAGAAAACCAGAGAGGGCAGCTGGCAACAAAGTGAATCCTAAAGTAAAAAATGCGAGAGAAAGGGAAAGCGCACGCACTGGGCCTGCAAAATGTGCACGCAGAAATGCAAGTAAGCGCGTCGAAACCGCCTATCTTCATGTCGGTGATGATCTGAACGACGTCTGGCCCGTGAATCACGTAGATTCAATGGACTATCCGTGGCCCAAGTGGAAGCACGATGGCTTTGCAAAGCGAAGAAAAGCAACGTCTTTCGTAGCAAGACACACTTTTTATCGCTTTCTCCGTGGCCCCTGGGGAGCGATTGAGTGTTGCTGCCCGATGGCTGGAAATTGCGCCCAGCTAGTTTTGTTTTCAGTGCGTGCCGACGCACAGCAGAGTGATTTGATGTTTTGTGCGTACGCGTCTTTCCTCAACAATCGCGCGACCTCAACTGCCTCCACTTTTTTGGGATTGTTTTGCTTGTTGGAGCCTGGCTTCAAGCCAAAAAGTACTGATAAAAAGCAGATCGCAATCATTGAAACTATCTTTTTCTATCGCGTAATCAAAATTCTTACATAAAAAGTGAAATTGAGCATTGCAGCGACCAGAAAAATATATGTTTAACGTGCAAACGCCGCAGGGGATCTTCCGCCGATATATCTTCTGGCTGAGATATGATGGATCTCGATTTCCCGAGATGGCCACAAACGTCCGTGGATGCGGTGTCGTCGATACAATGCAGAAATGCATAGCTTACATTGCCGGAGACGCTGAGAATCTCACACGAGTGTCCCCGTCTAGTCGGTGGGTCTTTTGCCCTCAAGGTTTACGACTAATCTATGATTCACGTTGTAGGACGGATTCGGGCGTACACGCTATAAGAACACCAGTGATTGCACACGTTCCCGTCATAGATGGAATCGGGTTGGACGATACTATCGAGATCAAAGAGAGGAACATCAGGAAGGCCAACGCGATTTTGGACCAAATCGACCCGGGAGCGGCTAATTTGTGGGATTTTCAATCGGTACACCCTGGATTTTGTTCGCGGAGGCATGTTGAGTATCGGTGAGTCGGAAATTGGGGAAAAATATATATAAAAATATATAAAGTTGGAGTGATAAGTGATAAAACTCAACATGACCCTTTTCAGGCGCTATGTCTACCGCCTCGTCGTCCCTCGTTCGATGCTGACGTACCTCGAGAAGCCGTCGCTACCACTGATTAGCGAAATGAAGTACTCCTGGATCCTCCCTCCCACTTTCAGCGTCGAACGGGCCGACGCTGCCTGCAAGAAGCTGCAAGGCGTCCACAACATGGCCAGCTTTTTCAAGCATCGAAGCAGAGACAGACATCTCGACGCCTTCGAGAACACGACAAAATGGCTCAGACACATCGGAATCACCCGTGGCGAAGGTTATAACATGCACAGCACTGATTGTGACTACTACAACGTGACTGTTGTGTCCCGGAGCTTCGTTCGAGAACAAGTAGGCGTTTTTTCTTACGAACGACCGACCTTTGCCCTTGAATTTCATCCCCCAATTTCCATTTCTTTGCAGATTAGGCGAATGGTCGCTGTCATCGCATCACACGCCATAGGTCGCCTTCCTTTACGTGACATCGACTGGCTCCTGCGAACGCCACATCCGGCCAACTTTTTCGCGATTGCCGGTATGAAGGCTGCTCCTCCGAATGGCCTCTTTCTAGCCGACGTGTCTTACGACCCGGCCTCTTTCGTTGACCCCTTACCACGTTATATCCACCCTTGGGACGTCAGTGATGCTAAACGTGTGGAATTTCCGCCATTAGACGACTAATGTAAACCCTTTCCATACCTTTCCCACCTGCATTAGTTGTTGATTTGTGTCTTTTACCCGTTAATTGCTTTTCCATTTGATAGTCTCGTGTTAGGTTTTTATAGTTTTCCGATGTCATTGCTCGCGGCGATGAAAGTTAGCTGTTAGAGAGACACTTTTCGCCCGAGATTGACTACTGACCGCGAGATGCACGGACACTCTTTGCGTGATAGCCGGTCGGACTCGGGTTGGCGGACAAGGTTTTCGGGCGGACAAGGTTTTCCATTCCGCGCGCGTTTGAATAAAGATGGGTCGTGCGGCACAGGTGATATGAACACGGCATTTGTTTGGCCGTTTGTCTTTGTTTTTTCAAACTGGCGCCAAATGGAAAACCTTGTCCGCCCGAAAACCTTGTCCGCCAACCCGGACTCGGAGAACGCGCTCGACTTGCTCCTTTCGGTTGTGCGTCCTTTGGGTCCTGGCGCGAAAGTCTTCTCTGGCTGCTGTTCGTACTGTGGTCAAGCCTGCGCTGTTCCCCGCACCGCCCTCCCAGCGCGTTCTTCCGTCCTCCCCACGCGTTTCCATGTTGGTGTCGGGTCTTTTGAAATTTGAATATTTGTTTATTTTTACATATAAATTACTCTACTATGTTACAGAGTGCTCTCGTAGCTAGCTGTTTAGAAAATCTTTTTATAAACATTTGCTTGTAGGAACCTCCTTTCAAGGGTACGTCCGCTTTTTGTTGAACCAGTGTTTTTATATATAATTTTTTGTTTCAGGTACCCTGAGTAACATGCTAACAATGTTTGTGCCACCAAACAACAACACCGTTGACCGTGGCATCCGCAAGAACACCGAGGAGCGGTTGGTAAAACTCAAAAAGCAGTGGTTTTTGATAGAACTCTGATTTTTCAGCAAGATCTTTGTCGGTGGAATCCCCTATGAAGCAACCAATGAAGACCTTGCCCTGTACTTCCGGCAGTTTGGAGAAGTTCTTAGTGCCATGGTCAAGTATGATCGCTTCACCCACAAGTCACGGGGCTTTGCCTTCGTAGAATTCAAGACCCTGGATGGATTCCATGCTGCCCTTGCTAACCGTGAGCAGCAATATAACAACAAAACCATCGAGGTGAAGCCGGCCAAGTCGCGGGAGAACAAGAAGGTCTTTGTTGGAGGATTGCCGATAGCCATTACCGGTATGTTGTCGCTTTTCTCTAACTTTTTATATATAAATTTCAACTATTCCCTTGCAGAGGCCGAGATCCGTGCTTGCTTTGAAAAATATGGCCCCGTCGAAGAGATTGAGTGGCCGTTTGACAGATTCACCAAGATGCGCCGTAACTTTGCCTTCATCGTCTTCGAGGAGGAACGTTTCGCCGACTTTGCCTCGGCCGATCCTCGTCAGTGGGTCGGAAGCCGCGAGTGTGACGTCAAGAAGGCCACGGTCCAGCAACGACCTCGCCCAGGTTACCCGGGCAGCGTGCCTGACGGTCAGGGCTACATGGGCCACCACTCTCACCACTACCCGCCCCATCGCCAGCGTGTTGAGCCCCAGGTTTCTAACCCCTGGGACTGGGTCCCATCGCCCGACGCTCCGCCTCCCGACTTTGAAGCCATGCAGAAGCAAGCCCAAGACTACTACAGCAATCAAATGATGGATTTCCTCCGGCAACGGCACGACCCTATGCTCGAAATGCAGAGCAACACTCCTTACTACCAGGAGCCCCCTCACCCCCTTGCGAACTATGGTCAGTCGCTAATGTGATTATTACTGGATTAATATTACGGCCCCTCTTCAGGCTTCGACGCATTCATGCAGCAGCAGCCGCAAGGATCTCAGCAGCAACCGCAAGGATCTCAGCAATCGCCGCAAGAATCCCAGCCATCTTCTTCCCGTCAGAGCACTGGTGTCCGAAACGACGTTCCTCTGTACAACCGTCAGTCGAACGCCAGCTTCTTCTAAGTATTGTCTCGTGAGCACCTCCTTTGTTACTGTAGTCCTTCTCCTGTCTTAGTTTACATTATTAATTTCATATTTATTGCCTTTATGAGTGAACCTAGGTCTTTTACTTCTTCATTGTCTTCACGGTGTGCTCCGCAGAAATGCAACTTCACACGGGTTGTGAACTTTCAAATCCCTTGACAAAAACCAGACCGAGTAGCTTTTCTATCTAATTTCATTTTGTTTTTATTGAAGACTTTTGTCCTTCTTGTTGCTTTTAATGACTGTTGCGAAGTCTATTGTTATGGATTCTGCACAGGCAGTCCACTTGTTGTGTTAGCTTCTTGTTAACTGTACTTCTTCTAATTGTAAGTGAATGATTGATATTTTAATATGTGGATCATGAAATATTGAGAACAAATTTGATTCTATTGGGTTTACTGGTTGTTCAAAGTCCATTCGTTTTCTCAGTTTCAATGCAAAAGTTTGCTTCTACGATTCATTTACAGGCATCCACTATGAGCGGCAACCTCACCCTCGATTCGTACATTGGAAAGGTCGTGCAAGTCATGACATGCGATGGTCGACAGGTCTTCGGCACCCTTGAAGGTTACGATCATTCAACGAACGTCGTCCTACAGGAGGCCAGCGAACGTGTCTTCTCGACAGATGGTGTTACGAATGTGCCTTTGGGGATTTACATGATCCGGGGCGATAATGTGTTAGTCTTTTGATACATTTTTTACTTTCTGACGGCTAATTGATTTATTTTCAGGGCTTGCGTTGGTGAAGTCGACACAGAATTGGACAATCGCATCGACTTTGAAAATGTTACAGTTCCCCCTCTTGGTGCCATCTGGGAAATGAACTGATACAACACGGCTGCCAATACGCGATCTCTCTTTGCTTTTTTTGTGAATATCTTTATAAATTTGCTTAAAATAAAACTTTTAACAGTATTATTAACAGTGACCGGCAAAATTCAAAAGACCCGAGAAAAACAGGAAAACACGGGGGAGGGGTAAAATTTCCAGCAAAACGGAGCTCACGTTGCGCGCACGCTCTCTTCAAAAAACAGACACAGGACCAGCATAACGCTCTTGACCAACAGAACAGCTATCTCTCTCGAACTAGGGTCAATTGATAACGCAATTTTTACTGGATTTGACCAGATGCAGCGGCCGCAACAACCTCAGCCATCTGATCCTTGCCCAAACACTGATGCCAGGTTGAAACGGGTTTAATTGTCAGTCGAATTTCCAGCAGAACTAACATTTGTTACTGTGAACGAATCTAACGGGTACTGTCGTCTTCTGTCCTTATACCGGTTCTTCGCTTTTTGTGTTAATAGCTCATGGGGAGTTTGACTATGACTCTTGAGTTGATATTAGACTAACGGTTGGCAAGATATTTACCGAAAGTAGTTTGGTTTGGAGCCGGGCATGTCCATCGAAGATCCCTTTTCGGTCTGGGATGACTTTCCAATGGGCGATCTTGGACAACTGATGGCCCAGCGCCGGCTCAAAAGGCACGCACGCTCTTTGAAATCACGAGCAAATCCCTCGTTTTGTGTGGGCGTGTTTCCCTCTTTGTGGATTGATTTAGAGCCGGGCATGTCCATCGAAGATCCCTTTTCGGTCTGGGATGACTTTCCAATGGGCGATCTTGGACAACTGATGGCCCAGCGCCGGCTCAAAAGGCACGCACGCTCTTTGAAATCACGAGCAAATCCCTCGTTTTGTGTGGGCGTGTTTCCCTCTTTGTAGTTTGGTTTGGAGCCAGTGATGTCCATCGAAGATCCCTTTTCGGTCTGGGATGACTTTTCAACGGGCGATCTTGGACAACTGATGGCCCAGCGCCGGCTCAAAAGGCACGCACGCTCTTTGAAATCACGAGCAAATCCCTCGTTTTGTGTGGGCGTGTTTCCCTCTTTGTGGATTGATTTAGAGCCGGGCATGTCCATCGAAGATCCCTTTTCGGTCTGGGATGACTTTCCAATGGGCGATCTTGGACAACTGATGGCCCAGCGCCGGCTCAAAAGGCACGCACGCTCTTTGAAATCACGAGCAAATCCCTCGTTTTGTGGGGGCGAAGTCCGTCCTTGTTTTTGGTTTGGAGCCAGTAGTGTTCACGGTTAGCTAGGGCAGCGCAGAATCCATCCAGGGTCTCGAATTCTACGAAGGCAAAGCTTCGGAACTTGTGGGTGAAGCGATCATACTTGACCATGGCACTGAGAAGTTCGCCAAACTGTTGGAAATACGAAACAAGTTCTGCATTGGTTGCTTCATAGGGGATTCCGCTAACAAAGATTTTGCTGAAAAGTCAAACTTGTACTCAAACACCAACGTCATTTCAATTGGACCAACCGCTCCTTGTTCTTTCGGGTGCCACGATCACCAGTGTTGTTCTTTGTTTGGCCAGACATAATTAGCAGATTGCTAAGACAAAAAATATTTTCATGTACAAACAAGTTATTGTTTAAATTTCAAGACCTGACACTGACATGGAAACGCGGAAGAGGGAAGGAAAACTACGCTAGTTGAGTAAAGGTTCCAACGGAACAGAATTACCGTTGCGCGGGATCTCAAAAAGCCAAACACTAGGCCAACGGAACGCGCTTGTCCAAGATTATGACTCTTTTAACTATGGCCAAATGATAGTGCGGTTGTAACCTGAAACTGTCGGATACTGTATCTTGTTCTCTGTTTTTTTGTATACTTTATAAACTAACATAAAAATATACGTTTAACAGTATTATTAATTGAAACTATTTTCATTTAAAATAATATATTAATCAAAATGACAGCAATTCATTAAGCTACTTCAACTGGTTCAAGATCTTCTGAAATTGCATATTATAGTATAAGAAGTCAGTACAAAAAGCCCAATTAAGGTAAAACTGACCAAGTTTCGTTCAATGACAGCGATATCGGCTCGAATTGACCTCATTGTTTCTTTTTGAGCTTCGAATCTGGGATTAGGTATGTGAATACCTAATTTTAAGCTTTTTTTGGCACGTTCAAGGCGTGAGGGTAGGTCGAATTCATTACGCAACCAATATAAAAGAGAGTCGCTGTGCTGCTCCGGAACACTCTGCACATTAATCTGAGGGTCCTGCTGTTGCCGGAGCTTCTTTTTAGCCTTTGAAGACTGCCTTGATATGCTTGGTTGGACTCTGTCACAGGCACCGTAAACCTGCGATTGAACACGCTGATGACCGGCTGAATAGTTGTTACGAGAGTTCGGATCCTTATATTTCGAACCGTCTTGCGAACCGCCCCGAAAACCCGGATGACGTTTTCGTTGAAATATGGCCTTCTGGACGTCACACTCGCGGTTTCCGACCATCTGTCGAGGCTCCACAGTGGCCATGTCAGCGTACCGTTCTTCCTTGAAGAAGATGAAGAGAAAGCTACGGCGCTTTTTGGTGAACTTACTAAATGGCCATTCAACTTTTTCGATGGGACCATATGGTTCAAAGCAAGCACAAATGTCAGTCACTATAATGAAAACTTTAACATTTACAAACATATATATACGTTGAAACATACTGGTAATGTCGATCGACAATCCTCCAACAAAAACCTTCTTGGTTTTGACGATCGGCAATTCTCTAATCTCCTTGTTTTCCCGCATTTTCGCTGGTTTTACCTTGATAGTTTTGCTACAATATTTGTGCTCACGGAAAGCTAGAGCAGCATGGAATCCATCCAGGGTTTTGAACTCTACGAAAGCAAAGTCTCTAAACTTGCGAGAGAACCGAGCTTTCTTGACCTTGTTCATGACCCTGATATTGAGAACTTCGCCAAACTGCTCGAAATACGCGCAAAGGCTTACACCGCTTGTTTCAGGAGGGATTCCACTGACGAATATTTTGCTGAAAAGTCAAAGTTGTATAAAAAACCATTGTATTTTGAGTCTGACCAACCGTTCCACACTGTTTCGTCGGGTTCCACGGTTACCAGTGTTATTTTTTGTTTGGTCAGGCATGATTAGCAAGTTGCAAATATTAGAATAATTTTTATGTAGAAACAACCTATTGTTTAAATTTCGAGAACAGACACTAACATGAAAACGCGGGGCGAGGACGGAAGGCCACGCTAGTTGAGCAGAGGTTCCAACGGAACAGAGTTACCGTTGCGCGGGATCTTTAAAAAGCCAGGCACTGGGCCAACAAAACGCGCCTGTCTAATAAACTCTTAAACTATGGCCAACTGATAATGTGGTTACAGCATGAATAATAATACAGTCCCTCTTCGGCAGAACCAAGTCTTGGATATGTCGGTTACTGTGGTTTCTTGTTTTTTTGTCTTTTCATATAGCTTTATTAATTAGAATTTAAATATGCACTTAACAGTATTATTAACAGTTTTTTAAAACTGTAATGACATCATTTGTAATTACAAAATATTAGATAGATCAAATGACTACTTCTTTTTGTTGTTTTCGCAATTCTCGACGATAGTCTTCTGAAATTTAATAACTTATAAGCAAACGGTAGTTAATAAGCATCAAATGAACACTAACCATACGCGTCATAATCCTTTTCATAGCCCTGTCTCCTTCGTCGCATCGTTTGATCGTGCGGAGGAATTCTGGGCTAGGTGTAAAAAATTCGTCGCTTTCGGAGGCACGCTTAATTGCCGCCTCAAAATCTTTGGTTAATTCGTCCATGTCTATTTTACTCATTTCTGGGAGCGCCGACAAGCAATGCTGGAACCCTGAAACGGATGGCGGAGCATCGGGCGCTGGGACCCCGCCACAGGGATTGGAAACCTGGGGTTCGACATGCTGGCGATGGGCCGGGTAGTGATGAGAGTGGTGGCCCATATAGCCGGGACCGTCAGGCACACTGCCCGGGTTACCTGGGCGAGATCGTTGCTGGACCGTGGCCTTCTTGACGTCACACTCGCGACTTCCAACCATCTGATGAGGCTTGGCAGAGGCCAAGTCGGCGAACCGTTCTTCATTGAAGACGATGAAGGCAAAGTTACAGCGCTTTTTAGTGAACTTACTAAACGGCCATTCAATCTTTTCGATGGGGCCGTATGGTTCAAAGCAAGCACAAATATCAGCCACTGTAATGGAAACTTTAACATTTACATACTTATATATAAGTTGCAACATACTGGTAATGTCGACCGACAATCCTTCAACAATGACCTTCTTGGTTTTGACGATCGGCGGTTCTCCAACTTCCTTGTTTTTTTGCGAATTGGCCGGCTTCACCTTGATAGTTTTGTTGTTATATTGTTGTTCACGGTTAGCAAGGGCAGCACGGTATCCATCCAAAGTCTTGAACTCTACAAAGGCAAAGCCCCGTGACTTGTGAGTGAAGCGATCATACATGACCATGGCACTGAGAACTTCGCCAAACTGCTGGAAATACGAGACAAGGTCTGCATTGGTTGCTTCATAGGGGATTCTACCGACAAAGATCTTGCTGAAAAGTCAAACTTGTATACACACAACCGTCAACGTCATTTCAGGTTGACCAACCGTTCCTCGCTGTTTTTTCGGGTGCCACGGATACCAGCGTTATTCTTTGTTTGGCCAGACATAATTAGCAGGTTGCGAAGACTAGAACAATTTTAATGTAGAAACAACCTATGGTTTAAATTTTAAGAACAGACACAAACACGGGAGGAGGAAGGAAGACTACGCTAGTTGAGCAGAGGTTCCAACGGAACAGTTTCCGTTGCGCGGGATCTTCAAAAAGCCAAGCACTAGGCCAACAGAACGCGCCTGTTCAATAACCTCTTAAACTATGGCCAAATGATCATTTGGTTACCACAGGAATAAAAATACAGCCCCTCTTGGGACAGACTCAAGTCTTAAACCTGTCGGTTACTGTAGTTTCTTGTTCCCCACCTTTTTATTATAGCTTTATTTATTAGGATAAAATTATTCATTTAACAGACTTAATAACAGTTTTGGGACTACTTTCATGAGATCAATCGAATGTTTAAACCCGAGGCGTCAGTGTGACGTGGATGCCGTCAATGGGGCGTAGGATGAGTTCCGACTTGAAACCGAGTTCATCGCGGCGTTTGATACTGGTCATCTTGAATTCACGAATGATCGAAGCGATGATTGTCTTCTCTTCCATCAAGGCGAAGCGTTGACCAATGCAGTTGCGTGAGCCAGCGGAGAATGGCACGTAGGCGAAGGCGTGGCGTCCTTTGGTGTTTTCGGGGAGGAAGCTGAAATCAAAGTGATAAGCTTCAGCAGAAAAGCCTACTAAACCAACCGATCAGGGTCAAACTTTTCCGGATTCTTCCAATGTCTCGGGTCACGATGGATTAGGTACGGATTGACAATGACTTGGGTGCCCTTGGGAATGGTGTATCCACCGACATTTTGATCGGTGCCTAGGACACGCCCAAACATGGGAACACTCGGCTGCAGACGGAGACACTCTTTGATGACGCATTCAAGGTACTTCATGCGGCCCAGGTGCTCGTAGGAGATGTCTTCATCTTGACCAAGGATTTGAGAAAGTTCCTCGGCGATCTGCTCCTGAACATCCTCGTGATTCCCGATGAGATGCAACGCCCACGCAATCCCGGCAGCAGTTGTATCGTGGCCTTCAAACATGAACGTGTCGACTTCTTCCTGGACGTCTTTGAGCGAGATTTCACCGCGGTCTTCCATGGCTAACAACAGATCGAGGAAAGCGAGACGTTCGGCTTTAGTGGTTCCATCGGTTTTGTTGTCTTTGCGGCGCTCGTCGATGACCTTCTTCGTGAACGAATGTAACACATCCAAGGCCCATTTGTGTTCCTTTCCATCGCCAAAGAGATTGAACAAGCAATCAATCCAGAAGATGGGATTCATCTGTCGACGCTGTATGATTTCAATGATACGTTTGACGGCTCGAAGGTACTCGGAATCAGGATCCTGTTGGGCATTGACGCTGCGACCCATCGATGTTTCGCAGATAATGTCCAGGGCGCATAGAGTGACGTGTTTGCTGATCTCAATTGGCTCATCTTGACTAAAATGGTGACTAAATATAAAAATGGTGTCGGTAAAGTTACAGTATACCCACCAATCAGCCGTAATAGCCTTGAGTTTGTGCACGAGAACCTGAGCCTGGTCATTGAAAACATCGACAAAGTTCTTCAAAATATCGTAGTGGAATGTCGGGGTCAAGAGCTTTCGTCGCGGGCGCCATTTCTCGGCCGAACTGAAAATTTAAAATATAAAAAAGTTCAAAAAGGTTACTGTAAAATGTCCAAACCTCGTCAAAAGACCCTGACCAAGCCAAGGAACAAGCATCTGATACAAAACAGTTTTGTTCAAATGCGCCGAGTTTGAGAAGATCGGCTCCAACGCCTCAGGCCCATACACCATGATCATCGGCATGAAACCGATCCAAACGGTGACCATGCGCGGCTGTTCGGGATAGAGATAGGCCAAGCCAATGATTTGATCAATGAAGCCCTGGACATCCGGCTTGACGATGGGCAGATGGCCTATGACAGGATACGACCTCGGTGACGGGATGCCATGAAAACGTTTCCGCAACTTCAGATGGATCCATAGTAGATAACAGCTTCCGACCACAGCGCCGATGATAAGCAACGGCAAAGCAATCGCCATTGTAACGAGCTGCGTGCCGATGATGACAGCCTCTCGATTTGGCGGTTGTGGTTTGGTTCTCTTTGAGGAGGGTCATCCGAGAGTGGGTGTCTTTGTCGCGTTCGAGCACGTTTTTCATGGAAAGTCATGTCGCTGTCTGTTCTCGGCCTTTTTCGAAATCCGACAAACTGCCAAGGCAAAACCAGCCGCGCAGAAAAGGAGCCCCAGTGCGACAGATTGTGCAATGCTGTCATGTAAAAATTCACGACGGTTTTTGGTATTTTAAGAGTTTCCTTTTCCCAAAACGTGATTTAAGCAACGGCAAACTGTAATGGAAAAATTTATAAAACTTAAAACAAAATTGGCTCTAAAAGTAACAATTATGCAGTTGTCTGTCAAGGCAAAACCAGCCGGTAGCTGCGCGCGCACTGCACCCATCGATTGTCTTGTCGCGATTGCAGTCAGCGAGACGCGGTTCAGCGAAAAGTCACTGAAAACTGCAAGCTCAAATGCAGTCACCGCTGGCTTACTTTCGCGTGTATTCAGTTACAAATGCACGCCCTTTACATTGATTTGCCACAAGAAGCACCCTACACCAGTTTCCGGAAGGACGATAACACAAATAAGCCATGACTTGTCACTTCCTTGACGTAAATTAGTTGTAACATTTTCCAAATGCAGTTTCAAACAACCTTCCACTCCGGTTTTATATATACGCTTCCGCGTTTTGTTTTTTACTCTTCCTGTTTATCCGGAGAGAAAGTCGTGTGATCGGAAAGTCAATACATGTGCATTGGTATGTGCATAAACAGTTGTTTTTCAGACGATGATCGCCTCCGTGTTTCGGGCGCCGTCGGCGATCGGAGCTGTTTGTCAGTTTCGTTTTGCCTCGGTCGCGAGTCCGTCGCATAGAAATCCGTTCGTTGTCACCCCAGAGGCTTTTGTTACTACTTTGAGTGATGAAGCCGAGAAGAATGTTGCTATCACCAAGCTTGAACCTAGTGAGTAATCAAAAGTCAAAAAATATATATAAATTTATCCAACAGTTGACTTTTAGCTATTTTCCGTACTACCCCGAGGCTTGATTTGCTTCATCGCAACATTGTTTGGCAAGAAAACTATCGCAATCTCCAGTTGACGAAGCAACTCAGCCGTGCCGAGATGCCAGGTGGTGGCAAGAAGCCCTGGCCCCAAAAGAAGACTGGTCGTCATCATGCCGGATCCATCCGATCACCACACTTCAAATATGGTGGATTTGCTCATGGTGTTCGTGGACCACGAACTTGGTTCTACATGTTGCCGGATTCGATCAGGCTGAAGGGCTTGTGCACGGCTCTTACCATCAAACATGCCCAGAACGATCTTGTCATCGCTGATAGCTTTGAATCACTCTCCTCTGACGATCCGTTGTTCTTGCACAACTTGGCCGACACCCGCAATTGGGGCTATTCCGTGCTTTTCGTTGATACGTACGTTTTATGACTGTGCTTAATGATTCAACATTCCATTATTTTACAGTGGCTCAGACGTGGCAACCAAGTTGGTGGATGCAGTTGAACACATTCCGTCTTTCAACGCTATTCCCATCTACGGCCTCAACTGTTACAGCATCATGAAGTATGACACCCTCGTCTTGACCAAGGCAGCTCTCGACGAGCTTCAAGAAAAGATCTTATCCCAGTTTCAACGTACTGATAGCCTCCAAAAGAAGTACAAATACATGGATTACAAGCCTGTATTGCTCGGTGAGGGCCAGCATGAGGAAGATCCGGTCTTCCCACCCTATGTTTAGTCGGTTTTTGATAGAGATTTAGTTTCGTTGTTACGTTTTTATGGTTTAGTTGCATAAAAAATATTTGGAATTCTTGTTTGGTTTTGCCTTTTTGCGTGGTATTTATCAGTTCTACCATTTCATATCTGTCAGTTTCGAAAATCAATGCTTCTTTTGACGAAATTTCTTTCTTTTTTAGATGGGCAGCGCTTTTTCACGGGCAACAGAACCGAAACATGAACTTGAAAGGATCTCCGAAGAGGTCAAGCAGATTAATGAATGCATACGTGGCCTCGACGAACAACAAACCTTCGCTGTCAAGTTGACTGTGGTGTCCATCGGCATTGGCGTGATCTCGATCGCCATCGGCTTCCTTTCACAAAGACCCGACATCAATCCGTTCGTCGTTTGTGTGATTGCGCTATTGGTACTCCTTATTTTATACTACTTCTTCCTGTCCATTGTGAGGCGAATCTACAGATACCGTACCAACAAGCAATACACGCTGAAGGAGGTCCTTTTGAAGAAGCGGGAAGAGATATTGAAGACTGTCAAGGAGAAGGAAAGCTACAACACTGCTCGGGAACTTATCATGAAGTATGGTAATGAAGAAGACCTCAAGGCTGTCGATCTGGTCAACAAGCTGACTACACCTGCTCCTCCACCGCCGGCGAAAGTATCCCCACCGAATGGATCTGTGTTGAGACCTGGGGCGGCGCCAGAGAAGCCTCAGGAGTTGAAGCAACGAGGTCCTCCAGTTACTCCACTTACCAATATGCCGCCACCGGGGATCAATGGTGGCGCTCAGATTCCGCCGGGCATGATGACACCTGTTCCGGGCTTCCGAACTCCGACTATTCGGCCACTTCCGGCGATTACACGGACCCCGATTGATAAGGTTTTGGACTTTTTCATTGGTGATGGGCCGTCTTACAGGTAGCTTTATCCTTTTTACCACATTCTAAGCTAGTTTGATTACCGTAATATTTCCAGGTATGCCCTCATATGCTCCAATTGCAACGCCCACAACGGTCTTGCCCTCCCCGAAGAATTCGAACGCATCGCCTATCACTGTGCCCGATGCAATCACTTCAATTCACGTAGAAAAGGCAGTAACACGTTGCCAATAAGGCCACCGATGACTACATCGGCCCTACCATCTCGCAGTGCCAGCATTGCTTCGCGTGCGAGTGCCTCTGAAGCCGATGTTGATGTGGTTAGTTTTTAGTCTTTATTCACAATATTTGCTCTTATTGACTTATTCATCCTTTTCAGAAAGTGCCACCTTCACAAGAAACTCCTAAAATGCCCAAAGCAGTTGCACCTGCCGAGCCTAGGTAACGAACCTTCTTCCTCCAATCTGCCTCAATGCTTAGAAACCTACCCCGTTCTTGCCATCCAGCGTACACACAATTAGTTCTACTTGGATTCCGCGGGTTCTATCTATTCTTGTTTATTATACAATCTACTGTTTGCATTTATGTTTCATGAGGGTCATTGCAATCAAGTTTATTTGTATCATTATTGACTATTTTGTATTATGATTTGACTAACACTTGCTCCAACAACTAACTTTTTGACTGGGTTTATTTTTGCAATTTGTATAACGTGTTTTGTTTTCATTGACATTTGGTGGGTATAAATTTGGTTGAACTCTCATGAGACCAATGATGACGTGATTTTTTATATGTTAAATAACAAGTTAATTAGGTCGGCGGCGGCTGATTACAACCGGAAACTATTTCCGTTCGTAGAAGCAATCAGGGTGCCCAATTCAGAGTGATGCTATTCGTCGGTTGTCCGCCTTCTCAATGGCGCGGAAGTATCTCGGCCCCGGAGCTACTTAAACTTTGTCTTTTTTATCCATGGTGTGACAATGGTGCCTATCTTTTTGTCAATGGGAAGAGAGGGTGGTTATTTTTAGGATTGTTGTTTCATAACTTTTTTTCAACTTTGGTGTTTCTTTGTCATGCATGTCATTGTTAGCTTACAATTGTCAATGATCAGTTGGAACACATCAATTTGTTTATTTTTTGCGCACAATATACGGCGTCAGACAGCAGAATACCGTTAGATCCTTATTTGATAAAGTGGGGGCAAGATTTTGACAGCGGTCGACACAAACACTTTTTGGCAAACTCATTGTTTGGTATTTTGTTACAATTAGTCACAAAGGGCGAAAAGAACGAGATCAGTCAAAAAAGTATGATTTGAGGAATAGCACATGATGTTGTTCTAATTTAGAAGAGGAAAGCATGGATCGGCTTGACGGATGTCTCTCTCATGGATGGGTGGTGTTTAACGTCGGCCAAAGCGGATGAATTCAAACTTGTTTCGTCGCTTTTCGGCGAATTTATGGGGGCCTGGAAGTTTCTTGATCATTTTTGAAATTCTTAACTTTTTAGAAATTGCTTACCATCGGGGAATGCCTGCACGTAACCATAAGAGTTGTACAACTGTGCCGGAACTTTGTTCAAATACTCTTCCTCAACATTACCGTATGGCTGCGCTACTTCAGCTGCTGAAAAGTGTTTTTCATTAACAAAAATCTATAATCATGACTACATCTCGCATTTTTTTGGCTTAATTAGCTCTAAATATTATTTATTTTTTACACTTCGATGCCTCGCTATCTGAGACATAATGGGTCACCCATTAGCATATTAGGCCAATATTGAAATCAAAAAAGTGTTTTCCAAGTAACTCACATGGAAAATTCTTCTGCGCTGACGCAAACGTAGCAATTGTGACGGCCAGAAGGAGCAGAGCCAAACTCAGTTGCGACATCGGATTCATATTGTCGAAGTGACGTCACTCACAAAGTCGAAAGCAAAGATATTGTTCAGTAGCGACTACCAAGTTCGGCTGATTCCTAGCCGAATTTCAAACTCAAATGGGGCAGATGCTCCGAGCGGCGATGCTTTAAATTTTAAGTTTCGAAGCGCATTTGGGCGGTCGTAACACCCCCATTCTTCTGGAATTTGTTTGCAATTGTTCCAAGAGGACCAGATTGTGTACATCTTCTGTGTCGTTACCTCATTAGTCAACCGCTGTTTTTAGCCATTGAAAGTGACCCCCAAGTGAAGAAAAAACTTGTTCCTTCTCGTGAGTCTATCACGCCTTTCTTTAACTTTTGCTTCCAACGAGCTTGCAACACGTTAACCAAATTTGGGTTTTCTAGGTACACAATGTTTGTTAACACGAGGCATTTATTAAATTACTGCTTTATTACTTCAACCAGATTCAAAAATCGTCAACATTTTTGCATTGCACGACCGTACAGACACAGTATGCACCGAGGATAGTTAATAGCGCGCTAGAGATCGAAAGGATTACGAATAGTGCGGACAATGGGGGGAAGATTCTGTAGAAAGCGGCACAGGAAGACGGCGACAAGGAGATCAAGGACGGAAAAGACATTTAACCGAATCGGATGAACTCGTTCTTGCGCTTTGCGACGTATTGCGTATCATCGGCGGCCTCGGCACCACCGTTGGAACGGCCGAATCTAAAAAAGTTGGCTAGTACAGGTCTTTGCTCTTCAATGTCAAAAAAGTTGCAAATTGTGCTAAACATAGTGAAGCAAGCAACACTTTCGGATTGCTTAAGAATTCATGAATAGGGTGATGCTCTTTAATGGCCGCGTAGTGACCGTTTTAATGGTTCGCAAAACATTGAGCATCGAAGTCACCGAGGTTATGAATATTCGGTACGGCTAATGTGATACAGAAAGTGAAACCTTACCTGATGAATTCGTTCTTTCTCTTTCCGAATCGGATGAATTCGTTCTTACGCTTATCCATGTGCTGCGGTGGGGGGACTTCCCTGTCAAATGGCGGCACGGGACCGAGTTTGGTGAAATCATATTTGATATCCAAGATGTTGAGTCGATGCTGAAAGTAGATATTTGAATAAAATGAAACAATTACACTTAAAATTTTATAAATTTTTATCAATTAAGCTTACCTCCATTTCACACAGTTTCTTATGGAGTGCCAGTTCATTCATTTCAACGTCGATCCGGCATTCTTCATAGTCGAATTGGATTGCGCTAACAACAGCCAGGCAAACCAAGGTTGAGAAAAGCAGATAATTCATGGCAGACATGGCAAGAGGTTAGTGTCCAAATGCTCCTAAATATGACCAAAAAGCGTCGTTAGTGTGCGACGATAACATATTTATAGTCGTCTTCTGAAGGCATTGGGCGTGTCTATAATGACGGTAAGCCGCCGTGGTCGAAAGCATGAGGCGGCACCTGAGGGGTGTGCCTTTTGGCACTGCAGTTTACACACTGAATAGACAGCCTAGTTTTTTTAAGGAATACGTTTCCTGTACTTGCAACAGTATTAGGAAAGCAGTGGTAATATTCATGGAATCAAGTGCACTTTTTATCAATTGCTGAAAGATGAACGAAATATATAAAAAAATGTGACGATCTTAAGTCTTGATTTTGTGAAATCGGACTACTTAATGGGAATGCATTACAACTTAATGACGAATGGATTCTTTATCTTGCTAATTGCCACCTAAAAAGCATTGAAAAAAAACTGTTCTTAACAAAATGTTGGTGATCAACGGTTTTGTTTTTGTTTTGACAGTTCAGACAGCTGTAATGAGCACAAAAAAGTTACACATTTGCGTGCTGTAAGATATTACTATAAAAGATAAAACTTTATCTCGTCTCATGAGATTTAATCAGACTGAAAAACCTTATTTTTACAGTTAAGCAGTCTACCCTTTAATTGATCATAGCAGATTAGTTGTATTTTTATCAATACACGCTTTAAGAGGCTTTTGAGCATTGCTAACATAGTTTTAACTGCATATTATCTCTGATTGCTTTTATGCAACCCCCGAAAACAACATTGATTGTCAGGGGCCACGCCGTAGGTGCAATTCATCAATCAGTTCTTATCTCGAACGCATCGTCATCTGAAAATTAAAACGCATGGTCATTATGCGATAATTTTCATTCAATCATGCTGCAGCAACTGTGGAGATGGCGTTTGCAATTTCTTAGCGTTATCTTATTCATCCTACTTAATGTTTTTACAGTCGCTGCATGTATTCACAATATTAAAAATGCCATTCTACCAATATGTATTTCTGCGATTGCGTGGTTGTACATTTTCCTGGAACCAATGGGTGGATTAAGTGTTTTGCAAAATCTGTTGCATCACGTTCCGTTTCAAGACAGTCGGTTAGCGAAACGAAAAGTATTGATTTTCCGGGTGATAATGACTGTACCAGTTTATGCATACGTGTTGTTTCAAGCGTTTCAAAGCTATGAACAGTTTATGTCACTGATCGGCCTTGTCTTATTAATAGTTATTTCATGCATGATGTCAAAATTTCCATCAAAAGTAAGAACAACACTCAAAAATAGATGCTGATGATGTTTTTAGATAAAACTATGGCCCCTCATCAACGGGCTTTGGTTACAGTTTGTCATGGCACTTGTTGTTTTGAAGTGGGAGCCTGGAAAGGAATTTCTAAACATGATTATGCTCAAAACAGTCGGATTTCTTAACTACGCACAAAATGGCACGCATTATGTTTACGGATTTGTGGCGAATCCGCCCGATATTTGTGGGATGGATGCACCTTATGCTTTTACTGTACATACTCATCGTACTTTTATCAATAGTGATAAAATCGAACTATTTTAGTCGCTCCCAGTGATTACGTTCTTCGGAGCACTTTGTAACGTCCTCTATTACTGGGGCATAATGCAATGGTTGTTGATTCGTCTCGCCACAGTATTCCAAGTCACATTGGGCACGACGACAGCAGAGTCGCTGAACGCAATATCGTCTTCTTTCCTCGGACCGGTAGTTTAGCTTTATGACATGACTTTTGTGCAAGTTTACCCGTTCAAAAATGCAAAAAACAGCTTATTATCTTCTAAGACCACCCAATATACGCTTTTTTATAGACGGAAGCATCAGTTTTTGTGTCAAAAGCACTACCGACAATGACGCAGAGCGAGATCGTTTCGACTATGACGGCCGGTAAACAAAAAACGCAAACGAAAAGTATAATAGTGAAACACCAACTTGCAGGCTACGCTATGATCAGCAGTTCCTTATTTACGGTGTACATAAACTTTGGGGCATGCCCATTATACCTAATCGCAGCGAATGTAATGTCTGCACCAGCCGTTCTAGTGATATCTAAATTGATTTATCCCGAGACACGACCGAAAAAAGATAGCAAAAAGTTCAACTTTCCAAGCCCGTAAGTCTATCAAAAGACCGACTTTTGATGTTTTCTTGTTAACTTATTTTTAGACCAGAAAGCTCGGTTCTTGAAAGTTTATGCAACGGCGCCACTGCCAGTGTGCCGATTATAGCGTCAATATTAGTTAATTTGATTGTCAGCGTGGCTCTCATCGTATTAATTGATAATTCTATTCGGTGGCTTGGGGGACTTGTTGGTCACCCTGAGATATCCTTTAACGTAAGCACTTTTTATAAGTTTAAAAAAAGTATTACGAAGGTCATTGCTTTGCTCCATTGAGCAAACCAGGCATAATTAAATCAATGTAGTCGTCAGTGGTTTAATACAATTTTAGCAACTTATGAGTTGGATGTTTTATCCATTCGCCTATATTCTTGGAGTTGTTTCAAGCAGCGAGCAAACTGCAAATGTCGCAAAGCTCATAGGACTAAAGACTGTTCTGAACGAATTTTACGCATATCAGCAAATGCAGGAAATGTTATTAAACAATGAAATTACTGTAAGTTCATTCCCAAAATGACACCTACAGTAAACCATACATTCACAGGGTCGATCCCAGCTCATAGCAGTGTTTGCCCTTTGTGGCTACTCAAACTTTAGTCAAATCGGATCTCAAATTGGCATTTTCGGAGCCCTGTGCCCGTCACGCCAACGCAATTTCGTCAAAGGCGCAGTCATTTCAATGATCGCCGGCGAAATTGCTTGTTTCATGACGGCAGCAATTGCAGGTCAGTGTGACTTTCCCAAGTTGGACTATAATAATCATCAATGTATTTATGTATGCTAATTTAGGTATCATTCTTGGCGACGTTCCTGGATGTTCTCCAAGCACAGCGTCGGAGAGTTGTTTTAAAGTGTAAATTTATTTATACATGCAGTAAACATTTTTATACATTATGACACGTCGGAAAGGGAGACAGGAAGTAAGGTCAAGTTATGAATCTTCTGGATATTCATCTTCAAAAAATGTTTCACTCAGAAATTCATCCAAGATATCAGGCGAAAATCTGCCGCTCACGGTGTCAAAGTCATCAACAGACAAACCAAAATCTTCGAGAAAACTTGCATCCGGAACCTCAATTTCCTCATAGTAATCGACAAACTCGCCATTATCGATGGAAGTGTTCGTGCCATATTCAGTCATCGGTGACGAACAGTTTGAAAAGTCATTACGTCCACGTAATTTATGTATCTTCGCAAGATATCTTTCTACTACCGGGTTCAAATGAGGCTTGTCAGTGGAGCATTGAGATGGCTCTCGTCGTATGCGTGGTGTCGGCATCCGTCTGCTGTTACTTCGTTTAACGTTCTTTGCTGCTGGTTTCAAAGTGCCATCCGCATACCTGAACCAGATTTCTTTAACATTAAATTTTAATAAGTGTAGACTTACACGGCGGATCTGTCCAGCATCCAAAGAGCGCCTTTGCCACGTTTATTCGCATTGCGTGGCACTTTGATAAAGCGACTGTCGAGAGAAAGTAAATGACGAACGGAATTCTAAAAACTGTCGTGTTTCAAAAAGTTGACGGGGAGATGAAATCTAAAAAAGCTGGCTGAACTTACCTTCCAACTGCGATGTGGCAGGCGGAAGAAACCATATTTAGAAGTAAAATAACCGTAGATTTGTGAAAGTGAAAGTTTGGCATGGTCATTTGCGACGAAGGCATCGGCAATTATTTGCGAGTATTTATGAGGCGGTTTTTCAGGGCTGTTAGAAAAGTCTTTGGATTCACGCTCCTGGAAATGTAACAGTTACACATGTAGTGATAATGATAATAGAGAAACAAACCTTATTAGACTTGGCATTAGTCAAAAACCAGCGTAACGTTGGCAATTCACATTCTTCCGCCATTTCAAAAAAACATACAACGCCCTAGGCATAGGGCACAAGCATGATAGGACCAGCCAGTGAGTGAAAACAGAACAGGTTTCAAAATTGCTCAAAATGTACTTTCGAAAAAGGCCAATTTCGAAATGATGCACCTGGCGTATTATAAAAGAAACATGCGCATGTATGCCAAGGCAGAGAGTCTCTAGTTAATGGACGTCCTCAACAACAACAACCGCGATACAGCCGGCGGCAGTTAGAGACAGCCGATTCGTGGACGAAGGTGAATTAGGAGCTTACGGCCAACTGACATGCACTGTGAGAGGGGCACACCGCCTGCGCACACCATTTATTTTGAGCTGACCGCCTTTTCTGGTCATTTTCGTTTCCCAGACACAATTTCGAAGGACTCGAATGGCCTGTTCGAACGGCACTGACTGACCGTTACGGGACTCAAGGTGTTGCCCACAGTGACCACTGCCTTCGGACCGGCGACGAAGCAAAAGGGTTTCTTACATGCGAGGCTCGGCCACATCCGTAATTCGCCTGAGAGATTATCCCACGCCGGTAACGCTAATCGCTGAATTGGGTAATTATTTTGTATTGCGGGAGTATTGCTCGCACGAAGGTAGTAAAAGTGGCTCAACGACCTGCAAAACAAGTTCGTAAAACTAACATCAACCGGAAAAAAGAAAATTGGAAGACAGGATGCAGTTTGACAAAGTTTGGAAGCAATTTACAAAGAGTGAAATGAAAACATATTTGCATAACTCAATTTAGACAGTTACCCAGTTTGCTTCCGTCCTAAGCGATAGCAGTCCCCCGAGGTCTTCGCCGAAAACTACCGATGCCAAAGATGGTTCCAAGAAGGTCTTCTCACTTTTGGTCTTCCCATGAGCCATCTAATTACCCTTCTGGCCAGACCATGAACCCCAAATCGAGCACTGATTGCAGTTTTCGGCGCCGAAGCGGTAGCGCTTTGCCGTAGCTGTCTCGATTTCGCGCGGCCCTGTAATTGTTTCAAGCAATGCGAGTATAGGCAAATTCTATCTACTCACATTTCAATCCGGGAACGTTGTATACTTTATCTTTGTTTATCGTGCGCAAAGTTTAGTTTTAAATATTATGTTGGAATTTGCGAATGCAACCCGGATCCAAGTCTGCACTAGCTTCATTTTTTTAATTCCTTCGTCCAGTCTTAACTTTTGATCGAACCAACTGATGTTTTATCGTCGGCAAGACACGGCCATCAACTAAAAAACGGATAGCAACTGTCCCTTTCATCGTCTTCTCTTAGTCACCAAGGAGTTGAAAGCCTTTTTAACATACTTCCGGAGTTTTTGCAATTTTTTGCCGGTTGTAGCAATTGGTCGAGCCCCCTGGGGTTGCAGTTTTTGTATCTTGTCAGAAGTTAATGACTGTGCCGACAGCTAGAAAAAAGGCTCCTTACTTAACATTATTGCTTCAACTTTAGCTTTTTTGAAGGATGTCCACCGACTGTAGCCATGAAGATCTGCTCAACATCATCAAAGCTGATTATGGTTATCAGAAAAGTGGTAATGGGTCGAGAAATCGGGTGGTATTATTGGCCGGTGTTTTTATATTGTTTATTTTATTAGTATTGTTTCTTTCTTATTTTGTTGGATTTGGCACGGTATGTAGATTTTAAAAAATATGGTGACAAAAAGGGTTTATATAAAAAATTGCAGGTGTTGGACGACAAATGCATCTGCCACTTCAATCAAAGCAGCTATAACATGTGCTACCAGATGCAGGTAGCACCTTTTACGACCGGATACCCGTTTTCTTGCAAATTTGTCCCACATCTTGCTAATCTTGGGCTTCTGGATACATCAAACAGTGTGTCGCCGATGACACATACCCCAGTATTGGTGACAGCCTTTTCGTCGACATACTATTATCGGGGGCTAAATATGGTAAGCATGAGCCCGATTCATTTGCACATCTGCCCTCCCCACGGAATTAGCGAATTAATCAAACATGTTTATTTCAGATCTCGGCCTATCGCAAAATATTCCCCCGTGATCGTATCGCTGTTTACGATCTTGGCCTGGAAGGCTGGCAACTGCGGCGGCTCAGGAAGATCTGCAATGTCGTCGTAATACTATTTCCTTTTAATTTGTATCCCAATTACTTCAATGTGCTCAATCATTATCGATGGAAACCGGTGGTCATTACTGTAAGTCGAGTACTTCCATCAAAAGTTAAAAATGAGATCATTATTTATTTCCAGATGGCTTTAAAATCATATGGGTCATTTATTTACGCAGATACCAGTGTACAGTTTCGAAATGCAAACTACCTCCGCGTTCCGGGTATTATGAATTGCAACTTAACTTTCAAAAACAGATTTCAATGCTCACGATCTCAATATATGTTGCACAGTTATGCGGGTCACAACATCCAACAGGCTACAATGTCGAGTGAGTCTGTTTCACTAAAATGCATGAATTTTCAACTAAGCAATTTCAGGTGTGTTGAAATATCTCCCATCTGATGTGTCACGTCTTAAAGACACTGACATGTATGAAGCAGGCCTAGTTTCTGTTATCAAAACTCCAGAGACAATTGAACTGTTAAAATGGTGAGAGACTGTTGATGGATGTGTGTTGCTATTTTTACAGTTTCAGGTCAGTGTTGTGTGCATTGGAGGAATTTTGTATCGCTCCGCGTGTAAACAGACCTGTTCATCGATGCTCATTTAATGATGACGTTTCATTGGAACCGACTTGTCACCGCTTTGATCAATCTGTTATCAATGTGTTGCTTGCCAATGCAAACAATTTTTCGACCTCAAATTACACCTCTGGTGTTTCCGACTTTTACGGAATTCGGCGTGGTGATGATTCCGACCCCGATGAAATAACTTTAGTGCCTTGTTATTAGAAACGCAAATAGTGATAAATGTTAGCATAAGCAATAGAATAGGAATAAAGAATGTTATTTAAATTTGCCCCAAACACTAATGGAACACATCAGTATGCTTCAACGATGCACACAATGAATGCAATCCATTACTGAACGATAATGCCAGGAAATCCCGAAAAAAATAAACAAGAAGCCATTTCGCCCACAAAGCCTTTCACAGCTATCTAAATTTTGACAACACAATGAATGACGTGAGGGAGTGGGTAGTGCGGCCTTGAAGCAACCGCTCCATCCTGGTCTGTAGTGTGTCGTCGTTGGCGCCAGTCCGTCTTCGGGCTTCATACAACGCTGGCAGCATTGGCACCCCAAGAAGTCTCCACTCCCTTTTCCTGCTCTATTCTGTGACACACAGCTGGTTTGGATGCGGCCAAATTTGTTCCGAAAAAAATAATGGGTAGGAGTGCGCACAACGCAAGGGTTACATAGCAGTCCCTCGATAAGCTCCGCAAAAGCACATGCATCTCGCTGTTTGCCCTGTGGGCAATGACGGACGTGTCCATTGCCGGGCTGTCGTCTGCAACTGCGAGGCCCCTGCCTTTAGCGTTTTGCTATGTCTGGACACAGAAGAACGCTTTCCATGAGCGTTTTCTTTTTCACGGATTGAGTTTTCGGCACAAGTCTGCATTGCATTGCGGTGCAAAATGGCCCAATTTCGGGGTAGTCATTTCACTGTGAGCTCATAATGGTTTCACTTACATAAACGTTTTGTGTTTTCACGCTATTTGGAATTTTGTTTTGATGGCACGCGCTCCTTGCGTGACACAAGTCTATTAGCACTGTGGTCAGCGTTATTACTTTCTTAATGGCAAACACTCTACATTTGATTGGGTCACCAATAAAAAGCGGTTTATTGCCTCCAGGACAAAATTGAACCAAGTTAAAACGTGGCTCTTCCTTGCCTGTAAATTGTTTTGGTACGCCCAATCTGGTTTTCATTCTGGTCCAGTAGAATCAGTTCATTTTTGTGATAAAGATCTTTTAACGTTTTTAGGTTTTTTTGTTTTTTTCTATTTACTCTAGTATTCCGGTCGCTCGTCTCCATAATCAATGCACTCTCCCGCGAGTCATAATCGATGCCTCCCTTTGTTGGAGCCGCATTTTATGCAACTTTTTTCCATTTTATTGATTCTGGCTTTTGTAGATTCGAACTTGAAGCTAAATGACGCGATGTCTTAATGGATGATAAAAGCAAAGAACTTTGTCCTCGTCTCATCGACTTCTTGGTCATTGTGGGACGTCGGGCACATGTCAAGAGCAAGTCGAATGGCGATTCTAGCGGCGAAGCGTCGCCTCCGGCAATTCAAGTTCGCAAGTCCCGAAGTCGTGAGGCTGTCGTCAATCCCGAATTGCTACGACGCTACCCGACGGATGATCACAAAGACTTCCATCTGCCTACAGATGTGACCTTCTTTTGTCAACCTGAGGGCTGCCTCACTTCAACTTCACACCGACGGATTAAAGCTTTTCGTGATACGAGTTCGTTCGTTTTCACGTTAACAGACAAGGACAGTGGTAAAACACGCTATGGCGTAACGTTGAACTTTTTCCTCACATTCGATCGAACCTCACGCAATGAACAAGTACTTTCACCTAATACACCGAAAAAGTAAGTCGATAATGGCAGGAAATAGGTTCTAAATTGGCACCTTTAAGGAAACCCATAGCTGCACTTACGAGTCTGTGCATAATGAGCCACCATCCGTTTTTATCGGCCTACCGTGATATTTTGACATTATTGAGGCAGTTAATTGATGCGTGTAACCATCGATGCAATCAAAACCAAGCTTTATCAAGGTACAAAACACTATTTTTATAAAAAGCATTATTTTTTAACGAAAAACCGGTTATAGAGATGCAGTTTGGTCCGTACTCACAGGCCACTGGACAGGTGATATCCCAACACCGGTCATGCAAGAAATTCGAGAAATTGAAACATGGATTCTAATGCTTTTGAGTTCGCCTGTTCCTGTTCCGGGAAAAACAAAAGTCGTATTAGAGGTAAAAGTGCAAAAAGAAATAATATGACTTTAAAAAGTATATATATAGGTATTGCCGTTAGAAATAATGCCAATGATCGAGTTCGCCTTGCCGGATCATACTCGCTTTTCACTCATCGACTTCCCCTTACATTTGCCTATTGAGCTTCTTGGCGTTGATGTCGTTGTCAAGCTTTTAGTAGCTGTGATATTGGAGCATAAAGTCGTCCTTCAAAGCCGCAACTACAATGCTGTCAGCATGTGTGTGATGGCTCTCGTGGCACTGATGTATCCTCTAGAGTACATGTTTCCTGTTATCCCGCTTCTCCCAGTGTATATGCCATCAGCAGAACAGGTTTGTGTAGAGGAAACAACGCATTTATTGCATGCCACTCACCCTTCAATTTTGTTTTCAGCTGTTTTTGGCGCCTACGCCATTCATCATCGGAGTGCCAGCGTCGTTCTTCGCCGTGAAAAAGATTGCCCCACCACCGGATATTATTCTTGTTGACTTGGATACGAACGAAATGGTTTGCGGTGATGGTTTAGATTTGCCCGACTTTCCGGAGCCAGAAATGAGCATCCTGAAAGACGACTTTCGAAGGGCCTTGGGCAAAATGACAGCCCAGGCGCCGACGTCCGATGAAAGTGGCCATCGAGGCAGCTTTGAAGCGTCCTACACCATTGACGGCGACGAAATTGACGTTGCTACGCGAGTGGCTATGGTCAGTGTTTCTATAAAAACAACAAGAAAGCATAACTCAATTTGTGTTACATTTTTAGATTAAATTCTTCAACAGTCCAAACATATTTGCCAACTTTAGTGAACATTGCCGCACCCTCAGATTATACCCCAGACCCGTGGTAGCTTTACAAGCAGAATCATTTCTTCGTAGTCGCCCGATCTTATCAGTGTTAATCCAGGAATTATGCAAGACACAATCCGTCGAGTATTTTGCAGAATGCTCGTTGTGTCCCAAGAATGAAACATACGTCCGAGTTCAAACGGGAATCAGCGCGGCATCGCAGATTGGTGACAAAGCCAAATGGTTCACAGAACAGCTGATGCCGCTTCATTTCAATGCGTATCCAGATTCTTCGACGTTGACCCAAGCATTGCAAAAAATGAAAGCGGACAAGTTTGGTGAACACTCTGATTCAGAGGATGATGACATCAGCGACATGGAAACAAGCTCAAACGTCGATGAATCATCAGCTGTTGAATCACCGTATGCAGAAGCAAACCCTAATTTTGAAGCTGCGAAACCATTATCAGAAGTTGACGATGTTTATTGTGCTCCGAAGAAATTGGAATTGCCTCATAATGAAAGCGCCTTGTCTATTGACAGCTCAGCCAGTAGCGGACGCTCATCACCCACTTCATCTGTCAGTGCAGCGGCAGACAGTGAAGCCGATTTTGCTCGTCTTGCCGAAAACTTGGCACTCAAATCGGATGGAAAAGGCGAATTCTCATTCGATCACAGTGGCACCGACGATAATGAAGGCACCCCGGTGCAAGGTCGCCGAGGCATCATCGTTACCAGTAAAATCTTTGCTAACAATGCTAATCACTCAAGTGCGACTACGCCGACAAACCGACCTCCTCCATTCAAAGGAGTTGGTGGCATCAAAAACTTGCAGAATACAATTACCGATTCTGGCGAGAAAGTGTTTGGTCCGAATCTGATGAGCGCCCTTAATGGTTATGCAGAGAAAAGTCATGGTGTACTGTCACAGGTGTTGAACAAAACAGCTCCAAAAGCCCAGGCATTACGTGACAAAACAATGCGACCATTGGCGGAAGCGGCTGCTAACAAGATGGAACACGGTCAACACCTAATTACGAAGAAAAATAGTAATCCAACAGTAAACAGCAGTACAGCAGCGGCTAATCAGCAAAGCAAGAGCCAACAGACTATTCGTGAGATATGTGAACAAATTCTAGTAGGTCAAAGCATTGGTGTGTTCACCTACCCCAAGGTTAAACGACTTCTGGAAGATGAAAGCCTGAGGGAATTTGTGTGCAATAAGTTGAACTTAGGCCTGGATCTTCATTACGCCGAAGATGACTTTTTGGTGGACAGAGTAGGCTAATCAACGAAGCTTCACGCATAATTACTTTTTATTTCAGCAACTTACAAAGTCACAATACAAAGGTTATCTAAAAATACTTCAAGCTTGTATCTCTGGGCTGGAACACTCGTATAATACACCGGGTTCGAATGGAACAGCATCCATGTTCCATGTGCTTGAAATTGCTCACAGTCATTATTGGGCTGAAAATGACTCTACTACTCCGGGGAGTGGATTAAACAGCTTGGTAAGCATTATTGGCACGTGGAAAAAGATAATGAAAAACTGATAATTTGGTTCAGGTTGGCACGCCATCGGCATCGAATCATAATATCGCTCAACATTCGACGCCTTCGTCAACTCAGAGCAGTACACCATCAACTGTACGGCTTCCTGCGACTCAGATGGACAGTCGACAGATACCTGGTGGTTCTTCCATGATGGATGGTCCGTCGGAATCAAAACCTTCACAGCATCATCCTCATCATAACGGGCCTCCACCATCAATGCCTCCACCACCATTACCGCCACGGAAGAATACGTTGACATCAAATGGTGGTCCTCCGACCGCTCCTCCACCTCCACTACCTCCATTGCCGCCTTTGCCATCGCGACCGCCACTTCCGGTCACTACTGAAAAGAAGATTAAGATGCCACCGCCGAATCATGTTTTGGTGGATGAAAATGTGACTGTATGTTGCTGCAATTTCAACTTTGATGGTTAACAATTGTACATTTTCAGCCAAAAGTGGAAGATCAGAGCACAAAACCATTGCTAAGTTTCACTGAAAGTCCCAGCACTCCTTTAGCTTCACAGAAGTTTGCCGATAAACAACATCCGGAACCCAAGGTTCAAACGCCAACAGCTTTGAACATTGAAAAGAAGCCAAAACCTGATTCATTGCCGGTTGAACCCATCATAACACGAATGTCACCTGAACAGATTAAGCATTATCTGTTCCGTGACCTTATAAGTAAGCTTTTCTACTTAATAGTGATAAATTTTAAGTGATATCGGCTTTAGCTCATACCCAAAACCCACTTTGGCAGCAAATGACTTTCTGGGAAAACGCATTCTTCGACATGGTAGCCATGGAACGTGACATCATCGGTATGGATCAAGAGCCTTCTGAAATGATCGACCGATATAGCGGTCTCTCTGAATCGGAAAAGAAGCGTCTCGAACTTGAGGAAGACAGAATCTTGGCGACATTGTTGCACAACATGACTGCCTATATGATTATGTGTGGGGCCCCTACAAAGATAATCCAACAGGTACGTAAAATTTAACAGTGTATTTATACATATAAGCTACGTAAATACGGAATTTGTTCCAAATTATAGAAAGTGCGCCGATTATTGGGCAAAGCTCACATCGGCCTTGTTTATTCCAAAAAAATAAATCTGCTTCTTGATGAATTACCAAAAGCGGTGAGTCCAATCCTCTTTATCCATTGTGTCAAATTGGATCGAATAAAATCTTATTTCTTATTTCAGCATAGCAATAATATCCCGCTAAAGCCGCTTGGAAGCAGATTAATGCAGAAACAATCTTTCACTGTACATACTGGGTCAACAGCCGAAGGAACAATGATGTTTTTGGAGGTCACTGATGATGCCGTCATTTTGAGAGCAATAACAGGTGCTATTTCGGAACGGTGGTGGTATGAACGATTAGTTAACATGACATACTCGCCGAAAACAAAAGTTTTGTGTCTTTGGAGAAGACATGACGACCAGGTTCACATGCACAAATTTTATACTAAAAAGGTTGGTTTTTTGTTTTGGGATGTCGATAGTAATGAGGATTGTTACAGTGCCGGACATTGTATAACTGCTTGAAAGCAGCAATGGAACGTGCTGCCGCTCGAGGAAAAGTAAGCATTGCCGGAAGGGATCTCGGTGGTGAATTCCCGGTACACGATATTGAAACGAATGAAGGCGGTTTGCTTCAAGTTCGGATGGATGGCGTTGGTTTAGTTTTTGATAACAGACAGGTTTGATCAACTTTTTCTTTAAACTGTCACCCCGCAAACTTCTTCCAGGAATTCATTGAACTCGGCAACATCAAAAAGTGCAACACTTTCGGTGGAAACATGTTCGTTCTCGAGGAATACAACCGCCAGAAGAACGAACTCATTCAACGCCGATACATCTCGAAAATGGTGAGTCTCATCAAAAAATAATCCCTCCCGTAAAATCATTAGTGTTGTGTTACTGTGCTGTGGTGACAGTGTTTTTGTATCGGTGTGTCACAGACTTTCTGTTTTATTCGGAATGTATTCAGGCTGGCGAAATTGCGTGGACCCTGCACAGGGTGTTCAGCGTTGCCGCTGCACTTGTTGAAGAAGCCGAAGAAAGCGCCGAGACCATAATCACGACTTCCGAATTAGTTAAACCAGATGCCCGTCGTTTAACGCTGGACTTGTCCTCCTCTCACTTAGTACTTAGAAAAACTGGATACGCGTGTGAAAGCCGTGTTTGTGTTCGTAACCTACCTTAAATTATACATATTTCATATATTTCCTTTTCTAACTACCGGTGTACATTGTTATTGTTACTGTCGTACTTGCATCTATACGGCTTTGTATCTTTATTTCGGGTTCTTTCCATGTCGTGGTTGTGCTGATCCTACTATTATCTATCGCTTGGCAGTACGTTTAATTTTCGGTTATTGTGAATGCTATTGGTAGCCAAATACTTGTCAAAGTTGCCTTTATACATGTTGTGCCCTTATTCGCCAACTGATTTCCCATGCCAAAAACAGGCCTTTCACCAAATCAGTATTTGGAAAGCGGGTTTCAGGCGGATCAGATCTGTTACGCCGTTCTTTGCGTATTCTCCTTCGTAGCCGCTCATAAGCAACAGAAGCAGCAGAATAACCTGCCCCCTCCATAAAAATAAGCGTAAAACATGCTGGATAGATCAGAATTCCGGCGACTGGTGACAGTTTTGTGCCTTTGCTGTGGTTTTTTTCTTTCATTCTGAATCTGTACCGGTTGTATCATTCAGTATGTTGCTTATGGCAGCTCTGTCGCTCATTTCTTTTGCCTCCAGTCACAGTTTGGCACAATACGCATTCCAACCGTTTTATACGTATATTTTACATTCCTTCTTTATTTAATAGCCTTAGGACTTAAAATATTTTTCGTATTGTAATGGAACAGATTGAATATTATTTATTCAGCATGCGTATGATTATACTTTATGACATTAGTGCTAATTGTAAATAAAGTTGAATTTAAAAAGTTGTCGCATCATCAGGGAAAAACAGGTTTATGTTTACGTAAACAAAAATATTATCTAATAATGAGCAAGCACAGACTTTAAACGCTCATGAGAGGTCACAAAAATACATTGTAGATACTAATAATGGCACCTCAGAATAATATTATGACAGGCAATAAATTATGTTTTCATCCCGTCTGACATTCATAAATGGATTATGACTGGCGTTTTTGAAACGAAAACAAACTTCAACAATGGAAAAATGCAAAAAGGAATGTAACAAAGTATTGGAAATCACGGGATGTGTACTTGCGATGGAATTGGTATCCGAGTCAAGTTATGTTGTCACTTGTTAAGAGTTTCGGCTTGCGGCATAACCGGCCAACGCTCCGTAAAGTTTGAAAAAGTTCTGCATGGTGTCATTGGATTCGAGGGTTACAGTGTTGCTGACGGGAACAATCACCGCATTGCGCATCGCATTCGCATGACTCATCATTCTGAAAACGTTTTACGTTTATGCTGAACTTCTATCGCTTATAGTAAAACGCTTACATTGAAGAATCTGGTAGATTAGATTGAGGCCGAGTTTGCACGTTTACGTTAGCCATCAGACCCCCAGGAAGAAAAAATCCATTAGATGTCGGTTGATTTGCGTGCAATTGTTCTCCTTCACAGCCTGTTTGCCGCTTGAACTTATTGCGGCGATTTTGAAACCAGATTTTAACTTGGGTTTCAGTAAGTTTCAGGCTTTGGGCCAACTGTGAACGTTCAGGCGGGCTGAGATAACGTTTATGTTCAAACGTCATTTCAAGTTGCGAAACCTGGAAACAACCTTATGATTAATGTTCAAAAGTTTCAAAAAGTAAACTCACTTGATGGCGATTGAATACGGTGCGGGTCTTCTTTTTGCGAGCCATGCCGCCGTGAAGGCTGCTGAGGCTGCTGTCGTCGTCGCTTTGATGGATGCCCGTGTTTCCGTCCATGTCATCACCACCACTGTCGCTCACACTCGGGCTAGCACGGGTCGAAGACGCATCAGTCGCTTTACTGCCGTCCGAGGAATTGGAGGAAGACTAAACAATGTACTGTGGTTAAACAACGTCAATGATCACATTATTGCACTCACCGAATGTCCGACACTGACAGTGCTTCCGTTGATAGCGGCATGATTCTGCTGGAACATGTTCATCGAGGCTGGCGGGATCAAAGAGGCTTCTGCAACAGGCTCAATTACAATCACGCACACTTGACTTTGCGCATTTGCATATGGGTGCGATTCGATACGATCATCGGCTTTCGGCACGCTTTTCCCCTCTAAACATTGTGGCCAATGCGCGTAGGAGGTCAAGAGCGGCTCTGTGTCACACTTTGAAAGCAAAACAGAGTCGAAATACGGCATGTGCCACAACGAATTAAGGCTTGATTCCAGCCGTAATGGACTAATGTTCGGATCCCCACTAAAGGCGGTTTCGTCATTTCGGAGCACACAAACCTTTTAAAATAAAACGCCACGCTTAATGTGTTTTTCTAGATTTAGCAGCGCGTCAATTGGCGCAAAATCTTAAAACGATTCCTACTTATGCGACTCTGCCTGCACGTCCATTGGTTTTGTTCGCCTAATTCGATAATCACTAAATAAATGCAGAATTGCGCGGAAATGGGTCTACCCGGTTCAATTAGCAGTTTGACTTCTGCCAGCGTCTTTTTGGGCGATTTTATCTGAAAGAATTGCAAAGACGGCATCCTGCTTTGTGCCATGTGTATGAGTCGTCTTAAATTGGACTAATTTCAGGAAATCTCCTTTGTTGTCCCAGGTTAATGAAGTCAAACATTGCGCACTCCCGCCGCAGATCCCTTGCCACACCTATTGTGTGCCACTTTGATCGACCTGAGCGGCGCGATTCGGCTGCCGACAAAAATCGCGTCCATCCAAGCATCTGCGCGATCGCTGCTTATACCGTAATCAAGAACGATGTACTCACCTTCTTGTTGACGACGCATGTGCTCCAAAAGACTTCCTTGCATGTTCTCGGCACTGAGATTCCACGGCACGATCGGCATGTTGTTCATCAGCGAGCAGAACCACGGATTCTGGGAGATGCGTGACATGGCTCCGGGCTGCATGAAAGCGCCAATTCCAGGCGGAAAGGGCAGCATCGGCGGCTGAACGTTGTTAGCGTTGGCGTTGATCGCATTTTCGGCCTCGAGCACACTGAACAAGAGATTGTAAACTCATCCCAAACAATAGTTGTAAAACGTGGACACTTACTGTGGCTTTGTGGCGGTGAGGATGTCGACAATGGAGAAGCCGCCGCTCTGTTTGTCGTTGTCATCAGTGTCTGGGGATTTGGACGAAGCGTGGCTGACGGCCTGATCACCGGAATCGGGCGATGGAGACGCGCTGGGTTCCTTGTTCAGTGGATCCATGGTTGCAATTTGGGATAAACTGGAACCAAAAAGATAAATTAACGCGGAACACTAATGACACGCGGATAAGCGCGGAAAAGTACTGTCGGGAACGAGAGGGCGCTAATGAGACACCAACTAACGTAAACGCGCAAATATTATTGCTTATGAGATTTCGTCCACGAACAAATTACCTTATTTTTTGAAATCTCCGCCCAAGCGTGAGCAAGGAATGGGAATAGCCATCCATCGCCCGCTTGTGCACCCTATTACGCCCGACACGCCTTTTTAGAGTCAGTACTGTAGTGAACAAAGCGATAGGCGGTACAAATTGTTCAAAGACAGATGCACAATTAGCGGTTCAGAAGTGATAATTCTGGAAGGGGGCGCGGCGTCCGAACAGCTGAGCAGGTAGGTGACCTCTGGCGCGGAGGAAAAGTAAATGTGCCAAATTGGAAAAGCGGAAATGGATAACATTAATGGAAGCGTCGAATAACGGATCCAGGATGGGTTAATCCCGTAACAAGCACCCCGGACAACAAGTTCGTAAGCCATGCTGCGAGGCGTCGTCAATCCTCCATGACGCGGATTAAGCCTCGATTGGCATGTCAAACTGACACGCGCGTCTCGACTTACAGTAAAAGGCGCAAGTTCAATTGTGACGACTACTTGCCTATGCAATACATCACAAAATACTAATCACGCACAGATTAAATTAGGGCAGAGGTTCGCAAGCGCAGTCGTTGAAAGCGCCGAAATTTACGACTTATGACAAGGCATGCCACATCGCTCGCAATATTCTTAAAAGCAAGTCAGTTCTCAAAATACTCAACAACGTATCAATTTAATAAGACTGATGCCTAACCCCGCCGCTCACTTGGAGCTTGTTCCCCGGGACCGCCTGACTTTTCGGTGAAGTACCACAATAGCAGGTATCACAATTGGCAATACTCCGGGTAATTGGCCTAAGCCGAGTGTCAAACACGTACGGTCACCCGGCTGAGCGGCTTTACAATTGGCGTGTACTCTATTATATTAGCGACTGGAACAAATTTCACAATGTTCACCCTCAAAAGCCTAAGTAATTGCGTATGCTTAGGCCAGAAATGAGTCCAAATCGCCTTACATGCTCTGTTTTCACAGGAACAACATACTTATCAAGAGGGCGCGCAACACATATCGTCGGATCCCACATTTCCACTTGGGGGCGATCAAAAGCCAATTCCTTTCATTAGGCGTGTTTATTTTGCGCAATACGGGTAGAAGTGCATTTTTGTGTTGGGTTAATTGAATTATAAAGTTATGGCATTGAGCGGCATGGCAATGGGGCTCCCATTGCGACACCTCCGATCATGGCAAACACTCGGGTGTGCTTCCGGAAGATGACCTGCCATTGCACCTACTCATTGACTGCCGCGATCCAGTGCGGAGTGGCATGTCCAAGTTGCGTGTGACACATTGCGGCGTCGCTTTGAGGCGTTAATTAGCGGTTCAATTCCGGGATATGCGAGAATCCCGGAGCTCAAGCAACGAGCAAATTGGCCCGGGCCGACCTTATTATTTGGGCACTGAAAGGCGCAAAATACTTTTGTCGCAAACGGATAATGAGTCTCCAGCTCACTGTCAAAACTCACAATGGGCCCCCAAACACAACCAATTTGGTCATTTATCCCACATTAACGTATTCGATGGTCGCATCCATCGCGTACATCGTATTCCATTAAATTAAACCAACCTTTCAAGAAAAGAGGAAGACTTTTGGAAAGTGACACGATGGTGGTTGAGCACTTTTGAGTTCTGATCACATAAAATATTACGAAAGAAGAAAGTTTTGCACGAGTATGAGGCATTGAAATAGGAGCTAATAATGGAAAGCATTGTAGTTTCATTAATTTGATTAAACCAAAGTGAAAGTTGTACGGACTACTTGCCAGGAAGTTTGTGAAAAGGAAACGCGACGTGCGCAAAAGATTATTAAAAGAAGGTGAAAGACACTTGTCCTCTAATAAGATTAAAAACTTTTATGACAAAGCACGGATAATCGTAATTTTATAAAACAGTTTTACCTTACAACAGTAAAATGCGATTTTTGAACGACGCTCTACGGCTCGATGTCATAAGTGCGTGTCACTGTCATACTTTTTAGCCGCTTTTCTTGTCCAAAGTCTATTTAACGTGACCACATACATCAAGTACCTGCCCCGCAAAACACCCCTGTTGACCTGTAAAGGTAATGTTTTTACTACATGGACACGGCACCAATCGCTTGAGTGACTTTGTATTTCCTAAAATCCAAGCAAAGCACAAAACGGCACTCCATTTATTTTTCGCTATTACTGCTTATTCTGCATTCTATTTAGGTGTCACTAATGATGAAATGCCACCATGTTCATCATGGAACTGTTGGTGCGTTAAAATTTTTAATGAAGAGTACGCACTCTGTTAAAATGCGTACAAGAATGGCACGTAAAGTCATCTGGTGATAAGCTCTACAAATGCGTTCCTTTTCCATGTGATAAAAGCGAAATTTAATACAAAGATATTGCTTTCGTTTGCATTTGTTTATTTCAATGATTGTAAATGGTAAGACAGCAAATATTTCTTTTCATTTAATAAAGACGAATGGTTCTGTCACAGAATTTAGTACGTCTTACTTGGATTTAGTGATTGTGGAACGCGCATTTGGTTACACAGGTAAAATTTGAGCTTTATAATACCAGGCTTATCAAATTCTGATAAGAGTACTGTAAAACAAATATTTCTTTTTGATAAAAATAAATTTAAACAAAATATATATTTGTTACAACTGCAATTGTGAAAGCAGCTCTTTTTAAACTGTAACACCGATAAAGTATTATCGGCGCTCAAATAGGGATAAGCAGATATGAAAGATCAACTAAAAAGCCAATTGTCAACTTAAAAATAAGCGTGTTCTTTGGAAATACGAGCAAAGTCTAGACAAATTCAAAATGTTGTTTCATTTATTTTGCAATAATGTAAAATTGATGTTTACACACCACATCCAGTAATATAACTTTGGCAAATTGCTTTGTTAACATCTTGAGTTAAGCTTTTCAAGTTGTCCCACGCAGCACCGAAATAGAAACCATTTCCGAAGGATAGTTGTCCGACTTTTTGGACATCAATGTTGCTACCCATAGCAATTGTGATGACCTTTAAGTCATACATGTGACGCATGCGATGGGAGAATTCGACGGCTTCGTAGAAATCTTGATCGTCACTAAAAATGCAAATTGCAAAGTTTTTTTGTTACTACATTTTTGCGATAGTTACCTCGGATTCTGAGCAACAAAAATGATAACAACTTGCTCGATGCCTTGACGGGGACTAAAATCGTTCCCGGCTTCATCATCGTCTCCATATCGGAACAACGATTCAAAATCAGTTCCGTTGTTTTGTAAGACGTCAGGAACGTAGTCGGTGAGACCACGAATCACGAATCTCAATGTGGACAGATCCGGAACCATATCAAAAGTCCAAAGGACAGCATAATCGACGTCAACTTGAAGGTTGATTGTTACTCGGGTTTGTTGGGCACCGATAGTCCACTCAGAAATGAGATAGGTAGCGATAAAGTCGAGTTGTTTCACAAAGTTCGCCTGGGAGCCGACAGAGGCCAGGCCGTTGATAACCAGAAGAATGTCTCGATTGCACGGTGTGGCAGCTGAAACATGAATTGTAGTTTTCGGTTTCGGTTTTTCGCGTAAGTTAAACTCACTGTTAACAGAACTATAAGACAGTTGGAAACCTGTCGCTGGTTTGTTCGACGTCGCGATGAATGTCATTAAAGCGAATCTCGATGAAGAATACAAGATGCCGTCAGGCTTTGTATTAGTAGCGTTAGGACCTCCGAATCTAAAAGCTCAATGTGAAACTCAACTTTTTGGACAGTTAAAACCTACAAAATAGGATGACTGTCACCATATCCATCATAAATAGTGATATAGTCAAGATGTCCATCCAAGTCAAAATGCGTAAAGTTGAATTGCAAAACTTTTCCAATATCCGCCCAGATGTAATACCAGCACTTGATATCGTTCGGATATGGCGACGGGTAATACGGAGAAGCAATCACACCATTGGTCCAGAAATCATTGTCCAATGGGCAACCGGTAAAGCCGTAGCCCTCCTGCGTTGATCCTTCGGGAATGCGCGGCTTATTATGGCTTGCTTTTTTCACAAGTTTCCCCGGCACGGAAGCTGAGGTTAAGCCGACAACTGCTAAAAAGCAAATTAAAACGGAAGCTGACCACATTCTGCAGATGGTGGCAAAAACGATCTCCGTTTCCGCTATTTATGCTATTTTGATTGTACTTTCACTGCCCTCGTCATGATAGATAACCTGATAAACTGATATAACAGCGCCAACCGAGAAACTGCGGTTCCCACTGGTTTTTCCAGGAGCAAGGTCATAAAAATGTTAGATAAGGGTTAAAAAGGTTAAAGACGGTCTAAGTAGCATGTCATCAGGGCTAAGGTAAATTCATCCGAGATAAATAGTGTAACAAGGGATAATAATAAATTCCCTGCTTAACAAATTTTGTAACCTATAAGTGTTTTAACTATGTAGAAATCGGTTCCTCTAAAGAGGAAGAAAGTCGTAAACAAAGCCTTCGGAAACACGTTGATCTCTTAGTGTTCATTCAGTTTTCATTGAAGCAATTTGTTTTTTTTTTGTTTCATGAGACATTTGGCTCCAGGCTATGATGACGCATAGATGGAAGCATCTCAAGGACGCTAGACAAAAAAGGTATTCGTCAGTGCGCACGTAACGCTTGATGGCCCGGCTGGGGTAGGACCGGATCTTCTTAATAGTGGTGGGGTATATAATCCGAAGTGGAAGGCGATAGGGACATCAGATCAGTTAGCCTGTCTAATCTTCTCAATCAGCTAAGAATGCAACTTACACTTGCTCTCATTGCTCTTTTCGCCATTGCGGCACCGATTTCGGAAGCGTGCTTCGCTGCCGGTGTTTGTGGTGGTGGATGTCCGCCTCCGATTCCTTCGGTTGGGTGCTCTGGAGGTTGTGGTCGGGGATATGGTTGTGGTAAGTTTAAACAAGTTCTATGGTTTTAGAAGTTAAAGCAAAAATTACAGGTCAATTCGGATGCTATCAAGTCCGCGCCCGTGCCCGTACCTCCAAGACCCTCAGCATCGGAAGCGAAGAAGAGGAAGAAGCTGACAAGCCCCAAACTCCTGACGAGAAATTCCGTGCTTGCTGCCTTGACCGTAAGCTGCCTGATAACTGTCTCAGCAAGTGCAGTTACACTTCTTTCAACCGTCAAGCTCTTCAAGTAAAAACAATCATTTTAAGTTTTACCATTAAAATTTGAAATCTTTTAGAACATGTACTTCCGTACCGATAGCTGCCCCATGCAAGCCGCTGCCGATATTCAGTTCTGTGCCGCCCAGGGCCGCGATCACACCGCCTGCTGCGCCCGCAATGGCGTCGCCGCCACGCTTGCCGGCCCGAAGTGCCTCCTCTTCTGTGATCAACGACCTGGCAATGTCACTCAACTCGACATGAGCTACATGCCCTGCTTTGACCGTTTCGACTCCATGACTTCCTGTTTCCTCGATGACGCAAACAAAAATGTTGCGTAAACTGATTATTTACCGCTTTCACGAATTTCACTACCTGGAGTGCTTGTATCAACTGTGCATTATCATTCACTATGTCATCGCTCCTTCTTTTTTTGGTTCAAAAAACCATTATTTTAAGGACAAACACCTTTTTACGTGAACATTGACTATTTCATTTCTTCATTCGAATTTAATATCCCTTTGACGGAATAAAACACCGAAACCAAAACCAAGCAATTACAATGTATTACATTTGTGATTATTATTACAAAAACTGACGGCAAATGGTTATCAGTCAGTATTACTTTTCTGTCTTCGCGTAAAAGTAGTGCGTAGAAAAATTGTGTTTCGTTACTATAATTACCTTCTTGCCAGTTTTAATAACGCCAAGTAGTTGACAATTCCAATTTGTCATGCTATATAGCTATGGCCAGACACATACTTTTCCACTTGGTGACACCTAATGAGAAATCTGTATTTATTGAAGCGATAAAACACTCGTAGGTTTACGGGGGGTATGGCATTTCTTTAATATCTAAAAAGTACAACGTTAGGTTTTAAGAAATTGGGAGTACTGTGGGATAAATGACCAAATTGGTTGTGTTTGGGGGCCCATTGTGAGTTTTGACAGTGAGCCTGGAGACTCATTATCCGTTTGCGACAAAAGTATTTTGCGCCTTTCAGTGCCCAAATAATAAGGTCGGCCCGGGCCAATTTGCTCGTTGCTTGAGCTCCGGGATTCTCGCATATCCCGGAATTGAACCGCTAATTAACGCCTCAAAGCGACGCCGCAATGTGTCACACGCAACTTGGACATTCTTAGTCATGCCACTCCGCGCTGGATCGCGGCAGTCAATGAGTAGGTGCAATAGCAGGTCATCTTCCGGAAGCACACTCGAGTGTTTGCCATGATCGGAGGTGTCGCAATGGGAGCCCCATTGCCATGCCGCTCAATGCCATAACTTTATAATTCAATTAACCCAACACAAAAGTGCACTTCTGGCAGTATTGCGCAAAATAAACACGCCTAATGAAAGGAATTGGCTTTTGATCGCCCACAAGTGGAAATGTGGGATCCGACGATAGCTGCTGCGCGCCCTCTTGATAAGTATGTTGTTCCTGTGAAAACAGAGCATGTAAGGCGATTTGGACTCATTTCTGGCCTAAGCATACGCAATTACTTAGGCTTTTGAGGGTGAACATTGTGAAATTTGTTCCAGTCGCTAATATAATAGAGTACACGCCAATTGTAAAGCCGCTCAGCCGGGTGACCGTACGTGTTTGACACTCGGCTTAGGCCAATTACCCGGAGTATTGCCAATTGTGATACCTGCTATTGTGGTACTTCACCGAAAAGTCAGGCGGTCCCGGGGCCCAAGCTCCAAGTGAGCGGCGGGGTTAGGCATCAGTCTTATTAAATTGATACGTTGTTGAGTATTTTGAGAACTGACTTGCTTTTAAGAATATTGCGAGCGATGTGGCATGCCTTGTCATAAGTCGTAAATTTCGGCGCTTTCAACGACTGCGCTTGCGAACCTCTGCCCTAATTTAATCTGTGCGTGATTAGTATTTTGTGATGTATTGCATAGGCAAGTAGTCGTCACAATTGAACTTGCGCCTTTTACTGTAAGTCGAGACGCGCGTGTCAGTTTGACATGCCAATCGAGGCTTAATCCGCGTCATGGAGGATTGACGCCTCGCAGCATGGCTTACGAACTTGTTGTCCGGGGTGCTTGTTACGGGATTAACCCATCCTGGTTCCGTTATTCGACGCTTCCATTAATGTTATCCATTTCCGCTTTTCCAATTTGGCACATTTACTTTTGCTCCGCTCCAGAGGTCACCTACCTGCTCAGCTGTTCTGGTCGCCGCGCCCCCTTCCAGAATTATCACTTCTGAACCGCTAATTGTGCATCTGTCTTTGAACAATTTGTCCCCCCGCCTATCGCTTTGTTCACTACAGTACTGACTCTAAAAAGGCGTGTCGGGCGTAATAGGGTGCACAAGCGGGCGATGGATGGCTATTCCGATTCCTTGCTCACGCTTGGGCGGAGATTTCAAAAAATAAGGTAATTTGTTCGTGGACAAAATCTCATAAGCAATAATATTTGCGCGTTTACGTTAGTTGGTGTCTCATTAGCGCCCCTCTCGTTCCCGACAGTACTTTTCCGCGCTTATCCGCGTGTCATTAAAAGTGTTCCTTAATTATCTTTTTGGTTCCAGTTTATCCCAAATTGCAACCATGGATCCACTGAACAAGGAACCCAGCGCGTCTCCATCGCCCGATTCCGGTGATCAGGCCGTCAGCCACGCTTCGTCCAAGTCCCCAGACACCGATGACAACGACAAACAGAGCGGCGGCTTCTCCATTGTCGACATCCTCACCGCCACAAAGCCACAGTAAGTGTCCACGTTTACAACTATTGTCTTTGAAACGTTTACAATCTCTTGTTTAGTGTGCTCGAGGCAGAAAACGCGATCAACGCCAACGCCAACAACGTCCAACCGCCGATGCTGCCCTTTCCGCCGGGAATCGGCGCCTTCATGCAGCCCGGCGCCATGTCTCGCATCTCCCAGAATCCGTGGTTCTGCTCGCTGATGAACAATATGCCGATCATGCCCTGGAATCTCAGTGCCGAGAACATGCAAGGCAGTCTTTTGGAGCACATGCGTCGCCAACAAGAAGGTGAGTACGCTATCCCTGACTACGGTATTCAAGCACCGATCGCGCAGATGCTTGGATGGACGCGATTTTTGTCGGCAGCCGAATCGCGCCGCACAGGTCGATCAAAGTGGCACACAATAGGTGTGGCAAGGGATCCGCGGCGGGAGTGCGCAATGTTTGACTTCATTAACCTGGGACAACAAAGGAGATTTCCTGAAATTAGTCCAATTTAAGACGACTCATGCACATGGCACAAAGCAGGATGCCGTCTTTGCAATTCTTTCAGATAAAATCGCCCAAAAAGACGCTGGCAGAAGTCAAACTGCTAATTGAACCGGGTAGACCCATTTCCGCGCAATTCTGCATTTATTTAGTGATTATCGAATTAGGCGAACAAAACCAATGGACGTGCGGCAGAGTCGCATAAGTAGGAATCGTTTTAAGATTTTGCGCCAATTGACGCGCTGCTAAATCTAGAAAAACACATTAAGCGTGGCGTTTTATTTTAAAAGGTTTGTGTGCTCCGAAATGACGAAACCGCCTTTAGTGGGGATCCGAACATTAGTCCATTACGGCTGGAATCAAGCCTTAATTCGTTGTGGCACATGCCGTATTTCGACTCTGTTATGCTTTCAAAGTGTGACACAGAGCCGCTCTTGACCTCCTACGCGCATTGGCCACAATGTTTAGAGGGGAAAAGCGTGCCGAAAGCCGATGATCGTATCGAATCGCACCCGTATGCAAATGCGCAAAGTCAAGTGTGCGTGATTGTAATTGAGCCTGTTGCAGAAGCCTCTTTGATCCCGCCAGCCTCGATGAACATGTTCCAGCAGAATCAGGCCGCTATCAATGGAAGTACCGTCAGTGTCGGACACTCGGTGAGTGCAATAATGTGATCATTGACGTTGTTTAACCACAGTACATCGTTTAGTCTTCCTCCAATTCTACGGACGGCAGTAAAGCGACTGATGCTTCTTCGACCCGTGCTAGCCCGAGTTTGAGCGACAGTGGTGGTGATGACATGGACGGAAACACGGGCATCCATCAAAGCGACGACGACAGCAGCCTCAGCAGCGTCCACGGCGGCATGGCCCGCAAAAAGAAGACCCGCACTGTATTCAATCGCCATCAAGTGAGTTTATTTTGCAAGTTTTAAAATCTTTGAACATTAATCATAAAGTTTCTACTTTCAGGTTTCACAACTCGAAAGAACTTTTGAACACAAGCGTTATCTTACCGCCCCTGAGCGGTCACAGTTGGCTCAAAGCCTGAAACTAACCGAAACACAGGTCAAAATTTGGTTTCAAAATCGCCGGAACAAGAGCAAACGTCAAGCAAATGGTGAAGAATACCTATCTAGTAACGACATCCGACCAAGTTTTATGATGCCGCCAACTTTGCTTCCGAATATGCAGACTGCAAAGACTTCAATAGGTCAAGAATTTTTGTTAAACCTTAACAAATTGAATGATAACTTTGCCCAAAATATGTATTTTTCACCAATGATGTGTTTGGATTTGCGTAACCAACTGGCTAAACAGGCGCAAGAAAGCCAGAGGCAGTAGTGAATGTCCTGGTGACATAATGGATCTCTTATTTATCTTTTTTTTTTGGATAGAAGCAATCGCAATGTGGTTTTTAACATGTATCTATTTGTTGTAATTTGTATTTTTATAAAGATTTGAAAATAACGTGGATCGAAGAAAATAGATGACTTTTTGGCATACTCTGTGATAACCAAGCTTCTATCACAATCTTATACTAATGGAAAACTTTAGAAGAAGAATGAAACATGTGTCGTGGGTCAAAGAAGTTTAATCTGTACTTGAACAAATGTTTAAAGCTTAGGTTTTTTTTATTTGTGAGTTGTCAGACACCAACGAGCTAAAAAATTTCCCTTTCCGCTTCCATGCTTTTTCTGTACGTTTTTAACTATTTTTTTTGGCAGTTATTTTGTACTCCAGCCTAGAAAGCACAAACACAATCTAGTTTGTAAAATGTGTACGTTGCTAGAGGTTTTAGTTTGTTGCTACGAGACATAGCCTGCCGTATTTATACGGAATTTGTCCCCTGCGTTCGTTTTCAGATGGTTGACGGGAAGCATGCCGGAATACAAGTTGTATTATTTTAATGTCCGTAACCTTGCAGAACCTATTCGGCTGTTATTTCATTACAAAAATGTTGCTTTTGAGGATATTCGTGTAGAAGCCAGCGAATGGCCCGAATTAAAACCAAGTGCGGTTTTTGGTTTTTAGTTCTTGCTACCCAAATAAGAACAAAATTAGAAGTATTTGTATTACTCATATTGAGTTTCAGCAATGCCCCAAGGTACAATGCCAGTGCTTGAAGTGGACGGTCGCAAGATTGCTCAAACACACGCTATTATGCGTTATTTAGGGCGTGTCTACAGTAGGTTCATTTTTAGTACGCATGTGAATTTTACGGAAACATTTTGTTGCAGATCTCACGGGCAAGAATAACATTGAAAGGACCATCGTTGACAGTGTAGCCGACCTGCTGAAAGACTTTTATGGTGAAATTCGGCCCTACTTTTACCTCAAAATGGGATTTGGCAAAGGTGACGAAGAAGAAAAGAAAAAAGAAGCCTTGCTCCCCGCATGTGAAACAAAATTCCCATTCTTTCAAAAGTACTTACAAAACGCACACTCAGGGTATTTTGCACGCTCCGGCTTAACCTACGTCGATTTCTTGGCGGCCGAATTGCTCAGCACCGTTTATAGTTTCTCACCCGATGTATTTGAAGACTTCCCAGAATTGGTCCAACACTTTCACCGGATTCAAGGACTGCCTCAACTTAAGGAATACATGAACTCACGGCTATAAAAACGCATACACAACAAAGTTTAAATTGCGTATAAAGTTTTCTGATCTCTAGAATTGAACTTTTTTAAAATAGTCTTCGGGTTTCTATGATTCAATATAGGCTTTTTACGACGTGATTTGTTAAAACGAACATGTCAAATAATTTACAACGACTTTTACGAGAACTAAGTTTACCTGCTTTTTCAATAGACCTAAAGTCAGACACATAAAAGTTACGCTACATCCAACAACACTTTGGAATTAGTTTTTTATTTCCTTATTAAACCCTCTCAATAGTATCCACTAAGTACATGTCACTTTTTGTAATAAATGGCTATTATTTTTGACAATGTTCTTCTTTCACTTGATAAGATATAGTAAATAATAAGATTAACCTGCTTATGAGTTGCGATTTCCACAAACTAGGGGATCGTTGGAAACGCGGGGGCAAAGTGAGTGATGCAAAAATAACGCATCCATCTTTCAGATTAACGCTACAAAAACACTTAATACAAAAAACCATTTATTTTTAGTGTTTGGCAGGTTAAAAAAGACGTTATGTGAACTTACACATAGTGTGTATACAGAAATTTGCCAGCGCTTTTCATCATTATGTCGTAAAATGAGTTCGGGATTCTGTTTTTCGCGAACCCGAAATGGTATGGCTGTCAAAAACAAACAAAAATATCATTAACACTACGATTGAGCCTTAATCCTTAATGTTACGGCTGACAAGATACCATGATTTCTAATTTTCTGTATCGTGACTTCCGCATGCCTTGTCTGAGGCCAACTTACTCGGTAAAAGACGTCACTTGCGTAATTTTAAACATTCAATGCACCTTTGATTAGCTTAGTCAGAATATCTCTCTTTCAACTCTTTGAGACGCTTTAGAACTTTTATCAAAGTGCTGTTCATCAGAGGATTGGGCCCACCTAAGCCGGCACGCACTCCTCCCCCCAGAATACCCATACTTTCAGATTTTGCTGCGTAGATATAGGTGAGCTTACCCTTGAGATAGCGTGGCACTTGGTCGTTTGACTCGGCTTAGCTAGCCCTGTTAAGTTATCACTTTTCGTCTTTCTGTAGCTAGCTGTCCATCAGTTTTCAAAAATAACAAAGAAAATTTTTAATTCCAACCTGATAGCCTTGCTAAGAAAAACTCACGGCTAATTCCATTGCGGAGGTGTTTTCGCCGTGTGAAGTTCGTAGCTACAAAAATAACGAAAAGAGGCGTGCTCCAGGCTTGCCAGACCACAGGATCATTCTTTGACGGCACAACTTTCAGCATCCGCGAGTTAGCTCCTACCAAAATGAAGCTTGTCACAAGCCTTCTCTGCACCATTTTCTTCTCCATTTTTGCATCAGAAGTTATGGCCTCCATGAGCGACGACGATCAAGAAGCACGTTATCTGAACAGCGTAGCCCACAGGTTTGTGTTCTTAATAGTCTTTCAAGGTCACTACAAACTTATCTTCATTACAGGTTTCGATTCTCCCCGGGACTGATTTTCCAGTTTGCGAACGTTCCCGCTCGACAACGTAGGGCAAACAACCTGGCCAACATGATGCGCCTGGGAAAACGCGCCACCGAAAGTACCTATGAAGACTCGCAACCTCTACTCGAAACCTATGCCGACTCACATCCATCTACGTTATAATAGTTTTATCACTGGTTTGTTTGTCATTGTCAGTATACTCGCTGTCTCTTCAATTGAATACATTTCTGTTGTCATAAATCGCACAGTGTTAAAATGCGCCATTCGAGTTTGTGACACGCCTGTGTAGTCGATGCGGTCAGTCAAAGATCAGTCCAAAAATGTTACAATATTAAGTTAAATTTGTTTCAAATGGCAATGTGTTCTGACTATGTGTTAACTATGTTCGAACATGTTAACACCACCCATTTTGTGTTTTCAAATTGTGCATTCATACAACCAAGATGAGAACCTAAAAATTGAACCAAGAATGTCGTGGGAAACTGGCCCCCAACGTCAAAAAAGTGATTGCATTGATTCTTCCGTCATTGAATAATACACTTATCAAAAGAACTGGAAGTAAACTGATTATAATGTTTGTGAGGACAGCAAAACCTCATGCTTTGGTCATTGACTTTGACCTTTCACCAAAGATAAAACTGATTGTTACTCTTTCATTGAAGCTGCCTTGAAGATGATACCCCCAAAAAGCACGTCGCAGACGGCTATAGTGTTCATAAAAAAGTATACTGCTTGTTCAGCATAAAGTCACGCTATCTCGTCCTAATGGTTGGGACTCGGCTGTCGGCATTAGATCAAATAATTTATTAACGCCCAAATCGAATATCGCCAACTTCAGTTTCAGTGTGATGATGATGAAAAAACTTTTACATCTTAAACATAGGGTTGCACTTTAACGATGAGTTTCAATGAAGGGGGGTTCTGGCCTGCTTCAGTTCCCCGTTCCTATGATCACTACAAGACATCAATGCACAAACTTGTTCACTTTTGGTATAGGATCGTTTGAAAAGGCGTCTGTGTAGTGTTCGAGGAAGGTCGATCACGTTAAACCCTTTATGGCCAAGGTTAAAGGTTAACCATCAAGATTAATAGAAACATGCCATGCTTCATTTAACCTTTTACTTCCCCTGGTCACAAAATGTAACACGCACAATTGTAGTGCCTCCATACTTTGATCACTCAGGTCTTGATTTGCGTAATGAAGTGAAATATTGGGTATTTGCGAAAGTTCGTGCGCCTGTTTGTCACACCGTAACTCCGCTAGTTTTTAGTAATTTCAACCAGGTTTGAACAACATTGTAAAGCATCTTTTACACTTTTTGTATACTAAAATCTAGGGGTGGTTCGAACCTGCTTTCGTAAAAAATTTATAAACAAAGCGTACCAACTACGGAGACGTCAAGTCGTCGTGGGTGGTCCTAATCAACTACAACATCAACTTTTTTAAATTTCAATGAAGTTAGACGGTCGCGTGGATAACCCTGCGATAGCTTAAGCTTTGCTTTATTTAACCGCTTGATGTTTAAGGGTTTGGCTTCGTAAAGTGAGGTGAAATGAGCTGACGATGTCAGCACATTTACAATAAGGTGTGCATTTTTCAAGCGTCGCCATACTTTTAATTCTGAACGACCAGCACTAGTTTTCTGACAGTTGTGATAACAGATATTGCTAACATGTTTAGTACTCAAACGAACATCGCAGAGTTGCGCAAAAGTAAGAAAAAATTTTCAACGTCGGCGCACGAACTTTCGCAAACACCCAATATAAAAAAGCCATAAATTGTAATCTTTGTTGAAGAAAAAGGCACTGTTCAATATTACTCCCTTTGGTACTATAACAAAACACACTTTTATGAGGCATTCCGATCGGGAAGGCGGAGGCAATGTGAATCGAATTTCAGGCCTATAAAATGACCGTGATAAAGCTGAAGTATCATCAGTCCCCTTTCACGTTACCAATAACGCTGCTGTCTCCATCGTTAATGATCAAGATCAATGGGACCATGCGCTGGGAGACGACGCGTGGGACTAATAAATTTTGTTTTTAACGGGAGATCGAATTTAACTTTAACGGATGCTGCGATAGTTTCACTTTCAGCATTGAAAAGTTGTTTTCAGCTTCCATTGTTTAGTGTATACCTGTCATCCAGACAAACTTTCAATTGAAGGAAGGCTAAATTTATCTTTTCAATACTTTTTTGTTTACGTAGAGCCAGCCAAAAACACAAGTTCTCCGTGTTCTGATCACGACGACCCAAAAGTCGTTAAAAGCAAGGCAGTTTAATGGACTTGTGTTCTTTTCCCGCTAAAATCAGACCAAATAGCCAAGTTCCCAGCCGTGGGAAAAACACTTCTTGCTCAAAATACTGACTTGAAAACAATCTCATACCCTTTTGTCGCGCTGCATAGGTTTGATCAATCATCGATCATCAATAACATTCCTTAATTTGGCCACTTTGAAATCCAATCAGTGTTTAATGTGTAAAGCAAACAGAACACACGTAATGGCCAATTTAACGATTGATTTTTTTTTCACAAGTGCAGCGCTAGTCACGTGTTTGATGCGTGCTAATTAAGATCAAAGAACGACTAAGCCTTGGACACACCTTCCTCGGAAGAAGGTTGGCATAAAGGCGAAAGTCCTTAGCCGACAACGCACTTTTTGAGGTTTCGGTTAGACGTTTCCGCATCAAGATGGCCAACAGTTGTCCGAAATCTTTGACCCTTAGTGAGCTTTTCGTTCGAACCACCTGCAGCTAACTTAAGCCGGCTGTCTCGGTCGACATTTAAAGCTCACAGAGATGCTTAAATTAAAACGTGAGTGCGAAGAGAGGAACTCATGTGCTGATAGGGGCCATTCAAATAGTAGTCTAATGGCTGTGAATAGCTCGCGTGCCGGCTACTATTCGCATGTACACAATCATATCACATGATTGATGATTGTAGCTCCTCCTAACTAAGGCTGACTGGCTCCAAGGAGGTCTTTTAATCGTGCACATCCTCGAGCGACAGACAGTACTGTTTTCGATGTTTGCGTTAGTCTTGACCTTCGCGCTTGCTGGAAGCACTATCATTGTCCCGAAAGGCAGTCAAGTGTTGCCGACGAGTCGATCACTGACTATGGATGTGCGCTGGCTGCACGTCGGCGGCCCGACTAATTTGTCTTTTGAAGGGACTAAACTCGTGTTTATGGGAAACGCCACGATGCTCGATTTTGTCCTGAGCGAACTGACTGTTCTTTGCTAACAAAGACGGGCCTTTTGCAAGAGATTCGAGTCGAGTCGTCGCTCTGTCTCTGCTAGCGTTGTTTACGTGCGCGGTTGTCATCACTCGTGCTTGCTTTATGCCATAACATCATCACGTTCAATCATGTTCCAGATGTCGTTGAATCTCCGTGAACAATTCTCCACCGATAAGGTCATCGCGACCAACTTCAACCAGTTGGATTCTGGTGACAAGGTCCTGGCCGAGTACATCTGGATTGATGGTTCCGGCGAATTCCTCCGCTCAAAGACCCGTACCCTCTTCAAGGAGCCCACGAACCCCGATGGTTGGTTTTTCTTGGCATTTTTGCATTCGGGGTCTAATGTCATCCTTTTTCAGAGCTCCCCATCTGGAACTTCGATGGTTCCTCAACCAAGCAAGCCGAAGGCGCCGATTCTGATGTCTTCCTCAAGCCCGTCGCCATCTACAGGGATCCCTTCCGTCTTGGCAAGCACAAGCTCGTCCTCTGCGAGACCCTGGACAACAAGATGCAGCCCCATAAGACCAACTACCGTCGCCGTTGCGCCCAAGTGATGGAAGCCGCCAAGGACGAGCATCCGTGGTTCGGCATGGAACAGGAGTACACCCTCCTTGATGTTGATGGTCATCCGTTCGGCTGGTAAGTTCATCATTTCACTCAAATGGCTTTCATTTTCATGACAATTGTCATCTTTCAGGCCGAAGAACGGTTTCCCCGGCCCCCAGGGACCCTACTACTGCGGCGTCGGTGCCAACAAGGTCTACGGCCGTGATGTCGTCGAAGCCCACTACCGCGCCTGCCTCTACGCCGGTGTCAACATCAGCGGCACCAACGCCGAAGTCATGCCTGGCCAATGGGAATTCCAAGTTGGCCCCAGCGAAGGTATCGAAATGGGTGATCAGCTCTGGATTGCGCGTTTCCTGTTGCACCGTGTCGCTGAGGAATTCGGCGTCATCGCCACCCTCGACCCTAAGCCCATCCAGGGTGACTGGAACGGCGCTGGTTGCCACACCAACGTGTCAACTGAAAAGATGCGCAAGCCCGGCGGATACCAAGAAATCATCGCTGCCATCGAGAAGTTGAGCCAAGCTCACGCTGAGCACATCGCCTACTACGATCCCACCGGTGGCAAGGATAACGAGCGTCGTTTGACCGGTCTCCACGAAACTGCCTCCATCTCCGAGTTCAGCTACGGTGTCGCTTCTCGGTGTTCCAGCATCCGTATCCCGCGCCAGACCCAAGTCGACGGCTACGGCTACTACGAGGACCGTCGCCCGTCTTCCAACTGCGATCCGTACTGTGTCACCGAAGCCATCATCCGCACAACCTGCCTTGACGTTAAGAAGTTGTCGCGTTCATACACGCCCCAGGATGCCGAGAAGCTTCGCAAGATGATCAATGACCTCCAGAAGAACAAGATCGAGGAGCATGATGAACAAAAGTAAACCCTTATCGAATGGCATTGTGGACGCAACTCAGCATCATCTGCATTTCAACTTTTTTCCGTAGTGATATTCTTGAAAAAAATCCGTTTATTATTTAACAATCGCACTAACTATCTTTGTTTAAAGCGTCTATTCTGTAAATAAAAAATACTATTTCTAGACTGTTTTGTGTTGAATGAAAAAAACTGAAACCGAAGTAGAAGTAGACACGCACACAGAGAACGACTAATGTTAGAAAGTGATCGACAAAACCACTCAACGATGCGAACGCGAATGCAATGGTCCTTCCAGATGTGGAGGATAGTACCACGGATGAGAGCCAAAGTTGCCGCTGGCGAGGACGACGGGAAGAAAGATAGATGGCTGTGCGCGACAAGCATCCGGTGGAGGTGGGTGCGTCGTGTCTGTCGCCAGTCAGAGAGGTCAGGTCCGCATGAACTGAAACCTCCGCAAACACTTTCTGACCAGCATGCGAATGCAATAGCCTCGTGCTGCGATTCATCGACCGACACCGACGACAACCTCTGGGGGTGGTAAAACTGGTCGCATTCCTTTTGGAAGGAAGAAGGAATCTTCCCTCCACAGAGGCTTTGCGAACGAACTGACAGCTGGAGGCCCCCCGTATACGCCGACCTTCCGGAGCGAAGTCTCCAACTTTCGATTATCAACCAATTTTCATCGCGCTTAGCGCCCCTGGCCATGTTTTTCCATGTCCTCCTTATCTCAAAGCGCCGTCGGCAAGGGCAATCGTCCGGTTATGCGTGTTTTGCGTCTGTGTTTTTCTCTTCCTATAATGCTTGGCGTGCTGTCCCAAACAAGTTTCACTCTCCAGTGCAGCTGGGCCTGTAGCCGCTGGCAGTGTCGCGGCGGTGGCGGCGGCGGTGTAACATTTCGCATTGAAAAACATCGCATGAACCACGCTGTCTAGCTAGCTTGATGCACTTAACACTTTTGCTGCCTTTTGATTTCTTTAATTGTCCCACTCTCCACGTCCCAGTCAGCATAAAGGCCTGCTTATCAGAGCCCAATTTCAGCTATTGTTTGCGCTCATTTTTTTGTGTCGTCTCTATGTCTCGCTTTCCGTTTTGTTTTTACTCTTTTCCCAACGCAAATAGAAAGCGAACCGAACAAAAAAGGCGTCGAGCTACCTATCTTCTACCTTGTTGGATACGTGCGTGTTTTACAATGCCCCAACCATCGAGTGAAATCATTATTTCTATCTTTCAGCTCAGCTGATGAGCAACAGCAAAGACTCCCCAAAATGCGTCGTAGAGCCTCGACTGTCCTTGGATTTGCCCCCTCTTGAGCGCTTCAACGACTGGATCAGATGCATTTGTGTCGTTACGTTCGACCTTGAACTGGGACAGGTCATTGAGGTAATGAATCAATCACATGGGCTTGAAAAAACGGAAAAAATCAATTGCAATTTTACAGACTGTCTATCCCGGCGATGTCGAGCTCACTCAACAGGAAAAGCTAAACATCTGCTACCTATCATTTCCCGACTCTAACAGTGGTGTAACACAGGATACGTCTTACCACTTTAGAATACGACAGTCAAATGTACAGCTAACACCTGTGCAACAGCAATTCGCTCGAGATGCACCTGTATTCCTTCACGTCGATCAAACACAGCTTTATGGATTCGTACATTTTCGCCAACAGAGGAATCCAGCCTTGCCCCGAGGGTATTATCAGAAGAGTTTGGTGATTTTGACTGTTTTTCCGTTGTTTGGGCTGTTCTATCATCTGGTGGACACCCTCGCACATCAATTCTTTGAATGCGGTGAAGCTGCGATCGAGTCTGGTATGTTGTGGTTGGAATGTGTTTTGAACTTTGACTAATAGCTTCCTTGACCTTCTAGCTTGCCATCACATTGATCATTGGCCCCTACCTGACCCCGGGGACATTCTCAATTTGCACTTCCTGGGCTCCGTCATCCATTGCCGAATCCCTCTCCGCAGTGACATTCCTCAGAAACAGCTGTTTCTGGATTTTACCCATTACAATGATTCTCCTCAACCACGGGTCCTTCTTCCAACCATTCACGAAACTAACCTTTTTGAGTGAGTTCAAATTTAACTGACTTTTTATATATTTATTTCAAAGTTTCTATTTCAGATCTCTCCAATCAGCTGTCTCACACGTACAAATCTTGTGGGAACTCATCCTACTCAATGAACCCCTCGTAATTATGGCCCCAACCCCAGCAGTTTCGTCAGATCTCATCCAATCCCTATGTTCGATTATTTGGCCACTCGGATATGCCGGCGATTTCCGGCCCTTTTTCACCATCCACGACTCTGATTTCTCAGAAATTACGACCAACCCCCAAAGGTGCGATAAAATATACGAGCTACTTTTATTATTCAAGTCTACTATCCATCTATTTTTAGGGACGGCATCTTGTTAGGCGTCACGAATCCATTTTTCTCGAAAGCACTCCAAGATTGGCCACACATCTTGCGAGTTGGCGACCCTAACGCGGGGAAAATGCTTAATGCCGAAAAGCATTACAAGAAGCCCTGGGATGGCAGGACTCTCGACAGCAAGCCGGGCTTCTACTCCGTTTACAAGCCATTTATAACAACAGACAAATCTTTGCTGAAGAAATTGGTCAAAGTAGGCTCACGGCCTAATAATGTGCAGAATGCTATTTTGCGGCGTCATTTTCTTGAGCTGACTCAGTGCTTTATGATCCCTCTGGAAAGGTATGTAATTTTTGACGCTTTTTTGTTTCCATTTTGATGAATGGTCGTTTTTATAGATACCTCTCAACTCTGATGCCCCTCCGAAAACAGATTAGCCCCTTCAAAGCGTTGCCGCAAGCGAAACCTTTCCGATTTGATGAGTTTTGGGCCCTGATGAACAAAACAGGTCCTCCTGTCCTGACTGGTGGCGTCAAAGGAGATCTGGAAGGACTGTATCGGCGTTTCATTGGTACAAGCAACTTCAATGCCTGGCTCACATCACGCATGGAAGACGTCGAACGGCAACTCAAAGACACTCATCTCGAAGTGCTTTGCACTACTGACCTATCTCGTGAAAACATATCTACACGACAACAAGTTGAAATTGTTGATCTTATCCTTAAAATACAGGACAAATTGAAAGACTTGGATATCAAGAAGCAGCATGAGAAACGCCAAAAGCTAAAATCCCAGCTGAATGCCGTGATGCAGTCAGTTGATGAAGAGCTCAAGGCGATTCTGCTGTCAAATGGTGCCCTCAGAGAAGAATACGAAATGTAATACTGGAGTTACTAACCCCCATACACGGTACTTTAATAACAATACATATTTGCTGGTTTTTGTCGACATTTTTTGTACATTTTTGCAACTTTTGAAGTTTTGTGTTTTGAACAAGTTGAACAAATGAAGATGGTTTTTCTTTGATTTTTCTTCTGGAACTGTTTGCATTTCATATTAAACACACTTGAACATGGAAGCTGCACAATTGAACAGATGACCTTGCAAAAAGCAAGTGGCACGTATTTTTGGCTGCTTCTTCCTACGTATCCTAAAATAACGCGAAACAGCTAAATCGCTCTGTTAGCAAAAGTAATTTTCCGCACCTTCCTTATGTTTGAACTCTGCCCTTGGGTAAATAAAGAGTACTTCGAAGCTTTTTGCCCTCAGGCGATAGAGTTCACGAAAACCGGAATGTTGCGTTTTATTCTTGTCTCCCGGACAAGATATAATAGCAAACAAATCGTTTTTGTATGATACCCGCAGCGTCCACGTTGCTCACACAATGCAGAAAACTGGATTTGAGATTACGCAAGTCGGCAACAAACTTCCAGGATGCGCATACAAAATAAGAATTCCCGAATTTTTTCGGCTTCCGACCCCGCCTTGCGCAGTGTTTTTGTCGAAGAAGTTTACTTTGACGGACGAACACGCACTGTGGCGTGGAACCTGTTGCTATAAAGGTGAACTGATCAGCAGGCCAATCTTCGCTGATCGTGTCAGACGGTTTTCAGCAATGTCATTAACACATTGCGGGGTTGTTGTCCTCATGTATATTTGGTTTAAGATGAGATGAAAACAAGTATGTAATCAAAAATTTTGTAGATAACCAAAAAATGCAGCGTGTTCTCGGTTTCATCGTCTTTGGAGTCGTCCTTTCACTTGCTGTTGCTGACAACAAATGCCTCGAGGGTACATTTTTAGGTTGATAAAACTGTTTTTTAATGTTCTTCTATTAACAGGTCGTGATCGCGGTGACAACTCTTGTGGTGAAGCTGGCGGCCTTCGATTCTACTATGATAAGACGACCAAGCACTGCCAACCTTTCTTCTACAATGGCTGCGGCGGCACTGGTAACCGCTTCGCCACTGCTGCCGAGTGCCGTGAAACGTGCTCCAATGTGACCGTTTCGGCCAAGGCTCAATCCATGGTGCTCACAGTTCGTAAGTACTTTCAAAAAGTGCAAACTTTAAATATTAAACTGATAAATGTCTTCCAGCTAAGTGCGCCGGTAACGTCCGCGCGGCTGTTGATGCCAATGTTCAGCCTTTGACTTGCGATGCCTGTCCCAGTGGTTACAGCTGCTCAGAAAACCTGTGTTGCCCTTCGAAAGGTTGGTGTTTCGGTTTTTGAGAACAGGACACGACGACCTTTAATGCATGACTTACTTTGTTTATTCCAATTGCAGAAGCTGCGTGTGACATCGACTATGATGCGGGCAAGTTTGCCATGCAAGGCTCGCACACACCTCGTTACTTCTACAGCAAGAGTGCCAAGAGCTGCTTGCTCTTCACGTACTATGGCGCCCTTGGCAACGCTAACAACTTTGAAACCTTCAATGATTGCATGAACTTCTGTAACAACTAAAACGTGTTTTCTTTTCACTTTCTTCGCGTTCTTTTTCAAACGAGTTTGTATTTATTGACGAAATGAATGTATACATGTCTGTAGAATAAAAAAGGTAGACTGATACTGCAAAATCCAAATGCTTTCAAAAATATATTGCGTCAGAACTTGAAGGGAGATGACAGCTGGGGCAAGGTTGATTGAGTCTGGAACAACAGAGATGGAGAAGAGGTTTCAACATAGCAGTTACGTACCTGTTGCGATGATAAAAACTGTTGAAAGTTAGCTGCTGTTTGCGCAGCTTGAATCGGGTTGGATTGGGATTGAGGCATTAGGGGATAAAAGGATCCGAAAGGGCTGTTTGTTGTCCATGCTGCAGGAAATGTCATCAATGAAAAAAATTGTTTTGGAACAAACGCGGAAGTAACTTACAGATAACTGTGCTCTCTTTGCATGGTTTCACAGAGGGGGCAAGGTTATGGGAATCCACGGAAGGGACATTGCGCAAGTGTTTGCGATGTTTGGCACGTCGATTCTTGAACCAGACTTGAATTTTTGGCTCGGGCAACTGGATATCTTTGGAGAGCTTTTCACGCATATTTACATCCGGGTAATGACAGTTTTGGAAGCATTTTTCAAGTTCGTCAAGTTGGCTTTCGTTGAAAGCTGTGCGGTTTCGGCGGATTTTGCGTTCTTCACGGTCAACTGATGGAGCTAAAACAAAAGTTACAAAATAAAAAGTGTTGACAAACTCACGTTTGTCATTGACAAAAACGCGCGGATCCATGCCCGGATAGATCCCATTAGCCTGCTGTGAATACTGTAGATACAATTCCGGACTAGTGTTAAAGTGATGAGCCATACATGAAGCAATATTCATATTCATGACGGCAGGCGACAAAGTGCACGACTGCATCGTGGGTGAACCGAGTGGTACTTGTAGATTGTCGAAGGGCCTGAATGATTCTACTGTAGAACTAATCCGCTTTGCCATCAGGTCGGAAGCTACACACGTTGGTAGGCCGATTTTGAGGTAGTTGGTACTTGTGAGAGGGCGGCGCCTAGAAAAACACAGATCTACATCGTTTCCGGCAAAGGCAAACTGTTTGCGATTTAACCCGACAATATTGCCACAGATGGGTCGACGCGTATTGTGTCAACCCAAAAGAGCATAGTCCACATAATTAAAAAGCAATTGTTCAATTGACAAAAAGAATACTATAACCAGAGCGCTGTCATGGGTCGAGCTTTCAGCAAGCTGCGCAATCAACCCAACTGAAAGTCCTCAAAAGGATAATCTGCCAAGAACAGCCTTAATCTGTGAACGGGACAGAGTGAAATCGAATATGCGCTTCCTTAGCCGAAGTTAAGCCTCGAGCAAATCCGGTCATGGGCGTGTGCCGATCAAGTTTCGCTTAATTTAGCAATCTGTATGCAGCATGAAAGAAGCTGCGCATATTAAAAAGCTTTAAATTTTACTTTTAAGGTTGACTTGAAAAAAGTGTACAGTTACAAGCAGCTAAGTTGCACCAGTTTATCAGTACTCATGGAAGTGCATCATCCCTCCCTTGAAAGCCCGCCTCCAAAAAAGGCAAAGGTAACCGCAGCAGCGTCAAGTGTTGCACAATCGTCTATGTTTATCCGATCTACCGGAAGCGGTTTGGCAAAGACATGTCGTGGAATCCACTCAATAAGGAACCGCTTGAACCGGACACAGACAGCGGAATCCCTTGTACTTCAAATGTGTAAACATATGCGCACGCGCCGGATAGAACGCTCTCTCTTCACCTTTGGAGTGCGGATTGCGCCTCATTTGGGCAAAGAAAAACAATTATTAGCTTCGTGTTTGCGCCCACCTGAACAAGCTGCTATTCGGCTGCTGAGCACATCAATTGAATGTTTACAACGTCAAGTCGACGATTTCTCCTGGTGACCCGGAAAGCCGCCAACGAGCTTGTAATCGCATAGGTCAATATGCAACTGTAACTGCTCTTTTCGAATTACGGGCTGGCCCATTAAGCGGAAGGGTGAATCAAGGTTCAATAAAAACGGTAATGTTTGCAAAGTAAAAAAGGTTTCATTGAGAAAAGTTACAGTTGAGTCATTAAGGAACTATCCAGGATAAAAACTGCAAAACTGATTATGCAAAGGAATGAAAAACTGATATTTTGTGAGTTAAAATCGCTTTTTATACTTCTTGGCAGCCGAGTTCACGAATATCAAAAAAATTTACTGGAAATAATTGTTTTTACGACATTGTAAAAGCTGCAGGGGGCACCAGGTACCTCCGATCACTTACAACGCATTATTAGAAAGTACATTCTGCCATGACGTCTGAGGTTCGTAAATTATACTTTTCTGGAATTACTGTTATAAATATCACTAATGCGTGACTGTAGTGAAACTGCAAATACCTTCATGTCAAACAATGAGGCTATAAAATTATCACGCTATGTTATGTTAGGAGTTTCAATATGGCATTGTGCTGGTCTGGCGTGTTTAGACAACTTTTAGACGTTTCAATCAACACATATTTTGCTCTTCTGTGTAAAACTGCCAGGCCTTTCACTTCAAGTTTTTAATATTCCTATTAGATCATTAATTGGACTGTTTACGAAACTTATGACAACCCATTTACTATTTTTGAAGACGTAATCTTCTTGACACTACCATAGTGCGTTTTTGTACGTGGATTCACTTTACCCTCGTCAGTCACATCAGCCCATTACCGACCTCCTGACCGAGAGCTGTAAATACGTCGAGCGTGGTGGCATGAGCAATTTCCCTCAGGCGTACCATACCTGCTTATTAAAACTGAGTAGTACCCGGCAGTAGGCCATGGCATGTGCTTCGCCACGCCTCTGGGCAAGCGTAATTATCGAGTTCCCTCTGATATAAATACTCCTTCCTCCACACTGAGCGTCCAGCTTCCGATTGGCATTACCTCTTATGTAATAACAGCAAGTTTACCACCGTGACCGTGGTTGTCCCATATTGATTCCGGGATGTAATTGTGAGTTAGTTGTGCGCGGTGAAGAGAAGTAGCCTTTCCATCTGGCTCTAGGCATTGGAGCATCGCTTGCACATAAATGCGGCTTGGCGCCTTATTGCCAAACAGTCAGTCTTGTCTTCCTTTCCATGCACACTCGTCCTTTTTAATTTTGCTTTTATTTTTGACTTTTTCGTGAATCCTTTTTACTCTACATACCACCACTTTGGAAGGGTCAGTGCCATATTATGGGAGTCATAATACCCATGCTCTGACATAGCTAGATAGAAAGCTCTTAATAAGTTGACACTGGGCCATCTCGTTTCACTTCGGAGTCTAAGATTTTGCACCCCTGAAGCTAGCTATGGGTACGCCGGCCCAAAACTGGCCGACAAATGGCCAAACGGGGGTTGCGAACAACAGAGACGTGCCGTCAAAACATAGAAAAAGGCTCTGTCAAAACGTAAAAAGAGGGCATCGACACTGAATGTACGCCGCAAGTACAAACCTATAGCCTATAAAAGTATTTGAAACAATGGTACATTATATAACGGAAATAAAGATAACCCTCGAAATGCGTTTTTGGAGTTTTATCCGGGCTCTTTGAATTTGAAGACTTCCAAAAAAAGTTGTAGCGATGCATTAGACAGTGGTGTGTCCAATTTGTAGCGTCATAATTTAACGTACGTTCTTGAGAGTGCGCAGTTTAGCACCGCGGACTATGCTAATTTAATAATAATTTGCATGGTTGTGTCCATGATGCACCGGTGCGTCTAAAACCAGCCAGTTCTACCTCCCTCCACCTCTCCCGCGCGGTTGTCTCCACTACCCCTTCTCCGGATACGTCATAGTGTTAACCGTGTCGAGAAAAGGACGTAAAATGATGTTTCACAATTTCAGAGAGTGTGAACCCGTATAATCGTAAGCACTTTCCCTCATCTGTCTTACCACTGCCAACAACATCGACCCCAAACTCCACGATTATGGCTTCAGTTTGCTCGCCAAGCGTGTCGCAATCGTCAATCGACGAAGAGTTCTTTCTTTTTGAATTTACTTTACAACTGCCGGAGGAGTGTCCCCAGATCTTGGAAAACAAGAAGTTCATCTTGACCAAAGGCGGCGAATCCGACAAGGGCTACAGTAAGCTGTGTATGTACGAAATCATCAAACGTCATGGTGGCAAAGTGTATTCCTCGGCTGAGAAGATCGGCGACACTGCTGATACCTACCTCATCGCGGACCGACCGTATTGCACCATCGCGTATTTCGGAGCCTTGTCTTTGAACATCCCTCCTGTCGGTCATTGGTGGATCATTGATAGTGTTCGTAACGTAAGTTTACTTTATATTTTAAATAAAGGTATTAAAGTTTGAATTTCAGAACACCCTTGAAAACTTCAAGAAGTACATCCTCCCCGCTGGCATCATCAACGGAGATGAAATCCCCTTCAAAGTGATCAACAACATCCTCCATGGACTCACCATCGGCGTCTACAACCATGCTTGGAACGACCAGTTCAGCACGTTCTTCAAGTTCGTGATCGAAAACCTGGGCGGAACCTATGTGCATCTCCCGTTCTACTTCACCGAGATCGGTGAAGCTTTTCGACAGCCGGAGGAAAAGTGCGACTACGTCCTCATCCGAAAGGAGTCTCGCCAGGAGGACATCGTCACCGCTGCCATGGCGATGGACATCCAGCCTGTCTACCCGGAGTGGATGATCTACGCCCTTCTGACCCGGAAAGTCGACTTTTCCGAACAGTTCCACGCTACTGTTGAGAAGGAGCTCGAAACGGGCTACATCTATGGCACCGAAGAAGAGGAGATGGAATGGGAAGGTGTCGAATCAGGTGCGTCGACCGACTCGGGCCTGGATGCCTCGACATAAGTTTTTCTGCCGATATCGAAGCCGTTTTCATTTGACTGATCAAGCTCATAATTAGCTTATACCAATATGAGTATCTCAAAATTTTATACAAACTGATTTGCCTGCACTGTTTTCAATCGAATTGTACTTAATCATGACTCAGTTCTTTCCAACGAATTTATCATCTCAAGTCTAGTCCTTATATATCTTTGATGTCGTTTTTGACATCTTCATTCCCCGTTACTTATTTTTCGTTGTCTCACTTTCGTTCTTCCGTGAATATATATAAATTCGTCTCTAAACCTCAAAAATGTGATTATTTTTATATTCGGTGAAACTGTTACCGAGAATGGTTAAGCTAATTGAAATAAATATTCTTTCTTATGCTATAGACAGCCGTGAAGCATTGCAGTAAGCAAAGAAGTTCATTGAAGAGCGTTGACTCGCAAAATATATATAAAAACTGATTTGGGTTATATATATCCGCCAGTGCGGCGACTTATTACATTTTGTCCGGCCGAATCGGTCGAACGCTCGTTGCTTTATGTTGTGGAAACATCAACCGATGTGATAAGGAATGATAGAGATGGTTTGGCAGCAAAACCAACAAAGAAGAACGGGCAAAGTAGCCAGAGCGAGAACGGGAGAGAGAGAGGTCGCCAACGGCTATCTCTGAAAGGGTTGCACACATGCGTCATTTTCAATTTTTACTTTCTAACAAAAATAGCGCCTATAATCAGTCTAACAGTAATCTTTTTTGAACAAAACTGCATTATCTCTACGTGTCTACAATTTGAAACAGAAAGTTTGGCAAAAATAAAGCATTTCTTCCAGTTATTTGTAACAAAAGAAACAGCGTAACGAAACCAAAAGTGACCCGAGTGTTCCTTTTCGCTGCAAGAATGCTGCGCTGTCCATCTCGTCCAGTCCGATCAGCCGTTCTCGTACACTGTTTTCTCGTATGATTATCTATTTACAACCGTTTCAGTGTCTGCAGATTAGCCATGATTGCCGATCCCCCATTCATCGAGTGCTTCGATGCTCCGGCAGATGAGAATCCGACTGTTTCAACGGTAAGTTCCTTGGGTTGTTTACTACTTTGAACGAACGGCTGTGCTTTGCAGGAGCGAATCTTCGCCGCCGCAGGGCACAACTACATCTACCCCTTGGAGAACCACCCCGGCAAAATCAATACTCGTTGGCACCTTCGTGATCGAACTGTTCTCAAACTTCCGACTATTGTGAGCAAAGATTTGTTAATCTTCCCGGGTCGAATTATGCCATTTATTGCCGTCAATGACCCCACAGCTGAGCGCTTCTTCGACGTGCATGTGGAACGGCGCGTCGGCGATGCCAGCCAGCTAGCCCTTTTCTTCCGTCGTGAGCAAAGTGGGCCACCGGAAGCTGGAGCGTTGATTAAGGTAGGATTTTATGAATTCAAAAATTGATTCTTATATAATTTATTTCAGTTGTTGCCACACGCTTACCAGCGCAAGCATGGCCGTTTGGTTGCCAAGTTCGAAGTGACGCAGATCCTCTACATCGAAGGTATCAAGCTTCCGGATTTTCCAGTCACTCAACGAATGGCCTATGTGCCCGAGTTGGAAGTCAAGACCAAAGTCGATCCATGCCTTTACGTCAACCAATACTATCGACGTTATCCGGCACCTCCTACCCATTACCAATTGACCATGTCGGCTGATCGTCTGGCCAAACGAGTCGCTGAATACTTCCGTACCATCCACATGCCTGAAGATATGATCGAACAGTTCACCTATTCGGATGATCTCGCCAGTGTCAGCTTCCATCTGGCTGAATTTGCTCTCCTGTCGACTGATGAGATGCTCACAGCCTACCATGCTGCCACCCCTGAGGGCCGTATTGCCTACATTCTGGATCTGATCAAGCGGTATGAGACGACGGAATGCAGCAATTGTAATTTTAAGTTCGACTTGATGGATAAGGTTCGAGTCTACTCTGCTGCTGGCATTCGTCCGTACTTTGGGAATCCTCATGGCTACTACATTCGCGCACTTCTGGTTGATGTTCCTGCTGGCAATAACATCAATGACACTGATTCCTTCTTCGCGGAGTGAGTTTTATTTTGTCTTTTTTTTATTGTTTTTATCAAAGAACGATTTCAGCTACAAATGGGGATACCTCACATGCAACTGCACTACATTCCGTGGATGGAGCTTCTGCAGCAATAAAGTTACGCCGAACTATTTCTCTGCTGTCGTTGAGCGCACTATCAAAATCATCCGAAAACCAATCCCATCTGACCTCTAACTCGCAAACATTAACAATGCTGGCCATTTCATCTAACTTTTATGGGTTTCTGCTTTAATGTTTTTTACGTGTCGAGATGTTATCTAATTTGTATACTTTGTTACTTTACTGATAGCGCTAGATTGATTTATTTGTTGACATAAATGAAAATGTTTTGAAATTGTGGCTTCTAATAGCCAGGGGCAAGACGAGGAGGAGGGCAGCTGCATTCGCCAGGAGCTCCAGCATCTCCTTGTTTGCCAGCGTCACCGATGGGACCATTGGGACCGGGCTGGCCAGGCGGACCTGGAGGGCCGGGAATACCGGGCTTGCCAGATGGGCCGTCAGTGCCAGCCTTTCCGGGAGATCCGACCGGGCCGGGAGGACCCGGACGGCCAGGAGCACCAGGGCGACCGGGCTGACCGACCTCGGTACGGTAAGTGCCGGGCTCGCCAGGAGGACCGGGACGGCCGGGTTGTCCTTGAGGTCCCTTAAGACCAGGAGGACCACGAGGTCCTTGATCTCCGGGCTTGCCATCTTCACCGTTTTGGCCAGGAGGACCGGGCGGGCCATCAGGACCAGGGATACCCTTAGGACCAGCTTCACCGGGCGGGGCTTCACATGGGCATTGGGGCGGGAACAACGACTGAGGATCGGGTCCAGGTGGAGCGGGCGGGCCTTGAGGACCGATTTGGCCAGGTTCACCGTCGATTCCATCAATACCGTCGCGTCCAGGAGGACCTTCAACGCCAGGCGGACCACGCTGGCATGAGCAGCCTAAAACGAGTTCACGCGATGATCTCCCTTCTTTACGATCGTACAAAAATAAACTTACATCCAGTCGAGGGTGTCTCAACAAACTGGTCGGTCTTCGTCGCAGTGTACGGATCGGGTTGCTGAACAGCGTAATCCGGCTTCGGTGTGTTGTACGTTTCGCCTCCATAGCCAGAGCCAGAGCGAGTACCAGATTCAACGGGATCATCACGAAGTTGGAAATCATGAAGACGGCGATTCCAGAAGTCAGCAATGGTATCACGTTTTTGCAAACGCCTTTGAGTCATGATAATTCGAGCCAGCCGGGCAGAATCTTTCTTTCCTCCGGTACGGATGTCGATGACTTCTTTCCACATATCACGAGCACGTGTCTTACAGAAGTCCAAATCAAGCTGGACATTCGACTCCAAAGTTTGGATGTAGTGCAAAATGAGGGGAAAAGCAATCATACATGACGTGATTGCAACGGTGCTGAAGACAGTCGCAGCGAAAGCGATCGGCTTCAAGCTTTGGCGCTGAGCAGCCTTCTTCGGATCGTCGTCCATGATGAGAGTCCGAACTGACGATGGTGGACAGTTGTGCAGGATCTTATAAGGAGAATCCATGGGAAAGAACCGGATTTATGGTCGCCGATCCGAGCTGACGTTGGCGCGTTCCACGACTTTGACCACTTTTGTTGCGCATTTTTTATTCTCTCTTTATGCCTCAACTCGCTTGCGTCAATTTGGATTTTGGTGAAGCAAGTGTCGTACACGAAGACGTTTCAAAAAATGGATGTTGGATTTTGAGGACAGCAACAAATTGTTTCATCAGAAATGTTTTGCAATTGCAATGAGAACGTTATTTGCGATAAACAACAACGGTTCATAGGTTAGAGCGCAGTGCATCTGTGCAATGTTGTTGTGAAAAGCATTCTTCAGCAACTAACTGTTTGTGGAAGGTTGTTTTTTGTTTTTCGCTGACAAAATCTCGCTTTATTTAAAGTGTTAGCTTCTTTTAACCAATAAAGTCAGTTTTAGGTTGTAATAAGCTATACTATTCTACACACGCATTTACATCATGGCCCAACAAATCAAACACTGCATGAACAGTCGCAGTTTTTCCATCGTCCTGAGTAAGCTTATGAATTTGTGACAATTAGAAAATTTTAATTGATAATTTAGACGGCAAAAAGTCTGTTTTGGAGTATCGTCAACTCCCTAACAAAGTGCTTGAGTTTTTTCACACCGAAGTGCCCGTTGAACATCGTGGTCAGGGCTATGCAGCGCAACTTGTCAAGGTAAGGTAAACAAATGGCTAACTAGAAAAATTATTTAAATTTGTAGGAGGGATTCAAGTTTGCTGACGCCGAGCATTACAAAGTTTTACCGACGTGCCCGTATGTTGCCAAATACGCACAAGAAAACGCTACTGCTCATGAGAAGGAACTTGTTGTAGAAAAATAAGAAACAAAACATTGAATTTTTGAATGTAAAAAGTAATATTCTATATAATACTAGAATAAAGTGGCAAATTGATTGTTAATCAAAGAACCGGTTTCAAATTTATCGGCACATCCGTTTTTGGGCCTGGAAGATGCAAAGCTTTCACATCAGGCCACATCATTGGAAAGAGGTGCAATATGTGTTTTTGATTTACTATTATGAATGCTCACGAATAGTTAGTTCAAAAGTAGCAACTACCAGTACGGTTTTGGTAAAACTTTGTTCTGGTAGGTACTGTTCTTCCATCATTGTGATCACCGTTGGTTTTCCTCATGTTCTCCATTTTTGCACACACTGTCGGTCTTGAAATAAATTTGCATTACCATTTCGACTGTCTCTTTCGTTTTCCCATGTGCGCCGCAGGTCAGCGCGAGTCAAAACGCGAGTAAGTTTGAGCGAGCGAGCACCCTTCGAAATTGATATAAAAGGGCTCACGGAAACGAGGCAAGCATCAGTTTGCACACGCAGACCTCCTCCGATCAGCTCTGCTCCCACGACTTCCTCCACTGCTTGGACCATGGCCTCTTCCTCCCGGTCGTCTTCTCCCGACTCGGCTGCTTCCATCGACATGCCTATCCGCTCGGATTCGGGTACGACTGTGTCCTCTGGCGGTTGCGACCATGTTGCTCTTGGACCTCTGGCCAATGTTGTGTTGCGCAATGCGGACAGTCTGCCTCAGGCCCGGCCTCGTGGACCTCGCCGCCAACATCCTACGTAAGTTTTATATATTTTTATTTTTGATAGAGTTCAAAGTGATTGTTTTGCAGTATCGCCGGTGAAAAGCTCGCCGAACTGATGCGTCTCTGCAGTCATGAGTACGCCGCCAACGAGTCCTATTACCACGCTATCAACGCCCTGCTTCGCGACATCACGAATGCCAACAGTTCGTCGCCTCCTCCTCCGTCAGTCGTGACTGCTTCGCTGTCCAACACCTCTGTGGGCTCTGGTGTCTCGTCTGCCTCGGTCTTGAAGATCCAGCCTGTCTTGCCCCCGGCGCCGAAGTGCCGTGACATGCCCTTCTCCATGTCCCGCCGAATTCCGATCCCTGAGAACCCTCACTTCAACCTCATCGGCCGCATCGTCGGTCCTCGCGGGCTCACGATTCGCGAGCTCGAAACCAAGTACCAGTGCCGCATCTACGTCCGTGGCCAGGGCTCCGTCCGCGTGAGTTTCATTTCTTTTTTAATTTTTAACTTACATACTGATATCAACTTTTCAGGACCCCAAGAAAGCCGAAGCCCTCATGAACAAGCCTGGCTGGGAACACCTCAAGGAGGAACTCCATGTGCAAGTCATCGCCGGAGGATACAGTGAAGCCGAAGTCAACACCCGTCTCAATGCCGCCGCGCACTTCCTCAACCGCCTCATCCACCCCCAATGTTTCGATGCCTTCAAGAAGCGACAGCTCGTCAGCCTCGCCTTGATGAACGGTACTTTCCGATCTCCCAACAACCAGGCCGTTCGCAGCGCATCTTCGACGACGACAAAGTCTGCCATCCCTCACCCGCCTCAGGTCGTCGGTGGCGTCTGAAACTCCTTCAAAAGCGTGTACCTCTGCAAAATGCTCGTCTTTCTAGTCATTGTTATTCCCTTTGTTTGTTGTGTTTGCGGTTTTAGTTTTGTTTTGTGTTACTTAAATATAAATTTTTTCTTCGAAACCACTCGTTTTTAAAGTGAATTCAAATCGGTTCAAAAACAGACATGTCCATAACAAGTTCATACCAAAAAATAAATGAAAGAAGTTGAAAATTAAGTAGCAAACCTATTTTCGAGTTGCACTTGCACGTGAAACACCCCGTTTCTGACTAGCTTCTCATCAGCTTTTGGATGTTTCATCAGTGAACCTTGTCTGTTTTGACACGGCTTTACCTTCAAGGTCTTTTTGGCTCATCCCCGGCCTTATCAGTGACCCCCATCAGTCAATTGCAGATCAAATATAGAATATTTTACCCATTATTTCACTTTTTTTTCAAATTCTGGTATAAATTGTGAATTCTTAAGCAGGCTATTACCCTTTTTAAGGCTTTTTGGAACGTGCTGCATCCGATGCTGACGATCCTATCGATCCTGCTTACCAAATTGCATATGACGCACCTTCTGGCAAGGCGTGAAGCATCCAGAAGTGCATTTTTTCCCGAAAGCGCTGATATGTAAATTTCGACGGCTACAAAACACAATTTGCGCATCAAAAACCTTAGAAGCAAGTCAAACATCAACATAAAATGCTTCTCGATGCCCAATAGCAGACTTGTCCACACGAAATCCTCTCCAAAAATAGCAAAAAGCTAGCAGCAATTTTGATTCCGAGGGCGTCTCCGATGGTGCCTCCTACGGTTTACTTTTCGATCTGTCTGTATCTCCGTGGCCACTAGTTGGATCAATTTCCGCTGAATGATGTCGTCTTTACTTTTTCTGTATTTCCGGAGTTTTCGCCGACACTTATAATGATTTTAAAATACCAAAGCATGCCCCAAATTTGAATTGCTCACCTTTATATTTCAGTACATATTCACCATTTAATGTTAACTTTGAAACTACAAATGTGGTTCATGCTTGTTTAAACGAATAAAATCGCATCATCCATTTTCGAATCTTTGGGTACCGGATTTCTTTGATGGTGGCCATCATGAAGTTTGGATTAGCTTTCGCATGTTGATGGCATTTGTAAATGCAAAACTCAACAACAAGTGCAATCAGTGCACATATGAGTCCTAGAAAGAAGAGCAGAAATGTGCCAAAGAACGCCAAAAAGTCTGAAATCACAACTATTATTTTTTTGAGATACATCCTGTTAAGACAAACCTATTGGTTGTAGTGCTTCAGACACAAATCTTTCATTAGGACATATCGGCGGTATGACCAGTTTAACATTTGCTCCAAAGTATCGTTCATAAGTATGTCGTATAAAAGGGTAGTTCATCACTATAGCGCGGTTCCATAAACGTAAAATAGAACTATTCCGTGGAAATATATAATATGCGCTTTGCGTCGGCAGCCCTAGATTTAACTTTTAAAAAATGTTAAGTTCACTTAGTAAATTGCATTACCTTGCGTAAACTTAATAAGATCGCAAGTACGTTGAATATTTAAAATTCCCTCAAAATCTTCTTGTGTCATAAGAATATAACGACCCTGCTTGACGAGATCCAACGCTTCTTCAAGCGTATCTTTAATGACGATTGGATTAGCTGCCAAAGCATCACGTATGTTTTTGTAGAACGTTTCATTGGAAGTTTGTAAAACGTCAAAAAACCTAAAATTAACCTTTGTTATATTTGTCGATTCGGCGTTATTACTAACCAAAGTGTTTCATACTGCATTGTAAATGTGACCATTTTAAACTTTTTGTTTGCCAAAAGAGCCACCATTTGATCCGTTGTTTGAAACGGGCTTGTATCAATGGGGCTTAATATTGATGATAGCAACATTCCCTGATACAAGCTAGTAAAGATAACCACTTGTAATAAGGCAAATAAAACAAAAGATAAATGGCCCGAATGAAGAATAAAAGTTTCCTTATCATCAAATTGATAGAGGTACATCTGACAGTTTTGCCAAAATTTTTCCAAAACATGTGTTTTCTGTATTAATCCAAGGTGTTTTTCTACACTTCGTATTATGGCCCCCTGTGCTGAAGTTAATAACAACGCAGCTAATAAAAGCAACCAAATAATCAGTGGAAACGGTTCGAATGAGTTGAAAATAAGATGGTCCAAAGTGCGTGTTTTTGCTCGCACTACGAACATTATCTGCATCTACAAAGCAGTATCTGTTATGCATTTTTAGGACTCTAATTGTACTCACATTCCATACAGGGTATGAATAGTCAAAATCTTTCGCACGATTGCTTGTGTACTGATAAAGGTTGGCGACGGTATCTGTGTTTCCTTTTTGGATTTCGCCCAGTTGCCCTGTCCATTTTCCACGTACCTAAAAGTTTAACTCTGCAAATTTAAGATTAAAGTACTTTCGTTTCGAACCTTGCCACCTGCACCCTCTTTTACCACTGCTGAATCTGCTATTATCGTGTTTAACGATGCGTTTATCGAGTCTGCCAGTACCTGTGTTATCTAAAAAGCTTTGCTATCATTAAAATTGCAAAAGGTAGAAAAGAATGCGGAACACACCTCTAAAACCCATCCCGGATATGGGCAGTTCACAGTTTGGTCATACATTGGAAACCGTAAACAATTTGAAAAGACTGAAGGTGGATTATCCATCACTAAGAATGTCAATTTATTCGACATAACTATCAGTTTGGTTTCAAAACAAAATTTTAGAGCAGATAACAAGATAATGCAGGCTTTTTTTACTTACCTTTCAAGGTATTGAAATACCTTAAAAGGTAAACGGAAATGCAAAATCCGAAATCTACGAGTCAGCTATAAAAATAGGACAGATTGGATAACAGCAAACAATAAAATGCTCATGGATTTGCTTTGCTATTGGGCGTTTCCGTGTGTTCTATCCGCACTCAGGGACACATCTTCCGGTATTTTTGGTACCCATGTATCAACATCGTGCGATTTGTTGTAATCAGATATCATTTTGCTGAGGTTCGCTAAAATTGATCAGTGATGTTTACATTTCCATCATTAAAATTTTTTAATTACATCTCCACTCAGCCGTTGAAATTTTAACCTTATCAACTCCGACTGTGATGCAGTGCGCTGGTGGGTCAGTTCTATCGCCGTCCAAGGGCTTCCATTTCACATATTGTTGCTCTAACGCCGCTTCCGCCGTTAAGCGCCTTGATGTGTCAGTTTGTAGGAGCAGCCTTAACAATTTGACTCCATTTTCTCCTATAAGCTGTGTTATCAATAACACATAAAGAAAAAAGGATAGTCCCACGTTTTAGTTTTCCGCTTTCAGTACCGAGCCCTGTCTGGAGCTCTATCTGTGACGTTACAACTTGAGTAAAGTCCTTGATCAACTTTGTTTTATCAGGGGCATTGTCTAATTGTTCTCTGGTGAACATAAACCTTCCTTGAGAAACTTCATGCAAAACTATACCAATGGCCCAAATATCCCCTAAAAATAAATAAGATTAGACAGGAACAAAAGGCAAAACGAAACTACAAACAAGAAGTATCCGGAAGCAAGCGTGGCTTAAATTCTTCCAATCTATGTTTACTTTGTTGCCATTTCCTTTTTATTTCTTCGCATTTCTTCCATATTTCGGGGGCAAGATAATAATCATTCCCAGGATCGTCATTAAGGAAAGATTCCTCGCTGGTATGCCTGGCTTTGCTAAGATAAGCTATTTTCACGCGGCAACGCGAATTAAGTAAAACACTTTGAGCACGAATGTCCTAGAAAAACAAAATCTTAAAACTGCGATTAGTGTTGAAAATTGAAAACATACTCGATGAACAATATTAGCACGGTGCAAATACCTAAGTGCACAAAACAGTTGATAAGCAATAAAAGAAAAGCGTTGAGCACCAGTGAAACCGCCTTTGTAGTCAATCCATCCGCGATATGTTATAATATAGGATAAGTCATGCTCATAATGTTCATAAACAATGTAAAAGTTGTCTACATACGTTGGAATTAAAAAAAGGTTTAGTATTAGAGATATCTGAAATTCAACAGTTCATAAATCACTAAAAAATGTCAAATGGTTCAACATTTTTGTGATGTAGCTTAACACAGAGTTCCAGTTCACGAACGAAGTTAGCAAAGTCTTTGGTATCCAACATAGACCGCTGTTGAATGCATATACGCATATCAGTCTTGCTATCATTTCCTATGCTGAAACAAGTGAGTCATAGATCGAAAAAGGTAATTTTTTGATTACGAAAGAAACTTACAACTTTCGTGACCTCGGGGAAATCTGGTGTACATCCTCGATTTGGTGGTATCGAGAAGGAAAATGGGATTTTTCCGGATCATTTAATGCTCGTGGGCTTCTAGAAGCAACCTCACCGCTCGTTTCCATTTAAAATCGTCGATAAATGGAAACGGAAAAGCTGTTGATAACATTTAGTCTGTGTATATGACTGCGCTTATCTTTATTATCAACGAAAAAGGGGTCGGCGTTGTGAGTCTTCTTAATAAATTTGAAGGTTTGGTCGACAGGTATCTATGGATGTGTAGGTGTTTCTTTCTCAATGTGGATATTTGCACTTGAACATGCAAGTGTAATTGAGCATGCATTGAATCTCTGCGGATTTCCTTTCAAAAAACGGTCTCCGCTTCACGCTCTCCGCCCGCGGGACACGCGTGGCAATCTGTAGAGCTCACGGAAACAAATGACAAGCTGTGCTTTTGTCGGGGTGACATGAGCTCGTCGACGGAACAGCCAGATAAACTTCAGATGCTGCAGCATGTGGCAGCACAATGTGGTGCTGTTCGTGATTTGGCTGCCGTCGGTCATTGTGGGTCGGGACCATCCGGCCAAAGCCAAGTTCACCGAACAGGACGCCGAGATCAGAGTGCTGGGATGGGCCTTGCTCGGAATTTGGATCACCGCCATCGTCTACATGACTCGTGACTTTTTCTTTCCTTCTATTTTTGGTAGTACAGCTTCATCCTCCAAAACAGCTCAATGTGTTGCGTACTGTGCCACTGCCGCCGCAAAACAAACAAAGACACCGGTTTTACTGATAGTCGAACAAGATGAAACAGGTCAGGTAGCGCGGCATACAATAATACGCCAACGATCATCTCTGATAGGTGAGCGCGAGTTTCCTAATATGTACTGATAGCGTATTTATAGAAACACTCGGCACGCGGCAACAGTCGGCCTATGTATAAAAAGGACATTTTCGAAAGTCCGTAAACTCTGTCACTGTCTCTTTGACATCAATCAGTTTTAAAGTGCATCTCAATCTATCCCTTGAGAAATCTTGGCTGGAAACGCCATCAGGACTTAGGCAGTCGACTTACACATAAAAATGTCTACATTAGCGTTAATCTCAACACGATGAATGTTGTTTTTGCTGGTACTGTCTTATGAAAACTTATTCCAATCTGCTATCAAATTCAAACAAAATGTATACATTAATGTTTATCCTAAACCAATGAGAATTCAACCGAAATTGCTAAATGACACCAGAACTATAACGTGTGCATGTTTTTTAATGAGTTTGAAAACAATGAATAAAGATTCTACATTCGGTGCAAGAAGCAAGTTTCCATTGTCTAGATGCTGTTGATGGGCTTACCACAGTAAGCGTGGAGGTTGGCCTCGCGGAAGGCTTCCGAGAGGGTAGGATGCGGGTGGCACACACGGGCGATATCTTCGCTGGAAGCACCGTATTCAAGAGCAAGCGTAGCCTCAGCAATCATTTCACCGGCGTTGGGGCCGATGATGTGGACGCCCAAAAGCCTGTCGGATTCCTTGTCGCTGAGAACCTTGACGAAACCTTCGGCGTCGTTGTTGGTCTTGGCGCGGGAGTTAGCCGAGAACGGGAACTTGCCAATCTTGTAAGTAATGTTTTTCTCCTTCAATTGCTCTTCGTTCTGGCCGACCCAGGCAACTTCGGGGTGAGTGTAGACAACGGAAGGAATGCAGTTGTAGTCAATGTGAACGGGACCACCGGCAATACCCTCAACGGCGATAATGCCTTCGTCTTCGGCCTTGTGAGCAAGCATGGGACCCTCGATAACATCGCCGATAGCGTAAATGGATGGCACACTGGTCTGGAAGTGGTCGTTGACGGGGATACGGCCGCGGTTGTCGGTCTTGAGGCCAACGTTGTCCAAGCCGAGGTTGTCGGTGTAGGGCCGTCGGCCAATGGCGACGAGGAGGGCATCGCAGTCAATCTAAACAGAAATAAAACTGTTTATATTTGTCAAAATGAAACTAAAGTTAATAACTAACCGTCTGTTGCTTGTTGTCCTTGTTGCTTTCAACGGTGACGGAAATGTTTTCGCCTTGCTGCTGGGCACCAATAACCTTAGTGTTCAAGAGGAACTTGAATCCCTGCTTTGACAAACTGCGCTGGAAGTTCTTCGCGAGCTCACCATCGATGCCGGCACCACCGATAGATCCCAAGAACTCGATAGCGGTGACTTCAGCGCCGAGACGTTGCCAGACAGAACCCTAAAAACAACGAAATTAACAAAAAAATATATCAAAAAGAAAGAAGTACTTACCAATTCAAGACCAATAACACCAGCGCCGATAACAATAAGCTTCTTGGGGACCTTGGTCAAGCACAGAGCGCCAGTGGACGAAACAATCTGCTTCTCGTCAATGGTAATGCCAGGGAAGGGGGTGACCTCAGAGCCTGAGGCGATCAAAATGTTGCGAGAGTTAATGATTTCTGTGGAGCCGTCGGCTTTCTTGACGGTAACCTGAAAAATGGACAATTTTATATATAAATTTCTCAAAATACAAAGTAAAAAGTATTCTACCTGGTTAGGGCCAGTAATAGTACCATGACCATTCACGCTGCCGACCTTATTAGCCTTGAAAAGCATGGCAACGCCGTTGGTGAGATCCTTGACGGACTTTTCCTTGGCCTTCAACATGGTGTCGAGGTTCAGGGTCACTTGGCCCTCGATACCGCGGTTGTGGAGGTCGCCATGCTTGGCCATGTGGTAAAAGTGAGAGTTGTTAAGCATAGCCTTGGAGGGGATGCAGCCAACGTTCAAGCAGGTACCACCGAAGGTAGCGCCTTTCTCGACGCAGACGGTCTTCATGCCGAGCTGGGCAGCCTTGATAGCGGCGACGTAGCCACCGGGGCCAGCTCCGATGACAACGAGATCGGCATCTGAAATGGTATGCGTTCATTAAAATTATCAATGTTTATTGGAAAATCGAAGAAAAAACGCACCCTGAGAGCTCGAGAACGCACGAATCGACGTTCCATAGACTGCCTTGCGGCTCACGGGATTGACGATCGCTTGTCGGCACAGGGAGTACATGACTGACAGAAAGTTACCCTGAAGGTGGATTGAAGCTATTAAGGTGGAAAAATACACAGATAAAAGCGGAAATTGCGTCGGAAAAGTGAAGAAACGACGAAGAAGACTCGCTGCAAAGCATGCAAAGCTGCTAAAAAAAAGTGAGAGCTGCAAGAGCTCTGGCGTTTTTCACGTGTTGCCAAACGTTTTAAGCTTGGAACAAGCATCACTCTCGCGGCGCTTTTTCACTCCTTTTCGACTGATAAAGACCTAATTAAAACATTTGAGGGTGATTGCCGAGGCATTGGGACGTGCGAATAGGGAAATATAGCCAGAAAAACAAACACGAATGGAATGAAATTTCGAACACGCGGGTTACAACTTGAACCAATGATCATCACTGCAACAGCGAGATTATCGATCTTATTTCTTGCGTCATTGACTGGCGAGTCGAGCACTAGGTTAACTGACGAACCGTAGGAACCACGTAGGCCAACTAACAATAAGCATATCGATTATATAAAGGAAATTAGAGGCGGAGGGGGATCAAAAACCAGGACTTACACGTGGTCAACTTCAACTTCAGTTTTGATTCCAAAGCGGCGGACATGGTTCAATAACAAGTGCCTCGAGGCACTCGGGATGAGCTTTTGCACTCGGAGAACTACTACCTTTTTGTTGTCCTTGTGTTTTCATCAGGTTGCAGTCGTAAGACTAATTACTTGGAATGAAGAATGCAAGTAGCTGAGTTTCGACATTTTGGAATTTGTCTGGTAACAAGAACTATAAAATGGGGTGATACCGTGGAGGCAGTTTGACAAATCAAAGTTGCCAAGGTTAACAACTGGAAAATTTTGTTAAGCTAAATGACCAAAAAGTTGTGGCAGTTTCGGTGCGCACCCTCTCGAGTGAAACTTTTTTTCTTCAAAAATCCAAAAGTTGGTTCAGTTCCGTTTGGCTTTTTTTCTTTCTTAACTTAGTTATGCTTACTTTTTTATTACGAGTATAGTCATTCTCGTTTTTATACTGTAAATGGTTTTTACAGTACTTCAGTTTACTATACAGTATACTTTTTAGTTCTCTATTTTGATTACTACCTATTAGTCACTTTCACGCCCCTCTAAAAGAATCTCTTCCAACACTGCAATTGATCCAATTCCCAACATAATTGCAACCCATTGCAGCCATTTTTTACGAACCTAGCCACCTCCTTTTGAAAGTCAATCGCCACGCCACGTCAGCAAATGTAGCTCTGTTGTCCTCTTTGTATTATTTACGACCTATTCGGCACACATTGCTGTCTCCAGGTTCCATTTTTCCAACCTCAACGCGGAAGAGACGCATCAATGGGACAAAACTCGTATCTCCAGCCAACGTTACATCCCCTGCTTTTTATGTGCGGTTGTCGTTTCCGTCGTCTTTGTCAATGTCGCCAGCTCCGCCGAAAGCAATGGCGATCGGCCCATTCGCTTTTTTTGTTGCTGGAATACTACCTTGCCGGTTCTTGCTCAAAATGTGCATCCCTCCGCCAGCCAGCCTTGCCGGTACAGACTGCCGTCGATAAAAGTTTTTCCTTGACTTCTCCTTCAGTTTGTTGTAAATATATAATGTGAAGCAACAAGTGAGGCAATACACGAGGAGGAAGGAAGTCAGCCCAAAGTTTGAGGTGCCTGAGAGAGTGCTATTTGTTTCTGCGGGCCCGTCGCTGCTTACGTAACCCCTTTTGAATCGATCCCACAGTTTAGACTTGTCTGACTGCACCCTCAACATTCGCAATGTCGGCCATCTCTCACGGCGGCCAAACCGAAACAACCTTCCACCATCAAACAGGAAACAACACTGTACAGTGCTAATGTTAGATCGGAAGTCGGGGAAGAATTGCATAGAACACATTGGTTGCACGCTGATCAAACTTTGCAGTAACACGGACACATGAGCCGCTTTTTTGGATTTATAGACTCGTCCGCATCGACAGATTTTTCTCGTTTCTGTTTACGTTGTGAGAAAGCTAAACTTTCCAACTGAAACTGAAGGTCAGCCGGCCGGCGCCAATAACTATTCAAACGACCGAATTTCCGACACAATTGAAATCTTCAAAACAGCAAAGTGGATTCAGCATTGTCCAAGTGTGCTCGCACATTGGCTGAGGTGCTTGACGCCGCGATTCAAGTCACAAAAGAGCCGCTTTGTCGCTCTTTTAAATACGATACCTTTGTGCATTAAGACTGCTCGAGTTGAGCCTCGTTTTTCGTCTGAATGGAAGCGGACCACAAGGTCAAACCGACGAGATGATCCGGTTGAATTCGGGTTGGTATTGCCTTTCCCACACCACAACAAATTCCAGTACCCCGGCCCAATTCCAATGGATTTGGATGTGATTATACCCTGCGTTGTGGTCATTATGCTTAACTGTATTCCTCTCCACGCACACAAGATTCATCTACTTATTTTATTGTTTGAACAACGCAACGAACACAAACACTATCGGGGGAAAGTCGAAACTGCACATATCGTATTCGTCGACGACAACGTTGACCATGACAGCTTTTTGCTGCGCTGTGACTGTTGCTGCGTCAACTGCAATCGCTGATGTAACCGATATGGTCGCACTGACGTGTCGTCGCGTCTTTCGCTTTGGTCGCATTCACAGTTCGATGTGTCATGACCGTAATTGCCTATAGTTGGAAAAAGTGAGGTGCAGACGTGGAAATCTAGCCAAAATAGTAGCATCGAGACCTGCGACAGGACAATATAGACCAGATCGACATGATTTAGCGACGATTATTACTCTCGCTAAAATCAAAACGATCTCGTCTATTTGCAAGTCGCCTCGGTGGGAATAAAACGACCATTTGAAGCCGACAGCGGCATGAATTGCTGTACACAATGACAAACTTGGACGACGAAAGCGACTCTCCACGACCGCATCGAAGCGAACCGATTGATTGATCTGCGGGGTCGCTACTAAATGCGAGCATCAGCGGTGCGTCCGAGCGTTCGCGTTGAGCAGCGGCTGCTGTTCAATGAAAGATTGGAAAGAAAGCGCTGGCTCGTCGTTTGCCGAAGTGGGCGGTGCCCGGTGTCTACGTGGCGCGCAGCCGGACATGTTCGCCTGTCTGCTAGCGAGATCGGATCAATGTGCTGCGCCTTACAGTGGTCAGATCGACGAAGAATGCAGACACGACCCTCGGTTGTGCGACCGTTTTTTGGGCGGCGAGAAGGCGGTTTCGAAGCAAAGTTGTATAGCTACGTGCGTCCTCCGGTCGTCGTCCCAATCATCGTCGACACAGCCGTCGGCGGCGGCGCGCACCGCCTGTCAACGGCGCTCAAAGGTAAAAAAGAAGCGATGATGTTAACCTTGGTTGTAGAGGGGCCTCCCTGCAAAGATCACCAATCTCCGGGTCCAATCGGGCATACATTGTACGACCAAGACATTGCAAAAACGGGCGAAAATACGACAAGATGCTGAGATAATTTATTTTTCGCAAGAACTAAGCACGCTCAACACTTTCAAGATACGGCTTACAATTGGCATCCTCATGAGACTGACAGTAACAGTAGTAAATGTCCTGGATTCCAAGCTTCGGATCGGGGCCACAACTGTAATGGGTCGTCGAGGGACAGTCATCGTAGCAACCAAACTCGGTCCCATCCAACGAACTAAAACTCAAATCAAACTTTACAGAGTTACAAATCGATTGCAAAAAGCAGCTTGCCTAATCATATAGCAGCACTTGTGATGAGCTCCACATGTTGTCAACGTGACATTGTTGATGACTGGCTCAGGGTCCCATCGCTGTTTGCCATCGTAACACATAAGTTCAGCCACAACAAGAGCCATCAGACATGGCACCAAAACTGCTTGGAGATGTACCTTCAAACCACGCATTTCTGTCAAGATGCTTTGATCTGAGTCAATCGAATCCTGAGTCCTGCGGGATTGTAAGCCTCTATATACTGGCTTCCGGGAGTCCGACCACTTTAGTGGACAAACAAGCAAAACCCAACATGACGCGGGTTTTTTTACTTACCCAGGTATTGTGGAAGAAAAAGCCAAGTTATTGGAACAGTAGGCCGATGGCCAGATGCTATGGACCGTTTGTTTGAGTTGATTTTTTTCTTTCTCGTGCGTTCTGTAAACGCCGGAAGACATCTTTTGTTTACCAGAGACAAACTAGTACCTACAGTCGTGCGCCATCTAAAAATGATTTTATGAAAGGCGATTGGTGCAGTTGACCATACATTTTTTGCGGTGCTAGTAAAGAAAATGAAGTGAATTGTGTTTATTTGTTCAATGGTTGCAGAAAGAAAGTAGAACGATTGAAACAAGGAGTTGGTGGCAGAAAAATAGGGTACACTGTAGAAAACAGCATTTTGCACGTTGACTTTTTGATTTTTGGGCTCATTCAAATCAGTTTTTTCATCTTCAATGACACATAAACCGCATTTTGAAAACTAAATTGTTGATTGTAAGGAGACTGAAATTATTTTTTCCAAAAGTTGCAGTTTGTTGGTTTAAAAATACCAATTCTCACATTTTCACACAGTTTTGTATGCCTACGTACCATTTTCACCGGTTTAAAGGTTTTCATTCAAAATGCTTTTGTATTACTTATGCAGAGGTTTCGAACCTGCAACGGTTTGAGGATGTTGGTTTCGTTCCGTTAGAATGCACCCACAGCCGTCGGCTGTTGTGCTTTGCACGCTGCTCGACCCAGTGCGTGCATGCACCCGCCGAGTGGTGCCGGGGGAGGTCTCGGCGCGACTTCAACATCCCTCGAGCTCAACGTTTTTCCGTGGATGAAATGTGTTTTTCTAATCCGCTACAAACTTCTTAAAATCGTTATGATTTACTTATTTCCTTATTTCATAACCACCAGAGCGACCCCAGTGACATCTTTGTAACTTTTCGTTTCGATGTTAGACCGATTTCGGCTCGTGTTTCGCAACATTTTGTGATGCGCATTATCAATAATGTCGTGCTTGTTTTCAATCCAACCACAACTAATATATCCTTTTCAGATGGCCTCCTTGAAGGAGCTGTTTGGTATTGATAAGCTGATCAAGCTTCGCGACACCGTCAAGGCCATCGGTGGTGTCCGCGCTGTGTTGAAGAAGCGTTATCTGTAAGTTGTGTTTTTATATATCCGTTTTGATCAGTTTGAGCTAATTTCCCATATTTCAGCACTGACGTCACCCGTGTTGGCACCCTTGTCGGTGAGGACAAGTTTGGCAACAAGTACTACGAGGATAACAGCTACTTCCTTGCGCGCAACCGTTGGGTCGAGTATCCCGAGAAGGTCTGGCTTGACTACGACGCCACTCAGATTCCCCCGGAATGGCACCGCTGGATTCACCACATTGGCGACAAAGCTCCCACCGTCGAGCCCCCAGTTGATCACAAGTGGATTCTGGAGCACCGCGAGAACACTTCTGTCTACACGTAAGTTATTCTGTCGTGCACTGCTAACTTTCTATAAATAACTTTTCAAACTGTTTCAAACCAAAATCATTGTCTTTGCAGCGGTGAGAAGTATGTGCCCTACTCGACGACGCGCGCCAAGATTACTGGCTGGCAGCCTGGACAGCCCAAAGAGACCTAATCTTGAGACATTATGAAGTATGTATATGCTGGTTAGGATCGATAAACAAAGGTTTATTTTATTTGGAAATGACATTATCTTCAAAGGGGCAATGCAATCTACAGGGGGTGGTTCAAGCTGTGTACGTTGTTTTAACTTCGACCAAACACGTTGAACAGCAGGTGGTCACCCTTAAGGGAGTCTTGTACGTGTCACTTTTACCGTCTACTCGTAAATTTAGAGCTCGAAGCGTCTAGAAAACAGATTTTGTAAATCTTTTTATTTTGGTAATAACTGGGTTAATTGACTCGTACTTCTTAATATTAAGCTATTTGTATATTGTTTTTACAAAAGATTGAAAAAATTTTCTCCAAATGTGGGAGTGACAATGTGCTCATTAACCATTTTTGTCTGCTCGCCTTTCTGATGAGGGGTTTGTCGTGTGAAATTGAAAACCAGGGAGCAAATGTTATCGTTTTTGTAAACCTATTCATGGAAAAGGGACAATTTTAGCTTCCTTATAGCTTCAGCGAAAACCTACGACTTTACTTAAATTTTAGACGTTGACTCTGACTTTAATTTGCAGTTAAATGTTTCTTCAATTTTGACAGTCATGCGGAAGGATAATTGAAACCTACCAGTTTAGCATGTCTCAGTTTGCCCTTTTTGACGTCCTTCAAATCCATGAACACACTTGAGGACCAACTTTCTTCGAGCCTTGTAGCGTAACCCTGCGCTTATTTAGCCCTGAAGTAAAGTAAAAGTAAAGCAATAAATTGAACGGCTCTTAATATTGTTTTTGTTAGTGTTTAGCCCTTTTTCAAACCATATGCTTTACGACAGTTTGCCCCAGTTCTATGTCACTCTCGTCTCAAAGCTGCAAGCTAAGTAGAATTTTTGACATCTCCATCTGCGTTGCTGACTCTGTCAAACAGCCTCGTTTGCCATGACTTCACTCATGATTCATTTGAAGCGTAGATAGATAGAACCTCTTTCTTACAGCTATTTGTGTCTCAATTTATCAACAACCGATGCACCGGATTCCAACCAACTTTGTATTGGAGACGCTATCGGTGGCGCCTTAATTCCATTAAGGCGGAACCCATACTTCAAGCTTGCATGCCCATCGAAGTTAACACGGAAGCGTAGACGACCAAGTCTCTTGATAATTGCTTTTTTAGCAGCCTTGTTTCCTTTTTTACTTCCCATGAAAAAAAAACACGGAGCTTGTGTACTATGGCGTTTCATCTCAACTATTTGAGCTATTTTGCGAGCAATGCCATCGGCGCTTCATCTGGACTTCGTTGAATGCTCGTTATATAGTTGCGCTTCGCCAACTTTCACCCCATTTAAGTAGTTTTGTGTTAGTTGGTCCATTTAACGTGAAGCCCTCTGGCAGTGCAGTGCGACTGACCGTAATACCTCGAAATGCCAACCAACCAGCAATTGCAATTGCTGCATGGCACCTCAAAAGTAAATTGTCCTCAGAATTGACTCTTTAGATAATGATGATAGCCCCAAAATTTGGCGAGGAGACGCCCAAATAGGCCATCAAACTAACACTGTGTTGAAGCGTAGCGTAGTCACTACACTAGCCTTCGGGCGGTTGCGCTATGCGAGCCCGAAAAGGCAATTTCTTTGGTGAAGCTGAAAAATACGACCGGCGAAGTAGAGACACTTGTTTCAGGCTCAATGTGCCTTTCAAATCGAATTACCTTCTCCGCAGAGTGCCCCGAGTGTTCCGGCATGAAATCATCGCCCGACGGCGCGCCTTTTTATCTCACCGAAAGAGGTAACTAACCTCGCTTTCCATGTCCCTAAACTTGATTATCAAAGGTTTTATTTGCCTTTTTTGTTACACCCAATCGAGACTAAGCCGTTCGGGTTTGTTTTTACTCAATTCACGACCAAACGAACGAACGCATAGTCAACACGCCTTCTCTAACTTAAATTTATTCTCCCTTTTTCGATTTATTTTGTTTTGGCATCGGGTGGCAAAATAGGTACTCGGGAGCTTCGCTGTGAAGCCATCCTTTGTCAAAACAAAAGAATTAGTTTTTCTCATTTCCCTTAAGTTCACACCGCCTAGTAAATGTTCAAATACTACCCCACAGCTTCCTCAAGTTTTTGATAAATGTATTTTCGGTCATAAATTCAACTCTTCCGAAAACTATTTATCAATTACGCGAGGGAGTGCCACATTCTGTCGCCCGTTTCAAATATCAAACTTGCGTTTAAAATGTTTTGTGTCGCGAATGCCCGCCAATGATTTATGTAAAGAGAAAGTGGCCCTTAGGGGCATGCAATCCGATGGATGGTGTCAGTGCAGTCACTCGAATCTGAACCGCCGCCGTTCCTGTCACAGAGTTTCTCCTCGCCGAATATCCCACTCAGACTTAATGCTTACTTTCGTCTATCACGCGGGTGCGACTCTTTTTCCATGATTAATAAAGGCTTTATGAATGCTAACAAGCCACTCCGTTATTAATGCTAAAAACAGAAGCAGCATTAACACATCATAGGCTTATGGTCTTTGATCGTGTTTAATTATTCTTATTCCAGAATAAAGGATATTAATACTTCGAGTTATTAATTTCCTGTAAAGTTAATTATTCGTCACTCCCGGGTTTGCTTACTTGTACTCTCAACATTACGCTCTTTTTTTGATAATTCTGCGGAGGAATGATTATTCATGGATCAAGTTTTCGTTATAACCTTCAATTTTA